>CM075208.1:2594379-3194379 GCA_037577465.1 Liposcelis bostrychophila | reverse complement strand
AAAAAATCTAAAAAAAATTAGGGTTAATATGGAGGCTTAAATATAAATGCAACTTTTCAGTGCTGATTTTTAAATTCAAAAATTCGCATTTTTCGATCGACCCTACAGTAGGTACATACAATTTATACAGCAGAAATTTCCACCATTATAATTCGATCTGAATCGAGAACATTAATCATGATTAATAATTATTAGGTGATGTGCAAGAGCAATAATTAACAACAAGTTACCTACTAATAAAAAAGTCTTACAGATTTTTTTTTTTTTTAAACATGTATATGGCATTAAATTTCAGAATACTTCTGCAGAGGTATTCTGAAATTTAGTGCACGGGATGGGTGCGTAAAACGTATCTTAATACAAGGTCAGATTGCCAACGCAGCAAAGTATTAGATGCATACAAAAACTAGAAAAGCTGTATGGTGAGTGGAGAAATTTACAAAAAAGTAGTGGAAAAACTCTCAACAAAACAGAAGGAATTAAACTCTACAACGTCACTAGATCAATTGGTTGACATTGCTCACGGGAATATTTTAATAATATGTGAAACAAACAGAAACATCAGCAAGAGAAGCCTCCATCAATAGAAACTGCAACACAATTATATAATCGGAATAAAGCGCACTGACACTGTCAGTAGTGCAACTGGAAAAAGACACTCCCAGTTGCACTATTGACAATGCGAACCTGCAGGTTAGAACACTGACTGGAAAAACTTGAGAAGTTTTTTTGAAGACGGAAAAGTGGCGGGATTTCCCACTTTGAGTTTAGTAAAAGCCCATCATACCAATACATTTTTCCCCTAACAAAACGTCCAAAAACTTCCCATTTCATACTGACGACCCCTCGCTCCAAAAAATATTAATTATCAGTTTCGTGTTTGTATATTCTATTTCCAAGAATTGATTTTTCAAAAGCCGGCAAAATATTTTTTTCCTCTTTTAAACTTGGTCCCATGTTATGTTATGCCTTGCGGTGCGTTTGTCGTTTGTCCTCTCAACCTATCGATGAAATATGACTTTTTATCGTTTCCGATCCCGTGCTGTCAACTCCTCCTTCCCCATACAACTCAATGTAATACAAATTTTCCTTTGCCTAATTCCGACGGCTCATGCGACGCCATAGTTACGAAGCGATTTTTTTTTAGCACGAATAACGGGTTGTTGCAATCGCAAGGGAATTAAAAAAAAGTAATAAGTTTAAAACTTTATACGCGTGACAAGTTTTTTTTTTTTTTTTTTTTTGCGGAATATGTTATAATCCTGTTGATTGTAAAAGTTGCCGCCACTGGTGGCACTGATATTAAACATTACTTATATTTAATGATAAATAACGACGCTAAACAACAAAACAAGAAAAACTTAAGAACGAAAAGGAATGACATCTCTGTTAAATCGTGAAAAATCAGTCGTTTTAAAGGGGCACGCATCGGAGGAAATTATTTTGATTGGGTGTAGCGTGCCGCCGTTATGCAACATCGCTATGATCTGGGATGAAACTAATGATAATAAATATGTTTTAGTTAGGAGTGACACAAAAGAACTTTTGACTCTCATCGGCAACGTTTGCTCGTTTGTCGGCTTTGCTCTTTTCTTTTTTTCTTTTCTTTCTTAAAAAGTTTGCATTCTTGCTATGAATCCGAAACCTCACCTGAGAGGAATCAACTTTTCTCGTTTGTTAAGCGTGAATGTGTCATCTTAACTTATAAAACGCTCGGATTAATTTGATTATTTTCTCCGGGGGGAAAACGCGCTTTTCCCTCCCGCTGCGTGTGTGTGCGTATTAATTTTTAATACCATTCAAAAAATAAAAAAGTAAAAAATGCCGTCTTAATTACGTTTCCATCGCAAAATTATTGCTGCAACAAATTACGTAAAAAATTTTTCTCCGTCCGCCCAGTGTGCGGTGTCGATTTTTACATTTTAAGATTGATCGATTGGGTTATCAGAAATTTTAATGTTTCAAGGCTGATTATCGTTGTTTCTTATGGGCGCACATGAATTTCTTTTTGAGCTATGGTATTTTCGAATTAGGGCATTCATAGGTTACATTTTGATAAGAGGAATGTTTTTTTGAGGGGCCAGAGACACAGAGCAAGAAAATTAAGGAGAATTAAAGGTAAAACTATTCAGTATTTGTTTGATTAGTTATGTTTAAGACGTCTAGTGCCGCAAAAAAAAATCAAAGGTCTCGGATTTTCGCTCCTCGGTTGAAAAATCGTTATTTGAGGTGTGAGACCCCCCCTCAATTTTTTCCAGCTTGAAAAAATTTTTTTTTGCGTCGACGGGGTAGGCCTTTACCTTTTTTTGGTTCTTATAATTATTTCAATGGGCGAAACTTTGAAAATTCGCCCCGAGGTTATACCTTAGAATAAATAATTAAATTTGATAAGGTATATGTGTACGTGTATATGAAAACTTCCCACTTATACAATCCGGATAGTATTATTTGTTTTTTAAACTTTTTGTAAACAAATACGTTTCGAATCAAAACAAACTATCTGGATTGTACAAGTGGGAGGTTTTCATATACATGTAGGGTGGTGGCGCTAGTTATGGATCAAATAGTACTATTATTTTTTTTTAAACATTGAATTAAAGTTAAATTTCCAACCCTGGACAAATTACTTACCTGGAACCGAAATATAACATTTCAAACTTAATTTTTAATGTCAAAAGATCCCTTATATCTTTCATATAATTCAGAAAATAAATTTTAAAAATATTAATCGACTATTTTTCTCGAATTCTTTAGTTTCGGATCAGCCACATTCCAATGAAAAATAAACATGAAAGGTTTGTTCAAATGTACTTTCCTTTGTTTTGTTTTTGAAAAAACAAATCTTTTTTTTGTATCTTCGGAAATTTTAGCGATATATTGTGTCTTTATTTAAGTTTTCGGTTCTTCACAGATAAAATTCGCGCTTCTAAAGTCATCATTCAAGAAATTTAAACAAAATCATCGCTTTTCTTCAAACCGGTATCAATCTGATGACAAAACCTTTTTAATTGTACCATGAAATTGTTGTTGTGATCCGTAACTGAATTTTCTAGTTTTTCGGTGTTCAATTGTGGTTCATCGGTAATTTTTTTAAGAAATAGTTATATATAAGGGAATTGCATTGAAAGGGGAAAAGATTGGACCCTTTGCTAAAAGTTTTTTTACTCATTTGAAAATATTTGGTAAATTAGAGTGATTTTAACGAAAAAATATTTAAAGCGGAAAAATGGCGATGGTGTTTATTTTCCGGAAGAATTTCGGTCTGCGAGTTTTTTTTTCGTTTTTCTATTTTAAAATAGCTTGAATGCTAGAAATCTTGATGATTTTTTGAAGTTAATTAAATTTTTAAAAGTTTGAAAGAAATAAAAGTGCTCTTAAAGAGTTATTTTTTTTGTTTTTTATAAAATTAAACGAGGTGATCCACAACTGATGCCTGATCCATAACTAGCGCCACCACCCTACACATATTAGACATCCTAACAAAAAAATGGACAGTTTCAAAATATTTCACTTGTTTGCCTGCAGATGCTGGTAGGACAAGAGACTTCTTGTCATGCAGTGCCGCAGGACAAGAGCAAAAACATTTAAAAACTTTTGGGACAAAAATATTAGATCAGTTATTTAATAATTTTGATCCGTTATTTTTTAAAAACTTTGATCAGTAATTTAACAATTTTTATCAGTAAATAAAATTTGGTTTTAGGCCTTTTTGGTCAGTTAAAAATTAGGTTTCGGTCAGTAAAACGCGATCAATTTTTTTTTTTTTTTTATTTTTTATTTTTTTTTTTTTTAAATTTTTTTTTCCGAGGGAACCTTGTTGAGTGATTCTATCCTTCTTGGGTCGTTCTCTCTACCTTTTTTCGCTAATGGGAATATCTTTGGCTTCAGGAGGGGTTTTTATTATTTTTTAAACGAATGGTGACCCCCCAAAAAGTGTTTTACCTTGCAATTACCTGCAGAAACAAGCTTAATTTTTAACGTGCTGTCTATGTCATTAAACTTAGCCCCTGTTTTATAATTCATTTAAAGCCAAAAAAACAAGTTTTTTGAAGTAAAAAAAAAAAAAAAAAAAAAATTTTACTGATTTAAAAAAAAAAAAAAAAGATTTTACTGATTTAAAAAAAAAAAAAACTTTTTCTAAGCAGATTAAAAATCTGACAAAAAATATTCACGAATACATTATTTTACTGACCGAAATATAATTTGACTGATCAGTAAATACCTGATCAACAGTTACTGACAAATTACTAATTAATTGATCAAGTAATCAAAAAACTGATTATTTCCATTAAAAAATCCGATCAAAGTGATTAAATAACTTATCAACTCAATGTGACCCAAAACTTTTAAATTCGAAAATAGCCAAAATGCATCTTTAACATTAAGAAATGAGGTTTTATACATCAATTTCTTGCAAAATCGGTATTATCGATTTCTCCCCATATAACAACTAAGGGAAATAATGTAAAAAAAAAATTAACCGAAATGCATACCACTAGTTACATCTCATCAAAAGATAGCAGTTTTATACAGGATTAATTCTTTTAAGTCGACTTACAGCAAAAATTTCATTTTAGGCAAAAAAAAAAAAAAAAAAAAAATTAATAAATACTTAAAATTATTTTAAAAACTTAATTCGATTTTTGCAAAAGTTTCCAGATCCAAAAACAAGCACTTCATTCCTCGACACTATAAATTTTACGAGAAAATCTGGAGCATGTGACAGATCTGTTGGTGATGCGAATTAGAAAATGCGAACAGCTTATTATATCGTAATAAAAATCTTTTAATTAAGCTTAAATTGGATAATGAACCTATCAACAATATAAATAAAGATTTTTTCTAGTAGCTACACGAATTCAGTGCAACGATTAGTTTGACATTAATAGCATTCAAGCAACAAGTTCCACTTCAAAAAGCGCAATCTCATCTTGGATTTAGTTATCTTCCAGCTTGAGAAAAAAAAAAGAGGAAAAAATAATAGTGATTGGGCACAGGAAGCATATAAATACAAACTACAACCATCATCTGGAATAATTTTTCATTATTTCCCTGACAATGGAAGAACAAGAGAAAGAAATTCTCTTTTTTTGCTTTTTTTTCCAAAAAAAAAAAAAAAAATCAGTCTCGCTTCCGGTAGAAAATTTAAATATTTACGCTTACTTATCGTCAGCCTTCAGAAAAGAAAAAAAAAAGGTTCGACTTCTGTGTGGCTAATGAGTTTCACTCCTTTTTTTTCTTCTTAACGGATAAATCAATAACGACGTTTTTTTGTATTGCTATTTTATGACATTTACGCTAGTTTAGAAAACATTGTCTACAAACAAAAAGGCAATAAAACCATTACTTTTCGAATTGACTTTTTCACGCGCTTAAATGAGACATGTAAGTTGCTTGGTTGTTATTTGTTAAACTCAAGGAAAAAATAAATAAATCAAATAGAGACGGGTAAGAAGGCATTGCCTAGCACCATCGGTTACATAAAATGTGGCATTTTCGTATGAAACGAGAAAGAAAAAAAAATGGTGACACTTGATTGAAAAGGCCCCTGCGAGCCTTTTCTTTCTGTTTTCACAAAAAATTCTTTTTATTCTTTTGTTTATAACAGATTTATTTTTTGGATAACTATTGGAAAATATACGAGACTTGTAAAAGACACAAGGCACACATTAACAAAAAAAGGAGCATATCAATCAGATAAGTTCTTTTTTTTTTCTCGACAAGAAAAATGTTTTTGTTCAAATTTTTATGAATGTACACCCAGTAGTTAGGTTCAATAAGTACTGATTCCACGGTTCTTCAATAGGAAGTTCGTCGCGGATCGTAAAAATATTACGAATTTAGTCCCACGTTGTTATCTTTGCTATTATATTCCTTTATCCTTTTTCATAATGTGTTCGCGACCCCCAAAGAAGCTACTTTTCTAGGATACGATTACGCCTGGATATCACATTCTGGTAACTTTGAGTTTTTTCTGGAATTAAAGTTGAATTTTAGGAAGCTTTCTCCTCAAATACCAAACCGTGAGACCCTGATATCTATATCGAATTTTACTTGACAATGAGGGCCTGCGCCTCCAAACCCGCAAACTCGAACCCGTGGAAAAGTTTACCGATTTTACAAGCCAATAAGCCTAAACTTTTTCATTTTTTTTTTCTTCTGGGGCCTTCACTGGTTTTAGAAGTACATTATTCTTCCCCTTCATTCTGGTAAAGTATTCCTAATATTAAAAATTCACGAATACATAAGAAGGAGATGTAGAAGAGACTTGTTTTTATTTTTGTTATTAAAATATTTTCTGGTCAAGATGAGAAAATTTTCAACTTGAAGTCATCAAGTTTGAAAATTTATTGGAATTGGCTGTTTTGCAGAGTTTTAAGGGAAACAGTCGATGAAATTAAAAGAAAAAACATTTCAAAATATTACAAGAAACCGCCAAAAGTTAATTCGCAATCGAAAGCAGTAACGAGAAGAGGATGAAAATGAAGATTCACAATAAGCAGACGCAGAAGCAAAATAAGAAGATTTAACAACGGGTCTTTTGGAGCTTGGGCTTTAGACTTTGATATAAAGCATAATGCTCAGAAAGCGTTATTGGTAAAACTAAGAAAAAGTTCCGCTTTCAAACCCTTCCCGGCTGATCCCAGGACCAACTAAAAACAAAAAGAAAAGTTGAAGTGGGAGAAATTGAACATTCAAAGCTTTTTTTTAACTGCTTTTCTAGTGATGAGTGATGAGTCAGGTCTAGAAAAGCAGCTAAACAAAAGCCTGCACCGGCTTTGACTCCGATTAAAAATGTATTCGTGTGAGATTATGTATAGATGGAGTACTTCAAAGGCGTAACGCATACAGCGAACTTTGGCCTATTCTAAGTTGCGTTTTTTCTGCACCCGGCAAACCTTTATTCTTGGTGGGCGTTTTTCACGGTTCTGGAAAACCAACAGATTTTAACGTATACATGAGCGAATTTGCCCAAGAAGTCGATCATCTGACTCAAATCTTTATTGGTGCAATTTTCAAAACTGCGAAAAATTTCCTTACCGTACGAAAGAAATTCCATTTTAACAGCAACAGGGAGAGTAATAGCAACCTCCTTAGGAAAATGGTCAAATGTGCGTACACAGTAAAAAATTTTATGTCAAAATCAACATAAATCAACATAAGCAGGTCCACATAATTTTTATGTTGTTTTTGTTTTATGTTTGCCTTATGGGAGAAACAACATAAAAAATTTATGTGGACCTCTTAGAACATATTTACATAATATTTTTTACTGTGTACAATAACTTATCACATAACTAACCTTACATACATGTAAGGTACCTGACATGTATGTAAAGTAAGTTACTTATATAAGCATTTACACATGCAAGTAGTTAACAGAAACTACATTGGATGTGTCATTGTGCATACGAGGAAGAGAGTAGCCCATATCTCACTGCAAGTCACTTACATATTTTTCGGCCCTGCAAAAACCTTTTGATTTCAATAAAAGTTTGTAGTTAACTTTTCAAATAAAACTACTTCGGTCTTAAATACTTACACATGTAAGTACTTACATACAGTGTAACTTACAACAAAATGTACATTATAGACATGTAAGTACCTTGCGTTACTAATGTTATACTAATGTATGAACATTGAACATTAATACAAAAAAACTTACCAATACTTCTTTGGGTCAGTTATTTATGTATGTAAGTTACATGTAACTACTTACTACGTACAATACTACTTACATGTAACATACATACATAGCTTACAGAAAGGAGTATTGGTAAGTTATTTTTCACCCTAAATTAGGGGGAAAAAAACTAAATTTTTGGCTTCTTTATATCGTAGCGAATGACAATAGTGTAAAACTGATCTTCATGACAAATGAGCTTTGGAATGGCCCTCAAGGCCAAGGAAATGCTGTGTGAAGTTGTGCTCAATAGGACAAAAGTCAGTGAAAGTAAACAGATACTAAAATTAGTTAATTAATAAAAAATAAAAAAGATAACCACCACAGAGAATTTCCCTTGTAAGTCTCACAAGTGGCCTACTGATTATAACACATTTCGTCTGAAACTTGAAAGAAGATATTTCATCCAAAGACCGATCAGAGCTGCACAATATGTTTTTTACCTTTTCAGCTTACGTCGCTAACAGCAGACGATTGTAGTGAAAATGAAGAAAAGCAATATTTATTGCATGTCAAATACAAGCAAGCCCCATAAATTAATTTCTCCGGAACAAAAAACTCCATCTACATTCGGAGACAAGAAATTTTTCTCATCAAGCACCTCTTCCCTTTTTAAGGATAAAAAAAACAATCAAGTACCTCTTCTCGGTCTAGCTACGAAATCGAAAAAAGAAAACGGACATTCACTATCCCGAGATAAGTCTTTTCAGACACAAATCGTATCTCATATCAAATTGCCCGAGCAAAGTCTATTGCCCCTATTCTTTCAAAGTATAAATATTAGGGTATTCTAATCTAACATCATGTTTATTTTCCTATTAAAATAAAATGTCTTACTTCCAAAAAATTAGATTCCAATCGGTATAAATGTTTTCTGCTTGAAATGCAAGGAAGAGATACTTACGCAGTCCATAACAAAGGGAAAACACTTTCAACAATACATGATAACCATCGATTTTTGAAGAAAAAGAAATCGATAAATAGATGGCATTTCTAACAATGGAACCTTTTTTTCGTGTACTGCACAGCGGATTGTGACATCTTCAGTTTCAGGCACAAGTCCTTTTTTTTATTGCTAAACATTCGTCTCGTTTGCATGGTGTGTAATACGATTCACATAATGGGTAACTGTGTTTCTTATACAAAACTCATGATCGATTATATTGGGCTACTAAAACGTTTACAATGTCTCTATTTTACTTTTTTTTTTTCGAACGAGAAAAAATCTAGAAATTATTGATTACGAGGTACTAGGCCAGCAAAGAACTGCATTTTAGGAGTATATAAGCTAAGTATGAAATGCCTTAAGTTAAACTGCTGTTGTAGGTTTGTGAAACCTACAGAACGGAACAGAACTTACGGGCACAGAACCTACAGAACCATATGCGTTGTAGGTCGTGTTGCATATGCAAAATATGAGACGTTTGTTGTTGCATTTATCAAAGCTTACTGATCTGTTAACTGGCTCTCGACGAACGTGTGGACACAGAAGAAAAACGTATACATTTTTTTTTCTGTAGTGTAGCTTCCTGGTTTAATTATTTTTACATAACACTCCTAAGAAAGGACTATTAATAAGACAGATATTCAGGTCTAACTTAAGAGATATGCAGAAATGTGTGCACTTGAGAAGAATCTATTACTTCACGAGATTTGGTGAACATAATTTTTACGGAAAGGGTAAAAGGATCTTGGATGATGCTAAGTCAAGGAGATCATCCGAAGAGAACATGTCAGCACCTGCACCCCATGATCGATTTACAAGTCCTGAAGTTTTACTTCAGGAAAAAGCACCTAATGTTAAAAGAGGTTCTGATATCATTTACAAAGTGTTGTTTGACACGAAAGAATTATCATGTAGGAAAGGTTCATTGTCCACAGTAAGATGTTTCTCAACATGCTCCCGAAGATTTTGATCACAGGAATATTCCCCCGCTGCCACCATTTTGATATAGAATATTTAAAGGGGTAAATCGGAGGCAAAATACAAAAATTAACCGAATACCCAAGAATATATAAAAAGTATATTTACCCAAATAATAATGGAAAACACATAAACCTGTTTCCTAATCGAAGTCTGAATTGAGAGAGAGAGACATGATGCTCGATACCATTTATCATTTCTCTGATTTCTTAAGTCAGCAATTTTGGTAAAGATTCCATTTTTTTTTTTTAGTCAAACATTGGCTGAAATTAAAATCAGTGATTATTCACAAAAAAAAAATACACATATTTTAAGGCATACTTTATTAAGATTTGGCCGCTTCCCTCATAGTCCTGGTTACATCCTTAGTCGTAATGCCGGGATAAGTAACTTTAAAATTATTGATAAGTAACAAAAAACAAAGAATGACAGTAACTTTCACCATCCAATGACCCTCGCCCCAAGATAAATCCATTTTTTTGTTTGAAAGTCTGAAATTTGAAATAAGATTGTTGGAGAAGGGAAAAAAAAGATGTAACCTGAAAACAAAAACCGCAGGAGTTTTTAAAAAGGGAAAAAAATGCACTTTTTTGTTGTGCTATATGTACGAAAAAAAGGAACAAACATTGGATAAAAGTAAGTTAAGAAAACAAGTTCTAGGAAAGTGACATATTCATTGATAACAATGAGTACCCCTACTGGGTCAATGAGAATTTACATATTTCAAGAAGTATCTTGTTTTGAAGGCCCCATGTCGCGAGACACAGTCTGTCAATCTGCTACGAGTTATGTCCACCAACTACTGTTTCTACTACAAATGATTTTTTGGTCATCTATCAATACGGTGACACATTTCCGGAGTTTCCAGATAAACAGCTTCTTCTTCATCCTCTCACGACCCAAAAATTCTTTAATCGATTAGTCCGTAGCAGCATCACGATATTATCTCAAAAAAAGAAAAAAAAATTTCTTTTTTTTTGAAGCCATAAAAAATTAATATCAAAGGCAGATTTTGCGGTTATATGTTTTGAATCATTGCTTAATAATGTCACGGTTTTGAAGAAGAGAAAAAAGAAAAGAAAAAAGGAAATTAATGTATTCATTAAAAGTGCACAAAAGAAGTGTTGTTTTATTAAAAATGGTTCTGTCAAGTGTCTAGGTACCACAACACAGGTGCTTTGGAAGAAAGAATAACGTTTGACGATTTGATTGATGCGCCATAAAGTTCTAACAGTGACTTGATACCACGTAGGGGGGTCCCCTATTGTATTAACACCCGTGAAAACACCCTTGGTCTTGGCGTTTTCTTTAATTATTCCAAATTTCATAGCAGAGTTATTGTGCTTCTTCGTGGAGGTCCGTCGTAAATACTACTTATTTACTCTTGTTGTGCTATAATGTTGTACTTATTATGTAATACCCAAAATTTGAATAATTTTTTTTTTCTTTACGATGGAGAATTTCGGTTTCGAGGTCAGAAAGTTATTTTCGTAATGTTGACAAGTTAGGTGGCATTTTCAACACAATATAGAGTTCAATAAACAATTTTACATGAGGCACTGGGGGCTTTTAAAGTTTGGAAAATGATTTTTTAGAAGCAAGGGAAATGCAATATGTTGAGCCGCATCACATTTCAAACATGAATATCATCTTATCGAAAGATGAACTTCTCACATCATCTCTGACGAGATCGGCAGGTCATTCTGGTTTGGGGGTGGGAAAAACAGCCCTAACCTCTGACATGCAGTAAATAGTAGATTTCTATTCAAGGAATGCAAACGACAAAATTGCCCGTCGAGACCGAGTTTTAAGCCCGAGCCGAAGGCGAGGGCCTTAAATAGATCGAGACGGGCAAGTCGTTTGCATTTCTTGCATTGAAAGTTATTTTTCATCACAAAGTACGGCGTAATATATTCTGTAAACACTTACAGTCACTGTGACACTTACAGTCCACTGTAAGTGGACTTTTCTGCGCTTTGTGCTGAAAAGAAATTTGTCATAAGCTGAACAACTAGTATTTTTTTTTAACGTTTGTTATTCAGCTAATGCAACTTTAGTATTAATGTTGCACGTGAACTTGATGTTCATTACAGTCAAAAAAGAAAATGCAAATCGGTATTAGATGAAAATTGAACAATGCATCTTGGAAATGAAAACTGTGATGAACTTGAAGAAAATGAGCCGGCAGGAAGCAGACATTTTCGAAATATTTTTCCATCTTTCCATAACATTATTTTCAGCAGTGTACCGACGTTTTACTTATAGGGTGCAAAAGAAGACAAAAAGGCAGTTCTGCTCCATTGCAGATGTTAACTTAAAACAAAAAGAATGAGCTGTAAAATGCAAAGAGGGAACAGACAAGTAACCTTCCTTCTTGCCTGTTCCCTGAAACTGACTTTTTTCTTCTTGTCGAATAAAGCAAGTAGCCAAAAAAGTTAAACTGAAGGTCTGACATTCAAGAACTTCAAGAAACGATAGGGAGCAGTAGAAACTGTTAAAAAGGTTCTGAACTGAAAAAGGTTTCTTACCGTTGAAAAATTGTTGAATATACACGGTGGAACAATTTTTGTGGTGTGATTTTATTAAGGTAAACATAGGAAACACCGCCATAAAAATTGTTCCGCCGTGTAGATTAAAAAGATGTGTTTTTAATTTAAAAAAAAAAAAAAGTTTTTTTAAATTTATTAAATTTCTTTTTTAGTTTCTGCGATTTATTGCGGAAGCGGATCTATTATTGTACAAGAGATGGGTGACAATAAGCTGCCATATGAGGTTGCCAAATACTTTGATATAAATCAATATGTCCTGCATCGAAATCCTGAAGGACAGCCCTTGATGATCAAAGGGTACTTCGTGCTGAAGCATATAACAAAAGACAAAAATTTTATACTGCATGAAGACACAGAATACTTTAGGAAAACATTTTGCATAAAGCAAAATTCAAACGATGAGCCAAAACCCGATAGAAGATACAAACTGAGCAGCTTCTTTCCAGATCAAAAGGAAGAAGAAACTGAAGAAGGCTGGAATTGCGAGCGATACACCTTCAAAAACTACTCTTTGCTGTTTTAAACAAGTAGAAACAACTAAAGGACGCTTAAAAAACCATTTATGAAGTCAAATTGTATAAATTTATTATGACTAGGAATAATTAATTATTTTTCCGGAAGATTTCATTTGGAAAAAACACAGGGAAATTACAAAAAATTTTACAGACCGTAACCCGTCGGAGGAGTCGAACCCCCATTGCTCTTTCCACCTGAGCTAACGGATCTGCCTATGAAACTCCTTGTAATTTAGAATCTTAGATGTTAAGTCGGGAATGAGTTTTTATTTTTATGAGAAATTCACTAGTTTTTGAAATCAGAAATTCTATTCTCCGCAGGGATCTCTGAGGATTTTTCATTGCTAACACTTAAAAAATTGATAAAGGCCGTTTGCTTGCTTCCATGGAAAACTTACTATATGATTAAGCTAGCATTCTAAATTTTACTTTTAGATTATTTATATCTTTATTTTTTATTTAATTTTTATTATTATTATTTCCATTTTTTCATTTTTGTTATATAATATCCTCATCCATCATCAAACATCTATTCACCCTTGCCTCCACTATCAATCTATATTCTTATTATTTTTACTACAAATATCTCCTTATTTATTTAATTATTTACTTATCTATTTAATATCACTTTATTCGTTATATTATTATTATCATTAGTATTATTTGTACAATTTAAAATTCTTCCTTTTAGTATTATTTTTTTTGTTTTATGCTTTTATTAACTTCTACCAGGTTGCCCCTACGCACAGTAAATCTGTTTTGGGGAGCCTGTCTTGAATTTTTATATTTGTAAAATTGTTTAAAAATAAAAAAAAAAATAAATAAATAAATAAAAAAAATAAAAATGCCATATTTGTGTGTATGGCTGGATCATTTTCTGTCAGCTAAATATAAGAAAAGATTTGATTATTTTTTAAAGATTCTTTAATTCAGCTAATAAAGCAGACAAGAAGGAAGCTACTCTTAAGCTCAAATATGGACCCAAACAAAAAGAAAAAAGTATTTATCTCCCGAACATTAAAAAGTAACATTAAAAAGTATTTATCGCCCGAACATTAGACGGACCCGAGCAAGACCGTCATCGTATCTCCTTTGTGCTGCAGTAAGTTAAACAGAGGAATTGCCAAAGAGACACGGCAGTCTTGCTCGGGGGTGTCGAGTTGTTGATCTCTCCGACCAGAGTTCAATCTACTGGTCTTTCTTTGCCTTATTTACACATGCCTGCCTCTTCTGCTGCAGCTCCAAGCTCCGCTGTAAATGCGGTGACATTTACCTTTCACAACAGTAAGTTTAGCTAAAAGAAGAACAAATTCAGCTAATAAAAAAGAATACGGCTAGCTACTGTAACTCGGTATTTTTCGACTCCATCCGATTAACAAAACCGATCACTTATAAGAAGTCCAAGAAAAGCTTTAGCTGGGGGGAGGAACAAGTCCATCTAGTAGAAGAATCAGCTCCTGCAATGGTGCTTTCATCATAGGATTTACAATGCCAACCGCATATAAATACTTCAACAAAAGCTTCGTTCACGATTTTCATTTTCGCTGTTCCATTATACTGTATTTGCCCTTTCAATAGTAAGTTCAGCAGGTGGAAGAGTAAGGTCAGCTCCTGTATAGGGTACTTCTTGCAATTTTTATTTATCCATCATTAGATGTTACCATAAAGTATAAATGTGGAAAAAGGAATCATTCATGGGTAATATTTATCTAATAATAGCTAAACAATTTGGTAAAGATGAATAAAAAAATTCGAATTTCATTTGAAGTTTTCCTTGTTTAGGACTAGCAAAGCTTCACACAGGAAAACGAGGATAAAATTAGTTTTCCGACAACATACAAACTTTGCAAAGAACTATGTTGAACGATATAGTAAAGTAGAAACAAAGCGGTTTAATGATTTTACAGATGTAAAAACTTATTCTTATAATACATTTTCATTATGAAATCTTAAAATAAATATTTTCCAGGTTCTGAATATTTTCTCAGGTTCTACTTTATATACCCTAGAGAGTTTTTTATATTTTTGTAAAAAATAATAGCAGTTATTAAGAAAAATACATAAAAAATTTCTACAAACATTCAGCCGATTCGGTTGTCTAACAAAAACTACAATGTACCCTTTGTCATGAGGAATCCCAAGTTGTCCAACTCTTTCACAAATGAGTCATTTCTTCGAAAAGAAATATTTTTCATTTCCTGAATTTTTTTTCCACCAAAATTTCACTTTCGCTTTTTCTTTCATTTTTTTTGAAAGGGGGTTCAGTGACACCGAAGAACGGGTGACTGACCACATAATAATGACTTCGCAAAAATCAACGGTTAGTACCGTTAAACTACAGGGTGGTACCATCAACAATCAGTGCCGGATTAAACCCTTTGAAATTTTTTGCGAAAATGCCGAAAGCGAGAATAGCAAAATCCGAAATATTTGAGCCAAATTTTCAAGTCGGGGGCTTCTTTTTTGAAAAAAAAGTATTTTTAGTCAAAGTGGGAAATTCGAAAAGTAGGGAATTTTACAAAAATTTGTTTCTCGAAAACTTCCTTTTCTCTCTCTCCGTACCTGATATGAATATTTTAAACCCCAACAATATGTTTATTTGAAATATTGTAAATATATTTTGATTTATGATTTGCGAGTATTGCTACATCAACAGTAGTGGCTAGCACTGTCAACAAGACATGGCCGGACAAAAGACTTTCTTTAATTAAATTTTTTTTCTCTTTTGAGTCACAAAAATAGACACCAACGAGCTTCACTGCATCAAAAAATATGACATGTACTTTTTCCCCGTTCCTTCACCCCGTAATTTTTTTTTTTTTTTTTTTTTTTTTTTTTTTTTAAAGAAATAAAAAATGTTGCCGATTTCGAAAAATAAGACAAGCTTTGATATAAAACCTGTCAGATAGGAAGAATCTTTGTTGACAATAGGGAGAAGGGAAAACATTGGGCATTCGTCTGCGTTACATCACATTTCTGACAAGCTGACATGTGTTTTTCATGGTTTTTAATAACTCGAAACAATAGTGTGAAGGTGGTTGCCCCGCCTACCTGGTGTGGCTAGGTGAGACGTAACGAGTTCAACCTACACACATTCTCATTTGTCATTACCGGTTCTAATATTATTTTTAAAAAAAATTCCCCTCCTCTTAATCCGAAAAGAAAGTCGTGTGGGTTTGACAGAAAAAAAATTATAATTGATTTCGAAGAAAATCCGTTCTTTTCCCGCGAAAATTAAAATTTTGCAAAAAAAAAAAAAAAATTGTTTCAGTCCTCTTATTTTATATTATTTTTCTTAATGACACCGTAATGCATGCAGTACATCAGCAATATTTTTATTAAAAAAAAGGAGGAGTTTGACTAACGCGCAGGAACGAATTATTGCATAACCACTAGATGACAGGGGGAGTACGCTATTACAGTGTCAGCAGTTGGCGTGTCAGCTGTCAAACCCTTACTTAGTTTGATTGCTTACGTTCAGCAAACTTCTCCATGATTACAAAAGCGGAGTCGTTAAAAACTTCATGAAACTTTAAACTTTAATCGGCCCACCCCTTTTTCCTTCCGAAGGAACTTTGTCCCGATGACGCGTCATTAAAATTTTCAGGCGACAGAATGAAAATAAAAAATTAAAAAATTTCAAAATAAAAACAAGGCGAATATTAATTACTTTAATTTAAATTATACTGGGAAAACAAATCGCCTATCTTGAGATTTAATTAGGCAACCATATAAGACCGTGAATGGCATCAAACAATTCCATTTTATTGTCTACAAGAAGACAATCAAATGCTTTCAGTCGTCATCTCAGGGCTGTGCTGGTCCTGCTTACGTGAAATCAACATTTTTAATAGAAAAAACTAAATAAAATGATGGAATCATGTGGTTAGGCGATGGCCAGTTGGGAAGGTTTGATTGTCGTCTTTTGGGCTTTCCCGAAAAAATCAGAAAAAAAGAAAAGCAAAATAATTAAGGAAAAGCTACCTTTCACTGAAATAAAAATTATTTTCATAAACTTTGCTAATAAAAAAAAATCATTGTAGGTGTGGAGGTGCTCTTGGATTCGGCGGAAAATTATGGATGACGAGAAGGAGGGGGGGATTTACAGAATGCTGATATTAATTAAATGTTAAAAAAACCGAAGTTTTTGAAATATTACATTGCAAGAAAAGATATAGGGAGAGGGTGTGGGGAGGGGGGGGGGCATGGTACAACCTTTTGCTCATTCTATGATTCTGCCAATAAATAGGAAATTTGAACACCAAATCAAATTCAACGATATGAATTTTCGCGATACTGGATTGTACGTAGTTTACCCGAGTTAATGTTGCACATTTCATGCCTTTTACAAAGAATTAGCTCACAATTTAGATGAGGACGAAAAATGCATAAAGGATAAACGGGACAATGGTGGCGTTCAATGATTACAGGGAGAAAAAGGTTTTAAATTGCAAAACAAGACGTAGAATTTTCATATCCTTAAAGAAAAAACGGGCAAAAAAATGTTTAAGTTCAAAAATATAAAAAAAAAAAAAAAAAACTTCAAAAGTAATCCTAAAATGTTCAAAAATTTTCATACTAATTTTTCTCTCGGTATATCTGATATTAAAGCTTTTCCCCTGAAGGAAAAAAAAACTGCTTCGTGCTTTTCCACGCTCGCCTAAAAATAAATGAAAATTATTTAAGTTTCGGGATATTTTTTGCCAATTGAAAAAGTGATCACTAATTTTTGAAAGAATTCATTCTCGACTACCAGTTTTTATAACCATATTTTGGGCTATTTGCCTAATTTTTTTTTTTTTTGATGATAGGAAAAATTTGGGATAAAAAATAGTATATTTCAACACAGCAAACGGAAGTTTGACTTTTGCTTAAGAGACTGACTATTACTTCTCTTCGACTGGAATTCTGGCTTACATTAAGCGGCAGAGTCTGCCAAGTGAGTAGTAGGAATTAGCGAATATAATTCTCTGAAATTGCAGTGCTATCTGCTTGTAAGTCAAAGACAAATATAGCAAAAAAAAACCAACGAACTTAGCAAAATTCTAGCTGTTCCGAGTAAGCTACTGCCTAACCAATTTAACTCATCCCTAATTTTGTTTGTTCGAAAAAGACTCATCAAATTATTTTTCAAGCTGAAAATCGTCCTTTTGATTTTTAATCCAATCTGACACTGCTAATCCAACTAATACGGTGCGATCAAAAGCTGACAATCTGACAGTGAGAAATATACTAATAATTTATATAGCTATACATTCAGACTTTTAAAAGAAAGAAAAAAAAAAGATTGACGCTTTTGGCGTTAAATTGTATATTGTATGAATATTTTATCATGGCCGCATTTATTTATATGGTTTCATTTAATTGACCCCGGAAAACCTGACGCTTTTTAGAAAGGATTTCGGTCATGGGTAGGACTCCAGAGGTCACCAATAATGCATGCCTTATCAGCGATACTGAGATAATCCCTTATCTACTTGATTTTTTTCTTTGTTTTAAAGATTCTCGAAAACAAAAATATATCTCCACTCCGCTGACATATATCCTTATCCATTTCAGGTTCTGCTGTGTCCTTCATCCAGGAAAGAGAAACCGGGCCAAGTCAAAACTATGAAATTATTGCAATTCCGTGTACTCGTTCAAGAGGCAAAGAAGCTGGAAGGATCTGGGCAATGCTGACGTTTAAAACTGATTTGGAAGTCAGACAGTCAGATTTTGATTCCAGTCCCAATCCCAAATCAGATTTTAAACCTCTAGGTCCTCTTACATATTAAAATTAATTCATGTGCTAGTGGACCTAACATACTTCAAAAATTCGTTAAAAATTGTCAAAGAGCCGTAAAAATAGGAAGTTTCCGCCAAAAAATCTTGTAATATTTCGGAGTCCGCTAAAAATTTCTCTCAATTTTTCACTTAAAGCACCTCAAAATTGGAAATCTGAAAAACCCACAGTCTAAACGGAAGGGCCAACTTAAGATTAATTCGAGTACATTTTTGTTAATAAAAAAGTGGTAACAAGACCACGGTTTACATATTCACTCTAAAGAATACAAACTTAAGTTTCCTATTCCCTAAAACCGAGGAGAAACGGGAATTCTCGTTCCGGGATTTCTTTTTATTTTAAACCAACTTTCGATTCAGGAACTGAAATTTTTTAAGCAATGAAGGGTCACAACACAAGGGCCAACCACAAAAGCCAGGAGGCATTACCCCCGTAGGCTGTGGTCTGCCCTTCCTGGCTCTAAAATTTTTTTTAGGAGATTTGCCATTTCTATAGGAAATATTTGGAAGACACGACTCCTACGGGCACACAAACGCAATAGAACTCAAAAACTTCGGTTGATTCGAAATATTTTTAGTTGCCACATCAAAATTTTCTTTTTCGAATTTTTAATTATGGAATTTATCAAGAAATAAAACATAATTCCGTGACATCAATTCACAAACGATGGTACTTCAAAAAGGACAAGAAATAAAAAATATGCCTAGAAATATTTAATGATATTGAATTTTCCAGGAAAAAAAACGTGTCACGTAAGAACGAACGCCCATTTTATTTTCAACGCAAACGTCAAAAGTGAGAAACTCCCCTCGACGGATTTAAAAAACTGAATTAAAAGACCTTCTACCGGGAACTCATTGTTATAATTAACGTATTTTCTTCCCATTTTTTTTTTCTTTAAAATTAGAAAGAGGGAAAAAAAAGTGTGCGATTTTTATAAATTCTCTTTGGTCAATAATGCAATCAAGCCAAAGGGAATCTTTTTTTTTTTTTTTTTTTTTTTGCACGAAACGTTGCTACATTTTTAAAACTCATAACACACTTACAAAGTTCTTGAAACGATGGCAAGAAACCAGATTACAATTAGGAATGTCATTTACGGAATTTTATACGTGATTTGTCGACAAACTCCGTGTCGGATCTGACACCACGTAAGAAGTCACAAGATCATAATTTAAATGAAAATAAACTTGGCTACTTCTTTCCCGTTCCTTGATTATCATATTCCATGCAGTGAATTCAACAACGAATTGCCCTTTTCTCCGTGTGCAGTCCTGATCTGATAACTTGAGGAAATTATGATTTTCTGTCTCGCAAAAAAAAAAATAAAAACATATCTCTTTTTTTTCTGAATAAAAACGTTTTAAAAATAAGTGACAACCGAGATCGTTGACTTCTTTTTTTAATGCGCAAGAGAATTCAACAACCTTTCAAAAATGTCTTTCACCCTTCAATTAGTTTGCGGTGGGTTGAGGTAAACATTGTCCGATAAGGTATAAATAAATTTGAAAACATACAACACAAAGTTGTCGGATTCCAAAAGGATTAAGCAATTTATTTTTTTAAATTGCAAACAATGGTCATCTATTGTCGCGGATTTATTGCCGGGCAACTTATTAGACAGTTTATTTCGGTCTGGTAACCATAGCATAACTCTTAACTATTTTAGGCAGGGAAAAAAAACAAACATGATGAGACGTGTTGGTTCAGATCCAAAACTCAAACTTGGAAAATTTGTTTGGAAGCCTTCGTTGGTCACATAGTGCATCCCGAAAGAATCCCATTTTAAATCGTGTTTTAACCCCTTGCGGACGGGCGGATGTATCCATATGAATACTTTAAACGTTTTCTGTAAAATTAATGATCAATTGACAATAAATTGACTTGGACTTGCAGATAAGTAGCCGGAAAAATTAAGTTATTTTTTGGCGAAAATGTAAATCCTATGTTTAGCTTATGGGAGTATTATTACTTAATTAGAATATTAATTAAAATTATATTTTTAATGTTAACGTAAATAAGTAAATTACAAACCATTGTAACATGGCCAAAATTAAAAATTGAATTTCTTCCTCCCATGCTTATCTTATGGAGCTAACATAAAATCAAACTTTCAGATCAAAAAAGGCAAAAAAAATCTCATAAGCTATAAATTTTGACATCATTATAGATTATGAGACTAGTAATCTTGATTTTACTGCATTTTATACTTCAGCTAAGAGTTGTTAGCGATTTTTACACGATTTCATTTAAAATATTCTTTTTTTCCATAAGCTAAACATAAGCGGCCAAATATTTTTTTAGCTTCACTAAGTGCCTCTATGAATCATACCGTATCAAAATATGGCCGAAAAAGACCAAACAACATCTACGCCCCTAACGCTTCAAAGAAAAAATAGGCTTCCGACAGCAAAAGATTAATGGTGACAATTTTTTTTTTTCTTTTTTCATTTAAAAAAAAATATATTTGGAGGTAAAGAAAGCAAAGCTCGCGATTGGAGAAAGTTTTGGAAAATATGAACCATCCTAATGAAACCTACACTTCCTGCGATCGGCAAAACAAAAAAAAAAATCGATGTGACTGTTTATGCTAATACATTTACAGCGGAATGAAAAGCTTAATGGGGGGAAATGAGGAAATGCAAAATTGCGTGTTCGGAGGTGGTCCCGAGATCGTGGGAAATAAAAAGAATTTGATCAGATGACTTCGGTGGCATCAAATATTGATCGAAGATCATGATCCCCCTGTTTTCAAATAACAGCCATTGTTTTCGATAATAATGAGGTCCTAAATTAAATATTATGTGAAAATAAAACAAAAAAACAAACTGACTTTGAAAAAGCAGAAAAAAGAAAAAAACAACAAATATACTTGGAAATCGAAGAAAAACACAACTTTCGATTTTCATTTCCCCGATGTTGTTGACAATTTGATTTTTTTATGGAGGAAAAAAAGGTTGGCCTTTCCGAGAAAGCGCACGCCATCCAGGGGGTAAAAACGGAAACCGCTATCGATGAGATGTAATTAGTTGGCGACCGGCGTAAAAAAAAAATTCTCTCCCAAAAACAAAAAATCAGATGTTTATCGGGCAAATATGACAACATATAAACAATAAAAATTTGTTTTTGGATAAATTTTGTTAGATAATAAATTTAGATATACGTCACGGCGATTAGGATCGGGACAATTTGAAGTAATAGAATACATTTAAAAATATATCATTTAGATAGGATCTAAATTAGTGAGACATATGGAAGGGTCAGTGTTGCGTTTTTTACATACGTAAAAGCAACAGATGGGGTTATGGGGGTGGTTTGGATGCGAAAAAGAAAAAAAAAATGTAGCATCGTCTAATTTTTTAACTATGTTTTGACTGGTGTAAAGAGTGAGTATAGTAAACGCCACTGGTTGATTTGTAAAAGATAGTGGAAGTCGGACCCGGGGAGCTCCTACTGTACACTCTCCAAGTCATTAAATAATTAAACTAAATGTGAGATGTGTTTATATCCTCAATTGATGCCCACACCATGTTTACGCATAACACGCACAATGCCTTGTTTCATCTTTTGTTTATTTTTGATTTCAATTCTCTACCGGAAATTCTGTATCACTGCAGGACGTGCATAAGAGGGAGGAGGAGGGGGGGGGAGAGAGACTTGAGACAGCAGTGCATCAAACATACTGATTGTCTTGCTACGAGAGAGCATCTCAAATTCAAGCAGATGTTTGGTCATTTTTTCGCCCGTGAAGAAATTTAAAACTTAGCCCCCCTACCAGCAACCCGTCTTTTGATCGCATTAAACTTAATATAATGTTTATTTTGCTTTAAATAAATTGAACTGGTCATTTTCCAATTAGGATGCCTCCTGCTGTTTGTCTTACAACAATGAATCAAATTTCTCCTTTTGTCTCCTAAGTAGAGGATCAGACTTCTGTTTGGATCAAGCTTTCAGAGGAACTCAAAATCTAGGTATCGATGTACAGGCACTAAAGGTTGATGCCTTGGAGTTTGGTATCAGGTCTCGAACCGAAGTCGGTTTAAAAATGAGATCTTCATTCGTCGCATCGTGCATCCTCCGATATGCAAGCTGCCTTTTTTTCCGTCATATAAAACATACTTTGTAGATTTAAGTGGTTTGAAAGTCAAATTTTTTGAAATTTCAAAACTTCTATATCGGGAAAAGTTTCTTTAGAAGTGGAATATCAACCCTGAATTTTTTTTCAGGTTTTTTGAGCGGCACAAGGATATCTTGAGGCGTCAAATCAACTTTCAAATTTGCAAAAAGCATTTTAAAGAGATCAAAATGAAAAAAAAAAAAAAAATTATTTGGCATAAAAGATTACCGATTTCCATCGTAAATTTTGCGCAGATTTACTACTATGAATTCGAAAATTATTTCCCGTTTTGAAGCTACAGACAAAAAGCCAGAACAAGGTTTTCAGTGCCTTTAAAACCGTGCAAAAACACGATTTTGGGCTTCAATTTCGTAATATGCGCAAAATTTCCGAGATATCAACAGTTTTTTACACCAGAAAAAAATTTTAAATAATTGAGGCTTTTAAAAAGGCTGCCACTGGGCTACTATAAGGTTTGTGCACCAAAATTAAATTTTTTTTGGGCATAATTGTTGCTATTTTCTTTAAAAATGAGGCCAAAAGGGCCATTTAAAGAGAGAAAAAAAAATTTTCTTCCTGTTAGCGTCGCCGGACCAAAATGTCGCTGTGGCAGCCAAAAATTACGTCAAAAATTGGCTTAAGTTCGTGTGCTTTTAAAGTTTTCTTTGAAAAAGGAAGTGGCCGAAAAAATGGCCAAAAGTTTAAAAAAATTTTTTTCGCTGCAAAGAAAGATTCCTGCACACAAATTTCGCTCTCACCACGTGAGAGTACGTAAAAAACTGGTCTAAATACGTATCTTTTTTGGTTTTTTTTTCCCAAACGTCAAAGTGGCAATAAAATGGCCAAAATCTAAAATAGTTTGTTTCGCCACGAAGACCTTGCTGGACCCAAATTTTGCCTTCACCATGTGAAAGCACGCAAAAAATCAGCCCAAAATCATGTATAAGCGGCCGAATTTAATGGTCAAAATCATAAAAATTACGAAACATTTTTTTTTTACTGATAAAACCCGGCTAAACCAAAATTTCGCTATCACCACGTGAAAGTATGCAAAAAAATAGCCTAGAAACATATTTGTCTGTTGGAGAAAAAAAGGTGAAAATTGGCCCAAATTAATTGCCTAAAGTAAAAAAAAACTGAAAAAATTCGGAGTTGATACTCTACCTATAAAGAAACTATTCCTGATACAGGAATTTTGAAACTCCGAAAAACCTGACTTTCGAATCACATCCTGTGAAATCGTGTAGCTCTTGGCCCAAGTTTGATCAGTACTTAGGCCTACAAGTTAAGCTTGTTCGTTTAAGCCCGAGACACAAGGCAAAAATAAATGACTCAGCTAAGCAATATTAAGTACCAAAATCAGACATTAAGCACCTTTTAAGAGACCAAAATTACAAGTTATGAACATTGTCACCCTGGGAGTAGTATGACAACATCCTAAACCCCTTAGTACTTCCGTACAAAATATGCCAAACTAAAATTCGGTTTCTTAATCCACTACAAAAAAAAAAAAAAAAAAAAAAAAAAAGTTAATGAAAGGAATTTTGTTTGTTACAAAATGCGGGGTTATTTTACAATTAAGAAAAAAAATGAAGGAAAGACATGAATGAAAGACATTAACAAAGATCAAACAGCGAGGTTAAAACTTTAATCTGTCTTAATTAATTTGAAGAGCTTTCTTACAGTTTAAGAAGAATACCGAGGTTTAAAGGTGGTAAATCACTGTATATGGAAGGGGAGGAGGAGCAGTAATTAGCATTACTGTAAATATTTCTCCCGAGGGGGAGCGCGGCTAAATTTCAAATATTTTTATTTAAATTTTCCCATAGGCAGGAGTGGTAACAAAAGCATGCATCGGATGACACAATATGTTTCGACAAAGACACTGGTCTATATCTATCGATATTATCGACAAAAAGAACCGCTGTCCTTTCTGTAAGTCTGCTTGAGTGAGCAAGTCACAATCTATCAAATGCATGCTACTCTATCTCAATTTCAGACGGGTTTATCTTTCTTTCGATTTGTGTCCTCGATCATTTTAATTAAATCGATTCGTTCTTTTTTTTTCGAATCTTCTTTTATCTCTGTAAACCCTTAAAACGGTTCTGTAATCCACTGCTTTTTTTTTTTTGCCCACACGTTTGACGATTTTTTTCTCTTTATTATTTTTTAAAAATGAAAATAAGTTATCGTGAAGCGCACATTGCGGATGGGATCTCCCACAATTTACCTGGGGTTAGTTGTGCCATTATTGCCCAGAGATAAAATTTAAGATAAAGGAGGCACTTTAAAGAAAAAGTTGATAGATACATAGCAAGTTGTAATAATCGATAATGTATACGATAGCATCTCACCATTTACAACCGAGCACGCTGATTGATTCTGCTCGCCGACACTGCAGCCACTCGGTTAAAAATTAACAGTTCACCACTGATGCGATATCAATTAAAGCCGGATCTACGTAACAACAAAAAAAAAAAAAATTAAAATCGAATTTGGTTTAAGCACGAATCCATTCCAGTTCGCCTCGCCTCGTGGCTCCGACCAAGGAGGTCGTTGTAGCAAAGCTCAGTCGGGTGGGTGTAACAACGAAAACGTTAACTAATTTGTGAGACAATGTTGAACTTTTATTAAATTAAATATGATGACGTTTTTCAGGCTCAATTTATGATGCAAAGCATTATCGATTAGTCTTGACGAGATTATGCTAAAGTATTAGAGATTGCTACCGGGAATACCGGGGCAAGAATCGATTTTTTCCCAAAAATATTTCCCGGAAACGTTTTTTTTTTTTTTTTTTTTTTTTTTTTTTTTTTTTCAATTTTCGGGAATCCAACTCCCCGGGAATATAATTTTTCTCATTTTCGATAAATTTCCGATTCCCGGGATCGAAAAGTTTTTTTTCCCGGGAACAGGAATAATATCTTTTTGACCATTTTTCATAAAACGAGTGCCGTTTAAGCGTAGTAGAAAAGTTTCTTTCGATATGGTTCCGCTTACTTCCGAATTTACTTCTCACAAAAATACAGAAATCAGGGTTGTTTGCCATTTTTTGTCTTCTAAATAAATTCTCGGTTTTCCCGGGATTTCCAGGAATCCAAATATCAATTTTTTGATTTCCGAGAATTGAAAAAGCTAACCAAAACGAGAATTCCCGATCCCGAGATTTTTTTTTTCAAAAAACGGGAATTCCCGATTCCCGGGCGGGAATAGAAACATGACGGAAATTTGGAAACATAACCGGAAACAACCACTTGCAAGCTAACCAGGAAACTAGAGAAAAATGTCAGCGAAGCAGACGAAAAAGGTGGCTATCGCTGGTCTGACCTTACGCCAAAACACGATAAAATATGTTGCCGTAAAATGTTACGGTAACATGTTGCAGAGTTAAAAACGTGTTGCCCAGACGTTGCTCAACCTGTTGCAGCATAGAAACATGTTGGCATCATGTTGAGCAACGTTTAATTTTCATTTTGCAGTGTTGCGCAACATGTTTTTATGCTTACATGTTGAGTAACATGTTGGCAAAATGTTTATTTTTTATTTTCATTTTTCAATGTTCGCAACATATTTCTGCGATATAGGGAAAGGACATGCGTAATATGTGATGGAAGTGAAAGTTATCTGCACAAGTTCCGTGACTGCACACACTTAGAGGAACTAAGAAGAACATGGATTATGCCACAGAACGGAAAAGCAAAAACAAAAGAAGACTACGAGCAATTAACCAAAATGGCGAAATTCTTAAAATATAATTTTAAAGAAAGAAGTGAAAGACTATAGCTCTAGACGGTTATCGTCCATTTTTGCTAAAGATATATCTACTAAAACCTTTTTTTCTAATTTATAAATCGCTAACAAAAAAATTGCTAAAATTACAAATGCTGATTAATAATTTTGCTAAACTTACTTTTTCTAATTTCCTTTTTACTAACTTGTTTTTTTGAATTTTTTTGCTAAAAACCTGACAATTAATAAAATTTTCCATTTATGAATCATTTGTGTAATTTAAAATACCTTCGAAATGATGCATTCAATTTTTGTTGCTGTGTTTTTTGTTTATTGTCGATATTTCTTGTTTATATTTTTAGTAAAATTATTCTGTTTATTTCGAACTTGAAAATCATAAGCAAAATTGTAAATGAAAAACGGAATTGGAGGCAAGCATATAAAAAATATCTTTAGCAAAAGAAAATTAGCAAAAATGGTAGGGAATCGCTGTAGACACCTGATAAAACATTTTATAATGTTTGTGTATAATATATGTCTCTATTATTATTACGACACGCTTCTATACTGCAACATGTAGGTAATGTTTCTAGCACAGCAAAATGTTAGCAACATGTTTGTAACACTGCTGCTACATGTTGAGTACCTTAACATGTTACCGTAACATGTTACGGTACTGCAACATATTTCATCGTGCAGTTCTGGCGTTACAGAACCTGGATCGAGTCGACTGCTCCAAAAAAAAAGTCCCTATTTTTTTTAGCAGTACAAGAACTCCCTATCTTTTTTCGAACAGTTAACTCCCAATATTTTTTTTGATGACTTATAAACGATCTATTTATTTTAATAGTCACTACTACATACGATAGGTCGTTTTTGCACTAACAAAAAAAAAAGATAGGGAGTTTTTCAACTGTCCGAAAAAAGATAGGGAGTTCTTGTACTGCTAAAAAAAAATAGGGACTTTTTCTTCGGAGCAGTCGAAGAGAAAAATTCCTCCCTTTTCGGTCACTTAAAAAACGGTATATTACAATTTATAAATTAATCGCACTGCACAGTAAAAAATTTTATGTTAAAATCGACACAAATTGTATGTCCAAATCGGTCTACATAAATATTTTGTTAAGAAAAATAACACAATTGTTTTGTTTAATGTTCTGCGTCCATTAACGATTGTCATTTTTTTGCTGTTTACAAACAAGTTATGTTGATTTTTTAACATAATAACTTAACATAGACTTTATGTAGACCGTTTTTTACATATTTACATAATATTTTTTACTGTGTGGGAGCGATTAATCAACGATCCGGTCACTTGGCTTGAATCAAAATCCTAATCCATTACAGAACCTTTTGAAAATTCACGGATTTAGGGCAGTTGGTTAGGCGTATGCAGCGCATTCTATAAATCATTAAAAAAAAAAAATTAATTTTTTAAAATTATGAAGAAAGAACAAGTTAGGGAAAAAATGCAAAAAAACAATAGCATACTGCCGCCAAAATCTAAAAACCTTGTTGGTCGACAACAGCAAGAATAAGCCTCTGTTCTAAGATCTGTTACACAGAAAATCTATGAAGCAATTAACCGCGACTTCTGCTGATGAAACAAAAAAAAAAATAACCCTATTTTCATATGTTTCATAAACATGTTTCCATTCAAAATGGCGGATTAACCCCAAATTAATATCAAAAAACCAAACACCGACAGAATTTTAATGTTAGGTGTGTCAGCAAAAGCCAATGATAAATGGCATGAAATCGATATCGGACGATTAAAAAAAATCCAGCTGGTAGATTAATAGACTTGTTCCTTCGGGGGTTTAAAATCCAGGTGTCAATTCAATATTTATTCTTGAAAGGGTGGCGAATCAAAATTCGACACTTATTAGAAGAGGGCAATCGAACGCAGTTTTTTTTTTTTTTTTATGAAAGGGAAAAAATAATTTTACTTTCCCTTTCATGTAGAAACTCGATTTTCTTTACAAGGACCAAAGTGCATTTTGGTAAGGGTTCGACCAATCTAAGGTCGCGATACATTTTTTTTTTTTAATAAATTAAAAAGGCGATCGGTTTGATGAAAAAAAGGGACGTACCTTTACAAAACAATCAGAATACGATGTGTCGGAATATATTGTAATCAAATGGAATGACTGTGTTAATAAAAAACGAATTTGTCATGAAGAAGCTTGCAGATGTTAGGGTGGATGTTTTCTGGGGGGCGTGTCGAACCCATCCGTTACCGGAGCGGCTTGTAATCAACCCGTCATCGATTGACACCTCCGAATATCTTCCTTTACTTCAATAGAAATGCTGCTGGTAATATTAGACACAAGGGAACCGCAACTCCTCGAAAATTAAAGACTATCGATTCCATTCAATAAAAACTTTTCATTTACAGCCCTTAATTTGATTACTCCCGAGTTTTCCAGAGCGCGATTTTTTCCTGTTAATCCTTCAAAGACAATTAAATAAATAAAAGCTGAAAGTGAGTATATACTCAACCGTAGGGTGGCCCTTATTTTACGAATTACTGAATTACGATGAACGCACCTCCTAATTTTTTTATAGTAACCGAAAGAAGATTCCCTGAATTTTTTCAGGTTTTTTGGACGTAGTTTAACGGTGTCCTTAGGGACCTAAAAAATTTTCAATTTTCCGTTAAGACCAAAAAATCAAAAATTTTATTTTTATGTAAAAATAGTTGTTTCCCATTAGGATTTTTATGCAGATCACGAAGATATAGGCTCCGAGTTACTTTTTTTTTCGTATAAATATACATGTTTAGCTTATAGAAGAGTATATATTTCCATCAAGCAATTAGTTCGCTGGAATATTGCTTTTTTTATAAGCTAAACATAATTTTAATGGGGGCGCTGCAATCAAAGTCGCTCGGAGCCGAAAGTTAAAAGTTATACATCTCATACGGTTTTGATGGTAGAGGCCAAAATAAGTAAAAAAAATTAGGAAAATATGCTATAGCCACAATTTTTTGCAAAATTCTTCTCATTTTTTACCTCTAGCGCAGCAATCGTTTGTCATAAAAAAATTCTAACTTAATTAATTTGTATAAAAATTCTAATAGGAAAATCATTTTTACATAAAAATAAAATTTTTGACTTTTTGGTCTTCACGGGAATTCAGAAATTTGTGAGACCCCAAAGACACGACAAACGACGTCCAAAAAATCTTAAAAAATTCAGCCAAAGTTCTTTTGGTTACTCTTAATAAAATTAGGGGATGCGTTCATCGAAATTCAGAAATTCGTTAAACAAGAGCCATCCTACTCAACCTCCCCGATCTTTAATTCAACAGAGTGGAGCAATTCTAAAATTCTTATTTTAATTTTAGGCGCCCTATTGGATTTCCTGCTTGAATTTCTTCCTCCTGGCATCAATTTTGAAATCAACAAAATCGAAAAGACTTCAATCACTGTTTTTCCTGATTTTTTTGCAAAATAAAATTCTAGTCAATAATTGTGTCACATGCAAGAAATGCGGGTTGCCGACTGAGGATTTCTGGTGCACCGAAACCCTCCGTCGGTTTTACCGGTTTCAAATGCATAACTTGGGCACAGTGGTCCTGAACAAAAATATTATTCGACAAAAATGTCAAAAAAAACTGCTGATGAGGCTTTGTTAGGAAACATGTTAACTATCAAAATCCACTAAAATCAAAATCTTACCTGATTGTCTTCCCCTACCCCCCACAACCCCCCGGCCCCTGAATTTTTTTCAAGCTTGTTACATATCATATGAAACCCCATTGGAAATGCTTTAAAAAGAGACCTCGCCGAGGTTTATATCTTTTGCCGGCACGGAGATATCAGATTTGGTCGCTTGAGAGATCGAAAATTAGACGCTTAATTTTGGGCAATTGAAACGACGATATCTCCGTCCCGGTAAAAGATATAAACCTTGGCGATGTCTCATTTTAAAGCATTTTCTACGGGTTTTCATATAAAATGTAACAAGTCTTGATATGCGACAAGCCTTGGAAAAAAAAGTGAGGGGCCGGGGGGGTTGTCGGGGGTAGGGGAAGACGATCAGGTAAGATTTTGATTTTAGTGAATTTTGATAGTTAAGATGTTTCCTAACAAAGCCTCATTAGCAGTTTTTTTTTGACATTTTAGTCGAATAATATTTTTGTTCAGGACCACTGTGTGGGCCAATAAGAGGTTTTGAGTTCCCCTTGCACTAAAAAATTTCCCGGGACTCTACCCTTGAAAGCTCAATAAAAAAAAAACAAGCAGCAGTTTCCGTAAAAATACGAAGTATAAAAATGAAATAGATAACCGCAGTGTTTTGAAAAGAGAAGAACACAGATTGACAAAAAGGCTAAAAAATTGAAACATAATACTTTGTGTGACATGTTTTATACGACGTCCCATTGAGACGCAATAGCGCGGAAGTCTTGAACCTGACATTATACTTTCAGAAACGAAAAACCGAAAGGGTTTTCTAAGCTCTCCAAGCGTGATGCAATCCTTGATGTAGTTTTTTAAGAGACATAAAGCCCAATTAGAGCAAGAATACACTCTTAGCGGTTTTTTATCGTATCAACATTACGCAAAGATGATTTTTCATCGATAATTTTTTCGGATGTATTTTTTTTTTTCGCCCCGGTAAAATCTTAAAAGGGGATCATTTTGTAAACCATTAAGAAAGCATTTAGGAAAAAAAAATAAGATTAAAGCAGAAAAAGCAGAAAATCGACTGGACGAGAATCGATTAATCGTTTCCCCGATTTCGATTTTGGGCTCAAATCGGACACGGAAAATCGATTCGATATTACCTGTAACATAAATTTATCCTTAAAATTATCCAAATTACGGGACCTTTGCTGACTTTATACAAAAAAATGATTCAAAAGCAAAACGACACAACTCACAAATAGACAGCATTTCAAAAAGGGGATAACCAACAAAATATACTTGTTATAATTAATTGGAATTAACAAAAACAGGGCGAAGATTTTCACTTTTCTTGTCTTAAAATGCCAAAAAAAATGTTAATTAATTAGAAAAAAGGATGTGGGTAACTAAGGCCGATTTTTGGGCCCCCTAGAAAAAAAAATTTTTTTCGCCTAAAACTTCATCTGAGACGCCCTTAACATACTGACACCGGTCGCACAAAGTTGCGCGCATGCGTTCCGGAGATATAGCCAGTGGTCAAGTTCGCCATTGTGCGCACGTCGGACGAAAAACTTTTAATGGCAAAAAACGCAGGCAACGCGAGGCCCAACCATGCGAGCTTTCCAATGATTCCGTCCGAAGTGCGCACATACCTTAAAATTGCACTCCAAAAATAGAATATGCCATTATCTGGCGAAGCCGGTAAAAGTCCCTAAATTCCTTTCAATATGTGTTGTATAGGAGTAAAAGCTTTCTTAATTTACAAGTTTCAGTTTGCGCACGTGTGGCGGCCGTAGTTAAATCCGATTTGCAAATTTTTAACTTCGATTTTTCAGTATTTTTCGGTCTGAAGGAGGCAAATTTTTCACTAGAATTAACTATTTAATGTTAAAACCGATCGATTGGACCCTTTTCCAACATAGAATATTCTCAGTTTTACTTCTAAATGATTTTTTTAAAATTCGATTATTTCTTTCTAACTACTTGCTTCACTCCGAGTTTTTTAAAATTGTTCTAGAACATGGAAAGAAACAGGTAGTTTTGAAATAAATAATCGAATTTTAAAAAAATCATTTAGAAGTAAAACTGAGAATATTCGATGTTGGAAAAGAGTCCAATCGATCGGTTTTAACATTAAATAGTTAATTCTAGTGAAAAATTTGCCTCCTTCAGACCGAAAAATACTGAAAAATCGAAGTTAAAAATTTGCACATCGGATTTAACTAGGGCCGCCACATGTGCGCAAACTGAAACTTGTAAATTAAGAAAGCTTTTACTCCTATACAACACATATTGAAAGGAATTTAGGGACTTTTACCGACTTCGCCAGATAATGGCATATTCTATTTTTTGAGTGCAATTTTAGGCTATGTGCGCACTTCGGACGGAACCATTGGAAAGCTCGCATGGTTGGGCCTCGCGTTACCTGCGTTTTTTGTCATTAGAAGTTTTTCGTCCGACGTGCGCACAATGGCGAACTTGACCACTGGCTATATCTCCGGAACGCATGCGCGCAACTTTGTGCGACCGGTGTCAGTATGTTACGGGCATCTCAGATGAAGTTTTAGGCGAAAAAAAATTTTTTTTCTAGGGGGCCCAAAAATCGGCCTTAATTACCCACATCCTTTATACTTTTCAAAAAATGTATGGTTTCCAAAAACCGATTCACCGTTTGCTGCGACTCTTGAATCGAATTGACAGCTTCGAAAAATCAAAAAATCGGAGGTGGGGAATCGATTCGCAGCGAATCGAATTGAAATGGCCCATCTTTACTTTATTTCCTGCGTCTTAATGAATTACTGTAGTACAGAACTGTATGGATCCAATTAGGGCCATTGGCAACTACCGGAAAGTACCCTAGGTTGTCGCCTTTGAAAAAAAATAAAATAAAAATTAATAATACGAAAAGATGATCGCTCAAGCACGTGATTACCGATTAATAAATAAATAAGATTCCCAATTTTACCTCCGTTTACTTTTCCGTAAAAAGAACCCTTTTTTTTAATCCTTTTAAATTTATCGGAATTGCCAAATAATTAATGGCCGCTATCGCAACCAGGAAAACGAAGGCGTATTTAAAAGGAAATACAAAAAAAATTGTCGGTACACTTTGATTCGGTGAGAAAATATTGCGTTACATGGAAGGGAGTATTCTTTTTTTTTTTACGGGTTCAAAAAATTATTGAAAGATGTTTAAGAAAAAAGAACACAAATATTGTTAGAGTGGTAGGAACCTGAAGGCGGCTTGCTTTAACAGATAAAGACTTGAAATGACAACCAAAATAGTGAAAGATATCCTTTTTATAAGACTTAATCCGCCTCACCGCTATGTCAGCATCGAAATCAAGGTTTTTGTCCTTTCAAAATTCCATTAGAATTATAATAGAGGCGTATAACATGTCAATCTAATGTTTCATACAATTACGTTATATCTTGGTAGCGGCTAGAAGAGTAATACGTCGAGTGTAGTAAAGTTTGAGAATTTAATTGAGTTATCCATAAGGTTTCCTTCGAAATTTTTTTTTTCCTTTACAAAAAAAAAATATTTTTTTAAAACGCATTCTTTTTATTTTTATTTTTTTGTTGAGACGATAGAGGTAATAAAAATCAGTGAGAGGTATATACGGTGTCACAACTTGGGTCAACACCATCCGATATCACGTAGCGCTACTGCTCCCCAGGTGGCAAAACGAGAAACTAATGTTTTGCTCAATCTTTACATACGAATGAAATGTTTCGTCTCCGAATTACTTTGGTCCCTTCGACTGGACACCCATAAAACTTAATTCGTGTTTTCCTATAATAACTATATATGCGACTAATAAAAAATGTTAAAATTTTTCGGAGAAAATAATATTTATAATATTTGTTATCGCTCTTTTGCGCTTTTTCTGCTTTTAACCCCTTCGAAATAAATACAACGGCAATTTTCAGATGATCCACGGGATCAAAACCATGTATTAGTGGCGATAATTTTTTTTTTTCTAATTCTACTTCGGACCGGTTCAGTTGCAAAGATATAATGCAATTATATCGCATGAGTTGTTTCCCAAACTATAATGCAATTCAATGCTAAAATATAATTAAAAACTGAGAATTTAAGGGTTTTCGAGGATCCTGAATTCGGATTTACGGAATTACAAATATTACGTCATAGTTTAAGGGGGATTCTCCAAATGATGGCGCCAATGCACTCAGAAAACAAAATAACTTAGCATAAGCTGTTATTATGCTTTAAACGCTTTTGTTTTGTGGGAAGACATTTTCTGACTTGTCGCAAGTCATTCAGTCGGCTGTCGGCAAGTCATATATTGTAAACAAACAAAATGGCGGCTTACGTAGAATTTATACATTATATGTTATGATAATACTGCACATGCTCGTGTTAATAAATATGCATGCAAAACCATCATAATCTATGTGATATAACTTTTAAGATTTTTCATTTGATTTGTAAATCTTCTTTTCATAATTTTATATGAATAGTAATAACATAACCTAAACATAACCCGTATCGTCTGCAATGGACAATGTTAGATTTCAATTCAATTTTTTTAAAGAAAATATTTAATTTAAGTTACGTGAATATAAAAATAATCCTGAATATCCATCTTGGTTAATCCCGATGTCCACTTACACGTTTTTAAAATAAAAATGAAGATGACATTAAGTTTTTACTTCATTAAATAATAATCATTGTTTTCGCGAGCCGCCATTTTGATTCTAATAGCATAGTATAAGAAATGTCCGCTAGTGTCGCCTATTGTTTTGTGGCAAGACATTTTATCTCAAGGCGAATCGAAATGACTTATCACAAGACATTTTCTTGTTTTCGCACGGTTTTTACGAAAAATGTCTTGTCTCAATGCACTTTTGCGTTCGCATTAGTCATTTTTTTTTCTGAGTGTGTTAACTGTCCGTAAGAAAAGCCTACTTTTAGGTTGGGGGGGGGGGGGGGGGTTCAAAAAAATAATAACGAAATATTTGAATGGTCCATTTTTAAAATTCAGGCTCTCGTGACTTATTAAGATGCTTGATAAAGTAAGTGCACTAAAACCTGACCTTGCACCCATTAATCGAAAATCAAATCAAAACTCCGTTCACGACCAAAATTGATTTTCGATTAATTAAATCCGACCAAAGTGCCGCCCTCCGCTTCCTTCCTTGCACCCATTCCTGGCCACCCCATAAGCTAAACATATATGAGATCAGGAATAGGTGCAAGGTCAGGTCATTTGAAGATTTGGTCATTTAAAGATATGTTTAGCTTATGGAGTGGTCAGGAATGGGTGCAAGGTCAGGTTTCGGTACACTTATTTTAATCGGTGGGAGGAGGTTCCTGGTCGTGCTTCGACGAAAAAATTTCAAAGCGGCAACAAAATTTAGAACCAGGTGCTTAACATTGTGCAGTGAAAATATGCGGTGTCCTGGCCAGTGTCCACATTGGGGCCAGATAATAAAAATATCTTAAATTCACTTCATAATCACCCTCTGGATTATGAAAAATATACATCAGTTATTGCGAAGGTGAAAAAAAAATTATTATTGCGCAGCAATTTCGAGATGTGTTGATTTATTAAGCTTAAAAAGGGACATGTAATTTTGTTTAAAATTAAATAAGAAGTTAAACGAGATTTACTTATTAAAATGTTCGAATTCTAATTCAGTATCCTCAAAAACCCATTGCAGTAGGTTACATGACTTCATTTATTTCAACAAAAACAATCCACCAGCAAAGGGCCAAAAAGGACCATTCTTTCATTTTAAAATGAAATAGTATATATCGTTACTAGAGAGTTATGGGTAAAATAACACCGAGACGAATTTGCCGCTCTCGCTTCGCTCGAGCGGCAATCGTCGAGGTGTTTTTTTACCCATAATTCTATATTGACGATAGATACTTTTCTTTATACGTGGTACAACTGCAGAGGAATTTTTTGTAAACAAAAACAAATAAAATGAGAATTTAATGCAAAGTATACCAACATTAATTTTTAGGTTGGCATACTTGCTTTGCATCAAAAACAGTTGGTGGTGACGTCAGAGGCATGTTATTTGTGAAATAACTCCCTAGGGCAGGATATTTTGGTGTTATTTAGGTCTGTTATAAACGAAATATCCCCGAGACAGACGACACTGTTACAACAAGACTAACATTCACGTATAAAGAAAATCTCGTTCCGTGAACTAATTTGAAAATTATGGACTTACGGAAATATTTTGCTGGAATTTTGTAACCAGGGGGTTAAGGAAAAACTTTTTTTTCCTACTTGTAAATTTTTCACGCCTATATGCACGTCTCATTTTCATGTTCTTCTTTCATTTCTTTTTTATTTGAAATCGTTTGACAATCGGTTTACTCATTTAACGAAAAAAAAAAAAAGATATTAGTCATTCCCTTTTACCGAAAGTGTAAACGGCTTTGACATGCAAAGAGACTAATATAAAAAAAAAGTGGAAAACGAGATTAATGAAAATCGCTTGGACGATATAAATTTTTTAAAAATCAATTTTTTTTTTTCAAAAAAATGAAATTAAAACTGCGCATCAGTTATACCCTCATGTTTTGGAAACCATGTTTGTACTAAATTAGTAGTCATTAACCCTGGTTCAAAAAAAAAAAAAAAAAAAAAAAAAAAAATAGTTCCTTCACAATCATAGATGTAAAAGAACAACGTAGGTTAAATATGTTCTCTACACCGATATGTGTTATAAAGTTATGTTAATCAAATTTTTAACACTTCATATTTTACTGATCATCAAAATATATTTTTTATTCAATAAAACAGCTGGACATCTTCTTCACAGCACTATGTCAATCTCCTTCCCCTTCGTCGTTTAAAAAACGATTTTGTTTTGGTCATTTTAAAAACGATGTGACTTTTTACGAGAATGGAAATTGTCTACAACAAACTCGACATCCCAAAAACATATATTTCCATTCGCTTTTATTAACCAAAATATGCAAAGGATTTGTGCTGCATTTTACAGGGTGGTTGAAAATAAATCGTTTATCAAGAATTTTCGCTCCCCTGGAAAATTGGATCGAGGTGAGGTTAGTTTAGGTTCCTCTCAAATTTTAACATTTTTGGGGCAAACTTTGGTAGTGATGTCCATATTTTGGGTCATATGGTCTTTTACTGCACAACAAACATTACTTTTCTGAAATAATTTTTTTTTTTCATGAGACTATAAAGGGAATCACAAGAAAATGTTACTAGAAAGGTTTTACCTTATCGAACTTCAGTACGCATAACCGACTTAGGGTGTCCCTAATTTGGAAATTTTCGAGTTTCAAATCGCTTATTCCCGAAAATGGTTCTCCTTGGTGTACTGATAAATCCAAATTTTTTTTCTTTTAGTTTTCACTCGACGGAAAAGCTTGGCGGAGTTTAAAGTTATTCCGAAAATTGTCACAAAAGAAAAAAAATCGACCATTTTTTTTTCCGCAAAAAAAATGTGGTTTCTTATTGGAAATTTTCTGAAGATCGCGAATCTGAAGTCCGCTTTTTTATATCTGGCCCGGTTTTTGAGCTAAAAGCCAAATTATGGCAAAAAAAAGTAATAAAGTGATAAAGTGACAAAACATACTAAGTCGTCATTCGTCATTTTCACTCGTATTTTGGTTTCTGGCTTAAAACTGAACCAGATATAAAAAAAACGGACGTCAGATTCGTGAACTACCGGAAATTTCCGAAAAAACACCACATTTTTTTGCGAAAAAAAAAAAATGTCAATTGTTGGAATTTTAAGCTCAAGTCGCCATGATTTCCCATCGAGTAAAAAATTTTTTAAAAATTCGGGTTTGTCAGTACACCAGGGAGAACCATTTTTGGTGGTAAGCGATTTGAAATTCGAAAATTACCAAAATAAGGGACACCCTTATATTTATGTACACGCTAAAGTTTGGAGTCTACTGTGCATACAGCTAGATATTAATCATAATTTTTCCTCGGTGTTTAAGTAAATCCTACACATTGTTAATAGTTCAACAATCATCATTTTAATTGACGCTCTTGTTGTTTAATTAAACCGTAAATGATTATGAAAGATAAATGGAACATTACGTGTCATCTGGTTTAAAGAAGGAAGGAAAGAGAAAAAGAAAAAAAAATTGCAACTGATGATGTATGTACAGTGGAAGGAGAGTTGAGAGACGCGAGTGAATGAATTTATGAATGAAAAGCTCGACAGCACAGGTCAACTGCAAAGCTGTCATGACCCGCACCTCATTGACCATATCATTCAAGCCCGTCCGAGATATGGTGACTCAGCTTTTCATTCAACAAACCATACTTTGACTTATTGTTCAAGATCCTTCGGGATTGTTTTCGCGAGTCTTGCGAAATTGTTTTTAACCAAAGACATCAAACTCGCCGACTCGGATTTCGCTGTTGCGTTGATGCGTATTTTAATGCAAATTATTCGCACATTACTTTTTTTTGTCGTTTAATGGTTAAGGTTCCGGTTTTTCGGCAATACGTAGGTTTGTAGGGGCCTAAAAAACTGCGCCAAACTTGCGCATATTTCTGCATGTTTAACTACTCTTTTCATTGCGTATTTTTAGGATCTCTGTCACTGTTGATTTATAAAGCAGAGGACTCTTTGATCTCTTTTCCATGAAAATATATTTAGTGTGACAGGGAGCCTAAAAATATGCCATTAAAAAGCAGTCAAATACGCAGAAACGTGCGTAAATTACCGCAATTTTTTATTAGCGTAAAAACGCACGTATTGTCAATGAACTTGAACAATTTTAAGACTCTTGTTCAGGTCCAATACGCATGTGCGCCAAAAACTGATTTTCCTGCGTATTAAACTGAGCTCTTTCTCTCTCACGAAAGCGCAGTTTATACGCAGTTCTTCACTCATCATTTACACGCGCGTATCCAGAAATATAGATACATAAATTATAAAAAAATTATGCGAAAAATTGGACATACATAAAAAATGCATAAATTATGGATAAACAACTTTAATTTTTGTTTCTGGAAATCTTTTTTCATCTTTTATATAATTATGCATAAAAGAGTAATGCATAAAAAGGAAAAAAAGTTGCATAAGCATAATATTTGCAAATCTTCTTGCTTTATGGTTTCAAAAAAATCATGTGCAAAAGTTATGCATATCCAGACTTTCATGCTTAAAAAAAATTATGCATAAATTCTATAAAAACTATGCAAAATTCTAATTTTGGTGCTTAAAAGAATATGCATAAACTTTGCAAAAATTATGCATGTCCAAATTTTTTTGCAAATGGTACTAAAATAATTAATTTTTTATATTTTTGACATTTATTTTGCAAAAATTTTGTACGGGATTGCAAAGGAACGGAAGTAAAACGGGAGGAACGCATCGCAAATTTTTATTAGTTTTCATGCCTCAGAAAAATACCTTGCGGGAATCTGTGCGTATCCGCGAGCATAAGAGCATAAGAGACGGAATATGGAGGAATAGGGAGATCTCTTCCATCTTTGTTCTTGAACACCCGTGGGACTCCAATCGGAAAAAAACTAAGAAAATATTCTCAGCACTTTCATAATCATTGAACCAAATTAAGTGAAATATTTTGATCATATGACTTTGAAATAAAAACTCACCCTTACCCATTTAACAAATGAATATCATTAATTCCACTCTGGTGGATTCTTTTCTAATTTCGAAAATTTTTGGAAATTTCAGAGTATTCAACCGATTAAACGTTCAACTAGGCATAACAGCTGGGTAAAGTTATAGCCCTAAGCATTTTGCATGCGTGACCGTTGTTAGCACAATGAAAGAAATTCGCCGCAATATATCGATATGCAACCTAAGTTGGATAAATTAATCCTTCATAATAATGAAAAGGTGTTTTTTTTTTGGATGACTTTTTAGTTTTGGCATCGGAAGAAATCAATCCAAAGTTTAATGTAAACGTGCTCAACAGACCATCACCGAATCCGAAATGCAAAATGCGCTGTCCATTATATAAAGAAGTTTAATGTATCTCACTTGGTAATGAGATGTGCGGTTTGTATGTGTGTGTGGCACAGGCTTTTAAATCGTACAACCCTCCGGGGCATATATCTGTTCCATTCTTCTCACTTTTCGTTAATTACCAGTCCCTCCTAGCTTTTTTTTTGAAACCAAAGCACTTGTGCTCCTCCATTAATAAAGTAATAACGATCTAGTCTTTTATTAATGGATTTGACATCAAATATTGAAACAATCGAAGGCGATAAGGAGGAAATATTAAATTAAAAGCGTTAGGAAACGCACGTCCGAAACGTCCGGAAGCTCAAAATAATCAACTTCTAAATTCATTAATTTTTTTTCCTTTATTTAATTGAGTAATAATGCAGCTTTTACTTGGGTTACTTTTTACGTACAAGGATTAAAAATTTGGAGAAGTACCATCTTGTAAAAACCATTATCCAGATGTTTCATTCTTTACAAAGCCGACAGGGCGACAAATTCCTCGAGGACAACACAAAAGGGCTAATTAATGATGAACAAGTTTTGTTTCATTAAAAACGCTTAAAAAATTATTAAAATTTTTAATCCTTGTTTGAAAAGGCTAATAAAAAAGAAAGCTGCAGTAGATTCAAACAATATTACTCAATTAAGAGAAGAAAAAAAAAATTCTTAAAAAGTTATCGTAGGAATGAGATCTGTCGATTTATCTGGATAATATTTTCATCAGGGAAAGAGGAGAAGATGCTCAACGAATGGTCTGCTTTAGCAGAAAATATAGGTACAGATATGCGAAATAAAAAATCCGGCGAGTAAAGTCATCTTTAATTTTTTCAAAAAAACCGGTGAAACTTGAGAAAAAAGCTAACGAATTTTGAGAAAATCGCATACGGATTTGCCATCGTGGGCTTCAAAAATCCCAAGATGTTACTTGTTCTAGGGTAACATTTCCGCTTTAAAATTCTAGATTTACTGACTTGGAAGTCCAAACAATATTTTTTACCACGAAAGCAAAAAGCCGAAGTATTTAAAAAATTATCTGATAAGAGGAACCATCCTAATTCCCTAATTTCGTTGCACTTAATTTATTCCATCAATACGTTTTCTCATCGAATTACAGTCTCAAAACGCTTTCTTTCCCTTAAAAAAAAAAAAAAAAAAACTTTAAATCCCACGACAATTTCTCTTGCGCCACCAATTTTTCTCACATCCGATTTCACGGCCAATCAAACTCATTAATTTTTCATTAATATACAAAAGTCAGGTACCGAAAATCAAATCAATTTGAAATAAACTGCCCTGATACACACTGAAGAAGTTTTGAGAACATGAAAAAAAAGCGGAGGTAAGAAAAAAAAAAAGAGGATTTCTTATTCAAAAGTATTTTTTTCCCTTTTACAAGTGTCCTTTGAAGAGGTTTTAAATTGTAACTAATGTAACTTGATTTCATAAGTGCTTTTTTTTTCCACTTCATTGTTCCACCGGAGTCATCCTTTTTTTTTTTTTTTTTTTTTTTGCCCGCGCGATCTACTTCTCGAAAACCGCTTTTTTTTCGCTTTCTTGCAATGCAACCCTTTATTTTGATACGAAATATGATTTTTTAATCTGAGAAAAATATTCAATTTTTTTAAGGAGATTTTTTAGAATACATTTCACGCACAATGTACCAGTCAAGTAGCCGGAATGATGTCTGTGTCAACCCACCTTTTATAAAAAGAAGGGGGATTCTGTAATCTTTGAGTCTTTTTGATTTCTTCATCGCTGGGATAGATTTACCACTACGCGAAGCAGGCAATATAAACCTAGGGGCTCTTAGGGGCTTTTGGATAGCTCTCAGGAAGTTTTTGCACGGCCCGCTATTTTTTTTTTTTTTTTTTTGCGGAAAAATGATACGATTTTTGCCAATCAGAAAAAAAAGTACAAGAATAACTCAGCTGATAAATGAGCTCACCGCACAGATCTCCAAATGCAAACCTCAATTTAGAATATTAGCATAAATATGTTAAACTGCTTACATTTAATTTACAAAAATCATGGGCCCCGAATTTCCAAACTGCCATTTTGAAGACCTTGTTATTAGCTAACTTACATGTTCGGGATGTAACTCGACAGAAAAATGGTTGATGAAAATCTTACCTGAAAATAAAAAGAAAAAAAATTAGAAAAATTAGAATAACCTAATAATTAGAAAAATATTAGAATAAACTAACAGCAACCCAACAGTATTTAAAAAAAAAAATATTTGAGTGATCTAATAATTAGAAAAATTAATTAATTAGAAATATATTAGAATAACCTAAGTTAGGTTGCCTAACAGTAATCCAACAGCATTTTTTAAAAAACATATTTGAGTAACCAAATAATTAGATAAATATTAGAATAACCTAAGTTAGGTTACCTAACAGTAACTGGACAGTAACTCAACAGTAACTCAACAGTAACCTAACGATAACCCAATCGTATTTTTTAAAAAAACATGAGAATAACAGTAATAACGTTTCCAATGACTTCTTTTTTTGCGAATTTTCAGGGCTCTTCATAATTGCTGAAAAGTTAAGTATTAAAGAATGTACAGATGAAGAAATAAATTAACTTACTAACCTAAAAATTACTCTTACTAATCATAAAATAAATGATTTGGCCCTCGGCTTCATATTTTAATTTAAATACACCTTATATTTCCTTATCTTGGAACTCAAATTTTTGGGATGAGAATCGCAATTTTAGTCCATGTAACACTGCGACATTACGGCGTCGGAAAACTTATATAACATGCACAGGAGATCAATTCCGAAACTTTCCGGGAATTTATTTTTTATCCCCTGGGGAATATTCCCCACTTACTGCTTTAGCGAAATAAGGGCTTTTAATTAATATACTAATTAATATATTTTCATGGTTTAAGTAATTGGCGGCTGTCCATTAATTACGACATCAATTTTTTTGGATGGGAGAAGGAGGGGGGGGGGATGTCACAAATCGCTTATGCTTTGCTGACAATAGAAAGAGGTGGGGAAGGAGGGAGAATTAGATACTGATAAAAAATAATAACAAAATGAATGGTCAGCGCCTGATTAAGGTTTATGTGGGTCCCCCACCCACATAGGGAAGGGTATCGTATTTTTCTAAATCCGACCCTGCCGCTCGGTTGATATCCGTAAAAAAAAATTTTTCGTCTAGATTGAATCGATTGTTAATGCACTTCAATCCTGCAGGGGGATTTCAAATTCAGGTTGGAAGTCTTTTAAACCGAAAAAAAAAAAAAAAATTATGAAGGGTACATACCCGCAATGAATACGCTAAATAGGATGATCCATCATGAGAAGTAGGGGATCTATATAATCGATCAAAAAATCGTGACAGACTAGTAGAAACCAAGGAGGTACCAACAAAATATTTAAACAACATTCATTTCAACTTGTTATTTGGGGATATTTTCAAGAAGTGAAAGAAACGGATCGGTTGAGACGTTGTGGCACCAACCAACCCGCCTTATTTTTATTCACTTCCAAAAAAAAAAAAAAAAAAAAAAATTGTCGTTGAATTACATGATTGCCGTAACCGCGCGGTCAGTTTTTTAAGCTGACAATCTACATGTAATGTTTTTAGTGTTCGACGGAATATTTTAATTTAAAATTATTCAACTAATCAACTAAATTGTATTCGAATCTCCACAAAATGGAGATTGATGAAGTTGTTTTTTTTTTTTTTTTTTTGAAACTTCTTTCGTCCGATTCCGCGATTAAAATCTCTTTACTAAGAAAAAGTTGATTTATAAAAATGAAATCATGCTATATGTGGTCTAATAACACAATTGTGTGAGCAAATTGATGGTCTCTGCGGTTCACACGGTCGGAGTAATAGAGAAGTACATGATCTGTGGGTAAAGTCAACTCTATGATAATTGAATTAGATCCAATGAATAGAAAAGAGAACAATGCTGTAGGGGTGGTGATCATTGGGGGGTGTTTTATTACGAACACTACAAACAAAACATGCCGACGGAAATGGAGCGTTTGTTGCGTCCTCCCTACTAGAAAAATCTTTTTTTTTTTTTTTTTTTTTTTTTTAATGGCGTGTTTCTAGTTTTGAATTTTTATAAGCCCGTATGCCTGACATATTTTCAATCAACACTCTCGTTTAAGGGGAAAAAAATCGACGGTCAAACAATAAAACCGCACAATCTAAGCTTTTATTACATTGTTGGCTTTCATTTACTGGTAATTTTTGGGATTATGCCCTTCCCTTATGTATACTGATTTAAATAAAAGGTTGTGGTGAGTGTCTGGTGTGAATTTTAATGGCCGCGCGGATTTAGCGAAAATTAAATATATCATGTTCCTGCTCCTTACTTCACGAATTTTTGATTTTTGAGGGATGCACCCCTTAATTCTTTTTTTTTAAGTGATGAAAATAGATTTCCAACAATTGTAGAAAAATTAAAAAAAAAAAAAAAAATTACCTTAACTTTTTGGAAATGAGTTAAAATTTCCAATAACTAAGGGTTCGAGCTCTAAAGCTCCATGACAAGCCATTTTAAAAAAATCTAAGCTTTAACCAAAAAAAAAAAAAAAAAAAAAAAAAAAAACGAATTTGCTGCCATAATTTTCTATGCCTTAACTTTCTATGTTCTTTCTGTATAAAATTTTTTCCCTTAAAAAATGCTTTTAGCGGCGCTGTCACCAACAACAATTATTAAATTCTAGAAAGCATTAAGGATGTCATTTAGATGATAAAGAATCAAAGTTTCCTTTCGAATTTTTACAATAAAAGTAGTCGATTCTAACAGGGCTGCGATTCAGATTAATTTTTATTCGGAATCGGAATCGGAATCGAAATCGAAATCAGAATTTGCTATTTCAAAAGTAATTGGAATCGGAATCGGAATCTCGTCTGAAACAGTTTTGAATCTTCGGAATTGGCATCTAAAAAAAAAATATTTTTGATTCAGATTGACTTAAAAAGCACGAAAATACTGTTATTACAGTTCATCAATTTTGGTTTAAATCGGAATCTGAAATTTTTTTCCATCTTTCGGAATCGGAATTGCAGCCCCGGTTTCTAATCAAAATTCAAGCATCTAATCTCATACAATTTTGATAATAAAACGCCAAAAAATGTTGAAAACGTTTAGCAAACCATGCTGCAGTCACAGTTTTGTTAGAAATTTCTCACACTTTTCCCTCTACATTAATCGTATTGTTTTTTTTTTTTTTTAAATCAGGAAAATATTTTTGCTTAAATACAAAATGTTTTCTTTTTTTTTTTTAGGTGTTGGAAAATTTAGGGCACTACTAAAAAATACTGTGAAATTCAGGCAATCTTTCCTCAAAGAATACCAAAAAATTTTGGAGCCACCAAAAATCAAAAATTTATAAAATAAGAGCACACTATAATGCAGTAAGATAAAAATTTATACCATCGCTTAGTTTAGGAGCAACTAATATGCCTTAAAAAGAACTATTAACTTTTTTTAAAAGCCGCACAAAATCGAATTTATAGTCCAAAAATTAATTAAAGTGAATATCGGATTTGAACTGTGACTAAAATTCTAATTTTTTTTTCAGGTACGTAGCAGATCATTTATGATCATTTATGGCGAAAAGTTCTTAAATAGCACTTTAATAAAAAAACGCGGCAAAAAATTTTATGTTAAAAGCAACATAATTTGCCTATAGCCTCGAACAAAACACTAAAAACAAAAGAATGTCTTATGGACAATAACATTCTATTTTTTTAACATAAAAAATGTGTAGTCCTTTTTTAGCAAGTTAACATAAAATTTTTTACCGTGAAAGTAAAATAATTAAAAAATAAATTTTTTAAAATATACTTCCAAAAGTTTATTTCTTGAATTTTCCGAGTTCACTTATGACTTATACTCACGAAGAATTAAAATGAAATAAATAACAAATATCGTATACATATTCTGTGCGTCCGAGGTCAACTAAAGTATCTTCTTGGAGATACGTTGATCTCCGATACTAAGAATTGGAATACATGTTTCAACTCGTTGTTTTCCATTTTTTTTATGGATATTTAATTACGCAGAAAAAAGTTGGATTCATTTTAAATTTTTTACTTTCTCAAAAGTAAAATCCGTTTCTATGTTTAGCTTACGGCAAGCTGACTTTCAAATGATTTTTTCATGGTATTCTTATGAAGCAATCATGAAAAATGATAAGAATTCATTCATGATTTTCTTTTTCATTCATCATTTCATTATATTTTCATTCGTTATTCAAGACTGAAAAACAATCATGAATCGACTTTACAATTTCCTAATTTTTTAGCAAATTTAGAAAAATAGGTCCAAAACGGATTCGGCAAGTTTCAGATAACCTATAAAAATCTCAACGTTGCACGGTAGAAAATTTTCATGTAAAAAAAGGTCTATGTTAATTTTTAAGGTAAAATTGTGTTAAATCGACTTATTTTCATGTTAATTTAACATAAAAATTAACATTAATTCTAAGTACCGATAGCCCTTTTTTTGTTTACTAATGAATTACGTTACTATTTACATAAAATAACGTGGTGTTCTCCTGGCCGGAATCGGAATCTCAACCCGAATCACAAATAACGATGGCGACTCATAAATTTTTGAAACTTCAAAAATTTTGGATTACATTGCTAGGTCATTCCTTTTTTTAAAATAAAGTAAATGTAAAAATTAACATAATCCGCTGTTATAAACTCATTTTCGGTTAGGGCTACCATGCCGCAGAAACGATCGTATTTACTAATTAATAAAAATTTTTTCTCCGAATTATCGCATCTCCAAAATCCTCCAAAATCCCGAAAACCAAATATTTATTAGGGACCTCTCCGCATGAATGAGGAAGAATAAGCATCAATCGAATTTAATCAATTAAGACTCGGCGTTATTTGAATGAATATCATTACGATTAATTTCGATGAAACAAAAGCCTTGAACCGAAAACAATTCGATAAATCTCATTCCATCAAGCATCGCTAACGTGACAGGTCAACATCAAATGACTTAGGCCCTGGGAAAAGTCTTCCCTTTTTTTTCTCCTACCCTAATTGAAAAAAAAATAGATTATGAAGGACGCGAGCGTTTAATTAATATCAACCCCGACGGAATCCATCACGATTAATAATAACCTACCTTCAAAAATAAGAAGAAAAAAAAAGAAAAAAAGAGTTTCCGACGAAAATAATCCAGAAGCGGCAGACATCTTGAAATTTCATCCCAGTGTTTATTTGCAGTAATTGTCAAAGTACGATTTTTATTTTTGAGCAATTACCCGGTCACGTAATGCCCATCAATTGACCTCTAATTACTTCAGGGGTCACTCCTTGTTGACCCTTTTTTTTTACAAGGTAGTGCATTATTGAGAAATATTTTTAAATATTGGAGCAATCAATCTTTTATTAATTTAATGCTTTTTAAATTCGTCCTCACGGTTTCCGAGCGGAAACAAAACTAGTTCACTTTTTCGTCCAGGAAATTTCACAATGCAGCTTGTCTTGATGGTCGAAGATAACGCAGATGAAGAAAAAAAAACGGAAATTTTAAAAATGTGTACATCAGAGCCGAAAAGGTCGAATTTTAATTTCTCACGTCATCGGTTCTTCGGAGAAATAAAAACCGGCTATTTTGTTTTTATCATAAAATTCGGCCTTTTGATTCTGATGTACTGAATTTCAGCAAAAAAAAAATTACTAATTGTTTAAATTTAAAAAATTTTAATTTTTTCCTAAATATTTTCAGTTTTACATAATTTTTGTAAACAATTTGCTTCTTTTTTTATACAATTTTTAACATGTTTTTAATGTTACAAAAATTTACAAGTACAAAAAAGAATTTATTTATAGCGCATCGAAACAATTTACATCAGATGCGAAAATGAGATTTAATTTAAATTTTATTAAAATTTGTACACCAATTTCACTGGGGATCGTCCCTCACTATTTATGCTGAGTCCAGTTTTTACTGAGATCGGGTTAGCATTAACCTCGGATTTATTAATTTTTTTAAAACTATATTTTAGAAATAGTTTTTGAATTTTTGTAAATTAATCCAAGATGAACGATAACAGCAATTCCGTTAAATAAAAAAGGACTTGAAGAAACTAACTAAATCAATTAGTTAATTAACTAAAACTACAACGAAAAACTACAGCAACTGAATGAACTTTGCGTTTAATTGTATACAGAGCAATTTTCGATTATTCGCAGGTTTTGTAAAAATTTTATTTGTCTTTTTTTTTCTTTTTTTTTAACCTTTGTCATAACTTTAAAAAAAAATTGAAACCGATTGCAATCGAAAGCTCAGCAGGTGCGGTAAATAAAAAAATAGCCGAAGACAGCACAGTAAATTAAAAAGAACAACATAAAGGTCATTCGGCTAAAGATGTATTGGATAATTAATTACAGGGTATAATCGATCATAACCAATACTTAAAAATGATTTCTTTATTTGGGCTAAAATTTATTCAGCGCTTGGAAAACATTTTAAAAAAAAGTATTCAAAATTTTGAGAATTCAAGCTCAGATCGACTGCAACATGTAATTAATTATGTGCGGTTTACTGTATGTATTGCAATTTTTTTTTTTTTTTAAATTTTTGCTCCAAAATCTTATTCTGCATTTCAGCTCACAGAGTTAAAAAAAAAGTATGTTGATTTATAGCACTTGAGTTAGATTTTGGATAAACTATGTGACTAAAGTATAAAGAACAAGGATTTCAGTGAAAAGCATAATTTCTTGCCATCAATATGCCAGTTGCAAATCATTATTAAATTTTCAATATGCTTGGGAAAAAAAAAATTAATTTTTTCTCCTAAAAATTATGTTGGGTTTCCATTCGGTAATCAATTAGAATATCGGCTTTTCACAATTTTTGATTACTACCACGTTTATCACAGCTTTCAACATTTCTTTCTGCTTATATTTTTTTAGCGTTCGAAAATAATAAAAATAAGTTCCAGAAGAAATAGAAAATTAAAAAAGCAGATAAGCAGTGTTCTAATCGATTACCCATAATTCAGTAATATGCAGTATAATGCAAAATATTAGATTGATCACATCTGATCGATTAAACATTTTTTCTGTAAAAATTTAGCTGAACCAAAACTGATAAAAAATTGGAATCTTTTCTTTGGACAACCAAAAAAAAAAAAAAAAAAACGCTGCGACAACAAAAATTAGTACAATTATAGGGCAACAACTACAATCAGTTTTAAAAGGAGGCTTCACGGAATACCGGAAATAATGACCGTTTTGTCCAACGCTCGATTTACGGAGCAAAAATTCAAATTTAAGTCTCTAACGAACTCCTTTGACTTTTTCTTGTATTTTTGGTACAAGTTTCAACTTGTTCCAAGCAAAAACACCTGGAAAACAAAATCAAAGTTTTTCGACCGCAACTTCTTTTGAAATTGTTTTACCGCAGCTCATACATTCCAGACAAGTTTAAACCTGTCCCAAAAATTCCAGAATGTACCAGAGGTGTCCGTTAGATACCTAAAATTTGGATTTCTTCACCGTAAATCGAGTATTAGACACAACAGCCATTCCTCCCGGTATTCCGTAAAGCCTCCTCTTAAATACAGGAGCCATTTTCGTCTTCGAAAATATTAAAACCCTTAAGGCAGCCTTCATAGTAACGGTCACCGTACTAAAAAAAATGTCGAGGTAATTAATATAGCAAGGCTCAGCTAGCCAATAACAATTTCTCGGTTGTGGGGAAAGCAATTATTTTTACTTTTAATAAAAAACGGGATGCAGCTGGCAGAGGATTTAATTTTTTTTCTCTTTCCTAACAAGCAGAAAACTGACTTGAAATTATAAATTGGAAGCAAAAACTAACTATCAAAAATCATTTATTCCTATCGTTTTTAGAATTTAAAAAAAATTCCTAGACCAATCTTTGATTAACTTAACAAAACACTTTTTTTTTTTTTACTTTAATAACTTTTTTGTTTTTGCCAAAAACGAAATTAAAATAGATTCCGAATGCATTTAGATCTGTCAGGTAAACCAAAATCAAAGAAATAAATAAGAAGTGAAATGGAAAACAATACCATTACTGGAACATTTTATAAAAACTGAAATTTTCCAAGAAATAGTAAATCATAATCCCAAACCGACAAGTATTAACAAGTCGTGAAGTACCTGTACATAGCGTTTTCTAAAAGACAAAAATAATTAATTACCGACTATCGCTTCTTAATTCAAATTCATTTAACGGCTTCTACTTAGTTTTTCTGCTCAAAAAAAAAAAAGTAATCATCAAACAAATATAAATGAAATCATTAATTTTAGAGTAAATTACTCTTTAAAAAAAAAAGAAGAAAATTTCAGTTTTTTTTAAAATTAACTGCAATCGGTGTTTCGAAAAAAATTGCAAAGCCTACGAAATCGAATAATATTTGCTAAGCCCGGACGAAAGAAAAAATAACCATAATTAATTAAATACAATTTTTCAAAAAAATTAAGGACGACATTTAAAAAACAAATGTCGCTTCCGGAACAATTAAAAAAGAATAATAATAAATATTTAATCAAGATTAAATTTGCTTGCGTAAAATTTGTTTTGACTTTCCAGGCGTAGCGGGGGTAAAAAAAAAAGCTATTAAATAATATTTTTTTTTATTATTTTAAATTTACTATCTTTGGTTTTCCATCGAACACTAAATAATCAAAAAAATTTATTACAAAAAAACAAGGCCTATTTCTTTAAAAAATTCGGTAACGAAAAAACGAAAAATTTAATTCATTTAAAACAAACGTACCTAACTAGACGGCCTCGCTAGGATAATCGGTTTAAATACAGGAGGCTGTTGAGATTGTTGAGGTGAAGGACCCGAACTCCTGGGAGTTTTAACGGGTTCAGGACTAGAACTACAGCTGGAGGAAGCCGTCGTTACAGGAGCTTGATTCGCCAAATTGGCGGCGGCCATCGCGAGGTGATGCTGCTGAAGGAGGTGATTTTGCACGGCGGGATTCGTCGAATTCGCAGCGGCTAACGTCCTTAGGGTATTATAAAAATCATAAGGGGACGCTTGCGAGGGGGGATTTTGAAACATCGGATGATTCGAAGGGATCCCAGGTCGAAATTGTCCGTATCCCGTGGGGGCTTCTGCGAGGAGTCGTTCCATGGAGAAGCCGGCACCCGCGATCGGGGTCGGTTTCGGAATTCCGGGAGGTATCAAACCGGGATAAGGGTATCCAGGCGGATACCTGTACATCGGATTGCAGTAAAGTTGCGTTAAAGGGCTCATCCCCCAAGGGTAATGACCCGCGGCTCCGGCCGGTCCGATCCCTCCGGAGTACAAACCGGCTGCGTTCAAAACGACGGTCCTTTTAAAAGCGGCCAATCTGCTTCTGCTGGCGGCTGTAGATCGTCGTCGAAGTTTCCCAGTCGTTCCTCCGATGAAAACGTCCTCGCTGGAAGGATCCAGCATCCAGTAATTCCCTTTACCCGGATCGTCGTAATGCCTCGGAACTTTCACAAAACATTTATTTAAACTTAAATTGTGTCTAATGGAATTTTGCCAACCCTGCTTGTTTTCCCGGTAATACGGAAAGTTTTTCATAATAAATTCGTAAATACCGTTCAACGTCAAACGCTTTTCCGGACTCTGCCGGATGGCCATCATGATCAACGCGTTATAAGAGTACGGAGGCTTTTCATTTTTCTTTTTCTCGTCACTTTTTTCGTCCTTATCTAATTCGATTTTAGCTAAAATTTCACTTTCGTCCAATTCCGCTTCCGCTTGGCTAGCGTTCCTATTCGAGCAATCCAAAGGCGGAGGGGTTGCTCCCCCTACGTCCAAATCCGAATCCGCGTCAGTCATATCCGCCTCGGAAGTGGAATCCTCCTGAGTCATCCTCGCACTATTCGAATAGTTTAACACAGTCAACGAAATATCACTTTTCCCGTCCCGGGATTTGCACCTTCCGTCCGAGTAATTCAACGGTAAATCGCTGTCCGTCGGGCTGGACGGAAAATTCGTCATCGGGTAATTCGGACTGGGAGGCTGAGACGCCGTTTCCGGTAAAATGGAACTTATGCTAAACGAGGATTTCAATGGAGTCCTGGCCATGGTTAAAGGTTGAAATGGTCCTTCGCTTTTAACCATATTGGCATCTGAGGACAATTACCAAAATTTAAATTAATAAAAATTTAAAAAAAACATATAAATCCGTTTAAATTTGAAGAAACCAAAATAATTACCTTCTATATCGCAATCCTTAAAAAAATTAACCACAGTCGAAAATTTAATTTTAAATACACAACAGAAAAAAATGATAAGTCCAAACAAGCAACAACTGCCGAGTCCAAGAGTAAAAAAAACACCACTAATACTCAACCGGGCCATTCAACACCTCACATCCAACTGTTTTTAAAATATTGTCTGAAACAAAATCAAACAAAACGAAATATCCCTCCTCACTTCAGCCAATTACCATCTGTTTGCCCGCCTTAAACCCGTCTCGACCAATCGGAAGGGTCCGCTCCGGATTTCTTTCACGTGGTTTGATCACGCTCTCGAATTAAGGAGTATTTTTACTTCATTGTTTATTGTCAACTTTGGTTTGGTTTAGGAACGAAATGCTCTAAGAAGGGGGAGAGGGGTATCTATTTATTTTTTTCCTATTATTTTTTTTTTTTGTTGCCATCGTCGGTTTGTTTCCTGAAATTAATTGATACAATTTTTTAGAGATGAAAATTTATTGCTTCACCATTTTTTTATTTTTCGGGACTCGCAAAATTTTTGCGTTAAAAAAAAAAAAAAAAAAAAATGACGCATGCGAAATCGCGCCCTAAGAAAAATAAGGGATGACATAAACCCGACGTAAACACATCCAGCAATTTAATTTTTGATTTTTAGTCATCAATTGAGGGGAGAAATCATATTTAGCACATGCTAAATATGAGTGGCGTTTAGGGCATAAGGGTCCTCAAGACCTCAAGTACCGATTTTGATTAAAATCCCTTCTGTGATTTTTCAAACATTATTTCGTGATTTTTTTTTTCTTTTTTTCCTTCCTCGTTTTTTTTTTCTTTTCCGCGACTGAATAACGTAATTTGGATTGGGCAAGAGTCGGTTTTTTCTTGAGGGTCATTACGATTTTGGTTGAGGCAGTTAAAGGTTTCCTTTTCTTTTTTTGTTTTTAAGGATGTTTAGCGAATCAAATTAAATCTGTATGGAAATGTTGTTGCAACACCAGGAGCAAAGGGGATTCATTTTATTTTAAAGGGGAAAGGTTTAAAAAAAAAAAACAAGGGGTGAAGATTAAAAAATTAAAAGTGCGATATACGGATATGCGCGGTTTTTCTTATTTGTAATTTATTTTCCTTGGAAAGGAACGTAAAACCAAATACAAAAATCTTTGCAAATTATTCGAAATAATATGACAATAATCCTCAAAGGTTAACTATGCCATTTTCATACAATTCATAGATTTAGTGTTGTAGCGGAGGAGCAACCCTGTCCGTGTCAGGGATGGAAAACCAAATTGAATCAAATTGGTTTTACCAGATTGTTTTTTAATTCTTTTGTTTCAAAAACCATATCGAATCGCCCTTAATTCCAAAGTATTTAACCCGAACCGAGTCAAACCCTAGGAACATTATATCCAAAATACCTGAACCAGAACCGTAGCATATAAAGAGGATGTTATGAAACCAAAACCGAACCGAAAACTATTATCTATTTTTAAAAAAAGCTGGTTGCCCGAAAAACCTTGTTTTAGTTGCAAAAATCATGATCCCGAAAAATCAGAGGGGAAAAAAAAAAAAAATCTCGAAGCAACTTCTACATCTAAGCGTTTTCGGTAAAATTTTATGATTTTGGGTTGTGTCGTATTAACTAAAAAACGGTTTTAATTTTTTCCTGTCGAAAGCCTATTTTTACTTTGAAGCGTTAGGGGTGTAGATGCGGTTTGGTCTTTTTCGGCCATATTTTGATACAGTATGATCCACAGAGGCAGTTAGTAAAGCTAAAAAAATATTTGGCAGTGAATGTTTAGCTTATGGGATAATTTTTTTTTCATGAAATCTTACAAAAATTGCTAAAAACTAATAGCTGAAGTATAAAATGCAGTAAAATCAAGATAAAAAGTCTCCGAATTTATGTTGATATCAAAATTTATAGCTTATAAAATTTTTTGTCACACTTCGGTTCTGAAAGTTTGATTTTATCTTAGCTCCATAAGCTAAGTATCGGAGGAAGAAATTCGTCATATGATAAACATGTCAGCTCACGATTTTTAATTTTGATCATATCACAATCGCTTGTAATTTATTTATTTGCATTAATATCAAAAATATAATTTTAATGCCATTAATTTTCTAACTAATAATATTCCCATAAGCTAAACATAGGATTTACGTTTTCGCCAAAAATTTATAATTTGATTTTTCCGGTCACTTATGGAGTTAAAAATGTTCTTCTTAGCTTAGTGCACATCCTTAAAATTCGGAGAAAGCCGGATTTAAATCCTGCTTATAAGACCCGTCAATTTTAAATATTTGAAAAAAAAAAAAAAAAAAATGACAATTGAATTATTATCTCAGAGATAAAGAGTCTTATCGCTGTACTTTATATACTTCAAAATATAATTTTCCAACGATTTCCTCACCCTAATTGACCTAGCAAGGCTTTCCACGGAGCTGCATTATAAAATCATTTCAAATCAGTCATTTACCTACTTCTTCGGAAAAAGTAAAAAGCCTTTTCAAAAAAAAAAAAATTGAAAAGATATTTCATACATTCGAAACGCGATCTGGGAAATAAAAGACGAAACACGAAAAGAAAGTCATACAATAGTGGGAAGCTCCGAAATAGGATCAAGGTATGATGTTATGAAAAACATTTTTATTCCTTTTCGGCAGGCGTCGGGTTTTTCCCCAACATTACATTTCCTAATAGCATTTTAAAAGGAGACGTCTACCCATTGTTTAAAAAACGAACGAGCCACAAAAATGAAAGACACTAACAGCCTGAAATTTTTAAAAAAGTTTTCATACGTCTTCTTTTTAGTCGATGGTGCATGATTTAATTTATTTGTGTGTATTTATTTGCCAACCCCAATTGCTTGCATTTCGGTCGATGAACCCCTTTCACGTGTACCGGTACAGTAAAGGCTAATTGTCATCTATTCAGATCACCTGTCAATTCGAAAAATTTATTAAAGCGAAAATTCTAGGTATACATATTTTGATTGTTTATACGATAATCTGGTCAAATACCTGACACAAGTGCTGCACGTTGACCCTACTTTAATTATTTTTAACTCAAATTGAACAAAACATTGAATAATACCAGACACATTCGGACTTTCAATGAAAAAAAAAAAAAATGCAAAAATCCAACAAGAAAATATTTCCAAAACAATTTCTTCGGAACTGGTTTCGGTTCAGAAATTTTAAACATTTTTTTTTGGGGTGAAAAAGAAATAAATAAAAAATAACAAACTTATAAATATTCGTATTGATTTTGTGTAAGGGAGAACTTGAATAGAGTTAATTTAAAATTGACAATCAAACCCATGTCAAAAATAGAAAATGTCAAAAGATTGATCCAAAATATTTTGATGGATCAATATATCGATTAAAAAGGTGAGAAAATTATAAAATAACAATTATTGTTTGTTGGGGATTTCTGGTCCGAAAATCTTTTAAGACGTTCTTTATCGCCAACCCTATGATGCGATTGAATCGCCCGGAATAATAAGAAAATTTAACTTGTTCTTTCCTGCATTCCAGGAAATATGTTCGGCGTGTCAACCGGCCACGTATGAAAAACATTTTTTAGACCGACTGAATTATTAACTGAAATCGTTCCTTTGAGCTATTGCTTAATTTTAGGCCGAAAATAAGGTCTTGCGAGTTAGTATCTGATTAATTTAGGTGGCTAGTAAATTTTTAATACATTTTTTTTTACTACCGATTTTTTGCTAAAATTCTGGATTTAACTGATTTTAGAACAATTACGACCTAATGAGCAATGCCTGAAGCCGAAAATACTGTCATTTTAAAGAGCTTAATTACCACGTACTCGAAAAGTAAACGGTAAAAAATTTTATGTTAACTTGCTGAAAAAGGGCTACACATTTTTTATGTTAAGAGGAGGCTTCACGGAATACCGGAAGAACTGGCTGTTTTTTCTAACACTCAATTTACGGGGGGGGGAATAAAATTTTAGGTATCTAACGAACTCCTATGACTTTACTTGTATTTTTGGTACAAGTTTCAACTTGTTGCAAGCAAACAAAAACCAGAAAAACAAAATCAAAGTTTTTGACCACCATTTTTTTAAAAATTATTCTTCCGCCGCCCATACATTTCAAACAAGTTTAAACTTGCACTAAAAATTACAGTATGTGCCAGAGGAGTTCATTAGATACCTAAAATTTGGATTTTATCGCGTAAATCGAGTATTGAAGAAAACAGCCATTCCTTCCGGCATCCGTGAAGCCTCATCTTAAAAAAAATGGAATGTTATTGTCCACAAAACATTCTTTTGTTTTTTAGTGTTTTGGTCGAGGCTACAGGCAAATTATGTTACTTTTAATGTAAACTTTCTTGCTGTGTATTCTGGTCTTTAAATACCATACCCCTAAACGTTGCTTCTAAATTGCATAGATTAGGCAACCGGTGATGCACTCCTGTACAAAAAAGCGTATAAAATTTTTGCAAATAAATGCAAAAAATATATAAAAGGTACGCAGAGTTACTTTTATATCATTTACACAAAAATTTGGCCATGCATAATTTTTGCAAAGTTTATGCATATTGATAGTAAGTATTTTATGCATACTTTTAAAAGCACCAAAATTTGAATATGCACAATTCATACAAAATTTATGCATAATATTCTTAAGCATGAAAATCTAATTCTAAATGAAGTCTGGGAATAATTTTTAAAAAAAATTAGCCTACTTTAAAGTTGACAATTTTCCCAAAAGCTAAGCATAGGTAAAAGATATATATATATTTTTTAAAATTTTCTACAATGGTTTGCGCCTTACGAAAACATTTTTATCATCAGCATCTTTTCTTGGAACCGAATCTTTCTTTCGCAGCAAAATAATTGATTATTTACAAACTCCCGTAAGCTAACTATAGGCGAAACAATTCTCTTCAGATTTCTCACAATTTTTTTCATACAGGATTAATTAATTCTCCTTAACGATAATCCCTTGCTAATTAAAATCCCTGCTAATTGAAAAAAAAATTAAAAATTTAAATTGCATTCAATATAAAGTTAGGAAACAATTTTAAAATTGATCATCCGCCACCTTGGACTTTAATCAAACCAAAGGATCACAGGAGTTTTCGGAACTCAAGAGTTTTAACTCCCTCCGTAATTTCCTATAAATTCTTTGGACGTCTTTTAGTCGTGCCCGCAGTGACCTAAAAATTACCAAATTCCCGAAAAGACAAAAAAAAATCAAAAATTTTATTTTTATGTAAAATAATCGTTTCCTGTTCGGATTTTTATGCAGATCACGAAAATAAAGTCAAAAGTTTTATATCTCATACGGTTTTGATGATAGAGGCCAAAATAAGTAAAAAAATTAGGAAAATACTGCCATGAAAAGGGGAATCGACCTATCGCACATCTCTGGGTTGCCATGTTTGTTTATCAGCTAAACATAAACAAACATGGCTAACCCAGAGATGTGCGATAGGTCGATTCCCCTTTTCAGAATATGCTATAGCCACAATTTTTTACGAAACACTTCATATTTTTGGTCCTCCAGCACAATAATCGGTGATCATTAATAAATTCTAACTTCATTTTCCTAATCTGCATAAAAATTCGAATAGAAAACGATTTATTTCACATAAAAATAAAAATTTTAATTTTTCTGTCTGTACGGGGGATTTCAAAACTTTTAGGTCCCCGGGGGACATGCCTAAACGACGTCCAAAAAATCTGTAAAATTCATAGAATCTTGTTTCGGTTACTGTAAAAGAATTGGGGAGTGCGTTTTCCGAAATTCAAATAAGGGCCACAATAATCATCCAAATACAAGAAAAGACAGTTGAATCATCGGAAACAACCCAATCAAAAGTAAGATTTTCGGCCAAAAGGAATTAAATTAGCGCAAAACGTCTAACAAAGCTGAATCAGAATTATTATATAAATTAATATATAGAAAGCCTTCTTGAGTAACATTATGTTTTGTATAAATACAAGATTCATTATACTTCTTGATGCAACATTTTTTTTTTCTCCTTCCTTCTTTGTTTGGATCGTGTTAACTTTGCAACGAGGCGGCTTGATTCGAAGAACAACACAACGAGTACTAATTTAGTGGGAATTGGTAGCCACATAGCACAACAGCCTTAATAATAACTTGACGCATAAAAGTCTTTGTAGAAAAGCGTCGGACCGATGCAAAGGATGTCAGAAAAGCAGACACAAACCTGACGTCTCAGTTTCCAGTGCATACCGTTTATGCCTTATCTTCATTTCTTCAAAATCAACGCACATGCTACCGATTAATTAGTAATTTCACGCATTTTAATGATCCATTTCACATCGAAATTCACCCTGTAAAATCGAAATTCAAATTTTTACATTTTCCTAGTCGCGGATGAGAACCCAAAAATTATGATCGCAAAAGGTTTGCTTTTACCAATAATCACGCAACTAGATTTTATTTGAAAGGTTAATCATTTGGATGTCATTATAAAAAACCGGGCGTCATGTTTGAGGAACACGTGGGGCGCTGCCTCTTCTTACGATAAGTACGTTGAACTTTCGTCAAATTTTAAAAGACCAAACGGCCATTATTCCGTATTTCTAATTTTTCAACCAAGTTAGACTGCTGGGAGATTAACATGTATTGTAACATCTTATGTATTCATGTCAACATTACGTCTATTCAAAATTGGGATTTCTATGAAAGTAATTATTAAAGGAACAAGACGACTGTACAAATTGTTGATTTTTCGATCCGGGTGTAAATGAATCCGAAAAGCCTTCGAATTTATAATTAAATGACATTTTAAGAGAGAGAAAAATAGAACTGTAATTCTTATCTAATTTTATTTTTTTATTTATTTATTTTTTATTCATTCATTAATTTTTTTTTTTTTTTTTTTTTTTTTTTAGAGAAAAAGTTGAACTTGACTTCTTAAAGTCGGGCATAGTGATGTTGATAATTTGCAAAAAAATGGATATATCCAATATTTCCTCTTTCGGCGTGTTGGTAAATGGGGTATTGTTTTGTTCATGGGATGAACTGCGAAAATATTGACATTTTATCGACATCATTAGTCAGTAATTTGGAAAATGATCGATCTTCGATACATCAATTAATAAAAAATGTTGAAGGATATGCGTTCTTCCCATTAACCTTTTCCAGTTGGCGGTATTAATAATACCGCAAAAAATCAATAAGTGGCGGTAGCGACCCCTAAATTTTTTTTTTTTTTTTTTGGTCGCGCTTTTAAATGGAGCTTTCTTAAGGTCTAAATAAACAAATTTTCACCGGAGTACAAAAAAATAAATCTGATGATTTTTTTTAGCAACCCTATGGTATAATACAAATTAAGTTTTATTCGAAAATCTCTTACTCCGTAACATTATTATTGAAATATTATTAGCGTATCTAGAGTGGTAATGGCCAAAAAAAAAATTTTTCTAACAATTTTCTCAAAAATGTGATTTCTATGCTTAGCTTATAAGAGTGTTTTCTTCCTCTTCAATTTCTCCTCTGTGTTAAATAATATAAAAACATTTATAATGATAATCAAATAATTGTCAAATATTGCCAGACTTAACGGTTAATACGTGCCATCTTTAGCTTGCGAACGTTTTTACCTCCCATGTTTAGCTTATAGAGTTATTAAAAATGACTAAAAAGTGTTGGTTTTTATTACTTACAAAATTCTAGAGTCACAAAAGCTGAACTTAAAAATCACTCAATTTTTGACTGAAAGTTGTAAACAGTTTATTCTAACAATAATTATTACTTTAAGATGTCTTAAACGATTTTTAAAGTATATTTTTCAAAAAAAGGATTTGTTCCTAGGGGTACTTAAATAACTTTTTCGACCATATTTCGTATACTACGTTAATATGCCAATTGTAAATGAAATGAAAATGCCGTCTTATAAGACTAATTAATTTAAAATTAAGGTTCCGACTTTAAAGGGTCAAAGACCCACGAGTTAGTTAAAATTATTTAATTATTCGCCAATCTTAATGGCAAAAAAAAAAAAAAAAAAAAAAAAAAAAAAAGCATACTCTAATTTTGTTAAACCGCTCCTTTTACAGGATAAAAAAAAAAGTTGATACCGATATATCGAATTAAAAATTCATAGTATAAATTCGATATTAGCTATGGCTGAATGGCTGATGACGAAAAAAAAAAAAAAAAAAAAGAAAGATACTCTTCTAGAAGTACAAATTTCTCTTTTATGGAATTTTAGGGGCAAAAAGTATAAGTACGGATACAGCAGATTCACGTCCGAATTGTTCCTACTATTTATGCAAAACTAGAAAACAACCAAGATTTTTTGTTTTGGGAGGGGGGGGGGGGGGGGAATGTAAAATATGCAAAACCCGTAAAATGGGCAACACTTATTCGAAAAAAGATATTTTACCTTATGTAAACGATACCCTGTTCAGTTCATGGAAAAGAAGACGGTTTGTATCCCTTTTTCCCTTCTCCGAATCCGCCAATGGTGCACCATATCAAAACTTACCTGTAAATAGAAAAATAAAAACAAAATTAAAATATCATACTCTTGATGTTTTATTTATTGTATGATTTATACAATAAATTTACAATTAAATTCCTGACAATATATTTATTTACAACATTCATTTCTTAAGAAGTATAATGCATTTCGAGAACTCCTTAGAATCTCTGGAAAATTAAGCGACTTTAAGAAAATTTTATTGGCAAGCGTTGCCTATGTCTTGATGCTTCTCTCCGCCTAATATTCTCGTAAAACTAATGATTACCCAACACGATGAAGTGCTCTATACTACCTTTTGCTGTACAATAATATTTTCAAGAATATAATTTATAGCTACTACATACAATGCAATGCTTTCAAAAAAAAAAAAAAAAAAAAAAAAAATGTTTAAAAAACCAACTAAAAATAAATAGAGAAAGAAAGAAAGTGAAATCCGACAGTTTTAATGAAAGAACAACCCTCCTGCAATTCCAATGTCATTGCCTTCTCGGCTTTTGTATAGGATTAAAATACACCTTTTATTAAAGCGAAATCCATACAGAGGTATTCATACTCCAAAAGGTAGAGAAAATATCAATGAAATACAGAGCCGAATTTAACACAAATGAGGCCCTTAGCAACCGTCTCGATGCGGCCCCCCAAACCGTTCCCCCTTAATACACTAAATAAGATACTTATCTTTTAGGAATTTTAGCAACCAAAACTAGCCACAACAGAATAGCATGTGAATCTAGAAGATCAACCAGTTTTCTTAGCTTTGCAGGGAAAAGGCGAAAAAAGACGGTTTGGGGCTTGTGGACATTACACAGAATGATTAAAAGTTTTCTGTGGTGGAATGAGTTTGGGAAAGGTTTGGTATGAATTCTTACTTCAGGGTTGGTCTTGCATGAATCCTTCAACCTTTATCTTTTTACCTTTATTTACTTACTTATTTCTATTTAACAAAAATTACGGCCCGGTACGGTCTTTTAGAACTTATTGAAAAAAAAAAAATTAAAAAAAGAAAGCGCATGATTTTAAATAGCAGCGGAGAAATTTGGAAAGCTATCTGCCACAGTTTTTTGAAGCGGGTAAGCTATTTGTAAAAGAGATCCAAGGTCATTTTACGTGCAAAGATTGTCGAAAAGTATAGATGACAATCTTTTTCTTAAAGTGTGGTATTGTAAATTGCATGAACGTCCAATGCCGTGAATTGTACATTCGTACAATCTTAAATTAAGTTTAAGTCTTAGTTTAAGCGTTGTAACTATTATATTAACTGTACAGTACTGCAAATGATAAATGTATTAGTTATTAGTTTTAGTTATTGTAATAGTTTCAAGTTTAATAGTAATAAATTAATAGTAATAATTTTAAGTTAATATTTTTACTATAAGTAATAGTTTTAAGTTAACAGTAAAAATTTTTGTTTACGGTCGTCTTTGGCCAGGTAAAATTTTTACTCTCTTGTGTTTTGTTACGGTCTTTGAGGAATGTTTAAAATTAAAAAATTTAAAATAAGGTAGTCCCCCCATAGTCATAGTGTCCCCCCTCCTTTCTTAATTGACTAAAAACAAAAGAATGTCTTACGGACAATAACATCGCATTTTTTTTACATAAAAAATGTGAAACCCTTTTTTTGCAGGTTAAGAGAAGGCTTCAGATATTTATTTAAATATACCAAAATAAATTTCCCTGGCCTAAAACGTTATTTTGGAGATACAAATTAAAAATCTGGCTTCGTAGCGAACTTTATATTCATACTGGCATCTTTCTTTCAAAATTTCAGATTCTCAAGTTGTAAAGAAGCTCCGGAAAACGTTTTCAAAAATAAATGTCGGGAATATATTTTCCAAAGCGTTTTCCGGAGTTTTTTTACAACCTGAGAATCTGAAATTTTGAAGGAAAGATGCCAATATCACTATGAAGTTCGCTACGAAGCCAGATTTTTAATTTGTATCTCCGAAAAAAAGTTCTAAGCCATGGAAATTTATTTTGGTATACTTAAATAAATATCTGAAGCCTCCTCTTAACATAAAATTTTTTACCGTGTAGGTCAAAAATTTTAATTTTTTATTCTCAAAGTTGCTTGTATAGTCTATTATACAATAAACTTTGAGACTACTTTGAAATTAGTATTTAAGACTACAAAAACTTTCAGTACTTTCAGACATGCTTCAGTATATTTTTAGACTGAAGTCAGACTAGGTTTATAGGCTAATATCTACACGAGATCGAGACCAAAATTAAGATGAGTTTTAAGATCGCATTAAGACATTAAATTTTTACTAAGGAACGGATCATTACGTCACAAGAAAAAAAAATGAATGTTCTCTTAAAACTGAAAAACGGAAATGGGGAAAAAGAATTAGCGTTGCGATTAACTTGACACTCAAAATATAAATTTAAGGATTAGTAAAAGCAACTTTGTTGACATCTGCTTACAAATCTTTTGTGGTCGTTTTTATTTCTCCTCAAAAAAAAAAGCTAAAATTTTCGTTCTCGTGTTCCCCACCTCTTTGTTCTCATGCGGTGAACATTATTGTCGGGTATAAAAATGTTTGCCAGTATGTGTGTGTGTGTTGGAGTTTTTCATTAAACATCAGACAAAAGGCACAAAATAGATAGAGTTGACCCACATCATGTTGATCAAGACCAGCATCTATTTACTGACAGTTAGAGTATCTGTTTCCTATTGACAAAAACCTATGTTTAACTTAAGTGTTTCGAGTTAATTAACTTATACAAATAGGATAGAGGGTTAATTTTCAATGAGACCTCACACGTATACACCGTTTTTACAATTTCCAGAAGAAACATTAATTTGTAGTAAACACAATGGGGTGGTTTCAACCCCTGATTGAATTTTATTTAATGATCCGTCCTAAATTTTTCCCTTTCTTCGTTAAACCCGCATCGTACCGGACTAGCCCGGAAAACTTTTATGAAGATTTAAAGAAAAAAAAAAAATCATTTCTCGTTAGTCGAGCTCTTTCGAGTTTGTTGTGATCATTAAATTCAATCAGCAGGCAAGTTATACGGAGATACATTCAGTTATTTAATAAGGACATACAATCTGATATCTAGGGACTCCCTTGATGACTCATATACGTATCTGTTGAAAGCAGACTTGAAACATGATACTAAAGCTGTGCTTTCGATACGAAAATACACTGGTATTTTTATGTGGATTTCGAATCCGGATATTAGCAATCTTTTGATTTTGTCTATTGCGAGTAGGTCATGTTAAAAAACTTTCCCGATCGGAGAAAGGAGCAAGAGGGGTAATATAAAAGCGAGTAAAACGGCGAATGTGAAACTCAAGGAAAATAAAAATGGGACCTTTTTAGTGGAATAACTCCCATACCCGGGATCAGATTTGGTCGCATCTTTCACGCAAAGTTTCTTACTTCCCATATTAGCTTTTTTCTATGAAAAAAAATTCCTTTCTAGAATTTGCTCATTATTTAAACATCCACAGACCGGTCTATCAGCTCTTTTATGACTTTCTCTCTATTCAGACCAGTATCTGCTTCCCAAATCCCATGATCTTCGGATCGGTCATCATCGAAAAGGGGCTGTACAAGTATTACGTAAGCACCTTAGGGGGGGGAGGGGGTCCTTCAGATGCTTACGCCAATGTTAAACCTCCATAAGAGGAAGCCTATTTTTGCTTATTAGGGGGGGGAGGGGGTCAAAAATCACCAAAATCATGCTTACGTAATACTTGTACAGCCCCAAAGCTTGGACACGTATCTTTCCCAAACTTCAAGTTTTTCAAAGATACTGGTGACCATATGTCCGTTTTTACTCAGCAGTACTACAAAAGGTTGTCTATGCCGTTAGCAAATTCTTTAATTTTCTTGTACAGGTTAAACTTATCGTGCCCGCTTTGCAACTTTTCGAATTCTTGACATTTCTCAGGAGCTTCTGCTTCTGCAGCTTCGACGATCTTATTTCTTGAAGCGGGAGAGCTGGCAACGTTGCGATTAGGATAAACGCTTCGAAGTGTGCATTACGTATTAAATTGTTTATGTAGTTAGTTTAGGCGTTTAAATATATCTTTTTGCGCACCGACAGATTGCATGATTGTTAAAGTGTGACTCACACTCAATCATTTGCCAAATCAAACGGACGTGGTCTTAGAGATCCGAATGCTACAACAGCGTTATCTGTGGGAGAACTTATAAACGTCATACTAGAACAATAGCGCGCGGACATACAATTTTAGTATTACAGTATTTCTTATGTAAAGCAAATGGCAAACATAGGAGAATTTAATAAAAACGAATGGACACTGGACAGTGAGAAAAAAGAAAAAAATGGATACGACTTGGAAAAGAATTGAGAACATGGAAGTTAAGTATAGGAACCTGCAAGATCAGGTAGTTATTTTACGGAAGGATTTGAACGACAGGAAAAACCTGGTAGAGGAATTAAACAGCAAGATAGCTTTTTTAGAAAAAAAAAAGATACGTCTAATGACCGCTTGATAAGAAAAAAAGGTGGAACCGGAATTGGATTGCAAGATTGAAAAGCTAGAAAGAAATATATTAGTATTGCTGGATGCGAACAAGGAATTAGAAAAGAAGTTAACAGGGATGCAAAGATCGTCGGTAAATTCTGTGACAACAAAAAGCTCAGAACACATGATTGCTATTCATAATGTCCCATTTAAAAAAGAAGAGGATTTAAAATCGCTAATTGTAAAAGTTTGCAATTGCTTAGGGGTTAAGTGTGAAAAGGGTCAAATCATAAATGTGTACCGGAAAAGGTCAAAGTCTGGTAAAATACCGCCAATTATTGTGCAATTTGAAGACTGCATTTTGAAAAATGAGATTATGAAAAGAAGAAAACTAGAAATCTGATCTATTGATCAGTTTTTAACTAATAGGAGATGGTAACGGCTGTGTTTATATAAATGAGTATTTAAGTCCGAGTTCTGACCGTCTACTGTACCTTGCCAGAACCTTGAAAAGAGAATTAAATTGGCGATATGCATGGTTTAAAAATGATGTATTTTTAAGAGAATCTGAAGTAAGTCGACCATGGAAGATTAAATGCGACAGTGATATTCAATACCTAGAGAAGATTTACAAGGAATCGAAAAAAGATAAAATTAGCATAGCAGATGAAAGTCCGTATTCAGACTCTGACGACTCGGGCGAGGTGGAAAAACTATTCGATCCGATGGCAGAAGAGGACAGAAAAGTTAGCTTACCGGAAGGAAGAAAAGACACATATATTGCGAGCGCTAATCTTCTTACAAATTTAGATTCTATGTTGGAATTAACGGGAAAGATTAACGAAGCGTTTGCAGGACTGAAAAACACGTTTAAGAATTTTTAAATGTTTTCGCTCGGTGCAGGTCTCAAATTGAAAATTATTAATTGTATTGGAAGTATTGTTTGACTTCTGTAAATGGTTGTAAATTCAAAAAAAATCCATTTTGAATATATCATTTCTTGAAGTGCTTTATATCCGTCAGGATCGCGACCTTTACATTCTCGTCTTTCCTCCATCAGCCCAAGAATCTCATCTGTCCTACACGGTTTATGTTTTACCCTTAGGTCCGCCGTTAGATGTTCCTGCCCACTGAGACGACAACCTTTTTGTCCAGTGATCTTCTATGTTCTTTCGACCAGAAAGATCTCTGAACGACTAACCTCAGAATTTTAAAGCACAAATGTGCGTCCTTGAGCTTGGTTATGTCAATTCGGGTTTTTGAATGTCCCCATTTTGTGGACTTCAACCGCTGTGTATGATTTATTACTTTTACCGAAAATGATTGCTAGACCTTCAAACCGTTTTTGAAGAACTCTTAATCTGGCTGACTTTAATGGTAAAGGTATGTAGATACAATTTGGTCTCCAAAATTGAAAAAAAAAATGAGATAAAACTTTTCGTAAAATCGAAAATAAAGCTAGTAAAGACTCACTGTAATTATAATTTTTCGTTCCAATCCTGAGACTTTTTAAGAATTGTACCAATACCTCTGAAATCCCAAGATTTGACCAAAAATCTAACCCTTTTTTTGAAATCAATTTCAGACTGGGAGCGAATAAATAATTCTCCTAATTCTTTTGTCCTGAAGAAAGATGAGAAATTCAGGGTTGAAAGGCATGTAGTTCTGTTCTTCCAGAATTAATGTAGGCAAAATGATTCCGCCCCAAGGGTACCGCATGTCCTTAGCTTATGTAAATGCTATACTGTGACTAATAATAATAACAACCACCCTCAGCGGTAGATGTAGGCCCGCTTGACCCTTCAAATTGTTTTCAAATTTGAGATTTTAAAAAGTCAAGAGGGTACCAAAATCTATTTCACAGCTTAAAATTTTCCGGTTACAGTATCCTGCCTCTAGTCGTATAACTTTAAGCAATGTGATATAGGATGTATATTCAATAAATTGACAGCGGTTTCGAATTGCGCCAATTATTGCTACACTATAAATATTAACGATTTCGACTTTGATTTGAAAAATAACAAGTAAAATACTTTACCCACGGGACGTTCGGTTCATGGGTGTAAGATCAGATTTTTTTTCATCCCGTAACAAACAGCTTTTTTTTTTTTTTATCTCTTCAGCGGTGAAAGGGGGGTTTTAAATAAATAAGGAAAATATATTCGCTTTTAAAGGGGGAAAAAAGAATAGATTTTTTAAAATTTTAATTAATACGATCTACTCCTATTAATGAAATTAAAATTAATTGCAGAGTTTGATATTTTGATTGAACTGCCACGTCTTTAACTAATGAACCCTGCATAATCCCAATTAATAATTTGAATAATGGACTGGGGGATCTGCTATGATCTGATTTTCATGAGACATGCCCTACTTTTATTCCGATTTTAAAATGTGTGAAAATCAATTTAATTATATTGTGTTTGAAAATGAATATATTGGAAGGTCTCGATTTCTTTATCAAAAACAGCTATATCAGCTCCCCGTGATCCCACGAAAATTAAGATCATTCCGACTAAGCCACATGACACACTAAATTTTAGATAAATTAAAATGAAAATTCTTTCTTTTATGTTTCTGTTTGAAAAGGGGGGGGGAATCTGAGCGGGTTGGTTTTACTAAGAAACGCTTTTAAATAAACTCTATTTTTCTTTAGAAAGGTGTCTTCCGCAATAATGGATCTAGGATCAGATCTAGGGGGGGCTAACCATGTTAGTAGATGGTTGCCCGATTTCCCACTTATTTAAGTTCACTTTCATTTTTACGTAAATACGTTTGAATGGCAAGCATTATAAAAATTAAAATTCCATGGCAAGGAATAATTTTCCGAGAACACTAATCAGTTAAAGAGTTACAATTAAAAACTTGAGATTGTGGAATAGAATTATGTATTTTAGCTACATATTTTTTGGGCCTATGTTTTTTTTTACTGATAATAAACCTAGAACCTAAAGTCCAGTCCCTCACCCCACCCCAAGGGGTTATCCTATGGACCTCCTTTGCGGTCTTGTGATTTGAGCTTTTGCAGGAGGTCGGTCTTCAGGGCAATGTCCTTAAAAAAGGTATAGGCAGTCAAATTAAATAAACTACCCTTCGTCTCCACTTCCCCTAACATCTTTAAAACTTCAATTTCGGAGTCGTTGGGTCAATGAAATTCCAGACATAAAATTTCAAATTATTATATTTACAGTCACAGCCTTTTTCGCAACATCTTGCCTGAATTTTTGACGATTGGGGGGGAATTTCCCCGACTTATACTCATTTTTACCTTTCTCGAACAAAAAATGATGAAAACTATATTTTTCACTCATTATCGCAACAAGTATCTTCCCATTAATGGGAACCCTGCTGAAATAATACATAATTCGCATTGTCTTTGAATCACAAGATGAAAAATTCTTAGTAATTTATTTAGCATAAAATAAATCACCCATTAATGTTGATCAAAAAGCCGAACCTTAACACTCAAAGGCCATCACGTAAAAAAAGACTGCAAAGAATATACCGCCGCTCCGTGAAGGTCGCGAATAAAAAAAAAAGAAGTATAATATACAAATCATGCATTTAACAGAACAAAAGCAGTGGAAACTCGCCGTAATGGGATTGAGAGTAATATCAAACAATTACAGTTTAGTTAACTCAATTTAAAGCGAATTGTTATTTTGCATGTGTTGGCACAGCATATCACCCAGTCGGATGACAGTAACATATGATGACCGTGTCATTGACTTTATTTTGGACGTAAAAAAAAAAAGCAAATTAGGTTTTCCTTAAACGTTCTCATCTTGGCAAGCTGCATCAAATTAAAGAAACCTGATTTTTTGTTGGCCTGCACTCCTTTGTTTTGATTTACATATTTTTTCTTGATCAAGTGCTTCAGAAATCGATATTTAAAGCCTTACAAGTTGATGTGTACAATCAGACTTAAACCCTTATGACATGTGTTTTGATGAAAAACATTTCACCCTCGTCGTCTGGAAGGGGGAGAGGGAGAGGGGGAAAAAAAAAGTTGGGAGTCGTATATCATCAAAATTTAAGTAGGATGTTGCGAAAAGGCCGTGACCCATCAACAAACGACAAGTCAGCGATAATAGACTTGTTTGCACACATAAGATGGATGACTGTTGTGCACTTGGCATTCATCTAATGTGCTTCCTGCAATCTTTGAATCACATATAATGCTTCATGACATAGTGATTTTATATTTTTTCATCGTCGCTAATAGTTTAAGAGTCTAATTTTCGCGCGGCGAACAAAATAAATAAAAAAATTTATAGTCAGCAAACAGTTTAAATATCGGAATCGGAGGGGGGATTTCTTGGACCGAAAAGTTTCTGTCTTCGATCATGTTTATTAAATTCACTTATAAAAGAAATCAAATCTGTAAATAATCGAATCCGAGATCAAAGGATTTTTTTCAAAAGAAAGGACTCTCTCAAACGACTAAATATTTACAATTAAAATCATTTGGTTATTTGTTAATCACAGAGGTTATTTTCATCACTCCAGGTTGATCCTTTCATCTCCGTAAACATTTTTTCGAATTTCTTTCTTATATTAGTTTCGATCACGACAAATTTGTTGTATTCGATTTGTTTAGTTTGTGACGACAGCAATTCTGTTTAATGTTCTTTCATCTTAATATAACGTTTCTCTGCTCCTTTACGTAATTTATCGTCGGGGATTCCCGGTTTGAGGAGCAAAAGAAAAAAAAATCGAAAATTAAATACATGACAAAGTGGAACTTTCTTTTTTAAAGACAACCAGTCGAATGACTTTTCCTGGTGGCAACTTCATCCCAGATCACCTGCTATGATACATAAGTTAAAATTATGTTTGCACCAGGCCGTTCTGTCAAGCAAGGTTTGGACACGAAAAGTTAAATGATGCGCTTCATTTTCTCAAAAACAAATAAATAAATTTACAGGTGCTTACAGAAATTCTTAACTCTGTTTTAACTTAATTGCGTCGATTAATGGGGTATTTTCCAAATCCTCTAGAGGAGATGTAATTTTGAAATCGCCTCTGCTTTTAACAAAAATTAACCAAATGATTTTAATTGTAAATATTAAAAACTTATTATGAGTTTTTTTTTATCAATTCCAATTTTCATCGTAGATTTTTCATTGGGAGATGTGACCAATTTACAAACACCATCATACTTATACTGTATAAATAAATAAATAAATAAATCCAATCGTGTATATAATCTAACTCCTGATTTAAGAGCACAAACTACTTTAAGGATTGACTTAAGCTCACCCGACCCACGGCCTTTTAAGAAAACGACTCCATTAATCTTGGGTTTATTTTCCAACTGATCGAAATAAGATTTTCTTCAAAACATGTACTTCCATAACTTTTTGGCTTATTCAGTTCATTTAAATTCGTTGAGTGATACCATCTGTCGTCGGTAGGCGTTGCGGTGTACAAAACACGATTTAATGACGTGACAGAAACGGAACAAAATCTCTTTTGGTGTTTACACACATAGCATACACATAGACAGCGATACATCTGTCCTTGCCCGTTTCCATTGAAAGTAAACTAATTGTACACCTTTTGTCATCACTTCTCAATTCTCATTCAGTCCCGTTTTGGTATTCAAGTGCTTGACTTCTTTTTTTTTTTTTTTCTTTTATGCAACAACGTTTTCTTTTAATTAAAAAGCGAAAAAGAGAAACGCACCCAAAGAGGAATCGATAAAGACGTGACAGATCTCCAAGGAGAGCATCGCCAAAAAAATGACTACCTTCCAAAAAAAAAAAAAAAATTTTATTGACCTATAAAAATTTTTCCTGGATTTAATTTTATATTTTTTACGATTTGTTTAAAAATCGTGTTTTACAATAATACAAATGTTTTATTGCTATAGTTCCGTGTAATAAAAATGAATTCTTGTCTTTTGTGGCAAAAAAAAAAAAAAAAAATATAGGAAAGAAAAAATTAACGACTTTGAATATAATATGTCGTTTGAGGAATTATAGAGATGTTAAATTGAGGGTTTACAGAGCAAATCCACGCTTACTACAGGAATCGTGAAAAAGATAGTTTTCTTTCAAATTTTCTTGTGCGAAAAAACTCTTTCTAAAATTACGACCTTGGAAAGGTTTTTAAAATATTCAGTAATTATTAGGCCTTGATATTTAAAAAAGAAATGTTTTTGTGGTACAGATTTGGAAGGAATTTTGAAGCTTTTTTGATATTTTGGTAGCAAATGATAATGAATGATGTAATTTACAGACCATTTTTTTGACCTCTCCAACAATGAAAATTAAAATGGCAAAATAATGCTTCAAACATTAATGATATTTATCCCTTATTTTCACAGTAGAATACTACTAATATTTTGCATCGATCAGAAAGTAGGAATTTTTAAGGAGCTTTTGACATGACCCATCTGTCACATTTTTCAAAAAATTTTGGAAGCCATGGAACGAAAATTTTTTGAAATAATTACTGTAAATTACAAACATACGGCACAACTACAAATCTCACGGAAAAAAAAAAAAAAAAAAAAAAAAATACTTTGCCGCTTTAGCTTGAAATTCAGAACAGAAATTTTCACAAACAACAACAATTTTCAATATGAGTTACCCAAGAAAAAGTGCGTTATAAAATTTTATAACTCGATAACGTTTTTGCCGATTATAAAATTATTAAAATTTTTAACTGAGCAATATATTAATTTTATGCTTGAATTGCACTATATTTAGCATATGGGGACTATATAGGCTCTTTTTAAAACATTTTTCATGAGAAAAAAAAGGAAAAAAAAATTTTTGGAATAGACTTATCAGCCGCCTTTATCCAGTACATCACTTTTCAACTGATTTTTAAAAGGGCCAATATGGTTCTTAAGTTGCCAATTATTTTGACGTACCATATTTTCCAGATTTTTCCGAATTTTCGGTTTATTCCTCGCATTTTTAATTTGACAAAGGCTCAAAAATGAAAAAAAAAACAGAAATAGAAAAATTCGAGAAGCGTTAGAAGAAAACAAAAAAAAATTAGAAAAAAACAATACTCCTATAATTTTTGTTATAAAATTTTATAACGAAGTTTTTAATAACTCAATTTTATAACACTCTTTTTCTTGGGTCCTTTTGAATGTCCCATCCGTTGCACGCTAAAAGCTGTCGCTATACCTTCTGCCGCATAGTCAAAGTCTTATAAAAAGTACCTGTGGTATATCTTGATCTGTATTATGTTATTATAGAAATAGAAACAATTTTTTTTTTTTTTTTGAGGCACTTTTGTAACGCTTTAAAGCGTACAAATGTCCCGTCCGTTACATATGTAACGCGCCGTAGCCGGCCCATTTAGGGGTGCGCCTTTGGACTGACTAGCGGTTATTCAAGAATTACGTAAGACGGATGGGGCAGTTCGTAAAATCTTACTGTTTCTTACATTCGGGGGGGGGGGGGAAGGGGGGGCATCCTGGCAATTCCGATATAACCACAAAATTTCAATCGCGATTCTGGTGATTTGGTTGCAGACTCTTGAAATTACGTTACCTTTCCCCAGACTCTTAAATACGTTACCCTTCCCCTTATCAACCTCAACGAAAAAAGACTCTATCAACAATTTTTATCCGGTAGCCCTCCTGGCTACGGACCTGTAACATAATACGACAAAATCGATTCTGTGAATGAAGAAAAAAAAAAAAAGAAGACGTGCGAAAAGGAATCACGATCCCCCGTCAAAATTAATGGATGAATTGAAGAAAATTAGTAATAAAACACTTCATCGAATCCAACACGCCCATAAAAATAATTTAATAATTTAGATCACTAAGGAAACACGGGATTAGTTGTAAAATAAACTGAGTATAAACGAGTTTAAGATGTTGAAGGAGTCACCTGCTCAGCTTTCGGGGAGCTCCATTTATTTCGATTCGCTTTCTTCTCGTCAATAGAGATCTAGCCGGTTAATTTATGGGCGAAATTTCAAGTAATGCGTTTCAAGAATTTCGTATTCGGGATTTGACAAATGGAAAATCAACAGATGTATACACTCGGCACATGCTATACAATTTTTACAACCTTATCAAGAGAAGAAACAGGTTATGTCCAAAAACATTTTGTTCTTTTTTTACGCAAAGCAAATGACTTTGCGTTTTTTTTTTAAATCATTAATTCAAATAACAAGATCTCGTTAAAATAAATAAATTTTTAAAAAAAAAGAATACCCCTTCAACAAAAAGAACTAAAAAGCAAAAAATAATTTTTTTTTTAATTTTTAAAAAAGAACTGAAAGGCAGAAAACGAGATCAATTTTCACTATATAGGTAAGAGTTTGATTTCCCGAAAAAATGAACCATGACCTTCAGATTTGAAAATTTTTCACTACACGCAATAAATAGGCCAATAAAAATGCATTCAAAGGACAAAAGAAGCGCAGAAAAAATTTTTGTTGAAGGAGCAAGTCCCCTTTTTTTTTAAAACTTGCTCCTTCAACAAAAATTTTTTCTGCGCTTCTTTTGTCCTTTGAATGCATTTTTATTGGCCTATTTATTGCGTGTAGTGAAAATTTTTCAAATCTGAAGGTCATGGTTCATTTTTTCGGGAAATCAAACTCTTCCCTATATAGTGAAAATTGATCTCGTTTTCTGCCTTTCAGTTCTTTTTTAAAAATTAAAAAAAAAAATTATTTTTTGCTTTTTAGTTCTTTTTGTTGAAGTGGTATTCTTTTTTTTTTTTTAAATTTATTTATTGGTTTTGTTTTTATTTAACTATTTATTGCAGCAACTCATCCGTATTAGAGGACTGTTTCCCATCCTCTGGGCAAGATGTTGCCCTAAACCCTGCAAGCTAACTAAACCTAGGCACGAGACCTGGGCGCTGAAGTTGCCACATGAATGCCAATTTTGTTGTTTATTATCTTGTTATTCCTTAGTCGGTAATAAAAATTTTCCTTTCATGTAAAAATTTTAAACACCGTAAAGGAATTACTTTAGTGTCTACAAATGGTAGCAGTAAAGGTAAAAACATTAATGAGCTAGATAATAAAGGAAATAAAAACTAATTTTTTTACCCGTTCTTGATGATTTTCAGAATTTCCAGCTTTTAGTAGGTTGTTAAGTTATCTAACACTTCTTTTAACAATGATACGAATTTTTATATATTTTTTTCTGGTTATAATGAACCAAGTATTTTGTAACATAGTAAGTGAATCTATATCTGAAATCGTACCAAAAACGCTTCTTTCACCTGAAATTCCAAAACGGGCCGTGCCGATCTGTCCGGGTTTTGAAAATGAACTTCAACGTGTTGCGAATGATATATTTCGTACATCTATCTTCGAACCAAAACCTCCTCCAGAACAGATTCTTTCGTGTAAAAAACTCTTTTTGAGCAAGTTCACTCAAGGGGAACGAACCAGTCGTAAGTCTGCTTATAACCATTCTGTCGTTTTTAAATTGTAAATTTTTAAACCGTTGAACGTTATGACCTAGCAGGACAGAAGCAGAAATTGGTACGGTCAAAAATGATAAGGCTACTTTAAGCCAAGTTATGTTTTTCTCGTTCTTGCCCAGCTAAGTCCTAAACGAAGCATCAAGAATATTTTACCTCAGATCAAGTCAAATGCACTTTTCTCAACATTTTCGTTACACGATGGATGATTTTAGGAAAATACTTCTTAACATTAGCTAAACTTAACGCATTACAGTAGCGCATTAAACAATATCGCGTTTTGATATTATCCGAATATGCTCATTGCTTCGTCCAATATGGCGTAAAGAATTTTCGCACTTAAATCGTTAGTGTTAAGCAGTTTCCGATCTACGGTGACTTTAAAGGAGTAATTTACTATAATATGGAGAATGCGGCTTTTCCAACATCCCGTCTTTTCAAAATATTCAAGTTTGCTTCAATTCACTACAGGTACTTGCGACTATTCATTCGTAGTCGCGATTAAAACCAGAATAAATGAGGCATCATGTTTCACTACCGTTTGCCAAGGCTTACTTTTATCCGACTGCACCATAGCCACGCAGTACGAATGTGTTCAACTGTAAGTAAACTATGCTGCTCAAATTTTAAAATTTAATTGTATTTTATAATTTTTTTCCGCAGCGGTACAGACCTTGTGGTCGAATTTCCAAATGGGACTGTGGTAAATGTAATCTGCATGCAAGAAGCACAAAAATTTGAGCATAACTTAATCGGAACAATCTTTGTTGTTCGACTTCGTATAGATGCACCTTGTTGCAATAGCCTTGTTACATCGTTTCCCAAATTCGCAGTAACCCCTCCTGTCGACTTTGTTCCTGGATTTTTACTTTCACGTGATGTAAGTAATAATGCACCGGCATTATCACCTCTACAATCGATTCATTTCAGAACATCTTATAATCCCTATTTTTATGTTTCAGTGCTCTTCTTGTAGGTTTTCGTTGAACCCAGTAGAGTCAGCATTAATATCCTTAAATCTGTCCTCTGTAGAAATAAAGCTGGCTATGCCAAGTGACGCAGATCTTATATGTCAACCGTATTATGGTGGAACCCCTTTCATCGATAAATACTGTAACGTACAAGGCATAGCGTTCCGTAGACCTGCTCTGGTAATGTCAACATTATTTAAAGTACCTGCGGCAAACCAAATTGATACCTCCTGCTTCATTACTTTAGTAACTCCTTCTTTTGCTAGCAGTAAATGCAGTCAATCCAACACGATGTGTGATACCAATATGAATATACCAATATGTGATAATTGTTAATCCCCACAAAAAAAAAAAAAAAAAAAAATACCTAATGGTCACACATGGTACTAAAATAATTAATGTCCTGATCTTCAATTTTAGTGGTCGTACATTGATTTTCCCAACATTTTTAGTGTTGAAATATGACATTCAACTATCACTTATTTCAACTTCAAATTTTTTTTGGAAAAAAATTTAGGTCCTGGTTTAATTTTACAATTTGATATTTTATGTTGAGCAATTTTCCGGTAACTGTCGAATCTCCGCGACAGTAGAGTTGAGGTACAGGTCACATTCCTGTCGGAGGCTCGACATTTACTGTAAAATTATTCAGCATTGTAAATCAGGGTTCCAAAGCCCTCAGTAGGCTCTTACAAGACCTTAATAACTCGCTTTACCATGTTGAAAAATTTGCCAACGGAAAAAATTGAAAATTTTGGCTAGCGTTGGCATTGTACAGTACCAGTACCAGTCAATACCAGTGGTAGCTGCTTTTCAAGAATTATGAAAAAACGATCCGGAAATGTATTACGCTTTAGTATGAAGAATGCAAAACAGACACGTTTACAATTTATAATGTGATACTATGTCCTAAAGTTTGCAGATTCTATGACTCTGCTGCCTGTTTTGCATTCTTCATAATGAAAAGTAATCAGTTTAATTCGACTCTGCAAATCAGTCCATTTTTTTTCGGCTTGGCACGTAAGGTTTTACCCAGAGAATTTCCCAGTTTTAGGAAATTTAGTTTTTAGGAAAATTGGTAGGAAACCTTAATTTTAAAAGTTTAAATAGCCTCTAATCTCAAGTAAAATAACCACTTTAAAGGAAAAAAATGATCCCCTATCACGATTACGGAGCCATTTATTTAGTTATACTGGAAAAATTACACATTTTAATCCATTTTTAATTTTTTTAGTCTAACATTTTCGAAGATTTTTAGCTTTATATAATTTAAATAATTGATTCTGTTCCCTTTTATGTATTTTAGATTAAGATTATTTTTATCACTTATGATGCTTTATGTAATTGTTTGCATTATTTTCGACACTTTGCCTGCGTCGAATAACCCAGTTTACTATTCGGAACCTTCACTTCCTCGGCTAAAGTCGCTTCGATCCTAAAAAAGTAAAATCCCTTTCGGTACATTTTTTTTTCTTATTTTACCGAAATTGCAAAAAATACCCCTTTTTCCATTCAAGTCGACCGTTCGAACGTTCGACACATTGCAAAATGCTGGAAAAGGTGGCGAAATCGTTCTAAGTCGTTCAATTTGGATGTTTTTTCTAGCTAATTAATAATTTTTAAGAGTGGTTACGGGGTGTGGATGTGTCAGGGAATAATTAACCATTGTTTTAAAAATATTCCGTTGAAATTTACCGAATCAACTTTGAAGAATTAGCAAAAGAAATCTTTTTTTTTTTTTTCATGTTTAGCTTATGCTGCTTTTGGAGTAGGGCGAAATGATTACGAATTCGTTATTTTCGACTCAAAAAACGCTCCCGAAGGAAAATTTGCTGCGCACGAATTTGTTTTCAGCATTTTCGAAAACCGAACTTTTCCCCCATTTTAAATTTTGAAAATCGGATTTGATATTTATGAAATCAGCAACCCAAAAAACCCCCGTACCGTGATTTTTACTAAAATCGAAAAAACCGTTTATGTTTCAACCAAAATACCCCCCTTAAAAAAAAAAAAAAAAAAAAAAATTCTCCAGTTTAAATGGGTCGATTTTATTATTATTATTAACATTGATAACCCTGCTTTTTTGCAATTAAGCTTAAGCAGGGGGTGTTACACCACACATTGCTACATTGACTTTATATACACGCATATACTACACTTAGATTTGTCAACTGATAAATTTCGCTTGCTTAAGCACGTCAATGTCTAGCTTATGTGAAACTACCGTTATACCCGCATCGAAATTTATCTAGCGCCTGCATGCGAGTATACTAGTAAAGTACCCTTCTTAAAAGGACTTCTACAAAGCACACAGTGCTTTCTTCCCATGATACATGTTGACGGTTAGGGGCTGTACAAGTATTACGTAAGCACGTTAGGGGGGGGGAGGGGGTCCTTCAGATGCTTACGCCAATGTTAAACCTCCATAAGAGGAAGCCTATTTCTGCTTATTAGGGGGGGGGAGGGGGTCAAAAATCACCAAAATCATGCTTACGTAATACTTGTACAGCCCCTTATTTTTGAACAATTTTTGTTAATTATTCATAAAACCACATCTCCCTCACAAAAAGAGCACTGACAAGCATTCAAACCTTTCTTTCCCTGTTACCGATTGATGATTACACTAACTCTGGAAAAATAGCCCAATAGTACTAGAAAAATTTTGATCCATGTATTTTTCCCTATGCTTCATTTTATTAGCGGCCATTTGTGACCCCCTCCACTCCGAAAACTTTTAAGTCTCTTGTAATCTCTCGTTTTGGCTACGAGTCCAAATGATATTCGGGAATATTTGGACTCGAAAGAAGAAAGACAAAATAATTTTTACCTATGTTTCGGAATTTTTAACTATTGCTTTGTTAGGGCTGAAAAATTAAAATCTGCTAATGTTATTTCAACATGAGAAACAACAAGCAATAACGGTTCAGGTGAATCGTTCGCGTTCACTAGCAATTCATTAAACAATTTCTATTTTTATTAATTTTTTAGATTTATTTTCCTAACTGAGGGAAGGGGGCTCCAAATCAAAAAGCCTCAGATCATATAAAGAAACATTGCTGTATCTAATAACATCTGATGTTATAACATAATATAATATAGTATATTATAACAGTATATATATTTGACATTATTCTCCATTACAATCAATACACCTGTGGTCTGTGCAGTCAGCTCTTACTTTGCAATTAAGTCTCAGTTTTCTGCTTCGTCATTACCCCCCGTAGGCTCCATATCGTGTCTAAACTATACTTTTGTATGTAACCCAGCTTAAGTCTCTCTAATTTTATTTAGCACTTGAATCATTTAGTGCCCTTGCAGCTTCTCTATCTCTCTAACTGATGAGCATTTCTTGGCATATAACGTTTTAACGCCTTTAATTTATTTATTTCCTTTACAGCATACTTAATCAACGTGTTCCATGTCCCTCGATTATATTGTTTTATCTATTTAAAAGAAATTCCTTTTTCTGCTTATCATGACTAGATAGGGGATATTGTGATAGAGTTTAATTCTGGGGCAATGATAACTCATTGCATTATATTCATATAACTTGTTTAATTGCTTATTGTGCTTAATTATCTTTTATGTATGTTTCACCTCTGTAGTTGCATTCACGTGTATTTTGAAAGAAGAAGAACGATAATGCACCCCATTATACTTTCTCGCAGCTTTATTGGGGGGGGGGGATAGAAATCAAAATAAAGTAGATATTAATTTTGCGATCCATCAACCACAAAAGTAGCTGTTCTGACATTCCAAATCTGAATTTTGGAAAACTAATTTTGAATTCGGAATCCTCTACCCCAAAAATGTTTTCAAAAATATGGTTGGTTTATCGATAAGTGATCCACAAAAGCCGTTACACGGACATACGGAATTCGAATTTCGAAAAATTAGTTCCCGAATAGGAATCTTTGAATCCGAAAATATTTTCAAAATATGGTTATTTTTAAAAAATAATTCCTAATCCGAAATCCTTGACTCTGAAAATATTTTCAAAAAACGTCATCCACGAAAAACGCTTTACAGACATACGGAAGCCAAATTTCAGAAAACAAATTCCGTATTCGAAATCCTCGACCTTAAAATTTTTCAAAAATACAGTTCGTTTTTCTGTTTCGTCTACGGGAAACAGAATTATTTATTTTTCAGTGCTCCAGTATTGAAATTTCTTTTAAAGCCGTGCCTATTTTAGCAGCAACGACATCAATGACGGTATTTTTTTGGAAAAAATCCTGCTTTCGTAATACCTGCAGTATCTTCTGACCAAATGATTTATGCCTCATTTTTGGTGGAGATCCAATTGTTGATGAAGACTGCGCTGTACTAGGGCTTGGTTTTTTATAGACCGAAACTGGTAATTGACGCCTTAAAAACGATAGCGCCACAACTTAATACACCTTGTGGTGTGCTTTCACTCTAGTGATGTTGCAGTGATATATATATTTTTTTTTTTAAAATATAAAAGATCCGCGCCTGTTGACATAACAACCACTTGCCTCCTTGGGGAGTTCCAGTTGGAAAGGCTCGAGATTCGGCGTAATTTCATTCGGCTCGGCTTTCTAACGATTTATTGGTGGCAACATAGACGATCCGCGTTGCTTTCTTGCTGCCATTCCGAGTACCGTATAACCGCACTAGGTCGGCGAACAACGAGCCTGGTTTTTTGTTACCTCGCTCAGGAATCATGAAACAGTCTCCTATGTACTCGGCAATGGAGGCATGGAATTTGCATCGCGGTCTCCTCCCAGAACTTGATTTTACAACTAAAAAAAAATACTTGAAGAAGCTTCTGTTTAGGCCGATTTCAGACGCTTAGATTTGTTTGTTACTTTCATCTTTTTTTTTTTCTTTTTTTTACTTTATATTGTTTTGTTTTATTTTATTTCATTTTATTTTGTTTTGTCATACCGGTTTTTTTTTTTTTTTTTTAGTACTTTCATTTCCTTTTTTTTTTTTTTTTTTTTTTTTTTGCTTTTGGGGATTATTTTGGAAATTAATATTCCACATGGAACGTTTCGATCCAAAACCTCTAAAGTTGACAAACAAAGCTATAAACTCGAAATTTAAGATGTAAGACATGAAAAAAGCCCATTTTTTAAAAACAGTTAAAGAGGAACCGCAAATATTGGTGACCAAAAGTCGCCCAGTGGGGTGCGTTGCTCGTGCTCCTTAGGAGAATAGCCACAAATTGGATCAGGAAATGCCTTTTATGTAACGGAATGCGTCTTGATGACAAAGGAAACAAAAACTTTTATTGTAACGAGCCAGTGTACATATTTCTTACGACCCGTCAGAGGATGACTTGCATGACTTCAAATAAATATAACATCTCTATTCTCGATTGCTACTTTGCTTAGAAACACACGTATTTTTCCAAAAAATATGTTATGTCTCTACTGGAATGCCCGTTGCCCAATTCAAAACAAGGCTTTTAAAAGATTTCAAAGGTCCAATTCACGGAAATAACATCTCGATATTTTCACTATGATACGTTTCGTTCGCCAGGAAACCAACATCTGACTTCTAGTTTCAAAAATGATTTGTTTCTTTTTGAGAACAATTTAAAGTGACCGCCTTCTACAAGCTAATTAAGGCAAGAAAAAATATGTTAAGTTTATTAGCGAATGAAACTAGTCATTTAAGTAAACTAAGACTTTTTCTAAATAAGGAAACCGTAAATTAAGACGCTGTGCAGAGATTCAGTGAACTATTTTTAGTTTTGGTTCAGTTAAAGGCAAAACTTTTAAAGCAGCCAACTCCATCCCGATGAAATCTACTTTTAAAGGTAGCCCAGATAAAAGTCGTCCTGAATGTTAAAGCGGGTCGATCTCGATTCAATTCGAATCCATGTCGGATACCGAATCCGATATGGATCCGAATTGAATCGAGATCGATCCGCGTTCACATTCAGGAAGATTTCTACCAGGGAGAACAGACCTTCCTTTTTCTCTTAAAATGCTTTAATGAGAAAAGGGATAGAACTGGCAATTTTGACTAGGCAGGTCAAGTGAGCTATGTCCATCACTAACACGCATGGAGATATTCTCTTTTGTACCGCTGCCTGAATTGGTTTTGAGCTGCAACGGTTCAAAAGAGTATGTCTCCATGCACGATTGTGATGGGACATAGCTCAATTGACCTGCCCAGTACAGAATTATAATGGCGGCCAGTGCAGAGTTCCATTCAATATTCTGGATCCAAATAAATATCTTGCAGCAAAAGAAAAAATAAAATTACTCGTATCAGTACTCATCGTCGGTTCTTCGAACATGGATCCAATCTGTCTAGAAAGGGTCTAGGTTGGTCGGATTTTCGAATTTAAAACTTCTGACATCGGAACAGCACGTGCTTATAGCAGATACATCAGGTGAATATGCTCAATATAAAAATCCTAAGGATGCTCCTATTATGATAAGGCAAAGATAGTGGAAAAATATCCAGTCGTTTTATGTCGCCATTTCATGATTCGAGTCCAAGCACTTATGAAATTTAAAAGTCGATCTAAGCATCTTCGGTAACCTATAACAGACACTTGGCTAAGAATCGAGTTTCAGAACCGGGGTTCCCTTCATTTACATCTTAAATTTGGTTTAAAAAAAGAAATTGAAATATTTTATTTGATATTCTTGTTCCTTTCTTTTCGATTAATATTCAGAATTTCTGGATTAAGGAACCAATAATTAAAATTTTTAATTTTAATTTAATCATTGCTTAAATGCAAGAAATTCTAACATAAAAAAAAAAAAAAAAAAAAAAAAAAAAAAAAAAATTGGGTTTATAATATATCCCTATTTTTTCGATACAGTATTTAAAAAACATTTTAGTGTTGCTACGGAATAGAGTTTCAGAATAGGTTTCAGACCGTCAAATCCAAAATGCCAGGTATGATTTGATAAAAATGTAATAAAACAAATCAGAAACCGAACGGGTGCTACTGATAAAGAAAATCAAAGAGTCAGGGATTTTATAGGCTTTTACAGGATATGACCAACACATTAATAAATTAGGATTTTATAGGAATATAGGACAGTAAACTCTTGCGTACCGACGAAATAAAATATGTTAACAAATTGGGATCGAAATTGTTATTGGTAAATAATTTAGCGGAAACATATTATAAAGCAAAAAAAAAAAAAAAAAAAAAAAAGGACATTTAGGAAAATAAATAGTAAAGGAAAATAAAAAAATAGCCGCTTTCGGAATCCGCAACCTTAACTCTGAATGAGTCATCGATCTCCAGAACGTTGTAAACATCCCAACCGAGTAAATGGGCACGACAGGATTTGAACAAGTCGACGAATTCCAATTGCCTCCCGTAACCCCTTGTTACAAAAGATCGACCAGCTCCGAAGAAATTGTTAGTAGGTAAAAGAAAATTCTCACCCAGAGCCAAAACGTCGAGCTAAAAAATTAAACACGACCGCTATTTCTATTATTCATTATTTTTTTAAGAAAAATCACCGAGTAGTAAGGGCCCTACTTGGGCGGACCAATCAGAATCGAGGGCGTGGTTAGGGGCGTGGCCAGGGGCGGAGTTCTGTGTTCCTATTGGTTGATTTTTTAAAAGGGGGTGGAGCTTGACTTTTCATTTTGACCAATGGGGTGCGACCAAGATGGCACCCAAGATGGCGACCAAGATGGCGCGGAACGGCCGTTTGATGGCGACGACGAACGGCGAAATATGGCGTCCAAGATGGCGACTCCGGCCGGGGCGCGAGACGAAACCGTTTCACGACCCCCAAGGCGACGGACGTTTTAAACTTTTTTTTCGAAGACTCTGTTTCGACGGGTCCCGGGGGCGTTTAAACCCTTAAATCTTGATACGACGAGTATCAAGGCCTCTAGTTCTAGATCATAGCCTTGGGCCCTCGGCGAAGACGACAGTTCAAGCGTTGATCTAGGCCTTGAGGCGAACATATCTCATCCCAGACGTTTTTTATAACCCTCGTTTTTTTTTCTTTATTTTTTACGGTTTATTATTTTAGGGGAAGGATTTTACGAAATGAATAGACCTTTTTTTTTAAAACATGATACGTTATGTATATTGATCATCATCTTATCCTACTGTTTACATTTTTTAATCTACGTTTTTCTTATTTAAGACTATTTCTTATCCTTATATTCACTTTTTACATTGCGCGCGCACGTTCATGCTACGTTTTTACCTGTTATTTTCCGTCTGCTGCTGCTTCTCCCTTATTTGCATGCTTTGCTTATCATTTCTCACGGTTTCAAAATTACGTTCAACTAAGAATAGGCTTCTCAAATACTAGATTTCGATGAAAAAATCCAAATTTATGTTTATAAAGAACTCCTTCGGCGTTTCCAGGAATTTCTACTGCAAGTTTCGACTTGTCTGAGCTTATCGAACAAGTTTCAACCTGCTTGATAAAAAACCGAAGGGTTCCGTTTCGTAATCGCCCACTCGACGGCTCTTCGTTATACTTATTTTATTTTTCGTCTTATCCTACTTTTCAAAATTTTTATTTTACATTTTTCTTATTACAGACTATTTCTTTTCCTTTCTTTATATTCACTTTTTACATTTACTGCAAGTTTCGACTTGTCTGAACTTGTCTGAGCGTTTCGAACTAGTTTCAACTTGCTCGATTAAAACCCAAGAACAAGGCAAAGGAATTCATTATACGTTATATATTCTGATTTATATCTTAACCTTTCGAAAAATATTTTAATTTACGTTTTCTTTTTAGGCTTCTGTTTTCTATTCTCGGGTTTCGGACACCCACAGTTCTGCGTTCCCCTATTTATTTTTGAAAGGATGAATTTATTCAGGTTTTTCCCCCAGGCACCATCGCTCGCTTTTTGTCGTTATTTTCCGTCATCTGCTTCGTATGTGATTACCCAGCTTTTTGAACCTTCCTTCTCATACCTTTTATCTTTTACATTCATTTAATTTTTCTTTCTTAATTTTGTTACTTGTTTTTGTGACTTTCAGGGCTTTTTAGGTTGGAGCTGATTTTAGAAACCACATTTATTTTTCATTTTTCGGCAAACTTAAGCTTATTTAATATTCTTAAGACTTTACAGCTTTTTTCTTTTTTCTTTATTATTCTATATATTTCACAAACACTCACTTCTATTTTGATTTTTCTTTTACAAAATTCTTTAGTCTTCTTTGCTTTGATTTTATCTCACACCAACTTTTAACACGCAGGGTCGGACTTAACCCCATCCGTCATCGGCTTCGTATGTGATTACCCAGCTTTTTGAACCCTTCCCTTCTCATACTTTTCTTTCTTAATTTTGTTACTTTGTTTTTGTGACTTTCAGGGCTTTTTAGGTTGGAGCTGATTTCAGAACCCACATTTATTTTTTCATTTTTCGGCAAACTTAAGCTTATTTTAATATTCTTAAGACTTTACAGCTTTTTTCTTTATTATTCTATATATTCACAAAGGAGTTTAACTTACTCTGACAAAACTCTTTTAGTCTTATGTTTTTCTTCTATTCATTTCACAGACACCCACTTCACCGACTTATTTTAAACGATATTTCACTTCTATTACTTCTATGTTTTTTCTTTACAAAATTCTTTAGTCTTCTTTGCTTTGATTTTTATCTCACACAACTTTTAACACTCCGGGTCGGACTTAATCCCAAACTCTTTCGAAAATCTTCAAGCTTGTCCTTGGCATTTCTCATTCCGAGGTATTGGAGCGTTAATTATTTTCCATTGTTATTTTTCTATTCATCTCGTTATTATTGTTTCTGATTTTTCTTTCTTTTGACAGGAGGCGTCTATAATAGGTTTATTTTTGCTGTTGCATCCAAAAACGAATTAATCCCCTTCGGTTTGTGACGTTTTTCATTCTTTGTTACCTATCATCGACTATTACTCACGGTGCGCAGTGTTTTTCAATCAGGTGTTTCCGTTTGGATAATTTCGGTTTTCCTTTTTTCGTTTTAACTCGTTGATTTATGTTCAAGACCACAAAGTTCTGGCTGATCAGCTATTTCTCTGTCTTGCATCTTTTTGGAAAATCCAGACTGCCGGTTAGCTGAAAATTTTAAGTCGTTTCTTCAAGATGATATCTTCACTTTTATCAGCTTCTCTCTTGCTTACAAGTCGGACATTTCTCAGATTTGCGTTTCGCAATTATTGTCAATTCTTTCTTCCTGCATTCTAAATGGTAGATTTCGTTTTGAAAGTCTATGATTTTGTCATTCAACTGTTCCATTTTGTCATCGATTTTATTTATTTTCAGCTGCTCAGACGTTTTTAACGACAACTCGAACTCCATTCTAACTTCAGGAAAAGGCCTTGGACCTTTCCTCTTTTTGCAGAGATTTTTTGTTGCGGATTCGTCTTTGTTTTCTTCCCCAAAAGGATTTTTTCTTTTCTTTTCGAGGATTTTGGCAACCTTTATCTTTATTTCTTCTATCGCACCATCAAACGATATGGGATGATACCAAATATTTCGCCAATATTTCAAGCCGTCCGTCTCCCGTTTATTTATTCTGGATGAATTTTTTGGAACTATTTCTTTTAGCACTTTTGAAGATCCGTTTGTCGGTTCGAAACGACCCTTCTCGACTGTTACCTCTATTTCATAAGGGAATTTTATTATATTCTCAACAAAATCGTCGGACTCTCTGCAACAGCCAAGACCGATGTACCAGTCGCCACTCGGTAGCTCTAAAGACGGACGAAATTCGTACTTAAATTCGGGAACAAAACCCGAAAGCCAAAGCGTCACACTCGTCGGCGAATCTCTTGCGATTCCATCTAGGTTTCCAGTTTTCAATTCCTCTGCGGCTACCCCGACTTTTGACGGTTTTTCTAGAGACAACACAACCATTTTTTATTTTAACGTTCAAAGACGCGAAACAACTGTTTAATTTTACATTTTAAATTCCCATTCGAAAAGATTCTTCTTTCCCTTACCCTTTTTTCAACTTCATTTTCGATTTATTTTACAAGGGCTCTTTTTTTCGATTTTTGAGCTTCTACTTTTAAACCGTTCCAAAGCAATTTATCTGATTTCATCTTTGCTAAGCTTACGACCAAAGGCATTCGACTCCCAAAAGCCATTAACAAAAACTTCGTTAAATAAAATTAAAATTTGTTTCTTTCTTTTTCTTTGTTCGAAAAACCTGGGGGTCGTGGCTCGCAACTAACCGGTTCCCTTTCAATTATCTTTATTTTCAAAAACTGACGCAATACCATTTATTAAGGGAGAAAAGATTTTTCAATACTCAGACTTTTTAATTTGTGTCTACCCACCCCAGAGTTTTTTCTCTTCTTTTCATATGGCTGTTACCGGATATTTTTTCAGAGCTTATTTTGATTTCCAAGGGTATCTTTCCGGCCGAACCATGTTTTGTTTCCAAGGTTGGACTAATTTGAACTCAAGACCGACAACTTTTTAGGCATGCAACCTGATTACCAAAAGGCTACACCTGCAGGAAATTTATATATTTCCAGGTGGCTGGCGGTTATTTCATCTTTTTGGTTTCTGACTTCTCATTCTGACTTCATCATCTTTATTCTCTTTTTATTTTACCATCAGACTCGAAATCGAGATTACTACTTTATATGTGTTCAGAAATACTTCCCCTATCTTTTCCTATTTATTCCTATTATTAACTTACGCAAAGATAAGTTTATTTTTCACTTTTTCTCAACTTTGACATCATTCACCAAGCCAAAAACTCGATCCCCATCTTTTTGTTGTGTTTGATTTCGAAACAAATCTCACCAAGGGCAGAGCAGCATGCTTAGCCGCTTTTTTATTGATGATAGGGAGAAATCAATTCAATCATCAGCTGACAATTAATTTACGAAAACTTGGAAAGCAAGACAAATTCAAGGAAAAAATATGGATTCGTGAAGAAAGAACGCTTATTTATTTTCAATTATTTACATTTATTTTCATTTGAAATTACATATTTTAAGGGTATTTTGACATTTTTAATTTCGAAATCACATTATTTTCAAGTGCATTTTATTTACAATGTTCACATTATGGCTCACTTGCACGACTTTTTTTCTTTTTTCATCCCAAACAAGTCCAAAATGGTTTTGACAGTTTATTTATTCCATATTTTGAGTTAAGCTGACTATTAAAATCCTTGTGGTCAAACGCAAGCCTTTCTTGGACCGTTTTCTCGATCGCCAACAACTCCAACGACGACGACAACGACTCCAACGACGGGACCTTCAGCATTTTTCTGTACACGCTCAAGGTTACAGGTATTTTGCGATCCCTGTTGTCGCGGCCGTAGGAGGCGCGCATTACTTCCATTTTCCGTAGTCTGTTGCAAACCTCTTTAGGTGTTTTATCTTCCTGCAGGCAGTATATTCAGTTGATTTTATTTCTAAGCCGGGAAAACACACACGCTCGTAAACAGCCACAATTATGTAGTCGAGCTCCTTTGACTGTGGATTTATAATATTTAACGGTTGCTGCTCTTCTATTAGGTCTTCGGACGCATCGTCACAGGACTCATATTCTGTCGTGGAAAGTAACGAATACGAGAAATAGTCCTGAAGACAGTCTCTTGCCTCGAACACAAAAATCGTATCAAATTTGTATAGTTCTATACAAACGAACGATTCTATCGGACACCATTTCGCCACCAGTTTCCCAGCATTGCTTATTAGACTGCTTTCGAACTCCTCATCGATGTCATTTATTTCCGAGATTGTTATCGACTCCAGCTGAATTTTATTGCTCCTTAAGTCATCCGACTCTCCCGTATATAAAGTTATTTCGACATATAAATTGTTAATGCTGCTTTTGGATTGAAGTTGCGCTTTCACTTTATTTAAGTTTTCCGAATTAAACAAATCAAAAAACAAGCTTTTCTTCTGTCGCGGACCAGCAAACCTTCCGTTTATTATTTTCATACTTTCGATTTCAAATATTAAACGTAGCGTATACGAGTATATAAAACGTAGCTTTTTCTTTCGAGGATTTAAACTGAACTTCTACTTCTTTTCAAATACGATTTTCAAAGTCGGAACATACTTAAAAAATAAATTGAACGCGTATTCCGTAAGTTAATCACGGCCGATATTATTAAATTTGAATGCGAGACGGGGTTTTTCGATGGAAGGGGTAGACGATGGCTAGACAAGCCATCCAAAAAAGGGAATCCTTTTATTTATTTAGGTTCGGGAGAAAGATATTTAAAACACCTGTTACAACTTTTTTTACAATCATCCTACGCTCTTAGGGTTGTTTTTAAAAGATGTGAAATTTAAAGGTATCTTGAGTCATTTAAATTTTATAATCTGACACTATTTTAAGTCGTTAATTTCCGGTACTTTTTCGACTAGTTCGCAGAAATCGTTAAAGTTTATTTTCGCTGATCGTTCGAGGGGACCGCAATCATGGAAAACAATTAATAGCGCATTTTTGGGTATCACTTTCACCACAACAATCTTTCTCCCATCTGTCCCCACCTCGAACTCTTTCAATATTTCCATTTGTATCACCATTTTCAAAAATTTTTTTCTGTTCAATTTCGTATTTTTCTTTTAATGTGAATGTTACGAAAACTAAACACGTTATGGTTAAGTTTAAGATATTGACCACTGGTCAATATCTCACACTTTCTAAAGGTGAACCTGACCTCGATATGTTTTCATTTAAGAGTAGAAATGACTTTGTTGTTGTTAAATGACAATACCATTTTTATCTTCTTTTTACACCTCGAGCGTACCTATCAATATGTTTCATTTAAGGGTAGAAAGGAATTTTTGTGAAATAACAATACCTTTTTTTATGTATGCTTTACTTTTATTTTTAATTTATAAGAACATGAATTTTTACACCTTTTTCTTTTTAACGTCTTTTTTTACTTTGAGTCGATTTCTCCTTTTTAATTTACAAAAGTGATTTTTAGTACACAATTTTGACTTTTTTTTCTTCAATTTTGTCTGTAAACTGCAGGGATTTGTTTGCATGCTGGCAACAGGGAGGTGTCTGACGGTTGTCTCTTTCTGGGAAATGATTTTTCGTTGGTCGGCACAAGGGTGTGTTGATCAAATTTCTTCCCTTTGCGTTTGGTGTTTTTGCAAAGGGTGTGTTGGTCAAATTTCTTCCCTTTGCGTTTGGGTGTTTTTGCAGCTTCAGTGACAGGATGTTGCTCTGGTTGAGGTTTGCTGATGGTTGTTTTTTGAAGTTTTCTTTCTGCAGCTCGAGCTCGTTTTTCCAAGAATGGATTCTTGCCAATCTGATCCAGTTCGGCATATCTTGGTTCTTTAAAAGTGTATTCGTTTGGTTTTGAATGTTGACCTCGATTTATGAATCGGAAATAAATTTTATTTCTTTTCCATCAAGAAGTGGTGGAAGTGATGCTGCTGAAGGTGTTGGTTCGTCAACACTCTTTTGGATGATTGTTTCGTTGGGGTTATGTTAATTTTTAGCTTCGAAATTCGATTTGTTGTTACCATGTGATAAATCCATGGTTTTTTCCCTTTCGATGCTTGTTTCCAGAAGGATGATCCGTCATTTGTTGCTGATCCTATGACTTTAGTTGGTGAGTTTTTGGGTGCGAATCCCCCCTCAATCAACGTGCATTCTACATTGACACGGTTGAAAATACAACCTTTTTGCATGGCATGAAAACCACCGAATCCCAGCCATGAATCGAAAGTGTTCGATCTTAAAGTGAGTGGAGGATCAAAAATTACATCAAATTCAGGCACAGTTCCAGTTATGGTAAATTCATACGAATAAGGGAGTTCTACTGTTCCTCTCGCCGCCATATTGTTTTCTTTTTAAGCTTGTTCGATTTTGTATAAGTTTCGGTTGTTGTTTGATGTTCCTTTTCCCAGATAGACGAAAATCAATTGTAATTCTCGTTTTGCAATGCTTTCAATGACGCTTTCTTTGGAAAAGAATCGGAGATATCTACATGAAAGGAAAAAAAATCGTTAATTACATCTACAAAACAGAAAAGAATTTAAAAAAACCATTTGAAAAAATTATTTTTACCTTTCGTTTATGAAGAGTCTTGATTTTTCCCCGGTCGGTTCTAATACCGTGATTCTGGTTATGAGTTTGTCCTTGTTGCTCTTCAAAGGCACGTTCTCTGCTTCATGAATCGGGTATCTGTGGTTAGGTATAAAATCAGAGATTTTTTTATTTTCGCTCACGTTTTCCAAGTTGATCTCATCAAGTAATTCGAAATCGAAATCCATTTTCTATAATTTGAGAAATGGAATTTTATGAACTCTCAAAAACAGATAAAAAAGAAAATTGATTGATGTGAAAAAAACTTACCAAGATTTTTTTTTTGAACTGATTCAAACTGAACCCGAAATGACTTTTTTAATGATTACTCACTGAAGAAACGACTTTAAATGAAACCAAAACCGATGGTGCAACAACACCCTTGGAACCTGATCAGACTGGAGCCCTTCACTCAAGACGAATGGAAACATGGAACTCTTTTGTGAAAGACGCCATTGCTCCACCAGTGTTTGACAAACGTGAGACCGCCATTGTTGTTCCATCCCTTGTGCATGGTTCCAGTTTGGAAGGGTGGGTGATTTGGGGACTCTTGATTGACGTCAAAGCAAGAGTCCCAAAATCACCCACCCTTCCAAACTGGAACCATGCACAAGGGATGGAACAACAATGGCGGTCTCACGTTTGTCAAACACTGGTGGAGCAATGGCGTCTTTCACAAAAGAGTTCCATGTTTCCATTCGTCTTGAGTGAAGGGCTCCAGTCTGATCAGGTTCCAAGGGTGTTGTTGCACCATCGGTTTTGGTTTCATTTAAAGTCGTTTCTTCAGTGAGTAATCATTAAAAAAGTCATTTCGGGTTCAGTTTGAATCAGTTCAAAAAAAAATCTTGGTAAGTTTTTTTCACATCAATCAATTTTCTTTTTTATCTGTTTTTGAGAGTTCATAAAATTCCATTTCTCAAATTATAGAAAATGGATTTCGATTTCGAATTACTTGATGAGATCAACTTGGAAAACGTGAGCGAAAATAAAAAAATCTCTGATTTTATACCTAACCACAGATACCCGATTCATGAAGCAGAGAACGTGCCTTTGAAGAGCAACAAGGACAAACTCATAACCAGAATCACGGTATTAGAACCGACCGGGGAAAAATCAAGACTCTTCATAAACGAAAGGTAAAAATAATTTTTTCAAATGGTTTTTTTAAATTCTTTTCTGTTTTGTAGATGTAATTAACGATTTTTTTCCTTTCATGTAGATATCTCCGATTCTTTTCCAAAGAAAGCGTCATTGAAAGCATTGCAAAACGAGAATTACAATTGATTTTCGTCTATCTGGGAAAAGGAACATCAAACAACAACCGAAACTTATACAAAATCGAACAAGCTTAAAAAGAAAACAATATGGCGGCGAGAGGAACAGTAGAACTCCCTTATTCGTATGAATTTACCATAACTGGAACTGTGCCTGAATTTGATGTAATTTTTGATCCTCCACTCACTTTAAGATCGAACACTTTCGATTCATGGCTGGGATTCGGTGGTTTTCATGCCATGCAAAAAGGTTGTATTTTCAACCGTGTCAATGTAGAATGCACGTTGATTGAGGGGGGATTCGCACCCAAAAACTCACCAACTAAAGTCATAGGATCAGCAACAAATGACGGATCATCCTTCTGGAAACAAGCATCGAAAGGGAAAAAACCATGGATTTATCACATGGTAACAACAAATCGAATTTCGAAGCTAAAAATTAACATAACCCCAACGAAACAATCATCCAAAAAAGATGTTGACGAACCAACACCTTCAGCAGCATCACTTCCACCACTTCTTGATGGAAAAGAAATAAAATTTATTTCCGATTCATAAATCGAGGTCAACATTCAAAACCAAACGAATACACTTTTAAAGAACCAAGATATGCCGAACTGGATCAGATTGGCAAGAATCCATTCTTGGAAAACGAGCTCGAGCTGCAGAAAGAAAACTTCAAAAAACAACCATCAGCAAACCTCAACCAGAGCAACATCCTGTCACTGAACTGCAAAAACACCCAAACGCAAAAGGGAAGAAATTTGACCAACACCCCCTTGCAAAAACACCCAACGCAAAAGGGAAGAAAATTGATCAACACACCCTTGTGCCGACCACAACGAAAAAATCATTTCCCAGAAAGAGACAACCGTCAGACACCTCCCTGTTGCCAGCATGCAAACAAATCCCTGCAGTTTACAGACAAAATTGAAGAAAAAAAAGTCAAAAATTGTGTACTAAAAATCACTTTTGTAAATTAAAAAGGAGAAATCGACTCAAAGTAAAAAAAGACGTTAAAAGAAAAAGGTGTAAAAATTCATTCTTATAAATTAAAAATAAAAGTAAAGCATACATAAAAAAAGGTATTGTTATTTCACAAAAATTCCTTTCTACCCTTAAATGAAAACATATTGATAGGTACGCTCGAGGTGTAAAAAGAAGATAAAAATGGTATTGTCATTTAACAACAACAAAGTCATTTCTACTCTTAAATGAAAACATATCGAGGTCAGGTTCACCTTTAGAAAGTGTGAGATATTGACCAGTGGTCAATATCTTAAACTTAACCATAACGTGTTTAGTTTTCGTAACATTCACATTAAAAGAAAAATACGAAATTGAACAGAAAAAAATTTTTGAAAATGGTGATACAAATGGAAATATTGAAAGAGTTCGAGGTGGGGACAGATGGGAGAAAGATTGTTGTGGTGAAAGTGATACCCAAAAATGCGCTATTAATTGTTTTCCATGATTGCGGTCCCCTCGAACGATCAGCGAAAATAAACTTTAACGATTTCTGCGAACTAGTCGAAAAAGTACCGGAAATTAACGACTTAAAATAGTGTCAGATTATAAAATTTAAATGACTCAAGATACCTTTAAATTTCACATCTTTTAAAACAACCCTAAGAGCGTAGGATGATTGTAAAAAAAGTTGTAACAGGTGTTTTAAATATCTTTCTCCCGAACCTAAATAAATAAAAGGATTCCCTTTTTTTGGATGGCTTGTCTAGCCATCGTCTACCCCTTCCATCGAAAAACCCCGTCTCGCATTCAAATTTAATAATATCGGCCGTGATTAACTTACGGGAATACGCGTTCAATTTATTTTTTAAGTATGTTCCGACTTTGAAAATCGTATTTGAAAAGAAGTAGAAGTTCAGTTTAAATCCTCGAAAGAAAAAGCTACGTTTTATACTCGTATACGCTACGTTTAATATTTGAAATCGAAAGTATGAAAATAATAAACGGAAGGTTTGCTGGTCCGCGACAGAAGAAAAGCTTGTTTTTGATTTGTTTAATTCGGAAAACTTAAATAAAGTGAAAGCGCAACTTCAATCCAAAAGCAGCATTAACAATTTATATGTCGAAATAACTTTATATACGGGAGAGTCGGATGACTTAAGGAGCAATAAAATTCAGCTGGAGTCGATAACAATCTCGGAAATAAATGACATCGATGAGGAGTTCGAAAGCAGTCTAATAAGCAATGCTGGGAAACTGGTGGCGAAATGGTGTCCGATAGAATCGTTCGTTTGTATAGAACTATACAAATTTGATACGATTTTTGTGTTCGAGGCAAGAGACTGTCTTCAGGACTATTTTAACTCGTATTCGTTACTTTCCACGACAGAATATGAGTCCTGTGACGATGCGTCCGAAGACCTAATAGAAGAGCAGCAACCGTTAAATATTATAAATCCACAGTCAAAGGAGCTCGACTACATAATTGTGGCTGTTTACGAGCGTGTGTGTTTCCCCGGCTTAGAAATAAAATCAACTGAATATACTGCCTGCAGGAAGATAAAACACCTAAAGAGGTTTGCAAACAGACTACGGAAAATGGAAGTAATGCGCGCCTCCTACGGCCGCGACAACAGGGATCGCAAAATACCTGTAACCTTGAGCGTGTACAGAAAAATGCTGAAGGTCCCGTCGTTGGAGTCGTTGTCGTCGTCGTTGGAGTTGTTGGCGATCGAGAAAACGGTCCAAGAAAGGCTTGCGTTTGACCACAAGGATTTTAATAGTCAGCTTAACTCAAAATATGGAATAAATAAACTGTCAAAACCATTTTGGACTTGTTTGGGATGAAAAAAGAAAAAAAGTCGTGCAAGTGAGCCATAATGTGAACATTGTAAATAAAATGCACTTGAAAATAATGTGATTCGAAATTAAAAATGTCAAAAATACCTTAAAAATAGTAATTTCAAATGAAAAAAATGTAAATAATTGAAAATAAATAAGCGTTCTTTCTTCACGAATCCATATTTTTCCTTGAATTTGTCTTGCTTTCCAAGTTTTCGTAAATTAATTGTCAGCTGATGATTGAATTGATTTCTCCCTATCATCAATAAAAAGCGGCTAAGCATGCTGCTCTGCCCTTGGTGAGATTTGTTTCGAAATCAAACACAACAAAAAGATGGGGATCGAGTTTTGGCTTGGTGAATGATGTCAAAGTTGAGAAAAAGTGAAAAATAAACTTATCTTTGCGTAAGTTAATAATAGGAATAAATAGGAAAAGATAGGGGGAAGTATTTCTGAACACATATAAAGTAGTAATCTCGATTTCGAGTCTGATGGTAAAATAAAAAGAGAATAAAAGATGATGAGAAGTCAAATGAGAAGTCAGAAACCAAAAAGATGAAATAACCGCCAGCCACCTGGAAATATATAAATTTTCCTGCAGGTGTAGCCTTTTGGTAATCAGGGTTGCATGCCTAAAAAGTTGTCGGTCTTGAGTTCAAATTAGTCCAACCTTGGAAACAAAACATGGTTCGGCCGGAAAGATACCCTTGGAAATCAAAATAAGCTCTGAAAAAATATCCGGTAACAGGCCATATGAAAAGAAGAGAGAAAAAAACTGGGGTGGGTAGACACAAATTAAAAAGTCTGAGTATTGAAAAATCTTTTCTCCTTAATAAATGGTTGCGTCAGTTTTGAAAATAAAGATAAAATTGAAAGGGAACCGGTTAGTTGCGAGCCACGAACCCCCAGGTTTTTCGAACAAAGAAAAAGAAAGAAAAACAATTTTAAATTTTATTTAACGAAGTTTTTTGTTATGGCTTTTGGGAGTCGAATGCCTTTGGTCGTAAGCTTAGCAAAGATGAAATCAGATAAATTGCTTTGGAACGGTTAAAAGTAGAAGCTCAAAAATCGAAAAAAGAGCCTTGTAAAATAAATCGAAAATGAAGTTGAAAAAAGGGTAAGGGGAAAGAAGAATCTTTTCGAATGGGAATTTAAAATGTAAAATTAAACAGTTGTTTCGCGTCTTTGAACGTTAAAATAAAAAATGGTTGTGTTGTCTCTAGAAAAACCGTCGAAAGTCGGGGTAGCCGCAGAGGAATTGAAAACTGGAAACCTAGATGGAATCGCAAGAGATTCGCCGACGAGTGTGACGCTTTGGCTTTCGGGTTTTGTTCCCGAATTTAAGTACGAATTTCGTCCGTCTTTAGAGCTACCGAGTGGCGACTGGTACATCGGTCTTGGCTGTTGCAGAGAGTCCGACGATTTTGTTGAGAATATAATAAAATTCCCTTATGAAATAGAGGTAACAGTCGAGAAGGGTCGTTTCGAACCGACAAACGGATCTTCAAAAGTGCTAAAAGAAATAGTTCCAAAAAATTCATCCAGAATAAGTAAACGGGAGACTGACGGCTTGAAATATTGGCGAAATTTGGTATCATCCCATATCGTTTGATGGTGCGATAGAAGAAATAAAGATAAAGGTTGCCAAAATCCTCGAAAAGAAAAGAAAAAATCCTTTTGGGGAAGAAAACAAAGACGAATCCGCAACAAAAAATCTCTGCAAAAAGAGGAAAGGTCCAAGGCCTTTTCCTGAAGTTAGAATGGAGTTCGAGTTGTCGTTAAAAACGTCTGAGCAGCTGAAAATAAATAAAATCGATGACAAAATGGAACAGTTGAATGACAAAATCATAGACTTTCAAAACGAAATCTACCATTTAGAATGCAGGAAGAAAGAATTGACAATAATTGCGAAACGCAAATCTGAGAAATGTCCGACTTGTAAGCAAGAGAGAAGCTGATAAAAGTGAAGATATCTTAGCTTGAAGAAACGACTTAAAATTTTCAGCTAACGGCAGTCTGGATTTTCCAAAAAGATGCAAGACAGAGAAATAGCTGATCAGCCAGAACTTTGTGGTCTTGAACATAAATCAACGAGTTAAAAACGAAAAAAGGGAAAACCGAAATTATCCAAACGGAAACACCTGATTGAAAAAACACTGCGCACCGTGAGTAATAGTCGATGATAGGTAACAAAGAATGAAAAACGTCACAAACCGAAGGGGATTAATTCGTTTTGGATGCAACAGCAAAAATAAACCTATTATAGACGCCTCCTGTCAAAAGAAAGAAAAATCAGAAACAATAATAACGAGATGAATAGAAAATAATAACAATGGAAAATAATTAACGCTCCAATACCTCGGAATGAGAAATGCCAAGGACAAGCTTGAAGATTTCGAAAGAGTTTGGGATTAAGTCCGACCCGGAGTGTTAAAAGTTGGTGTGAGATAAAAATCAAAGCAAAGAAGACTAAAGAATTTTGTAAAAGAAAAACAAAATAGAAAATAGAAGTGAAATATCGTTAAAAATAAGTCGGTGAAGTGGGTGTCTGTGAAATGAATAGAAGAAAAACATAAGACTAAAGAGTTTGTCAGAGTAAGTTAAACTCCTTTGTGAAATATATAGAATAATAAAGAAAAAGCTGTAAAGTCTTAAGAATATTAAAATAAGCTTAAGTTTGCCGAAAATGAAAAAAAAATGTGGGTTCTGAAATCAGCTCCAACCTAAAAAGCCCTGAAAGTCACAAAAACAAAGTAACAAAAATTAAGAAAGAAAAAAGTATGAGAAGGGAAGGGTTCAAAAAGCTGGGTAATCACATACGAAGCCGATGACGGATGGGGTTAAGTCCGACCCTGCGTGTTAAAAGTTGGTGTGAGATAAAAATCAAAGCAAAGAAGACTAAAGAATTTTGTAAAAGAAAAATCAAAATAGAAGTGAGTGTTTGTGAAATATATAGAATAATAAAGAAAAAAGAAAAAAGCTGTAAAGTCTTAAGAATATTAAATAAGCTTAAGTTTGCCGAAAAATGAAAAATAAATGTGGTTTCTAAAATCAGCTCCAACCTAAAAAGCCCTGAAAGTCACAAAAACAAAGTAACAAAAATTAAGAAAGAAAAATTAAATGAATGTAAAAGATAGAAAAAGGTATGAGAAGGGAAGGGTTCAAAAAGCTGGGTAATCACATACGAAGCAGATGACGGAAAATAACGACAAAAAGCGAGCGATGGTGCCTGGGGGGAAAACCTGAATAAATTCATCCTTTCAAAAATAAATAGGGGAACGCAGAACTGTGGGTGTCCGAAACCCGAGAATAGAAAACAGAAGTAGAAGCCAAAAACGTAAATTAAAATATTTTTCGAAAGGTTAAGATATAAATCAGAATATATAACGTATAATGAATTCCTTTGCCTTGTTCTTGGGTTTTAATCGAGCAAGTTGAAACTAGTTCGAAACGCTCAGACAAGTTCAGACAAGTCGAAACTTGCAGTAAATGTAAAAAGTGAATATAAAGAAAGGAAAGAAATAGTCTGTAATAAGAAAATGTAAAAAAAAATTTTGAAAAGTAGGATAAGACGAAAAATAAAATAAGTATAACGAAGAGCCGTCGAGTGGGCGATTACGAAACGGAACCCTTCGGTTTTTTATCAAGCAGGTGTTGAAACTTGTTCGAAATAAGCTGAGACAAGTCGAAACTCTGCAGTAGAAACTCCTGGAAACGCCGAAGGAGTTCTTTTAAACATAAATTTGGATTTCATATCGAAATCTAGTATTTGAGAAGCCTATTCTAGTTGAACGTAATTTTGAAACGTGAGAATGATAAGCAAAGCATGCAAATAAGGAAAAGCAGCAGCAAACGGAAAATAAACAGGTAAAACGTAGCATGAACGTGCGCGCGCAATGTAAAAAGTGAATATAAGGATAAGAAATAGTCTTAAATAAGAAAAACGTAGATTAAAAAATGTAAACAGTAGGATAAGATGATGATCAATATACATAACGTATCATGTTTTAAAAAAAAAGGTCTATTCATTTCGTAAAATCCTTCCCCTAAAATAATAAACCGTAAAAAATAAAGAAAAAAAAACGAGGGTTATAAAAAACGTCTGGGATGAGATATGTTCGCCTCAAGGCCTAGATCAACGCTTGAACTGTCGTCTTCGCCGAGGGCCCAAGGCTATGATCTAGAACTAGAGGCCTTGATACTCGTCGTATCAAGATTTAAGGGTTTAAACGCCCCCGGGACCCGTCGAAACAGAGTCTTCGAAAAAAAAGTTTAAAACGTCCGTCGCCTTGGGGGTCGTGAAACGGTTTCGTCTCGCGCCCCGGCCGGAGTCGCCATCTTGGACGCCATATTTCGCCGTTCGTCGTCGCCATCAAACGGCCGTTCCGCGCCATCTTGGTCGCCATCTTGGGTGCCATCTTGGTCGCACCCCATTGGTCAAAATGAAAAGACAAGCTCCACCCCCTTTAAAAAATCAACCAATAGGAACACAGAACTCCGCCCTGGCCACGCCCCTAACCACGCCCTCGATTCTGATTGGTCCGCCAAGTAGGGCCCTTACTACCACCTGAAAAACTTTGAAATTTGACTTCCGGCTCTGAGTCCAGAATTAATGATCAAGACTAAGAAGTAAACATCCGACTTAACTATAACAATGATAATTCGACTCTTCGAGTTTCAATCGTGGTAATAAAAACTTAATTCGCGTTTTAAGGATCACATACCGTCAATGATGCTTAATTTGCTCAGGTTTTTCTTAAAGCATTGTTACTCCAATTTTTAAGTACTGCCAGATTGGAAAAAAAAAAAAAAAAAATTAATTCTAGATATGATCTAATTTGGAAAATCACTCCCCCCCGCGATATACTTGTAAGCAAGTAATAAAATGCAACTAAAAGTATGCATTATTCATTATTTATTGAAAACAATCTTTAAAAACAAATAGGAGATTTCCATATTTCAAGTCTAAAAAAATATAAATCCAAATCAAGCCCTATATAAATGGTTGACCCTTCTCAGAAAAGAAGGAGGACAAAATAATGAATGTTATTTTCAGGTTAAAAGTAATTTGTAAGAAGAAACAAAAGAAAACAGGGAAAACGTTTCCCGCTCTACAAATAGCTCCGCTTTTCTCGTAAGCAAACCAAAGGTAATTCAAGCAATGAAAAGTTGCCACTGCGGCCGAAAATAAATAAGCTGTTTGTTTGAAATCGAACCGTGTCCAGTTTATATTGAAACATCGAGAATAAAATGAAACAAACGGATAACAGAGCTTGTTATATTACGTCTCGAATAACTCACAACATCTAACAAGGTGCACGTCCACTTTGGATAACAAGATTTTTTTTTTTTTTTTTTAAGGGAGGAAAAAGGAAACAAAATAGGATTTTTTTTTTCCTCTTTCGATATGCATATTCGGATGTTGGAGTCTTCCTGAAATTTAAATCAAAAATAAACAAACTGTGAACATGTATAACGATTATGAGGGCCACCGTGTCACGTGACACCCACGTGTCTCATACGGGCTCTTTGCACAGATTCATTATTTTCAATAAGTATTTTCACATGGACAATGGTCTGGGGATCTATTTGTCGATCATTCTCAATTTTACGAAACTAATATCAAGGATTTTTTTTTTTTTTTTTTGGTTATAAAACCATGCGCAGAGCATGGCCGTTCTTTTAAACATAAAAAGGGGTTTAGGTGGCATGAAAAAAAAAAAAGTCCGAAGTAAGGGGTGTTGATTTACAAATCTCAGCAGGACGCGATTGTAGTTAAAATAAAATAAAAAATAATGAAAAAAAAAGGAAAAAAAAAACTTCGCCTTATTTTTTTTTCAAACTCTTTTGTGCCGGAAAAGAGGTGTGTGGCCACACTGCTGCAATTATACACCCAAGAGAGGTGGGTCCAGTATCAGCATCTGCTTGTAGAAATTTTATTTTGTGAAAATAAATTTTTTTATGTTCACCCTTCCAAGAAGAAGGGCTCCTAATAATATTAAATAATAAAAACATCCTCAATAAACGTATTTTTTAATTAATGTCCAAATCTCGGACGAACGTAAAGCCTTGGAAATTCAAATAATAATTCGGAAAAATATTTTTAGAATTTTCCCGATGTTTTACAGCGTTTGGATGTCAAAAGGTTAATTTCAGAAAACGACTTGCAATATGCCGTAAATCTTATTTCAGGCGAAAGCCAACTTCAAAAAGAAATTAATTAATTAAACTTATAATAAAAAATGTTTTTATTAAAATACTCCGTTCTCTTCAAAATAAGGCAACGCGACCTTCAAAATATCCATAAATTCTTCTCGATCGTAAATTCGATCACTTTCAGAGCTGTCTTTGTCGAATATATCATCTAATTTAGCAGTTTTCGAAGGAGGAAGGGTTGAAGTCGATAAAACGGGGACCCACAAGGACCCGGATTGACGTAACCAAACTCAAGGACGCAGATTTGCGTTCTAAAGTCCAGCAGGACCTGAGTCTAGGGTTCAGTGAAATTTCTGGTCAAGAGGACGTAGAAGAGCACTGGAATAAGGTTAAAAAGGTTGTCGTCTCAGTGGGAGAGGAACACCTAAAGCGGATCCAAGGGTAAAGCATAAATCCTGGATGACAGATGAGATTCTTGGGCTGATGGAACAGAGGAGAGAAGCAAAGGGCGCGATCCTGACGGTTATAGGGCACTTCAACGACAAATCAGAAATAAGATCCGTGAAGCTGTAGAAGCAGAAGCTTCCGAGGAAATGCCATGAAATCGAAGAGTTGCAAAGCCGGTACGATACGTTTAACCGCACAAGAAAATCAAAGAATTTACAGGGGAACGGCCTAGGCAGTCTTTCGGGGTACTGCTCGATGAAAATGGACGGTTGGTCGCCAGTACTCCGAAAAACTTAAAGTCTGGGGAGGTAAGTATCCAAACTCTTCGACGACGACAGACCGAAGATCACGGGATTAGGGAAGCTGATACTGGTCCGGATATTCTTAGAGCGGAGGTGATTAAAGTCATAAAAGAGCTGAAACGGGAAAAGCTGTAGGACCCGATGGAGTTCGTGCAGAATTGCTTAAGGTTTTGAGTGACGATGAAGATCTAGATGTCCTCACATCCCTCTTCAATAAGATTATCGGAGCGGTAATTTCCTGAAGATTGGCTAAAATCCACGTCATTCCTCTTCCAAAGAAACGAACGCCAGGCGTTGTGAAGAATACCGAACATCAGCCTTATGAGCCACTATTAAAGCTCTTTCTGAAGATAGTCCATGGAAGGGTCTTTCGAAAGTGCGAGGCACTTATGTCTGATACTCAATTCGGTTTCGTGGAGGTTTTGGCACGCGCGACGCTGTTTACGTTTACAAGTGCTCGGCAGCGATGCCGAGATGTAAACAAGATGTCTTCTTGTGTTTCATCGACTATGAGAAGGCGTTTGACAGGGTCAACACCAGAAAATGTTAGAAATCCTCAGCGCATAGGACTCGACGGGATGTGAGACTTATTGCCAACCTCTACTGGAACCAGGGCGCAAGCGTGCGGATCGAAAATGAGTTATCGGAGGAAGTACAAATACAGCGTGGCGTTCGGCAGGGCTGTGTATTGTCTCCGTTATTATTTAATTTGTATTCGGAGATGATCCTCTCGGAAGCTTTAGACGGCCTAAATCTAGGAATCGTGATCAACGCGCGAAGAAATCAACAATTTGCGTTATGCAGACGACACGGTCTTACCGACAGGCAGTGCAGAAGATCTGCAAACTTTGCTCGATCATGTTAACGAAATGAGCAATCGGTACGGCTTAACCATAAATTCGCGAAAAACAAAGTTTATGGTTGTCAGCAGGAAAATGTTGACGTGAGAATCTTTATCGCCGGAAAGGAATTGAACGGGTCCACTCGTATAAATATCTTGGGTGCTGCGTAAATGATTCTTGGGATTGTAACCAGGAAGTCCGAGCACGTATTGAGCAAGCCAGAGGAACTTTCTCAAAATGAGGAACCTGTGTGCAATCGCATAACGCTGAGTCTCCAAACAGGGTCCGTATCGTCCGATGTTACGTTTTTCCCGTGCTCTTATATGGACACGAGGATGGACTTTAACTAGGGCGTTGGAAAAGAAGTTGGAGGCTTTTGAGATGTGGGTATACCGTCGAATGCTTAAAATCTCGTGGACTGACAGGGTGAGAAAATACTGACGTCTTGGCTCGTATGGGAAGGAGTTGGAAGTGCTGTACGAGATCAAGCGTCGGAAGCTCGATTATTTCGGCCACGTGATTCGAAATGAAAAGTACCGCCTCCTTCAGCTTGTGATGGAGGGAAAAATCGAGGGTAAGCGCAAGCAAGGCCGTAGGAAGACCCATGGCTTAAGAATTCAGAGACTGGTTTGGTGTGATTCCTTGAGTCTTTTTAGAGCGGGCGGTCTCAAAAGTAAAAATATGCCAGATGATAGCCAATCTTCGTCGCGGAGACGGCACTTGAAAGAAGAAGAAGAAGGAGGAACAGTAATGATCGGAAGAACAGCGAGAACCGTGGCTAAACCGAAGAAAAGTTTTTCACGAAATTCTTTTTTCAATACCTCCAAAGTAAACGGCTTTTTTAGTTTGTACCGGTACCTCAAAACTTCTAACGTTGCCACAAATGTCTCGTGATACACACTTAGCAGAGAATCTACATCTGAAAACCTCGTCTGTGTACTCGAAAATATAAAATACATCAAATCAAACACTGGACTGTTATAATGCGAAGCCTGAAAATCCAAGAACCGTATACCGTTTACTTTGTTTTTTTCATCATATCGAAACATCATGTTATTAACCCAACAATCCCCATGGCAAATCAAATTTAATTTGCAAAAGTTTGTAAAAATTTATCAACAATTTTCCCTTCTAAATCTTTCATTTTCTTCAAGTAGTCATCTTTTTTAGGAAAGTTTTCCCATTTTTCAATACTTTTAGCAATGACCTTCACCGGTTTCTCGTATGTAGGCTTCAATATGTCCGGACCGATCAGAGAGTAAAAGGAAACATCGTACAATCTAACGACCCCCGGATCTTGGTTTACATGAAGCAACGACGAAGCATGGAATTTAGCCAGTGATCTCAAAACCAGGGAAGTGTGGTCCCGGTCCAATCCTGCGAATCGATCTGCCACAGTAAATCCGAGTCGGCGTAAGTCCTCCATGAAAATGCACGTGATTTTATCGGGTCTTGCTCTTGATAATAACAAAAAGCACAAAGGCTTTCCTCTTCCGATAAACACTCCGCAAGATTTATTCAAAGCGGTAACGTTTTAGTCAACATTTCAATTTCCCTTCGAAAATGGCTATGACTTTATTGTTTTCCATTAAAGAGGTTTCGGGAGGAATTTTTACGATCACAAAGGGTCTCTTCCTCTTTTCCGTTCTTTGAACAACAACAAGACGAACGCGAAGCATAATACTTCCTAATTGTCTCCGACTGCAGTAGCTGGAGAAATGTCGCAGCTTTTGATTTTTAAATTTGGGTCCTTCAAACCTTGTTGCATCGCTTTTTCGAGTAACTAACGTTAGCCACTGGGGAGGCGTTATTCTTTCTTTGCCATTTTTTTTTAAATTTCTAAAACACAAAAATTGGATTTAAAAAAAAGGAAACAATTTAAGAAAACTCAGCGAGTTCTTACCTATTAGTATCACAAGATTTAACGAACAAGTGGATCTCAGTATCAGACGAAAAAAATATAAACTAAATGCCTTTATCAGAGAGAAAAAAAAAAATAGTCATTTTGAACGTGGTGCGACTACCAAAATTATCAATTATCAATCATGACATGATGTTCTGTCATCGGTTCTTTTCCAGCAGAATCACTCAGGGGTCGTCAAAAAATTACGTAAGCACTTTGGGAGGAGGCGAGGGGGTCTTCGAAAATTTATTTCAAAACAGAAAATTATTTATGCATTATCCAGTGTTTTTTGACCAGGATTCTGGTCAAAAAATCTTTGTGAGTTTTACAAATCAAATTAAAAATAGCAGTTGCAATATATCATAAATCAATATCATTCTTTAATACATTTAAAAGAAAACGCTGCACAAGAAAATCTGATTTTATCCCATCGGGCTTGAAAAAATGAGATTTAATGATAAAATGCAGCACAGGAGTCATTTTCTTAAACAGGATATTAGAAAATCCCTCAATTTTTAATTACGTTTTACTAAAGACATTCATGCTAATGATACCCGCTTAAATGTCAGCGATGATTTAGTTCCGTTCCACGCAAATCTGATGTCAAATAAGAGAATTCGCAAAATTAGTTACCCCTCTATAATCATATTAGAAGAAAAAAAAAAAAAGATCATCATACGTGCATGCAATTTTGATCGAATGTTGTTCAATCGAAGAGACACTTCAAGTTTTGTGTGCAGCAAATTCAACGAAATTCTTTTTTCCTCTTTTTGAAGTAATTTGGAAATTATTTATATACGGTACGTAATTTAAAAAAAAATTGTTAATAAGTTTCGCGGGGCGAATGAATAGAAAAGAAGCGGAAATTGCTTTTGATTTTTAAGAGGCAGTAAAATTTCTCTTTTTCTAGTTTAAAAAAAAAAAAAAAAAACTTTTCTTGCTCTCTTTGGCCAGCTTATTCTTCGGCTTCGGTGAAATCTCTATTACAGTAGAAGATTTTAAAATAAAATCCACCGTAAACAATTTTTGCTGTGTGATTTGATTAAGGTAAAAGCAGGAAACACAACCACAAAAATTGTTCCAGCGTGAATTGTATAACCTAAATAAATAAATAAATAAATAAGTAAATAAATACATCATTTGTATTAATAAATGCGTATATTTTATTATTTCCAAATATAAAATTCATTTAACACTAGCGTAAGATTTTGAGCGACCCCTACTCCCCTAAGCTGCTTACGTAATTTAAGGACAGCTCCACATGAAATATTCTCTACATAAGACAAATTTAGGTTAGGTTAGGTTAAGTTAGGTTTACTTTGTACGCTTTTTTTACGTTTTTAAAGTATTATTCTGGGCCGGAAGAACTATTTTATTAATTTTTTTCTCCGTCATTTTCCCAACGAGACGCAAAAATTTCTATAATTGGTAATTTTAACTTTCTCATTTTTCTTTTTCAGAACCAGAACGTTCTTCTGGTTCCTGAAAAAAAAATTTATTATTGCACCCCCGCAGACAGATAGATTCGAATTGGAAGCAGGGTCACCTGTCATGAACAGAAATAACACCCTAATCAATATTAATATTAAAATTAACATTAAGTAATTAATTTTAATTTTACTAAAACTCATTTTAAAAAAATGAATGAATTATAAAAAAAAAATGAATGAACGGGAATGTCCACGTAAAGCGTTAAAAAAATTAGGTGTTTCGGATTTTGTTGCTCATAATAAAAATTGGTTCTTTTGGGTGTAAGAAAATTACACAAATTTTGGAACATTTGTCCGGGCCAACTTGAGGAATTGCCATAACTCCGATTAGGCAACCTCGCAAGCTCTGATATTGAGCTCGCAAGTTTCTCCCAAGGTTTTACAATCGATTGGTGAAAAAAAAAATCGAAATTTTCAGCCTGCCGGGCTAACTTGAATGACCCCGTTTCAAACTATATTTTTTTCAATAATCAAAAATCATCGAAAAAGGTGGGAAAAAAAAGGTCAAACGTGGAGGACAAAAAAAAAAAAACTTAAAATTTTTGATAAAAAAGGTCAAAAGTTAAAAAATATTAGCTTTAAAGAGGGAAATTAACTTAAAGTGATTTCCGCCTTAAAACTTAAAGCTTGCACCGAAACGAAGCTTGAATAGAAGTTCTTTGAAAAATCCCGCGGATTTAAATTTATATTCCAGTAATTTTTTTGGCTCGAAATGGATTTTTTGCCAAAATAATGGCTACAACTCCACACTTATCGATTCGGATGCAATGTTGTGTTTTAACTCAGTACACTGTAATTAATAAGAATCTTTCGTGTTTCGAAACAATTTATTAAATTTTTTACGATCGGAAAATTCTAGCATAATTTTTCAATCGTTCAAAATCTTTTCCGATCGCTAAAAATTACGGAAATTGATTCAAAACAAGAAAGATTAATTTTTTAAATGGAAAACGTTGCAGCCATGGAACGATTTTTTGAATTATTTTTCGATTAAAGAATGTTAATTAATATAAACTTAATATAAAATTAAAGACTGTACAAAGTATTTTAATTTTGCATTTTTTTAAATGAAAAATGTTCCAGCCAAGGGACAATTTTTTGCCTGCACCTACAAACTGCTACAAGTTTTTATTGGTTGTGCAGTACATCAGGCAATTTTTCTCTTCAAAAAATTTGAACATACATTTCGAAGGTCACAAATTTCCAAACGCACGAGGTGCGAATAAAAGAAAAATGATTAATCATTCTTATTAATACAATCACCAGCACAATGAACAATTTCCACGTTTTCCATACACCTTCGAAAGAATTTTACCGAAATAAATAGGTTTGCTAGAACCGAAAGTACTAACTAGCAAAAAAATTAATTAAACCATTCAAACTTTTTATTAGAATACTCCGTTCTGTTCGAAATAAGGCAACGCCACTTTTAAAATATTCCTAAATTCCACTCGATCGAAAATTTTGATGTATGTTTCAGAGCAACCTTTGTCCAACATATCATCTAATTTAATAGGTTCTGAAGCAGGAAGAATAATTATCGGAAGAACAGAGAGAACCGTGGCTAAACCGAAGAAAAGTTTCTCACGAAATTCGTCTTTCAATACTTCAAAAGTAAATGGCTTTTTCAGTTCGTAATTCAAAGCATCCAAAGTTGCTACAAAAGTTTCGTGATAAACTTTTAACAACGAATCAACATCTGTAAACTTCGTCTGAGTACTCGAAAATATAAAATACATCAAATCAAACACCGGACTGTTATAATGCGAACTCTGAAAATCCAAAAACCGTACGCCATTCACTTTGTTTTTCTCATCGTATCTGAACATTATGTTGCTGACCCAAATATCCCCATGGCAAATCACGTTTATTTTCTCCTCGTCTCTTGTGAAAATTTCTATAAATTTATCCACAACTTTCTTTTCTATGTCTTGCATTTTCTTTACATAAATATCCTTTTTAGGCTCGTCATCCCATTTTCCAATGATTTTTGTTATAACGCAAAAGGGTTTCTCGTATATACCCCTCGTTACATCTCTACCAACCGGAGTCTCCCAACGGTAACCATCGTACAAACGGATGGCATGGGGATCCTGGTCCACATGAATCAAGGACGAAGCATGCAATTTTGCCAGTGATCTCAAAACCAGAGAAGTATGGTCCCAGTCCAAGCCTGTAAACCGATTTGCCATAGTAAATCCGGATTGGCGCAAGTCTTCCAGGAAAATGCAAGTGATATCCTGGTTTTGCTCTTGATAATAGCAAACGGCACCAAGGTTTTCTTGGTCTGGGTAAACTTTTCGCAAAATAGTATTCAAAGCAGGTATCGTTTTTGTAATCATTTTAATTTCCAGTCGAAAAATTTTCTCCTCTAAAACTTTCCCATCCTTATTATTGTGCATTACAGCGCTGTCGGGAGGGATTTTTACGATCACCGAAAAATTTTCCTCATTTTCGTTCATCTGAACAACGAGACTTAGGCGGAGCATAACACTTCCGAAATTCTCTCCGGCTGCAGTAGCCGGAGAAAAGTCACAGCTTTTAACCTTTAAATTGGGATTTTCCAAACCCACTTGCACTGCTTTTTCCACGTAACCAACGGTAAGCCATTCGGGTGGTGTTATTTTTCTAGCGCTCATTTTCAATCTTCTAAAACACAAAAACTGATTGCAGACGAATATTTTCAGGATACTGGACGATTTCTTACCTATATTTATATTTAAAAAAAACTTTAAAGAGCAAAACAATCTCAGTACCAGACGATGTTGTTAAAAAAACTGGTCATGTAAGAAGGCGTAACCCTCAAAATTATCAATTACGACATCATGTTATCTCTGATATCATTTTTTTACTTTATCTGACTAAATTAAATATCTCCTTTTAATATTTTTTTTCCTTAGATTTATTTGGAATATGAAACAGCTTGCAGGAATACAGAACAATTTTTTAGTCGAAAGGTTTCAGCGTTTTATTTTTCCATCAAACTCAGGCCATCTACAAACACAATCAATCAGAAAACAACGAAATGATAAACCAAAACTTTAGGTAAACAGAAACACGTGCAATGTTAAGAAGCCAAATTACTTACAAAAATCTAAACTAAAAAAAAAGTTATTTGAGTTATTTGAAGCTGGATTATTACTGCAGTTACTACCGCGACTATAAGAGTCAATTCCAGTTTTATTTTTTACAAATAAATTGATTAAAAACGGAAGAACGACGTTCTTTACAAAAATAATGGAAATGGTGGATAGTCACGTGATGCAGACGACAAAGTGATAGGCAAGTAAACTATGTGGAGGTTTGTAGGCGAAATTTAAGAGTTTCTAAGGAGAATTTCATACATTTTCATAGTCTGGACGAATCGTTTTATTTATTTATTTATTTATAATTTCAGTCAAAATCATTTTTCATCAGAATACTCCGTTCTTTTCAAAATAAGGCAACGCCATTTTCAAAATATCCATAAACTCTTGTCGATCGTAAATTCTTTCACTTTCCACGCTATCATAGTCCAACATATCGTCTAGTTTGACAGCTTTTGAAGGAGGGACAGTAATGATCGGAAGAACAGCGAGAACAGTGGCTAACCCGAAGAAAAGTTTGTCACGAAAATCTTGTTTTAAAATTTCAAAAGTAAACGGCCGCTTCAATTCATAGTTTAAAGCATTCAAAGTTTCCGTAAATGTTTCGTGATAAACTTTTAGCAACGAATCTACATCTGAAAATCTTGTCTGAGTACTCGAAAACATAAAATACATCAAATCAAACACTGGACTGTTATAATGGGGACCCTGGAAATCCACAAGCCGTATCCCGTTGACTTTGTTGCTTTCATCGTATCGAAACATCATATTGTTGACCCAGCAATCCCCATGGCAAATTACGTTCAATTTGCTGGCATCCCTTTTAAAGATTTCAATGAATTTATCCACAACCTTCCCTTCTAGGTCCATCATTTTCTTACGATACGCATCTTTCTTAGGTTCGTTCTCCCAATTTTCCATTTTTTTAGCAATTACTCTAACCGGTTTTTCGTATATACCCTTCATTATATCTCTCCCTATGGGAGACTCCCAAAAGTAGGTGTCGTACAAACTCACAGAATCGGGATCTTGATCGACATGAAGTATGGACGAAGCATGCAATTTCGCCAGGGATCTCAAAACCAGAGAAGTATGGTCCCAGTCCAAGCCTGTAAATCGATTTGCCATGGTAAATCCGGATTGCCTTAAGTCTTCCAGGAAAATGCAAGTGACATTATCCGGGTCCTGCTCCTCATAATAACAAACGGCAGCAAGGTTTTCTTGTTTCGGATAAGTTTTTCGCAAAATAATATTTATCGCCGGTATCGTTTTCGTGAGCATTTTAATTTCCTTACGGAAAATGGCAATGTCTTTACTATTTTGCATTAAAGCACTTTCTGGAGGAATTTTGACTACCACAGAAATGTCTTGGTCTTTTCCGTTAGTCTGAACAACAAGGCGAAGGCGAAGCATGATGCTTCCGTAATTGTCTCCAACTGCAGTAGCTGGAGAAATATGACAGCTTTTAATTTTTAAATTAGGATCACTCAAACCCGTTCGCATTGCTTTTTCCACATAGCCAATGGTGAGCCATTCAGGCGGCGTTATTTTTCTCTCAGTCATTTTTAATGTTCTAAAATAAAAAACTTAAAATGAAACTAAATGTTTTAAAAAATGTTTCAGAAAGCTGAAGGAGTTCATACCTGTTTTTAATTCAAAAAAACCGTGCAAATAGATCTCAATACCAAATGAAACTAATGACTTATCAAAAATGAGAAAAAAACTAGGTGAAGTAGGAAAGTAAAATTATCAAAATTATCAATTATCCACTATGACATAATGTTATCTCTGCTATCGTTTTTTAGTTTTTTTTTTTTTTTTTTTTTTTGGTCAAATCACTCAAACGAAAAACAAAGATAGGAAGATGTAAGATATGAGATGGCGATTTCAAAAAAAAGAAACCATTAGCGCACTGGTACCATCTCAATGTAACCTTAGAAGGGGGCGAATCTATTAATAAAATCAAGTTTCAGAAAGAAACAAGCCTGAAAAGCCAGGCTTTTAGTGACTTCTAGATTGGCGGGAAAAATTCCAGGGAGTAACAAGATAGAAACAATTTTTCGAAAAAATTAACAACTCGTACCCATGGAGTGTAATAGAACGGTTTCTAGGGTTTAATTTTCTCACTATCCTAAAAATACTTTAACTTTTCCATTCACGGAATTCAAATATTTAAGTTGGTATTAAATTCGAAATTATCGGAAAACAAGCTAAAGTTCAAATTTTCTTTTTAATGCGCATGCCCAAATTGACAAATGAAACAAAGGGAATAAAAAGAGATGCGAGAGCGGAAAATAGTCATTCAAATTTGATAATTACATCAAAAATCATCCAATAAAAATAAGAAGTTGAACTTTACGGACTATTTTAATTCATCGGTTAAAACCAAATACTACACTCAGTTTTAGAGGTTAGAACATTTCGGATCAAATGGGAAGACGGGGGTTCGAGTCCTCCATGGGTGCGAGTTGTAAATTTTTCTTAAACAATTTTTTTCTATTTTTTTAAAGATTTATCGATCCTATTTTAATTAATTGATTTTTTAACGGGATTGGATTTATATTTCGAAAAAGCCACGACGATTATCGTGTGCAGGAAATATTAACAAAGGAACGATGAGGAAGGATGATATTTATGTGGAGCGAAGCGTTTTCACTGCAGAGCTGTCTGGTCAATCTGCCACCGAGTTAGCCCGTTATTTTAGTAAATTTGGCAAGCAAGAAAACATGAAAACTTCTAGGAAGAGGAAAAAATTGAAAACATGCGAGTTTTAACGTATAGTAACAAAATTTCAGACAATTTTTACGGGAATCATAAAATTAATAGCAAGATTATTTCGGCGTACGTCATGAAAAAAGAAAAGAGCAAAAAGTCAAAAGGCAAGAGAGCAAAGAGATCCAAACTGCAAATTGCATCCAAAGAAGGCAATCCAAGCAAAATCACGGATGTTGCAATTTAGACCGAGGAGATTTTGGAGCGACCTGGTACCCAAACTGATGAAGAAGAAAGTCTATGCTAAGCTTCAAAGATCCGGCGATTAGGCTTGATCAGGTTTGATCTTGTAACTGGTCCGGATCCATGTGCTTAGTATTTTTTTAAATTCAACATTATAAGCAACAAATTCGTAGTTTTTGAAAGAGTTTGCATGATCAACTTCCATCATTTATAATGGATTATAAAGATGAATTGTTATAAATTGGCGATCTTCTTGATATTTCTAATAGCGTAATTTAGTAAAATAGGTTATGCTTATAAAAAAAAAAGATTAAAAAATAAAAAATAAGAGTAACAATTCCCGGTAAACCAAAAAATAAGAAATATTAAATCTAGGATCGATAATCTTCTAACAAAGTCTATATTGGTTTATGTTTAGTTTATGAAAAACCAAAACCCTTGAAGATAAGAAAACAACAAAAAAAAAAAAAAACCGTGGAGGAAAGGCATTCTTTCTCCAGAATATCCAAATGACGCCACTGGATTAGATATAAAATTTTTCACACCTAAGAGGTACTTTTCAGTCCTACCAAAAAAGTTAAATTTCAGTTTTCTCGGTGTAAAAAATATCTTTCAGTATTACAATGGAAGAGATTTTTCACGCCTCAACACGTTACGGCACCAAGGCGAGCCGAGGTGCCGCCAAATCGTGATTCGGCGTGAAATTAGTCTCTTCCATCATAGGACTGTAATATACTATGAACGTGCTGCTGTGGTAAACATTGAAATAAAAAGTAATCCATAAATAGACAACAGACATGATTGCTAATTATGGTGAATAATAAGTTTAAAGTTTTCTGGTCATACTATAATGGCAATTTTCACTGTAGGAAATTTCTTAGAAATTAAGAAAAAAAAATTATAAAGTCGTAAAAACTTTTTGTCACGTGACCCCACTCCAAAACGTTTCTCATTGGTGTGACGTCATTGTTCACTTTTAAGCGCGCGGTTATTTAAAAAACGAAACCACGAGTGCACCTGCTCTCCTCAAAGGTTAACTCGGATTTGTTTGTACGACAACTCTTCTTGCTCCGATGGGCATGCCGCGGCATGCCGCCGATAGCTCATTCAGGAGCATACCTAAATCGTGAACTGTGACGTCACGGTCGTTTCGGCGCCAATTCAAACAGCCAAAATTTTTATTCTTTTTTATTCGGTAATTAAACATCGCATGACAGCAAAAATCGCATTTACTATTTTTATATGCTAGGTTTATTTAAAAAATATGTTCAGTACAAAATGTGTCTGTTGTTTATTATGAAAGCATGTTTGGGAGCTGGGGGAAAGATGGCATCCGCAAAATCTTACGCCACTGTTATTTTTTTGTTCACTGTTGGAGAGAGAATCAAAATCAATCCTGTGCTAGGCAGGTCAACTGAGCTATGTCCATCACAATCGTGCATGGAGATATACTCTTTTGAACCGCTGCCTGAACCGGATTTGAGCTGCAACGGTTCAAAAGAGATTGTGATGGACATAGCTCAGTTGACCTGCTAAGTACAGAATCAAAAATAGTCACAAAAAATAAAGCTTAAAAAATTAAATAAACATTTAATTCATAGCATTTTTTATTAGAATACTCCGTTCTTTTCAAAATAAGGCAACGCCTCTTTTAAAATGTCAATATATTCTTCTCGATCGTACATTCTATCACTTTCAGAGCTATCATTGTCTAATATAGCATCCAATTTAACAACTTTTGAAGGCGGAACAGTAATAATCGGAATAACTCCAAGAACAGTTGCTAATCCGAAGAAAAGATGGTCATGAAATTCTTTTTTCAACATTTCCAAAGTGAATGGCTTTTTTAAATGGTACTTCAGAGAGTCCAAAGTTGCCACAAATGTTTCGTGATAAACACTTAGCAAAGGATCTACGTCTGTAAACCTCGACTGAGCGCTAGAGAACACGAAATACATAAAATCAAACACTGGACTGTTATAATTCGAAGTCTGAAAATCCAAAAACCGTATACCATTCACTTTGTTTTTTTCATCATATCGAAACATCATGTTGTTGACCCAACAATCCCCATGGCAAATCACATTCAATTTGCCTTCATCCCTTTTCAAATTTTCTAAAAGTTTATCCACAATTTTCCCTTCTAAATCTTCCATTTTCTTTACGTAGACATCTTTTTTAGGAAAGTTTTCCCATTTACCGATCATCTTCGCGATAACTCTAACTGGTTTTTCGTATATTCCCTTTATTACATTTTTACCTGCGGGAGATTCCCAAAAATAAAAATCGTACAAACTAATAGGATCGGGATCCTGCTCCACGTGAATCAAAGATGAAGCATGGAATTTGGCCAGTGATCTCAAAACCAGAGAAGTATGGTCCCAGTCCAAGCCTGTAAATCGATTTGCCATAGTAAATCCGGATTGACGTAGATCCTCCACGAAAATGCAAGTGATATTACCCGGGTCCTGCTCTTGATGATAACAAACGGCACTAAGGTTTTCTTGTTCCGGATAAACTTTTCGCAGTATATTACTTAACGCCGGTACCGTTTTTGTAAGCATTTTAATTTCCCTACGAAAAATGGCAATGTCCTCCTGTTTTTCAAAAGTGGTTTCAAGAGGGACTTTGACGACTACCGATACGTCAACCTCTTTCCCGTTTGTCTGAACCATAAGACGAAGTCGCAGCATTGTACTTAGGTAATTATCCCCGACTGCAGTTGCTGGAGAAATGTCACAGCTTTTAATTTTCAAATTAGGATCCTTCAAACCTTGTTGCATTGCCTTTTCGATATAATTGACCGTTAGCCATTCGGGCGGCGTTATCTTTCTCTCACTCATTTTGATTTTCTAAAGTACGATAATAAAGAGTCTATATAAGTCTATTGCGTATATTTTTAGGAAAATTATCTAAAGTCGAAAAAAAATCTTACCTATTTTTTTTAAAAAGCAGATTTAACGTACAAGCGAATCTGAAGGCCAGATGAAACTACTTTATCAACAACAGTCATGTCGGGCGCAACTATCAAAATGTTCAATTATCAATTATGACATCATGCTATCGTTTGTTTTTATACACGCATTCATTCAACTGAAAAAACAGAGTTAGGAAGGTGGAAGGTGGAAGCTGCGAAATTGGGTCAAGGTTTAAAAAAATCTAGGTTAAGCCTTGTAGGAGCGATGACCGTTTAGGATTTGATTTTCAGTAAAACTTCCCTGTAAGAGGCACTCCAGGGGAAATAAAATTAGTTCATTTGGACTAATTAGAGCGGAGCTTCTCCTTGGGGAGAGTTCAATTTCCTTTTTTTTCCCTAAGTTTTTGCTCAAGTGAAGTTAAGCAAGAAAAAAAACCTGCGACAATTAATGTAAGTCCGGTAAAAAAATTTTTCAAGAATGATCATTCGCCAGAAAAACAATCTATATCACCAGATGTTTTACCAAAATAGAAAACAATGAAAAAGGAAGTAAGTAAGCTGTTCAGAGAGAGCTTTGCTTTTTATAAGCTTAACTTAGGGTAATTTATGTGGGGCTTTTCCTAATTGATTTTGACACAACGAAATTGTTAACTATCTAATTAGGCTAATGTACAACAAGGATTTAAGTATGAGGAAGCACAGAATTTCAACAGAAAATTCATTCCCCAGTATTTTTTAAAATTATTTTAAAGATTCATTAATTAAAATTTACCATTTTTTTCAGCTAACTATTTTTTAAATTTTAGTAGATTTTTTTCATAAGGGGATGCCCTGCCCATAAATTACGGAAGCATGTTCAGGGAGTAGGGGATCCAAATTAGACAGCAAAGTAATGGCAAAGGGGTCAAAAAGACCTCTTCACATGCTTACGTAATTTATGAACGAGCCCTAAGGTATTCATATAATTATACAGTTACCATATTCGTCAAGATATATTTGAGGAAATATACCTGATGTTGACCTCAACTATTTTTCCAGTGGTTAGAAATTGGATTAAAGTTTTCTTTTCACAAGGAAGTTGGTGCTCAAACAATTGGGCGACGGCTTTGTAATGCTATGAAGGACAGCGGCGTCGACACATCAATGTTTACAGCCCACTCAGTTCGTCATGCTTCCACCTCAAAGGACAAGGAAAGAGGACTCGAGTTTCATTCCTAAAAAAATCCTAACCCATTCCGCAGCACGATGAATGACTGTCAAGTCATTCATCGTGCTGCGGGATGGGCCGCAAGGTAGCAGGTGTTTGCGAAATTTTGCAGTCGGCCGATAGTGGGTGATGCGGCAAAAGAACCCTGCACAAAATAATAGGAATTTGGCTGTCGGATAAAGTTTACATTTGAAGAAGAACAAGAACAAATGGAATTTTATCCGATAGCCAAATTCCTATTTTTATGGTTTTGGACGAAACTTCAGATTTCTGAAAATCTATGTAACATCGAAAAACGAGGATCGAAGTATGATTACTGGGTCGAACGAGCTTACCTAGTTCCTAGCAGCACAGAATCGTTTAAAAACCCTTATTAAACGTTGTTTAAAACGTTGATTAACGGTTGATATGACACAGTTAGGTTACCGTTAAAAACGTTTGAACAAACGTTTTTTCAACCGTTTAACTAACGTAAATTTAAACGGAAGATATAACGTATAATTTACCGGTGCGGAAACGTTGAATAAACGTTTGCTTCAGGAGATGCCAAGATTTTAATTTTTCTTAACAGCTAAATGCTATTTAACTGTTTCAGAACATTGAACAAACTATTCTAGCAAAAAACTACCTCTCGCCCTCATAGATACTCTCCCTACACATTAAAACCTACATCGAGCCCCTATCGATTTCGAGTATAGGCAACTCGCATCATATGCAAATACAATAAAAAAATACCCCTACAATTTTTATTTTTTTTTACCAAAACAAACGATCTCTGAATTTTTGATGACGGTCGCAAATTTCAAATTTGGAGTCAGAAAGGTTCAATTCCAATATAATATTATATTCCAGATTCACATGCTTTTCTGTTGTGGCTAGTTTTGGTCCGCCTGAGGAATGAATCCTCATACTCTCCGATTTTAGAGAGCGTTCCCCTATCCGCCACCTGGGGAGGCGCCCGATGGGGGACTAGCCAAAAACCCCACACGGGTTGGTGACAACCCTGTCCCGGGCCACCGAAAAAGATGCCACCCTCCCCACGGCACGAGGTCACCCACCTCGTACGGGTCGACATAAAAATGACGTCCTTTTCATATCGATCCGCACGAGATGGGTGCCGTATGACGTGAGGAGGACTTTACCCCTCTAGATGGTCCACTTAAAACTAATTTAAAATTACCCTAAAACTAACTTAACTTAAAACTAGACTTAAAACTACTTAATAACTAAACTTATTTATACTAGTTACTAAACTTAATCTAAACTTAAATTAAGATTGCACAAATGTACAATGTACGGCATTGGACATTCATACAATTTACAATAACAAACATTAGAGACATGATTGTCTGTACTTTTCGACAATCTTTTGCGCGAAAAATAACCTCGATTCTGTTTTTTTTAAAATGTCGTTTAACCGCGTTTAAAAAACAAGTGCTAATCGACAGCTTTTTAAAATTATATTAGGCTGTCTTTTAAAATCCCGTTTTTTTTTTTTTTTTTTTTTAATAAAAAGATGTTAGGGAGAAATAGAAATAAAAAAAAATAATAGAGATTAAATGGAAATAAGAAAAATATGAAGAGGTAAAACTCCATAACCCAACATTGAGTAGAAAACACCTATGCCCATGCCCATACCCATATCCATGCCCATACCAAACTCAAACCTCCTTGATGAAGCTTTTGGACTGCGTTGCTGCTGCGATGCTTCCTGTGGCTGCGACGATTCTTTGGCTGCTCCTGTGAACACAAAAAACAAAAAAAAGACAATTAAAAAAGGGGGGGGGGCTTGGAGACCCTCACAATGGAGTTTATCTCCCGCGGTATAATTGAAATTAAAAAATTAATTATTTTAAACTGTAATGTTAATTATTACTACTATTTTTTTTTTTTAATTAATACTTTGAGATTATAAAAAAAAAAATTTCGGATTTCCAGGCGTAAAAGCTTAAGACCTTCCGCATTGGTCCGGCCGTCTAGGGAACTATGCCATCAGAGCTAGCCATCATTCCTATCGGCTTTAACTGCACATATATGCACAGATAAGGCTTGCGGTGCGCCAATAACCTCGGACACCCAGTCACCCGAAAGAAAATCCTGGAGACTCTCACTATGGAGCTTATCTCCCGCGTAATCCATGATCGAATCGAATAGAATACACAGCCTAATAAAACTCTGCAGCCCCAAGAGAGGAGCTGACTCCTAACTTAACGATTCGGGGGGAACTTAACACTAAACACTTAAAACTAATACCACAAGGCCAGTCGCTGGGTCGATACCTAGGCCTTCTACGATGGGAGACTAAACCTCCTGGTTTATCTCCAAGCCGGACCGAAAATAATTATTAAAAAAATAATAAAAATAAAAAATAAAGCCCGCACTAAAATATGTATAATATAAATTAATGAAATTTGTAATAAAAAAAAAAAAGAAATAAAAATAAAATAAAATAAAATAAAAAATTACGATGCGACTCTTCCGAGAGTCAAACCCGAATGAAGCTAGCAACCTGAACCAACATGGCGCTGGATACGTCATGCGCAGACAGGCACGCCCTCTGTAATCCAATATGGCGACTCAAACATTTTAACTGTAAATATTTGTGGATTCAACATTTATTTATTTATTTTTATTATTTACTTACTTATTTATTATGTTATTTATTTATTTATTTATCATTTATTTAGGGTCGGGTCGCCTAAATGTAAACACTTCCGAAATGTCAACACCCCTTATTTTTTCCTAAGTAAAAAGCGTTTTCGGCCCAAAATGTAATAAAATGTGTTCTTTGTTTCATAATCTTCCTTCAAAAGCCTGATTCCCCCCGAAAATTGTTTACTGTTTTTCTTATAACGTATTTAAAAAATACGAATTTTTTTCTCGGCAAAACTCGTCTTGTGGATTTTTTCGAATATTTATTTTGAACGAAAGACACATTAAAAAAATTGAAATTCCACTCATTTACTTACATGTTAATGAAGTTTATGTTACCGACTTACATTTCAAGTAATATTAAAGATTTTAATGTTTTTTTCTTAAATTTCCGCAAAAGATCGAAAATCAAGAAGATGTCCGACATGTCAACACGCCATTTTGTCCATTTGATTGTTATGTAAATAGAAGAATTTTTCGGGATTTTTGTTATTTAAAAAAAAATGTAAAATATTTCTGTGAGCATTGATTTGTAAAAGTGGTATGTATTACTATTAGAGGGATGATGTAGCATTCTGAGAGATAAATTTTGAACTGATTTCTCTTCACGGAGAGCCGTCTGGTGAGCGTTTACATATAGGTTCATTTTTATGAAAAACAGGTAAAATCAACCGAAATGTCAACGCTATTATATCACCCTCTAAGCAAAATTTTAAAGTAGTACCTGCATCACATATTACTTCATGTCTTGAAGAACACATTGGCCGTTGGATCGCTTTTTAAAACGTAATTTTTTGTAAGAAAAAAATATTTGAAAATGCGATGTCCGAAATGGCGGAAAGTGTTTACATTTAGGCGACCTGACCCTACTTATTTTGTTCAAATGGCCCTTCTGTCGTTAAGTGCAAATATCGTTTTAGAAAATAATAGAAGATGTAAAAACTTTTCTTAAAAAACTTCTGCGATTCGCCGCTAGAGTGCTCTCTTGTTAAGTCTTCGGTAAAACACACAACTTAATTTGCTTAATTTACTTAATACATAAAAAAACACGAAAATTATCAAAATAAATTAAGTTGTGTGTTTTACCGAAGACTTAACAAGAGAGCACTCTAGCGGCGAATCGCAGAAGTTTTTTAAGAAAAGTTTTTACATCTTCTATTATTTTCTAAAACGATATTTGCACTTAACGACAGAAGGGCCATTTGAACAAAATAAGTAAATAAATGAATAAATAAATAAATAAATAATAAATAAATAAGTAAGTAAATAAATAAATAAATAAATAAATAAATGTTGAATCCACAAATATTTACAGTTAAAATGTTTGAGTCGCCATATTGGATTACAGAGGGCGTGCCTGTCTGCGCATGACGTATCCAAGCGCCATGTTGGTTCAGGTTGCTAGCTTCATTCGGGTTTTGACTCTCGGAAGAGTCGCATCGTAATTTTTTTATTTTTATTTTATTTTATTTTTATTTCTTTTTTTTTTTTATTTACAAATTTCATTAATTTATATTATACATATTTTTAGTGCGGGCTTTATTTTTTATTTTTATTTATTTTTTTTTAATAATTATTTTCGGTCCGGCTTGGAGATAAACCAGGAGGTTTAGTCTCCCATCGTAGAAGGCCTAGGTATCGACCCAGCGACTGGCCTTGTGGTATTAGTTTTAAGTGTTTAGTGTTAAGTTCCCCCCGAATCGTTAAGTTAGGAGTCAGCTCCTCTCTTGGGGCTGCAGAGTTTTATTAGGCTGTGTATTCTATTCGATTCGATCATGGATTACGCGGGAGATAAGCTCCATAGTGAGAGTCTCCAGGATTTTCTTTCGGGTGACTGGGTGTCCGAGGTTATTGGCGCACCGCAAGCCTTATCTGTGCATATATGTGCAGTTAAAGCCGATAGGAATGATGGCTAGCTCTGATGGCATAGTTCCCTAGACGGCCGGACCAATGCGGAAGGTCTTAAGCTTTTACGCCTGGAAATCCGAAATTTTTTTTTTATAATCTCAAAGTATTAATTAAAAAAAAAAAAATAGTAGTAATAATTAACATTACAGTTTAAAATAATTAATTTTTTAATTTCAATTATACCGCGGGAGATAAACTCCATTGTGAGGGTCTCCAAGCCCCCCCCCCTTTTTTAATTGTCTTTTTTTTTTGTTTTTTGTGTTCACAGGAGCAGCCAAAGAATCGTCGCAGCCACAGGAAGCATCGCAGCAGCAACGCAGTCCAAAAGCTTCATCAAGGAGGTTTGAGTTTGGTATGGGCATGGATATGGGTATGGGCATGGGCATAGGTGTTTTCTACTCAATGTTGGGTTATGGAGTTTTTACCTCTTCATATTTTTCTTATTTCCATTTAATCTCTATTATTTTTTTTTTATTTCTATTTCTCCCTAACATCTTTTTATTAAAAAAAAAAAAAAAAAAAACGGGATTTTAAAAGACAGCCTAATATAATTTTAAAAAGCTGTCGATTAGCACTTGTTTTTTAAACGCGGTTAAACGACATTTTAAAAAAAACAGAATCGAGGTTATTTTTCGCGCAAAAGATTGTCGAAAAGTACAGACAATCATGTCTCTAATGTTTGTTATTGTAAATTGTATGAATGTCCAATGCCGTACATTGTACATTTGTGCAATCTTAATTTAAGTTTAGATTAAGTTTAGTAACTAGTATAAATAAGTTTAGTTTATTAAGTAGTTTTAAGTCTAGTTTTAAGTTAAGTTAGTTTTAGGGTAATTTTAAATTAGTTTTAAGTGGACCATCTAGAGGGGTAAAGTCCTCCTCACGTCATACGGCACCCATCTCGTGCGGATCGATATGAAAAGGACGTCATTTTTATGTCGACCCGTACGAGGTGGGTGACCTCGTGCCGTGGGGAGGGTGGCATCTTTTTCGGTGGCCCGGGACAGGGTTGTCCCACCAACCCGTGTGGGGTTTTTGGCTAGTCCCCCATCGGGCGCCTCCCCAGGTGGCGGATAGGGGAACGCTCTCTAAAATCGGAGAGTATGAGGATCATTCCTCAGGCGGACCAAAACTAGCCACAACAGAAAAGCATGTGAATCTGGAAATAATATTATATTGGAATTGAACCTTTCTGACTCCAAATTTGAAATTTGCGACCGTCATCAAAAATTCAGAGATCGTTTGTTTTGGTAAAAAAAAATAAAAATTGTAGGGGTATTTTTTTTATTGTATTTGCATATGATGCGAGTTGCCTATACTCGAAATCGATAGGGGCTCGATGTAGGTTTTAATGTGTAGGGAGAGTATCTATGAGGGCGAGAGGTAGTTTTTTGCTAGAATAGTTTGTTCAATGTTCTGAAACAGTTAAATAGCATTTAGCTGTTAAGAAAAATTAAAATCTTGGCATCTCCTGAAGCAAACGTTTATTCAACGTTTCCGCACCGGTAAATTATACGTTATATCTTCCGTTTAAATTTACGTTAGTTAAACGGTTGAAAAAACGTTTGTTCAAACGTTATTTTAACGGTAACCTAACTGTGTCATATCAACCGTTAATCAACGTTTTAAATAACGTTTAACTAACGGTTTTTAAACGGTTCTGTGAAACATTATAATGTTTGATCGTAATTATACGCGTATCCTCGTTTCTCGATGTTACACCCGCCTCGGTTATTGCCCCTGCCCGAGTCCTGGAAATTTCGCAGGCGTTCATCTCTCAAGAATGAATCAAAAGAAGCATCATGGCTCCGTGAAAGCGCAGAAGGTTTTTTCGCAGCTCTATAGCTATATTGGTATTAGCGAAAAAAGGATACTACATTTACGGTAATATCGAGAAAGGAGGATACTCGTATAATTACGATTAAACTTCACTGGGTAAGTTCGTTCGATCTAGTAATAAACTTAGATCGTTTGACTACATTCCATTTTATTTAAACAACCTTTCGAAATGGAAAGTCAGAGCTTTTCAAAATTAAGCATGTGCGTATATAATAATAAAATAAATGTTTTATATTTCAAGTATACAAATTCACTATAAATAATAACGATTATGTAATTATGATTTACTCACGTCCTTGGCAAAGAATCGAAAAAAAAAAAACACGCGATCTAAAATTTTAATTAACCACATTCGCTGTTTTCTCATTGTTTTTCAGTCTTTGAAAAAATTTTAAATGTTGGAAGTCTTTTAATGTTGCTGTTCCAAAATTCTATATAAGAAAACGCTGTTTTTATTCTCTAAGAAGAAAAAAGAAAAAAAAAGGAGAGAGAGAGAGAGAAAGAAAGAAAGAAATACTCTCCACAAGGACCAATGTAAAAACGTCCACCTTTATAAAACAGTTTACTATTGCGCAGAAAAAAAAGATTCCACACTTTCCATTTTTTTTTTAATCTAAATGCAACCATAACCGTGGTAACAATTGACTTCTTTAAATCGTTATGTCATCTTTTATGACTAGGACAAATTGTCAAGGTTGAATTGTATCACACGTGCGATTTTATCAAATGCACCGATAAAATCACTTTTAAGATAGCGCAAACGTTTGATATAAGATCGGCAAAGTCAACAAGTGAAATTACACGCATTTCAGAGGAACTCATTTTCCGACAAATATTTTACCACGTCTTGTAAGCCTTCTTTAAACCTTTGGCTGTTATACATGTTATTTTCAGAGGTAAAACCAGTGTTTTCTTCGTCGATTTCGTCAATTTTCAAAGCATCCTGCGGAGGTGCGGCTGTGAGAGGAAAAACAGTCAGAGTTACCCCTAAGGCAAATGCTAGCCTTTTCTTAAAATCCGCTTTTAAATTTTCTAAACTGTAATTCGTTTCAATGTTCAAAGCCTGACACACTTTCGTAAACTTTTTGTGGTAAGTTTCCAGCAAAAACTCCAAATATTTTATCCTTACGTCGTTTCTGGGGCTTATAAAAAGGAAGTAAATGAGGTCTAAAGTCGGATTGTTGTACGCGGCCAGTTGAAAATCAACAAATTTTACAGCCTCGACCTTTCCTTCCTTGGAAGTTTTGAACATCATATTGTTCAGCCACATGTCACCGTGAGTAAGAACGCTAAAAGTGTCGTCATCCCTTTTGACCGCTTCGAAAACCTGATCCGGAAAAGTATCCACTATTCTTTTCAACTTTTCGGCATAGTCAACGTTTCCCCACAGTTCGAGTTTTTCAACACCAACGTCCAAACTGTCCCCGTACATTTTTTTTATCTTTACGTTCGCTTCCCAAAAACCTTTGCTGTATTTTTTAATAACGTCGGGTTCCCGTTTAAAAAGCTCCAAGGAGCCTGCATGCAGGGTCGCGATGCCTTCCATGACCAGAACGCAATGATCCAAATCAAGCCCTTCAAACCGATTGGCACCTCCGTATCCGCTTTCGCACAGATCTTCCATGATGAGAAGCTCATTGGGTTGATCCTGATAGTAGAAAACTCGAGGGAAAAGTACGGGGAAATCGCCAACTTCCGACAGGATGTCATGAATTTTCGGAAGGATATCCGACAGCATTTCCGCTTCTTTCACAAAAAACTTCCACTCTCGAATATTTTCCACGAATCTATCGCTGTTGGGCAAACTCTTGACGATGATGGCTTTATCCTGATTTTTATCTCCGTCTTGAATGGTTAATTTTGCCCGAAAAAGGCAACTGGAATAGTTGTCTCCGACAGCGATGGCTGGTTTCATATCGGCTTTTAATATTTTAAAATTTTCGTTTTTAAATCCTTTTCGCAGAGATTCCTGCAGGAAGGCGGCAGTCAACCATTCCGGCGGCTGTATTGTGTTCTCTACTTCTTCCGGCATATTTTTGTTCTAAAAGTTAAGAACAGATTTAATCAAAAATATTAATTTAAAAAAAAAAGTATTCGCGAACCTTGAATAAGAGATCTGAACTCAACGTAAGCCAAATGAAAAATGACAAAGTAGAATAAGCATCGATATGATTGTGTTAGGTGTTGACATGAAAGTATTTTTAAAAATATGAGAAGCAAAACAATCGATTAATTTTTTTATCGTTCTAGTGCATTATGACGAAATTAGAGATAACATGATGTGGCATTTATATTATTAGAAAAGCTTCAAGGAGATTTGGGATGTCATCTCTGCACCTCGGAAAGGGGAAATGCCAAATTTAAACCATCATGACGTGAATTTTATTTACAAAAATCAAAGCTGAGTTAACCATCAAAGCCTTAGTAAATCGTACAATGTTTCAAATAACAATCGTCATACAGTCATGGGTTGATTGATTATGTTAACGGGGATGAAAAGTTGGCCGATGCTAAATACACAGAGAACACATGGAAGTTATTAGACATTTAATATTATAACTTTTATTAGATACCTGAAGGTATGTACTTAAGTGGAATTTGCTTAGGGATAAATTAAAGTTCATGATATAGGATTTTAACAATTAAAATAACATATAATGACGAATAATGCTTGCGGTAAAATTTGGTGAATGACGAATTGGAAATGACGAATTTGGTCGGTGACATATTTCTCGTGACGAACTTACCCTAATCCGAAACCTATACAGCTAGTACCAACTTATGAGGTACCAAAACACAAAGGGAAGAACGATAGAATGAGTCCGCTCGGGCCAATAGCCAGAACGAAGAGCCGGGGGGGGGGGGGGGGGGGGGGGGGTTGTGGGCTTATTAAGGGGGGCAACAGGCTTTCATTCCCTATTCCTGCCATGTTTAGTCAATTTACTTTCCCCTTAGCTACGGGTCCGATTCTACTGAATATTAACATGACTATCGTTAACGTTTTCAATATTGAAGATATTGGTAGTTAACGCAACTTCGCTCCTAAAGTTGAACCGATGTGCCACTCTCAGTCTAAACATCAAGCGTGCTACGTTAGCAAATTGGGGAAAGAGAAGTACAGGGGGAGGGGAGGAGAGTTTGGGACTGAAATTTTACATAATTAAGAGAAAGAGTTTCCAAAAAACGTATTTCTCCTTATAAGGGGGAAGGGTCTAAAATTTCCGAAAATCATGCTTGTGTAATCAATACATGAGCATAGGAATCGATTGTTAATGCTGTGAATTAGAGAACAGGTTTCTGCAAAAAGCGTGATTCTTTGATCGGTCATGTAATACTATCAGATAATCCTTGTGATATCATTACACCGTGTGATGGTATCATACGGAACCTGTAATATTATTCCAAGGAAATTGCTATTTAAAGTGGAGACGTAATGTTGTGTTACTTTACTTCCTTCGTTAAAATGACAGTAACATGCATTTCGTTAAACAACAACGAATAAAGCTTCCCTCTCATCTTCCAGTTCCTGCAAGCTTATTCAGTAAACAAAAAGAAAAAAAAATACTCACTGCGCTTTAAAAATGTTTAGAAAAATGCAAAATTTATTATAAGCAAAATAAAAACAATTTGAATGAATCGGCAGTTCTCTCTTATCTGTTTTACTCACGACCCGAAGAACAGTGTAGCAGCTGTCAATTAAAAATGTATGTCATAAAGATAATTTTTCCTCCTCCTACCATGATTGTACTACACATATAATTTTGCGAGCTAACTCATTCGAGATCGGACTTTGCTTCAAGCAGAATCAACTTCATTGCCGACAAATATGTGAGTATCATTATCATTCATCGTCGTCCTTAAAAAGTCACGCTAACATACAGAAGCAAGATTTTAAAAAAATATTTCTTCGCGTTTTTATTTTTTAGTGAAAAAATGCCGGACGAGCCAAAAAACACAATCCAACCACCGGAATGGTTAAATCAGGAATTCATACAAAATATTTTGCGAAAAGCTTTTAAAGACGACAGCTTGCGAGTTACTAAATGTCACATCAAACCGGCCGTGGCAGCGGGAGACAATTATGTGAGTCAAATGTTCAGAACGACTTTGGATATCTCTGGGAAATGCAAAAAAGACAACTTTTCGTTAATCGTCAAAAGTTTACCGAAGGGGGATAAAATGGAGGAATTCGTGCACGAGTGTGAGTTTTTTCAAAAAGAAGCGAAAATGCTTTCGGAATTTTTGCCGAAACTTTACAAATGCTTGGAGAAAGCCGGTTACAATCATAAATATTCGGCGGAAGTATATTATTATCAAGGACCACCAAAAGATCTAATATTTTTAGAAGATCTCTGCGTGGATGGATACCGAATAGCAGACAGACAGACCGGCATCGACCTGCCGCATTGCGTAATGGTTCTGGAATCCTTAGCGGTTCTCCATGCCGGCTCCCTAGTTTTGATCGAAAAGGAACCGGAGATCAAGAATTTGAGCAAAGGATTTTGGGTGAGGGAAAATGAAAAAGTAGTCAAGAAGACGTTGGAACAAGGAGTCGTCGGTTTGGCAAACGAAATAGAAAAATGGGGAGACACTCCCAAAAGATACGCAGATTCGCTAAGGTCCTTGGAAAAAGACATCGTCGAAAAGACTTTTCAATCATTCGAAAGAAGAGAGGGGACGTTTAACGTCATTACACACGGAGATACGTGGACTAATAATTACATGTTTAAGTATGAAAACGGGAAACCAGTTAGTTTAAAATTCGTGGATTTCCAATTATCCGGTTACAATTCTCCAGTTACGGACTTGTTATATTTTATTTTTTCAAGCCCCAGACACGACATAAAACTTTCTCATATAGATTTTTTCCTTGAAACATATCATAAGAAACTGGTGGAGGTTTGTCAAAAATTGAAACTTTCAAATTTTAACTACACTTTGAAGGAGTTGAAGCAAGATTTCGAAAGCAGGTTATTTTTCGGAATGGTCACATCGATCATGGTTTTCCCGTTTACGATAACTCCTGAAGATGATATAATGGACGTGAATGAATTGCTGGATGATGACGCGGAGATGGATATGAAACTGTATAGAACTGAAAGGTTTCAGAAAGAAATTAAGTTAATTTTACCGTATTTAGAGCAAAAAGGCTTAATTTAAAGTGCATAAAAAATTAAAAAAAAAAAAAAGAGAGAGAGAGATTAGTGGCTCGATTCCATCTTTCGCACTTCGATTTAACTTTTCAACTGATTTCCTTTTTTACAAGAATATAGCACACGATTTACATCGTGGCTTTTCAAGTAATAATCTTGATAAATTAAATGTTAAAAAGTATACAAAAAAAAAGTCAAAATAATCTATACGTTTTTTAATTGTTTAAATTCAATAAAATTTTTCAGATTTTATCATTGAGCTAAAACATCGCCCTGCTTCGCCTTATTCGAGCTTATTTTTCGGTCTTTAGGAAGCTGCCTCATAAAGCAGAGAAAAGATCCAGCGACAGCTCGCACCCTAACCTCACACCCTTAGCATTACAGAGTTTCAATATTATACGACATTATAAAATTCAACTGCTTTTATTATATAAAATGAGTGAATCCTATTAAATTTTTTAGGAAATCCTAGGCTCTATTAGCGATACTGCTACTGATACCACCGGCAGCTCTACTCAATTCAGGCCCGTTTATAAACAGGACTAAGAACACAATCCATTCAAAGAGAAAAGTTCACAGCAACAATTTTCAGAAATTATTTTTTATATACCGTTTTAAGACAGTTAAATAGGCTACAGTCAGACAGGCTAGAGAATTTAATATGCAGATTAAAGTCCACCGAAAATATAATTAATTTATGACGTTTATTTTTCTTTATTTTTCAAACAAATGATTTATTTTTTAATTTTTTTAAACATTAGGTAAAAAAATCAAGATCCGAATCGGAATTAATAGTTCTCTTTTCCACTCTCATCAAAAGTATATAATCGTGTACAAGGCCGACATTATCAAAATTATCAATCATAACGTTATGTCATTCACAAACATTATTTTGCTATCATATTTTGAACGGTTCAACTGAAGATAAAGTGTCATTGGCACTTTCAATTGATTTTAAATACAGAAAAATCACGCGTTATAAAATATTTTATACATACAAGTAAATAGGCCGTGGGATTTTTGTCGTTTCTACAACTCGCCTATATCCAGGTCGACGAAGACACGTGTAAGCCTGTTCGATTTGGGTGAAGGAGAGATCACGAAAATTAACTGAACAGAAATCGAATCAACAGGATTCTTACGCGCTGAATTTAGTTCGTCTGGACAGAATCGTCCAAAATTATAACACTTACAATAGGGTGCGTCAAAATAAATCGGTCACTTCAGATTTTCACTCCGAGGTCAAATTCTGGTTATTCACTCTGCAGAGGGCCATCTTAATTTTTATTGGATCTTTAAAAAATTTCCAGAGGTCAATAAAGTCGATCATCGTTTGGAACAGTGATTCAAATTTTGAACAATGTAAATATGTAGTCAAACAATTACATCCAGTTAAAGACGTAACAGAAAGAAATGTACGATTAGCTACTGATTTCAATTTCATTTTAACGAAAGATGAAAACGATAGACGAAATTTAATGTTAGGTGTTTCGGAAAATAGGAGAGAAATTCCTAAAAAAAAACCAGAAGAGCAATTCTTGGCTGGATAAATATTTATGTATCGTAAAATGGTCTTTAAAGCAAAACAAAAAAAAAAAAAAAAAAATTCTTAAACCGCTCTGCACAGTGAATAATCAGAATTTGACCTCGGAGAGAAAATCTGAAGTGATCGATTTATTTTGACGTACCCTACTTTTTACCTCCTCATGGGAAAAGGAAAACTGGCTTTCTGCCCATCGTTTCCTCGGTCTCCCGACGGGTCTAATTCCTAGAGGTTTCTGGTCCCTGCAGATCTTTGCTAGGGGGGAGTCATTCATGCGATTTGTCCCCTCTGTTTTAGGGAATTCAATTTTTGGAGCTTCTGTCTGGAATTCGGCAGAACCATAACAGAGAGACCATCAAGGTATATCCGGCAGGTACTGGAGGGCACCGAAGGGGAGACTTCGGATCAGAAGGGAAAATAACGTTGCGGCTGATCCGAGAAGGTTGGGAGCGCCCAACTTGAGATGCCTGCCAAGCGAGGTCAGACTGGGAGAAAATTTATAATGCGGCGATAGGGCTCCAGAATTTGTAAAAGTTTGCTTTGTAATATATCTGATGTGCAGCGATCGACAGATTTTAAGGTTAATAAATTTAAGGTTTGAAATCCATCATTAGAGGAATATTCTTAGAAAATAAAGAAAATAATCAAGCTTCCAGGAGAAATAAGAAAAAGACACACCTTCCACATTGCATTCTTTAAGCCACTTCAAGTTAATTCGGACTCGGGCAATATTCGAAAAAACGATCGACCCAGATATTAAAACAGAACGTAATGCATTAATAATTTCACAAAATACTAAATTTAAGATTTTATTCAACTTTTTTGCGTTAAAAAGCTCCATATTTTTCAAAAAAGGGCAAAGCTACTTTCAATATGTCCATGAACTCCTCCCGTTCATACACTTGATTAGCTTCAGCATTATCTTTGTTCAGGATAGCATCTAATTTAACAGCTTTCGAAGGGGGGACGGTAGTAATCGGGAGAATGGCGAGAACTGTCGCTAATCCATAACAAAGCTTACTCTGGAACTCCTTCTTTAGGATGTCCAAAGTAAAAGGTTCTTTGAGTTCGTAATTCAAGCCTTTCAAAGTCTCCATAAAAGTTTCGTGATAAATTTTTAATAAGGAATCGATATCCGTGAATCTTTGCCGAGAGCTTAAGAAAATAAAATAATTCAAATCTATAGAAGGGCTGTTGTAATTTGACATCTGAAAGTCGATAAATCTCAGGCCGTTAACCTTGTTCTTCTCATCGTACCGGAACATTATGTTGTTGAGCCAGGCATCCCCGTGGCATATTACATTCAATTTGGAGTCATCCCTTTTGTACGCGTCAAAAAACTTATCGAGGATAGTTTTCTCTAAAGCTTTCAATTTTTCGAAATAAACCTCTTTCATCGGATAATTTTCCCAATTCCGAATGTTTTCAGCTATGCACTTAACTGGTTTTTCATATATGCTAGCAAACATGTCTCTGAATTCAGGTCTCCAAATATCCATATCGAACAAACTAAGAGGATCAGGATCTTTCTCCACGTAAAGCAAAGACGAAGCATGGAATTTTGCTAGATTTCTTAAGACTAGAGTCGCGTGCTCCGAGTCTAGGCCTGCAAATCTGTCAGCTAGAGTAAATCCAGACTGCCGCAAATCTTCGAGAAAAATACAAGTGGCACCGTCAGGATCTTCCTCCTGGAAGTAACACTCGGCGGAAAGATTTTCTTGCTTCGGATAAACCTTGCTCAAAATTTCATTCAAAAACGGTATCGTTTTCGTAAACATTTTGATTTCTCTTTGGAAAATTGTCCGATCCTTATGTTTCTCTACGTAAATGCTGTCAGGTGGAAGTTTGGCAATCACTGAAAGATCTTCGTCTTTACCCTTTGTAAAAAGAGTAAGACGAATGCGAAGCATGATGCTTCCGTAATTCTCTCCAACTGCAGTACCAGGAGCTATTTCACAATTTCTGACTTTTAAATTAGGGTCGTTTAAACCATTCTGCAGGGCTTTTTCGATGTAAGCAACGGTCAGCCACTCAGGAGCCGATACTTGTTGTGCGCTCATGATTTATTCACTAAAAATAGAAAAAAAATATTCCTCGCAATACGATCTTACAAAACTATAAAAGCCATGATTCTACCTGTTTTTAAAACCACTTTACCAAACCACAACGAGAAACATAAAAGAATGATTTTCGTCGACTGACATCAAAATCGGAAATCATTTGCAAGGTCATCACTATCAAAACTAATACATGATGACGTAATGTTCTTTTTTCATCATATGGTTATCGTCTCTCAGGACGGTCCGGTTACAACTGCAAAAACTGGCATAGGCATTTTTATTCAACTTGTAAACCGAAAAAAACTATCTGGATCAGTCGAGGCGTGATCTCCTGAACCTGTACAATCGTCTTAAAACGCGCCTTTCAAAAAAAAAAAAAAAGAAAAAAATAATAATGATCGCACCCGCAATGCTCAGTTTATTGATTCATTGACTTTAAAGCCTGCTTTTTGCAGGCTTTTTTGGAAATGATCAAAGCCATTTTTTTAAAATGACGTTCAGTGAAAATGTCAAGTCAATGTATAACTGAATATAACCAGAAAAGGAAGGAAATGTTTTTGAAAATAAATCAGGATTAGGTTTAACTTTTACATATAAAGGTGCAGACTTGGAATTCCTTTAGGAAATTCATTGCAAGAAGTTCAGACAGAAAAGTTTTGACAATTAAAAAAAAAATGATTTTAATGCTTAAGCAGAAAAACAATTAAAATCTTGAAGATTATTTCAAAAGTATATGATTAAAAATTAAAATACTCCATATTTTTCAAAAAATGGCAAAGCCACTTTCAAAATATCCATAAATGGTTTTTCATTAAAAATCCTTTCCGTGCCATCCAACAAATCATCCAAATTAGGAGCTTTCGAAGGAGGTAGAGTCGTGATCGGAAGTATGCAAAGCACAACGGCCAAACCAAAAAATAATTTATCTTTAAACTCTTTCTTTAAATCATCCAAAGTGAATGGCTTTTTTAATTTGTAATTTAACCCGTTTAAAGTCTCCATAAACGTTTCATGGTAAATTTCCAATAACGAATCTACATCAGTAAATCTCGTTTGAGTACTTAAATATATAAAATAATTCAAGTCCAATGCAGGGCTGTTATAATGTGATATTTGAAAATCTAAAAACCTCATACCGTTGACTTTGCCATTTTTATCGTACCTAAACATCATGTTATTGATCCAGGCATCCCCGTGGCAAATTACGTTTAACCTGGATTCGTCAAACTTGTACACATCTATAACTTTATCAACGATCGTTCCCTCTAAAGCTTTCATCTTCTCCGAATACAAATCTTTTTTTGGAAAATCCTCCCATGTTTCGATATTTTTGGCGATGACTTTGACCGCTTTCTCATATAAACCTTTCATCATTTCCCTATTTCCTTCACTCCAAGCGTAAAGATCATACAAACTGATGGGATCGGGATCTTGATCCACATGGATCAAAGAAGCTGCATGAAACTTCGCCAAAGATTTCAAAACCAAGGAGGTGTGGTCCGAATCCAAGCACGCGAAGCGATTGGCTAACATAAATCCGGACTTGCGTAAATCCTCCAGAAAAATGCAAATGATTTTTTCCGAATCTTGCTCTTCAAAATAACATTCGGCGCAAAGATTTTCTTGCTTCGGATAAATCTTCCGCAAAATCCTAGTAAAAGCCGGTAAGGTAACGGTACCAATTCCTGACCGTGCACCTATTCCTGACCACTAGTCAAATTATCATAAAAAATAAGCCGCCCTTACGACATGCAATTTTCGTTCCTGTGACAAAAGAGGCTCTGATATATGTATTTTAAGATTTGCTTATTAATTTGGTACAACTGGTAACGTTTTGATGAAAAAAAATAAAAATATATCGGAAGGTGTTTTCGACGACTGATTTTGCATTTTTCTTAACGTTTTTTTTAAGCGGTTTGTCTGTGAAAATAAGGTTTCAAACAATGTGTTTCCGTTTTTTTTCGGTGTTTTCGTAATAAAACAGCTTGTGATAAGTTCATAAAAGACCTGTAACCGCCATCAAACCTATTTTGATTACATAACCTCAAAATAAGAGGGCGGTCACCAATTGGTACACGTTTTTTGTAATGTACCAAATACTGATCACGCGGTCAGGAATTTGTACAGTTCCATATTGCGGTATCACCCAATGGTGACTAGAAGAAAAATTGTTTATGTTCTCGATCAAAATGCTTATATACTTGATGAAGCATCCACACAGTAGACAATTTTTTGTAAATATGTGAAAATCGGTCCACATAATGTTTATGTTAATTTTTTAATGTCAATTTTGTCATTTTTAGTAAATTTTTTAACATAAAATTGACATATTTTGAATGTTCCCTCTGTTTTTCATTCGTTAGTTATCCTCAGTTTCGCGTGCGGTAATCAAACATGTTAAAATGAAAAATAAAATTAAAAAAAGTAATCTAGAAAAATTTTTTCCCCCCAAAACCCCCCATTTAAGTCATTTTTTGTTCTCCCTCTACTTGACGAGTTCCCCCTTTAAAAAAATATCCAATGTAACGAATTTTTTTCGGGATTTTCCGATTTGATAAATCAAGGTTTTACGGTATTTTTCATAGTAATCCCTTTTAAGTTTTATTTAAAATATAACTTTTACGTCAAATCAACCCAAATTACCTCCCCAAAATCATTTAAATTACCCTTTAACAGAAACAAAAAAAAATTAAAAATAAGTCGGGTCATTCAAGTTAGCCCGGCAGGTTGAAAATTTTGATTTTTTTTTTCACCAATCGATTGTAAACGCTTGCGAGAAACTTGCGAGCAAGATTTCCGAGCTTGCGAGATTGCCTAATCTGAGTTATGGCAATTCCTCAAGTTGGCCCGGAGTGGTCCGATTTGAAATTTTTCTTCACGAATCTAGTGGAAAAGCTTGCGAGACCTTGCGAACCTATTTTCAGACCTTGCGCATTACCCTAAGCTGAGTTATGGCAATTCCTCAAGTTGGCCCGGGGTGACCCGATTTTAATTTTTTTTTACGAATCGATAGTAAAAGCTTGCGAGACCTTGCGATCCATTTTGAGACCTTGCGCATTAGCCTAAGCTGAGTTATGGCAGCTTTTAGTTTTGGAACGTAAGATGCTTTTCCCCCAGACGACCCAAGATCGAGTCTTACCCCTCTGTTTTTTTTTTTTTTTTTTTTTTTTTATTCCTTTATTGTAGCATTAGGCTACCTATCATCTTTTTATTGCAATCAATTGTTAAAGTGATTTTTATTTATGAGTACCGAAAAAAAAATTTACGAAATATACTGAGTATTTTTTAAATTTTCGGATAAGCGAATTCGCGTTTCCTTTCTCTATGACGATGGTCTGATTTTTGTTTTATTTTTTTTATCTCCGAAAAAAATCATAAGAAAATTGAATGGTAACGGCAAATGATTATTTAAATCAGAAATACGTTTTTCTTCTAATGTAAGATTGAAGGTTCCGTTTGGGTGGGAAAGACAACCGAGCAGACAGCGGGTTTTTACATAATTTTTTTTTTTTTCTTTTTCCGTTGAGAAAAATTATTAATTATGCTTGTTTAATGAATTTAAACAACATAAAAATCCATCAATCGCAGACGAATATTGAAACATGAGTCGATAACAATGGGCGGTCATTTATTCTTCCCGTAAAAACTTCCATTTTCTCCGCTAGAGCGCTCTGGCTAAGTCGGTAAAGCATACAACTTTTTTGTTGTATATTTTTTTAAAGAAAAAAAGTTCGTTTAAATTTTATTTTAAAAATGCGGTATGATAAAAGAAAAGTTTTTTTTTCTTCTTTCAACTGCAGTAAATTGTTCAAGTAAATGCTATAACTACAGTAAATGCTCAAAGCAGTGGTTTCTTTGGTAAATTTAACGGGTAAAATTTTTTCCTTGTAAGGAAATACCTAGTTTTTTCCTTCGAAAAATATTTATATATTTTTATTATTCCACTGCAAGACTGAAAGCATTTTTCTAATAAAATTTAAACGAACTTTTTTTCTTTAAAAAAATATACAACAAAAAAGTTGTATGCTTTACCGACTTAGCCAGAGCGCTCTAGCGGAGAAAATGGAAGTTTTTACGGGAAGAATAAATGACCGCCCATTGTTATCGACTCATGTTTCAATATTCGTCTGCGATTGATGGATTTTTATGTTGTTAAATTCATTAAACAAGCATAATTAATAATTTTTCTCAACGGAAAAAGAAAAAAAAAAAAAAATTATGTAAAAACCCGCTGTCTGCTCGGTTGTCTTTCCCACCCAAACGGAACCTTCAATCTTACATTAGAAGAAAAACGTATTTCTGATTTAAATAATCATTTGCCGTTACCATTCAATTTTCTTATGATTTTTTCGGAGATAAAAAAAATAAAACAAAAATCAGACCATCGTCATAGAGAAAGGAAACGCGAATTCGCTTATCCGAAAATTTAAAAAATACTCAGTATATTTCGTAAATTTTTTTTTCGGTACTCATAAATAAAAATCACTTTAACAATTGATTGCAATAAAAAGATGATAGGTAGCCTAATGCTACAATAAAGGAATAAAAAAAAAAAAAAAAAAAAAAAAAAAACAGAGGGGTAAGACTCGATCTTGGGTCGTCTGGGGGAAAAGCATCTTACGTTCCAAAACTAAAAGCTGCCATAACTCAGCTTAGGCTAATGCGCAAGGTCTCAAAATGGGATCGCAAGGTCTCGCAAGCTTTTACTATCGATTCGTAAAAAAAAAATTAAAATCGGGTCACCCCGGGCCAACTTGAGGAATTGCCATAACTCAGCTTAGGGTAATGCGCAAGGTCTGAAAATAGGTTCGCAAGGTCTCGCAAGCTTTTCCACTAGATTCGTGAAGAAAAATTTCAAATCGGACCACTCCGGGCCAACTTGAGGAATTGCCATAACTCAGATTAGGCAATCTCGCAAGCTCGGAAATCTTGCTCGCAAGTTTCTCGCAAGCTTTTACAATCGATTGGTGAAAAAAAAAATCAAAATTTTCAACCTGCCGGGCTAACTTGAATGACCCAAATAAGTCTCATACAAAAAATGGATAATACACCCTCATCTAGAACCACTAGAAACTCAATAACGCATTCAGAGTGGAATTAAAATAATTTTTTTAAACCCGGTCAGGAATTGGTACAATAATGTTCACCATTAGGAACAGACCATTTTTTTCCCGGTCAGGAATAGGTACAATTTCAACATTTTTTGGACCTCACCTAAAAAATGCCAAATTCGTGCTTTTATTAAAATTTCACCTTGGATCCTGTAGAGTACAAGTTTCTATTACTTTTGATACGATTACGCCAAAAATTGATCCATTAGTTTGAAAATAATAACAAATTAATTGAAAAAAAATCCTTAGATGGTCAGGAATTGGTACCGTTACCTTAGTGTTTTCGTGAACATTTTAATTTCCCTATCGAAAATTTTCAAATCCTTCGTAGATTCCAAAAATTTCCCGGGAGGCGGCATTTTTACGACAAGAGAAAAATCTTCATCTTTTTCGTTCGTCTGAAGAACGAGACTTATGCGAAGCATGATGCTACCATAGTGATCTCCGATCGCAGCAGCTCGAGAGAAGTCACAATTTTTAACTTTTAAAGTAGGATGATTGAGACCTTTTTGCAAAGCTTTTTCGATGTAGCTAATCGACAGCCATTCAGGAGGTGATATTTTTTCTTCCCCCATAGCCTATAAATAAGAAAGTTTAAGGTAGCTAATGGATCAATTTGGGCTTTAAAATGAATTATTTTTCCAATTTTTGGGCGATTGATAGGCTTTCAATTAGAGATTTAATTCGGAAAAATGATAGAGCCAAAATCAAAAAAAGTTTCAGAGACCATTTACGATTGCCGCAAGTGAACAATTAAAAAACTTTAGCAATTTGTATTTTTTTGAGTTTTTCCATGCACAAAAAAAGAACTTTCGTTGCCTGAATCGTGATTTGAAAAATAGGTTATAATAAGTTAGAACCGTGTCACAATCCCCGAACCAAGTCTTTTTCTTCGCTTTAAAATTCCTCGCCTCAAAAACAGTTTTATTACTTGACCTGGTTTTTTCTCTCATTAGACTTATAGGTTGAAAAAAAGAAAAAAAAAAAAAAAAGATATAGACTAAAGGGTACCAGCTGACAGCAAGCCGACAATAATGTGGTGACTGCTTTCCCAAAAATTAAAAATAATTTTGGGGGCCCACCGCGATCACCAATAATGTGGGGACCGAACGGTGTAGAAGGAAAAAGGGGAATCCAAAAAAAAAGGTGAAATGGGATACAGTAAGACAAACGTCTTACTGGACCAGAGTCCTAATGACATAAGGCGATTTCCTTAGGAAATCATGCTTGTTTTATACCGTCGATGTTTTGAGTATCACTCAAAACATAGGCGATATAAACATAATAAGGAAGGACAGGATGGTTGTGTTTTGACAACATGCAATGTGGGATATTCATATACCACACAACCGTGGTTTCTTTCAATTTTTTTCCCGCAAAACACCAAGTAAAATTGAAGTCATTTCTGCGAAAAAGGGAATTTTTCGAAAACCATGTTATGACAAAAACATGGTTCAAGTTTCGAACTGCTTTTTTGTGCCCTTAATTGTAAGCAAGATTGATCAATAGGATGTACATCAGTGTAGGTTAGGGTGTCATTTACTTTGGCAATTTTCAAATTTCAAATCGCTTACCCCCAAAAACGGTTCTTCTGGTGTAATGATAAACCCATTTTTTTTTTGAAATTTTTTACTCGATGGAAAAGTGTGGCGGATTGAGCTTTAAGTTCCGAAAATTGCCATAAGAGAAAAAAATGTGGTTTCTTATCAAAAATTTTCCGTAGATCTCGACTCGAGTCTGAAGTCCGTTTTTTTATACATGGTCCGGTTTTCGGGCTGAAAGTCAAAATATGGCAAAATAAAACGTAAAGTGACAAAACATAGCCATTCCTCAGTTTCACTCGTATCTTGGTCTCTAGCCCAAAAACCGGGCCAGATATAAAAAAACCGACTTCGGATTCGTGATCTACGGAAAATGTCCGATAAAAAACCACATTTTTTGGAGAAAAAAAAGTTATTGATTTTTTTTTCTTATGGCAATATTTGGGACTTTAACAGTACGCCAAGGAGAACCATTTTTGGGGGTAAGCGATTTAAAATTCGAAAATTGCCATAGAAATAAGCAACTGTAGGTATTGTAGCAATTGTAGGTATATCCTCTTTTAAAACGTAAACTTCAAAGATCATTCCGGTTTAGATAGCGGTTTTGGGTCAAGACACATCATTTTCCTGCAACGCCAAATATGAGGCTTTTTGATGGTTTTAGAAAAAATATGGTTGGACTGGAGAATCTGGGTTATTTTTTTATAAAATTTTTATAAAATTTTTATAAAATTCTTATAAAATTCAAAATTTTATAAAAGTTTAATAAAAATTTTATAAAAGATTTTCTTTCAAATTTTGTCCATTTTATATTACATTTTTATAAAATGTTTATAAAAGTTTTGAAAAACTTGTGCAACAATGCACCCTCCTTATTCGGTACAACAGAGCTTAGATGTTTTTCCGAGCTGGAAAAATGTTTTTCCCGGTATTTTTCGGCCTTGCATAAGCCAAAGATGGGCGCAACGATTTTTCAGATTTTATAAAATTTTTAAAAAGCTACTTTTTAAAATTTTTTTTATAGAACTTTTATAAAATTTTATAAAAAAATGACCCAGATTCTCCAGTCCAACCAAAAATATGTATATTCCTATACTTTTGAAAATTATTTGATCCCGATTAACTTTTGTCGGCCTAAAACCTTTTATCAAAAAATAGATAAGGTTGCTCTTATATTTAAGTTGCAGGAGAACGATCAATCACGAATCTTTAATTCCTCTGTACAACCTCCTTAACATATACATTATAATAAACAAAAATAATAAATTTAATTATTTATTCATTCATTTTCCGAAAATAAAAAGAACGTGGCATTTGAACTTTTTAAATGCCTCAAAAACAAGATGAACAACAAAAATAAAATCGGATTTTTGCCGAATATAATGTTAAATTCCCTTCACAAGTAAACTAAAAAGCCCAATCATGCCCTTCTAAATGTGTATGAAGCGATTTCGTTGCGATTTTACTTCCATTCCCCAATTTAATTTAATAAAAAAAATTTTGCAGAAAAAAAAAATTAAAAAAACGGCCGTTGGCGGATTGCTGTCAACCGGTACCCTAATGGAAACTTGGCAATAATAGCCTTCAATTCAAACGTTCCAAGTTATCACCGTCAAACACCACTTACTTATTTTTTTTTTTTCCTATCGCTTAACAAAGCGGAACGCGAAATGAAAACTAATGATTCTCTCAGCTTGCAAAAGCTAAAATCATGTGCAAGGTCATGATAATCAAAACTAACAATAATGACGTAACGATGTCATCTCGTATCTTTCGCTGTTTAATGATATATCTTCGATTGATTCGGGCAAATTTTAATTGGGAAGGCACAAAAAAAAAAGTTTTTCCGTGCGTGCAAAAGCGAAAGACATCTCTTTAGAAAGAGAGGGAGAGACAGAGAGAGGGGGAGTGTTTGAACCACGGTAAAACGTCAACAGGGGGAGAAAGTCAGCAAGCGAATGTCACGCAGCACAGCGGCGAGCTTGTCAATTAACCCTGACACTTTCGCTGACGAAGCTCTATTATTTTTGTTTAAAATTAGTTCAATTTTTGGTTATTTACACTGCTTCAACAAACTTCTCGTTATGTTCTTTTCACTGTTGACATCGGCTCTCTACAAAATATAATGATGTTTTTGTGTCGGAAAAGTTTTCAAAGTTCGTTATATTTTTATACTCAAACAAAATCGGCGGTTCGAAAAAAAAAAAATCACGCGTCTATACATGACAACTTTTTTCGTCCTTTTTTTTTTTTTTTTTTTTTTTTTTGGATGAAAAAAAAAACTTTTCAAAAAACGATTGAAGTCTTTTATAATCCGCTAATAGGGGAAATGATGGATCCTCATTAAAGCGGTTTGAGAGAGGACAGTTAGAAATTCCGAAATAAAAAAAAAAAACGTTTTTGAAGGAATAATATAATGTTTAAAACAAAGGAAGAATTGAGAGACTGTGTACAGAACACAAAGAAGTGTCGGATGTTCAAAACATCGCCTGCGGGTGAAAAAGAGAGAAGTAAATTTAGAAAATGTTTCAAAAACAAAAAGGTTTAGCGTTGTCAGGGTCGGTTTAAAACCCCTTCTTTCCCGGCATCATGAAGGTTTGAAGTGTTATGGTCCGACGATTACCATTTACCAAGTTGAGTTGCTTGTATAAGGGTTAGGCGGATTCTACCTCATAACCCTTATGTGGAGTGACGAGGAAGACGGAGAAAATTCTCTAAAATACGGAAATAAACGGACAAAAAAAAAAAAAAAAAAAAAAAAAAAAAAAAAAAAATCCGTGAAAAATTCTCATAATTCTTTTGCAACGTTAAGGTATTTGTGTTGGCAAAGTCAAGCCTACAGTTAGTTTATGGTAACAATCTCAACAATCTCAACTTAAAAGTCTCATCGTACCCTAAAAAAAAATTTTTTTTTCTTTTTTAAGACTCTTAGATATTTACATTTCTTAAAGAAAAAAAAACTCATATTTAGCTTATAGCGAATTTTAATATGAGAAGCCATCAAGAACTTAATAAAGAATTGGTGCAAAAAATAGAACACAAAAAAGGAAGGCCGATAACAGGATAGGTCGAAAAACATGAATTTTTGAATTTGAAAATCCCATAGCGCGAAAAAGTTGCATTTTAGCCTCCATATTAACCCCAATTTTATTCAGATTTTTTGGAGGAAGATTTCTGCTGCCCCAGAGGCCTAAAGTTTTTCTCAATCTCATAAGGGCCGAAAGAATTGGAGCCGTATTTTGGTGCGAAAGAGTTCATTTCCTAAAGGAAATTTTCGAAAGATTTCAAAAGTAAAAGACAGCTTTACAGGGATTGAGCCATTTTTTATATATGAGCCGAAAGAGGTAAAGAGAGTTTAATAACAGTCGTTTTTTGCTCACAAATAAAAAATGGTTTGAGTTGCTGTAAAATTGATTTTATTCTTGAAATGAACGGACCGACAGAGAATGTGCTCTTTCGCATCAAAATACGGCTCTTAATTTTTTCGGCCCTTATGAAACTTCCAAAAACGTTAAGCCTCTGGGGCAGCAGAAATCGGCCTCTAAAAAATCTGAATAAAATTAGGGTTAATATGGAAGTTGAAACGCAACTTTTCCGCGCTGTGGCAATTTCAAATTTAAAAATTCGTGTTTTTCGATCCACCCTAGCCCGTAACCCGGCCTTTTGGGCCCCCTTTGCTAACTCCGCTTCAAGTACGTGACGGTTAACTTACCGGACACCAAAATACCGGTATAATATAGTCTTTATTCTGCAAATGTTTAAACATGTACTTGCATGCCGCCACCTTTAAAACCTTTTTAGGTTTGGCATGAGTGTAACAAAATCACACGAATCGTGTGATTCCATTATACCGTCCGATGGAATCACAAGAATCGTGTAATCGAATTACATACCGGGGCCCAAAAACATGGGCTTATTTACCCTCCTTTCGAATAAAAAAAAAAAATAGATATCAACCTTTTTCAATAGGTTGATTAAAAAATACAGGAAAACAGAAGACCATCTTCACCGAAAAATTGGGCAGCAAATATAAAATCCCGAATCTCAAATCGTTACTGAACATATGAAAATGTTCGATGACAATTTAAAATCCAATGACCCGCAAAATCGTACCATTATCTGCTAAATTATCACTCTCTGATCGTAATAGATCTTGAAGCTTTTAATTTTTTTTTTTTATACTTCCACTTTCGAAAATCGCTACCACATCATCCCTGGGACTAATTCATGCGCCTACAAAAAGTGTAAGTCTTATGGAAAACAAAGTCCTGAGGAGCCTCGTGGAGAAACTGAGGAAAACGACTTCGTGTTTTTACAGTGATTGAATCAATTATACAGAACAGAAGCATTTTTCCAAGTGATACCATGTTTAGCTTGACAAAATCAACATCTAGGGGATGGTTATGTTGTCAGAACAAATTCAGACTTGTGTTTTGCTCCCTTCGAGGCTAATCAGCATCAAAAATATTTCTTTCCTGTTCGCCGTTTTTTTTTATATCCTCACATCGATTTGTAATAAAAACGACAACTTCGATTTTATTAAGGGAAAAAAAAGGAAGGAACTAAAGACATGAGAAAAAGCCGCTTCATTTTAAATGACGTCGTAGTCATCTCTTACATCAAAGTGCAGAGCTTTAAAAAAAAAAAGAAAATATGGCTAGTCAACTTAGTGGGCAACGGTCAGAGAGTAGGGTGGTTTATTGGAGGAGGGGGAAAAAAAATGTTTTGAATTTTGCTGACGAAAACCCCTCTGATTTTGCCCAATGCCTGTAAGATTACTCCACAAAAAATTTTAGATACTGTTCCAAAGAGTTCATTATATCAACAATTCATCAATAAGAAATGATTTAGTTCAGCGCTAGGAGGATGCAATTCCAATTAAAATTTCAATTTTAATTTAAAATTTCAATTTCAAAATTAAAATTCCAAATTAAAAATTTCATTTTACTAATTTTTGCTTTTAACACTTACATGTAAATTATTTCCTCAAAGATTTATAATTAACTCATTTATTTAACTCAAAACTTTGAAACTTAAACAGCAGAAGGCACGTGTAATCTACGCATACTTAACACATTTTCCATCGATGTTCTGTAAGTCATCAGAACGAAAAGTATATAAAAGGGTAAATCTATTCCAGCATTATAAAAACTAATTATACTCTTACAATATATACTATTCATGTAGAATAATTAGGAGCCAAATCCAAAAAAGCGTAATAATTTGCGAATTCGTTTTAAAGGCAAAAAAATTAAAAGAACTTACCGAGTTTGGCGATCTCTTGTAAAGAAGCAACGAGTCAACGGATGCTAGACGGCTTGTTGTCCCGACATTTCCAACCATCTGCCAGGATTATGCCATTCTGCTTCAGTAAGGCTTCAGAAGGTGCAAAAAACGGAGTGAGCGATGAAGCTTCATCTAGGGGTTGCATGCTACACGAAACACTCCGAATTAACATGAACGACGGTTATTCATTTGAAATATAAAATAAAAAATACGAAGAGCGCACTTTTAATTCCCTAACCTACTGAACCGAACCGAACCGAACAAAGGCTCCACCGGGCGACGGTGGCCAACGAAGCTATTGTTACTAAGAAGCGAACCCGAGCAAACCGGCCGCGTAAACGAACCGAGCAACCCCTAACCGATCTCGATATCAGCACCTGAAACATCTAAAGAGAGAAAAAAATATTCAGCGCTGTGATGCTAAAGATTGTTGATCACATATCAAAGACATAAGTATTATTTTTTGTTATTTAGAACATTTTAAACTAATGCAATTTCAAAAAAATGTACGAAATATCTAACCAATTAATTTTGTACCTCAGTACAAAACTAGAGCAAGTCTTATCACAAATTGTAACTTCATATTTCAAACCGACTTTAAAAAGTAAGCACAGTTTTAAGGTTGTCAATGCTAATTAGTATCTTCTGCAAGTTGATTTTTCGGCTTTACTTCCAAATGAACGAGCAGACGACAAAGATCAGCTTTGCTCATGCTTAAAACTACAGGAACTTTGTAAAGTCGAGTTTGAATTAAGAAGTTTCAATTCGTGAAATAACCTCGTCTAATTTTGCACTGGAAACGGAATTGACTAAATTACTAACTACCAGAAAATAATGACTAATAAAATTTAATGCTTAAACAAGTACAACTGATAGGGACAAAAAATTCCGAAAAAACTACCGAAAATTCAATAAAACCGTACAAGTTTTTGGATCAAATCGTTTTCTTTTCATCGAACTTATTCTTTTCTATAGTAATTGAGATAAACTTATTTGCAAACAGAATACATACCGGTACTAAAATAAACTCCTTTTAGTAAAAAGCTGGAAAACTGGATTATGCCCAGCATGCAGAAGCCAAGAATCGTTTGTCTGGTCGTCGTAATCGTATCGTACCGCAAGGCGTTAGGAGGAAACGATAGTCGTCCGCAGGTGATTCCATCACTGCTGCCGTAAGAAGTTACTTAAAAATAAAACGGATATCATGTAAATGTTTAAATTCTAATAAAGTATTCGTGTTTTGTTCCCAGTTTAAAAGATGCTTAGGCCCGAATCCCTGAAAAGAAAATGAGGAACAATGAGAAAATCGCGGTATTTTTTCAGCACTGGTAGCAGGAGAACATTCACCCATCCTCGTTCTTCATGGCGTTATCCAAAATTTAAAATGTTACCTGAAAAGAAATTACAAGAGCTATTTAACTGGTGGTAGAAGATGTCTAAAAAATACTAAAAAATTGACGAAAGAAACACTTAGTAAAGCCAAAAAAATATCGATATTTTTGCCATTTTGATAATATCAAGGTATCTATATTTTCCTTCAAAATCGAAGAATCTAAATTCCGGAAATTCTGACAGTATGTAACATATGGGTAAATAAAAGAGGGCCGGGCTTATTATATGGGACAGGGTAATCAATGTCCAGTGATGGTTGCTGAGCTAAACCCCCGCCCTCAAACGCAGAACTAGATAGAGGGTATACGAAAGACGGACTTTTCTCCGGAATGAAGGAAACGACCAAATCTTTAATATTTCCAATCCCAAAGCAGTTGCCAGTCTTTAAAACCCTTCCGCTAACTTTTTAATATTTAGGAATCAAACTTTTAATTCTCAATTAAAAAATTCGGACTAATTTCTTTTGAATGTCTTTCTAAGCTAAAGTTTCCAAGTGATCAGCTAAAAATACAATATCTGTTTAAACTGTCTTATCTAATTTGCATATGAAAGACTGAAAAGAATTGAATGTATGCTAAAACCGAAAAATTGAGTCCTTGATGTCTTCCTACAGGTTTTGCCCCCCTTATAAGATTCAAAATTTTGAATTCTTAGATACTATAACACCTTTTAGTATTTTACACTTTTTTTTCGAAGTTTCTAATTAATGCAAATACATAATTTTTTAATATTTCTAAAATTAGGTGAAATCTTCTGATAATAAAATCCAAGTGAAAATCAATTCAAATATATCAGAGTTATAAACGAATTCGTATCTCATCGTCTCTTCTGTTGTGGTGGCTTCTCCAATCTTGTCACGATCCCAATGGAACATAAAAAAGGAAGAAGAAAACTCCGGCCGTTGAAAACTGTTGGTCCAAGGTCTAGCACCGATTTGTTTTTATTTCTTCAGTAGCTAAAACAATCACAATACATAAAGAGGATAGGTTTTACAATAAAAATACGCGCTTGGGCTTTATTGCTATACGCAAATTATTTATTTCATTTGTAAAATTAAATTCAAAAATTTTAGTAAAAGGTTTTAAAAACGATTTTATAAAACGCAATAAATAAAAAATGCATTAATTAGAAACTTCAGAAATACCAAAATCTTTCTTAGATTGTAATTTAGGATGACAGATCTAATTGTCACAGTTCAAAAACATTTTTGGCTTCTATATGTAAGTTTTCAAATGACTACCTAATGGATTTCACTGAAAACTGTACTCTTGATGAATTGTTAAAGTTTTGACCACCCCTCCAATTCCAGATCTTTAATTCTTAATTATTTAATTCTATACAGTGCACCGTATAGTGGTTTAAACTCTTTTTAGGGCTTTCAAATTAATGTACTTGTATAATCTTTTAACATTATTTGCTAATAATAGAATCCAGATAATATATTAATAGACGGTCATTTGATCGAGGCTATAAGCTGTTTCGTACCCTCATCGCGTCTTCAGTTTGTGGTTGCGACTTACAAATTGTATTCAAAGACAGCCATTACTTCCGGGCGTAGTAAAGTCCTGGCCGAAAATCTGACTCAAATTTTTCTTTTTTTGGTAGCTAAAACAATCAATAGTTAATTAAGAGGATAGGTTTTACAATAAAACAAGCTTTTGGCTTTTTAGTAGCATATACATTTATAAAATAATAATACAATTTTTAAAATCATATAAAATAAAGCTTTTAAGTACATTAATTCAAAGCTCCAAAAATATTAATGATTTGAATCCCAAATAAATGAGTTCAAAAATTTTAGCACAGAGTTTTTAAGCTGCCTAAATTATCAATTCATATTTGCATAAAAAGTCTCCCCAGGAAAAATTTTCCGAATCTTCAGGGATTCTCACACAAAAAAGTATACTTCTAGACAGTTTTGCTTATACCCATAAAATTTTTCTAAATTAATGCATCCTGGACAAAGTTTGAAAAAAAAAAAATTGTTTTTCAAAAAAAGTTGTTAGGCGCGTATTAAAGCTCTTGGGTAAAAATTAGGATGTAAGAGACATTCAGATTTTGAATTGGGACATTCGAGATTAATCTCCCAACAAATTTATTTTCAAAAAAAAAAAAAAATCCTAGCTTTGGAATCCCAATTGTTGGGCAACTGCCCTTATATTAAATAAAAATTGCTATCTGATGTAAAATTTTGGCATAAAGAATCACTTGGAAAACAAAATATATGCTGCTGGCGGGAAAAGATTTATTATAGAAATGGTGGACTAAACAAGTAAGCTTACATGAAATATTTTGCACCAACAGTGCAAATTCAAGGAGTCCAGTGAATGCTTTACATGTAAACCAAAAGTAAATGATTGCCAAGTTTTTTAATAAGTCATGAGCAATTAAATACATTTTGCTTAGTTTTTCTTTTGTAAAACTTTGTAGGAAGTTCTTTCTTAGACCTGAATGAAATTAAAAAACCAAAACTTGCTGTTCAATTCTCTTCTTGTACATGTAAAAACTTCACAAAATCTATTTTATAGCTCAAGCTTCAGCAATAATATACCAATCTCCACATTTTGGAATCAAAGTTAGCACTATTATTCTATTAACCACTAGACTTTAATTAGTACTAGCCAACAAAAGTGATAATCAAGAAACATACATACGCTTTTTGACTCTTGCAATTACTTCATGAAAATGTTCTAGATAGTTATCCAGAACAAAAATAACTGGAACGGTCTTACCGCATCAGCTACGACGTCATGCACAGGCAGAGATCCACCTAGGCCCCAACCTTAGCTCAAAACAGCTTAAATGGCAGAACACTGGTAATCTGTAACAAAACAAATACAGAATATTAATTAATGAACCAGTGAAGCCTGAACACAAATGAGGCCCTAGCCAACCGTCTCGATGCGGCCCCCCAAACCGCCCTCCCTTAATACACTAAATAAGATATTTATCTGTTAGGAATTTTTCCAGAAAATTTTGTTTTAGTTTTGAACGATTGGACTTTTTTTCCTTTGGTTTAAAGTAAATTCGAATAATTAGTAAATTATGACCGTTTGTTCTGATGTACTGTACTATTTTAATGGCAGGTACAGAAGTTAGCCTGGGTAATAAGGTTAAGCGATTTGAAATTCGAAAATTGCGAAAATAAGAGACACCCTAAATAGAGCAATTGGTATATGCAAACCAGGCAATCCTGTGCAAATCGTTTAAAAAATGGTGAAATTCTTTTATGAATGCAAAAAACTCTTCTCATACATCTGGAAAGCCGAGAAAAAAAAATGATTACAATGTTAAATTAATGATAAGAGACTCCCAACAGTGCAAACGTGTACAATCTCATGTCGTAACCCCTCATTAAGGGTTCGTTTTTTAACTGGCTGAGACGTGTAAAACATTTGCTTTCCCAATTTTAGGTCAAACATAGCTTACATCCTTTGTAATGTTAGCTTTTTAGACTAAAAACCATAAAACGGATCCTTAAGTCGGTGAAAGAGGTATTAAATTTCTTTTTGGTTCATTTGGCGGATGGCTCTCAGGACTACATCACCAGTCGCAAATAAGTGACCTACTCCCGCAAAATGCATTTTTGGCATCAGGCTTGGAGTTGTTTGTTCACGATTCTTCCGATAGTTAAGATCTGAGAATAGAAAGCTACACCCCAAAATAAAAGTATGTGAATTTGTGTACCTCAGAGCCAAAACGTCGAATTTATATAAAAGGATGAAAATAATAGCAATTTATTTATTTTTTGGAATGAAACGACAACGTGACGACTCCAGCCATTTTAAAAAAAATTTCCATGATACTGTCGCAGGACCCTTTCTTATGAATGTCAAAAAATATGTCAGTATTTCCTTTTCGAAGAACCAAATCAGGGGAGTGTAATGTACTTTCAGCTTCACTACGGAAAACACTACATGATCATTTTCGAGTCCGATTTGTTTTTGTGTTTTATTAAAAAACGATTCGTGTTTTACATAATTATTGTTGTATATTTGGCACCATGCTGCGTCTTTGACTACATGAGGGTGACACTCATACACAGCAACAGACACGATTTGCCTTTAGCGCGCTAGTGTTCACACACTGATTTCTAATGATCCATTTCCCGCTTAATCACAACAGTTTTTTTTTGTTAAAAAAAAATAATAAAATAAAATAAAATAAAATAAAATAAAAAGACTCCATTTTCAAGAATTTTTGTCAAATCCAGATGTTTTTATATTCAATACACTGACCATTCAGAATAGCGGGCACAAAAATGATCCTGTCGTGGTTTTTGCAGTAAAGTTTACGCCAGCATTCCCAATTTAATGATTGTGCACTTAAAAAGGGCTTTCGAATATTCATTAAAGAAACAAAACGGGATTAACTAACCCCAACGGAAAATAATTTTCCAACTCAAAGAGTTTGCCGAAAAAAGTGGTATAGAGGGGAATCCGAATCATGATAGTCGTTTCGGTTTTGCCAGCTTTCCAACTGCTAAAGTTTTCACAATATTCTTAAAATTGTTCGAAACAAAAAAAAAAAAAAAAAAAAAAAAAAAAAAAACGAAGGCTTTACTTATTGACCAAAAGAGTATGATTATTTAATTAGTGAGCCAAATGATTTCGATTATTATTTTAATTCAAATAGGGGGTTGTTTGTTTTATATTTGGGGTTGAACCAAAGTTGGTGTGATTGCACTTGATTAAACAAAAAAAAAAAAAAAAAAAAAAGCGTTTTTTCTTTAACCGAAATTTCGGGGGATTCCCCACTGAAAGTAAAATTTTTATTTCACGGCTTGTACTTGGATTTTTGTGCATTAATTCCCTTGTAATTGCCGATTATCAATACGCCATGGCACAAAACCGAATACAAGCCGTAAAAAGTACATTCAACCCTTTGCAAACGACGATAATAAATTTATTATCAGCTAATTTTAATTAATTTATGATCACTTATCCATCAGATTAAGTTGAAACTTTGGACATACGTCATATTTAATTTAAATTAAAAAATTATTTTAAATAATCTTGACTCCCATGTTTAGCTTATGAAGGTAAAAAAAATATAAATGTTTATAGACAAAATTAATTAATTTATAAGCACTTATCCATCACCCTAAGTTGAAATTTTTAAAATGAGTCATGTTTAATGAAAAAAAAAAAAAAAAATTATAAACAATTTTTGACTCCCATGTTTAGCTTATGGAGGTAAAAATATACACACATGTTTAACGTATTAACAAATTTATTAAGAAGTTCTAAAAATGACGAATATTGGACTTACTACGCCATCAGATAGGATAGCCGTATCTGAACGACTATAAAATAAATTACAGCTATGGCATTTGCTGTTGCGTTCCGATTTTTCAACGAATAGCCACCGTTTATAAATATAAATAAATATAAAAAGAACCATTCCGATAAGCTAAGCATAGGCTTATTGAATAACAATATTAGTACAATTTTCTTTTATAACGACTCCAGTCACACTAATCATCCTAAAAAGTTACTTAAAATCAGGGCTGCTAATCGAAATTCGCTTGAATTTTGATTAATTTCAGTTATGATTTTTTTTAAATAAGAATTTTAATTTTGATTATGGTTACTGAACTCAAAATCTTGACAGCTGATTACGATTTTGATTTTAATTATTAACTTTGCTCAATATACGATTAATTTCGGTTTTTCATATCAGATTTTCGTTACGTTTATTGATTCGATTTGATTTCAGTTACGTTTATTGGCTTTTCAGTTTGTAAATTTTCGATCTTGATTACAGTTTTTCGGTTGCATTAAAATTTAATTTTAGTTTCAGTTACCATTTCCACTGACTCTTTTGTTAATTTCAATTACGATTATGATTACGATTTTTAGTTATAATTTTGCTTTCTTTTCCATTCTTTGTCTAAATTTTGAGAAAATTATCCCTTTTTTACAGCCAGTACCAGAAAAAGCACACGATAGGGAAAAAATGGGAAAAAATTCAAATTGTTTAATTCTTTTTAATTCAGATAAAAAATTTAGGAAATAAAATTCACAATTGGCAGTAAATGACTTGTCGGCCCGAAATAAACTTCAAAAAAAGGCGTAAAAATATATGAAATAGAAATTGCCAATGAAATAAAACTTGACTGAACTAAAAGCCCAGTACAAAGATCATTTTACTTGAGATCATTTGAGACCGCGCACTCCTAGAATTTTAATTATTTTTCGGTTTATTATTTTTTTTTACAGTTGTTTTTGATTATGATTTTTATTAAATTATTTTAAAAATTATTTTTAATTACGGTTTTTAGCAAATTCTTATTTCAATTTCGATTTTCGATTTTTTTATTTCGAATTCAATTTCGGTTATGATTTTGATTTCAATTCCGTTTCTTAACCTCTAATTTCAGTTACGGATATTCAATATTTCTCTTCTTTTTTCGATTGATTTCAGTTTTTGTTTTTTTGGAGTCAGAAATATTCGATAATCGCTATTTATGATTATGATTATGATTATGATTTGATTAACAGCCATAGTTAGGGCCCCTAACCCATGCTTTTCTCTGAAAAATTAGAAACTGAAAGCTCTTCCATTCACATTCTGTTCTGATGTGCTAGTTTTGGTCCGCCTGAGGAATTAATCCTCATACTCTCTGATTTTCGAGAGCGTTCCCCTATCCGCCCCCTGGGGAGGCGCCCGATGGGGACTAGCCAAAAACCCCACACGGGTTGGTGGGACAACCCTGTCCCCAGCCACCGAAAAAGATGCCATCCTCCCAACGGCACAAAGTCACCCACCTCGTACGGGTCGACATAAAAATGACGTCCTTTTCATATCGATCCGCACGAGATGGGTGCCGTAACGTAAGGAGGATTTTATCCCTCTAGATGGCTGACTTAAAACTAATTTAAACTACCCTAAAAACTAACTTAACTTAAATCTAGACTTAAAACTACTTAAAATACTTAACTTATTTATACTAGTTACTAAGCTTAGCTTAAACTTAAATTAAGGTTGTACAAATGTACAATGTACGGCATTGGACATTCATACAATTTACATATTAGATATTAGAGACAAGATTGTCTGTACTTTTCGACAATCTTTTGCGCGAAAAATGAACTCGATTCTGTTTTTTTTTTTTTTTTTTTTTTTTTTTTTATGTCGTTTAACCGCTTTAAAAAATGTGCTAATCGACAGCTTTTAAAAATTATGGCTGTCTTTTAAAATCCCGTTTTATTTATTATTATATTTTTTTTTATTAATAAAAGATGTGAGGGAGAAATAGAAATAAGAAAAAGATGAAAAGTAAAAACTCCATAACCCAATACCGAGTATAAAACACCTATGCCCATGCCCATGACCATGACCATACCCATTACCATACCATGCCTGTACCAAACTCAAACCTCCTTGATGAAGCTTTTGGACTGCGTTGGCGGCTGCGACGAATCCTTGGCTGCTCCTGTAAAAACAAAAACAAAAAAAAGACAATTAAAAAAGGGGGGGCTTGGAGACCCTCACAATGGAGTTTATCTCCCGCGGTATGATTGTAATAAAAAAATTAATTATTTTAAACTGTAATGTTGTTATTATTGTTATTACTATTTTTTTTAAATTAATTTTGAGATTATAAAAAAAAAAAAAAAAAAAAAAAAAAAAAAAAATGCAAAAACATTTCGGATTTCCAGGCGTAAAAGGTTAAGACCTTCCGCATTGGACCGGCCGTCAGGGGAACCATGCCATTAGAGCGAGCCGGGAGCCTAGGCTTTAACTGTGCATATATGTACAGCTAAGCTTGCGGTGCGCCAATAACCTCGGACACCCCAGTCATCCGAAATGAACCCTGGAGACTCTCACTATGGAGCTTATCTCCCGCGTATCCATGATCGAATCGAATAGAATACACAGCCTAATAAAACTCTGCAGCTCCAAGAGGGGCTAACTCCTAACTTAACGTTTCGGGGGAACTTAACACTAAACACTTAAAACTAATACCACAAGGCCAGTCGCTGGGTCGATACCTAGGCCTTCTACGATGGGAGACTAAACCTCCTGGTTTATCTCCAAGCCGGGCCGAAAATAATTATTAAAAAAAAAAAAAAAAAAAAAATTAAATCCTGTGATTTAAAAAAAAAATAAAATAAAGCCCGCACTAAAAATATTTATAAATAAAAAAAAATAAAAAAATTACGATGCGACTACTCCGAGAGTCAAAACCCGAATGACGCTAGGAACCTGAATCAAGATGGCGCTTGGATACGTCATGCGCAGACAGGCACGCCCTCTGTAATCCAATATGGCGCCTCAAACATTTTAACTGTAAATATCTGTGAATCCAAAACTTCCAGCAGCCGCCAGTTGGCAGCCGCCAACGCAGTCCAAAAGCTTCATCAAGGAGGTTTGAGTTTGGTACAGGCATGGTATGGTAATGGGTATGGTCATGGTCATGGGCATGGGCATAGGTGTTTTATACTCGGTATTGGGTTATGGAGTTTTTACCTTTCATCTTTTTCTTATTCTATTTCTCCCTCACATCTTTTTATTAATAAAAAAAAATAATAATAAAAAATAAAACGGGATTTTAAAAGACAGCCTATAATTTTTAAAAGCTGTCGATTAGCACATTTTTTTAAGCGGTTAAACGACATAAAAAAAAAAAAAAAAAAAAAAAAAACAGAATCGAGTTCATTTTTCGCGCAAAAGATTGTCGAAAAGTACAGACAATCTTGTCTCTAATATCTAATATTGTAAATTGTATGAATGTCCAATGCCGTACATTGTACATTTGTACAACCTTAATTTAAGTTTAAGCTAAGCTTAGTAACTAGTATAAATAAGTTAAGTATTTTAAGTAGTTTTAAGTCTAGATTTAAGTTAAGTTAGTTTTTAGGGTAGTTTTAAATTAGTTTTAAGTCAGCCATCTAGAGGGATAAAATCCTCCTTACGTCATACGGCACCCATCTCGTGCGGATCGATATGAAAAGGACGTCATTTTTATGTCGACCCGTACGAGGTGGGTGACTTTGTGCCTTTGGGAGGATGGCATCTTTTTCGGTGGCTGGGGACAGGGTTGTCCCACCAACCCGTGTGGGGTTTTTGGCTAGTCCCCCATCGGGCGCCTCCCCAGGGGCGGATAGGGGAACGCTCTCGAAATCAGAGAGTATGAGGATTAATTCCTCAGGCGGACCAAAACTAGCCACATCAGAACAGAATGTGAATCTGGAAGAGCTTTCAGTTTTCTTAATTTTTCAGAGAAAAGCATGGTTAGGGGCAGGGCTGCTAATCGAAATTCGCTTGAATTTTGATTAATTTCAGTTATGATTTTTTTTAAATAAGAATTTTAATTTTGATTATGGTTACTGAACTCAAAATCTTGACAGCTGATTACGATTTTGATTTTAATTATTAACTTTGCTCAATATACGATTAATTTCGGTTTTTCATATCAGATTTTCGTTACGTTTATTGATTCGATTTGATTTCAGTTACGTTTATTGGCTTTTCAGTTTGTAAATTTTCGATCTTGATTACAGTTTTTCGGTTGCATTAAAAATTTAATTTTAGTTTCAGTTACCATTTCCACTGACTCTTTTGTTAATTTCAATTACGATTATGATTACGATTTTTAGTTATAATTTTGCTTTCTTTTCCATTCTTTGTTCTAAATTTTGAGAAAATTATCCCTTTTTTACAGCCAGTACCAGAAAAAGCACACGATAGGGAAAAAATGGGAAAAAAATTCAAATTGTTTAATTCTTTTTAATTCAGAATAAAAAATTTAGGAAAATAAAAAATTCACAATTGGCAGTAAATGACTTGTCGGCCCGAAATAAAACTTCAAAAAAAGGCGTAAAAATATATGAAAATAGAAATTGCCAATGAAATAAAACTTGACTGAACTAAAAGCCCAGTACAAAGATCAATTTTACTTGAGATCAAATTTGAGACCTCGCACTCCTAGAATTTTTAAATTGTTTTCTTCTTATTATTATTTTTTTACAGTTGTTTTTGATTATGATTTTTATTAAAAGTATTTTAAAAAATTATTTTTAATTACGGTTTTTAGCAAATTCTTATTTCAATTTCGATTTTCAATTTTTTTATTTCGAATTCAATTTCGGTTATGATTTTGATTTCAATTCCGTTTCTTAACCTCTAATTTCAGTTACGAATATTCAATGATTTCTCTTCTTTTTCGATTGATTTCAGTTTTTGTTTTTTTGGAGTCAGAAATATTCGATTAATCGCTATTTATGATTATGATTATGATTATGATTTGATTAACTGCCTTGCTTAAAATAAGTCTTGCATTCGTTAAGGAAATTTTTTTCTCCCATAAGCTAAACATAGGAATAAAAGATTTGCATGAAACTTGCCTAACATCTTTTGTACTTCATTGCTGTCGATGAAACTTTAAAATATAAGCGCCGTCTGGAATTAGCTTTTTTCAAGGTCACTATGACGTCAGCAAAGGGTTAATTCAATGCTTGATTGCTGGAATTATTTATCTAGGATGCCAGTTTTTCTACACAAACTCGGATGAGTTTAACACTCGTTTTTATTGTTACACGAAATCGAAACTGCTTCCCTGTCCAAGTGAAAATCACTTCCCAATTCAATGAACCTCACGCCAAATCATCTTCAAAACCGGATGTTTTCCCGGGGACAATAGGTAAACTTCAGCACGTGCTAAGAATCAAATTACTCCCTTATGGTAAAGATATGATGAAGATGTACGTTTAAGATTCTTTTTCCGGTTTATTTAAAATTGCCTCGATTCAGAACTACCGTAAAAAGTGGTTTTGTCCTATTCCAATTCTGAATGGATATGTATTTGCTGATGTTTTTTAATGAAGAAGTGCACTCGTTTCAAAAATGGGAATAGGACAAAATACTTTGCCTGGCAGAAAAAAAACCGAAGACATTTTAAATTACTTTTATGCTTCAGTGGCCGTATACATATATTAAGGGAAAAATATTTTGACGATTTCCGACTTCCCTCCCCTCCCTTCTCTCGCTGGATTACGATTTATATAAGTGCGGCCAAAAGCTATTCGGATAATATTTCGTCCCTAGTTATGTAAAAATGCGAAAAGAAAAATTTCAGATAAATTTAAAAAACAAAATCAATAAAAAAAAAAACTGTAACACTTCTGTTTTTTTCATTTTCTTTATAAAATATTTTTACTCCCTTTTTTTCCCTATTGTCAAACATTTCTTTTGAAAAAGTTGAACAAAAGGCTGGGACTTCATGCTCAGCAATTCTTTATTACGATTATTTTTTTTTATAAAGTTAAGTGTCATTGTTCCGGGATGTGTGTTCCTCATTGTTTTAAACGTATCAAGAGCCTTTTTTAAGTAAGTTTCCAAATTACAATGGTTTTTTTTCCAGAGAGTAGTTTGTTGGTTAAAAAAAAAAATTCAGGAACGGATATAATGCTCGAGAGCTGTTGTGGAATAGGACGGGTCGAAAATGAAAAATTTTGGAATTTGAAAACTACTGATAATGATGTCTTTTGTTCTTTTGGCATCACTGTAGGCATCACAATTAACCCTAATGTTTCCAGATTTTTTGAAGGTCACCTTGAGGTCGCGCAAGGCCAACAAGTTTTTGAAATGTCCACATAAGGGCAAAAAATAAGAATATTTTTTTTAGCTGAAAAAAAGTCTAAATTCATTTTAGCAGAAATGAAGTCTAAATTCATTTCTGAGTATGGTTTTTGGAATTACTAAGAAAGAAAAAATTAAAAACAAAAAAAAGACCTAAAGCTCAAACACCTTACACTTAAAGTAATTTTGAACTTCATATTCGTAATCTGCGCAAAATTTCCGATGGTAAGCGATACTTTTCTCAGAAAACAAAAATTCTTATCTTTTGCCCTTGTATTGGCTCTTCAAAAACTTCAAGGTCATTGTGCCACCTCAAGATGACCTTCAAAAAATCTGAAAAAAATTAGGGATAAGCTTAATAGTATTGCTAAAAGGCGCTCACTCCACTATCAGAAGTTTTCAAATTTCAACAATTCAACCCGAGTTCAGCTTATTAAAAACATTAAATCATCATCAGTTTCTAGAATCTTATCAGAAGAAGTTATTTTAAGTTTTCTTGCTATTAAGATCTTTTCGCTTAGGAACTTGTATTTTTGTTGCATTTCTACACAGATCTGAAGATTTTCCTTTAATCTTTCAACATTTTTTTCTACTAATGTAGTAAAGGGCACATTTTTCTCCCCATACCTAATTAGAATTATAACGAATAAGCAATTCATGCCTCTTCTCATTCTGCCTTAAAACAACTTGACAATGTTTTAAGACTTGGCCCAATTTGCTAAATCCTCTCAGATCCAAAAAGGCCATATAACGCAACCCTCCTTAATCAGGTAGCTTCCCTTCTGTCTGCCTGATCCTTGCATTTGTCAATTATAATAATGCCTCTCTACTCATCACAACTTTGAGTACCAGGCAGAGAAGAGTGCACTTTAGCCAGATAAGGTCCTAACATGTTTCTCATCATGGCAGCTATTCCATTAGAATTAGATATTCCACTCCCACTTTCGTTACTCAATGACAAGGCTCTATAAAGCCTTGCAGGACATAATTGTTGAAAATCATCAGCAATTAAAGCAAAACTCTGCCTGCATCTTAAAAGCAATCTATATTAAGTTTATGGAAAAGAAAATGTATTAATAATTTTATGATTATTCCCTGTGATTGGGGTGAACCAAATATTATTTACTTTATAATTATAAATGATAAATATGAAACATCAGACAGATTCTATGAAACTGTTGCAAAAAATGCAAACCTTCAAAATTATTTTTACATGAGCATGGATCAAAATATAGTACAAAAATCATAGAACTTTATTCCCTATTATCGTTGCACTTGTTAAATAGGATTTATAAAACCTTAAAGCTTCAGAAATCTTATAGTATTAGCATCCTAATCCTAATGTAATAATTATGTTTAAATCATTAAGTCAGACTTCAGAAAAAAAACTTATGATTCCATCCAATATCAATTTTCAAGTCCTTTTTTATATCAATTTATTATTTGCATGAGGACCTTGAATTTCCTAGGAAATGAGCTAACATGCTGATTAAGAATTTGATAAAAGTACCTGCTACAAAATAATAAACAAAAATTTCAAATTTATTAACTCTTGACCTCTCCACACATAAGCTTGTACTTACTTGCTTGATTTTACATTTTTTTAGCTAGACAATTAATTATGATTCCAAGCAAAAACACTTAAAAAATTATGATAAGAATTACAGTACCAGCTGCTGTACAAACTAAAGCCTAAATATTTTGTTTGCCTCAAATACAACTTCATTATCCCCTAGGATTTGAAGTCCAACTTCAAAGCTGTTTGATATGTTTTTGAAATGTAACATTGGTCATAACTGATGCAACACCCCAAACAGAACCTAATATGGCTTGCTTTGCAGCTAATAGGACATCAATCCTCTTACGATTTCCTAGGCACTGGTAAACCATTTAATAGGACTCATCTAAATACATTTGCCTAATAAATAACATCCCAAGAATCATGTTTGCATAAAAACTGTCAGCTAGTGCCGATTAAACGATTATATCTGCACAAAAACATGAATGCGCCAAAAAATCATAATCATAATGCTAACCTTATTTTTCCCACGCTCGCATCATTTCCCACGGTGATCCAAAGCGTTGACTATGGCAGTCTTCCTACGTTTCATTTACCTCCATCGCAAAAGGAAGTAACACACTTGACAAATTTACCCCGAAAAGCAACTATAAAACATTAAAATTCTTAAAAAATAAAAACATCATCCGCGTCCAAAAATCCTGACTTCCCGAAATCCTTGCGAGCTACATAAAAAACAAGATGTCGGAGCAGAGCAACAATCAATCAGAATAGAAGGCGGTGCATATTCAAGTATTGGCGCAACCTTAGGAATTTATTCGTTACCTTGTTTTTCTGATGCTCTAAAAAACTAGTTTGGTTCGTCCAAATATTTTGGGCTGTTTAAATTACCACAGAGAATTTTAGCAGGGCGTCTGCATATTCAATAGACAAATTTTAGTTTGTCTCCCAATCCAAAATTGGGGACCTGAAATTTCAAGTTAGATAAACCTTTATTTTGGTTTTACTGAACTTTTTTGAATTAGTTGAACATAGAAAAATGTTTCTTGAAATTAAAAATTTCGTGTTACCTAACTATTACCTACTTTTGGTTGAATTACACAAAAACGTTTTTCAGTGGAGAAAATTCAAATATTGCCCGCCATTTTCAGTAGTTGGCATCGGTGATTTCTTTCCTCCCACTATGTTGGATCACCTGCTTCATTTTTGTTTACATTTCTTGATGTAGTCCGCGATGAATTGCGATGTGTTTTCGGATTGAAGGGCGTTTTCTTCAAAACCACAAAAAATAATTAAGGTAATAACAAAGTTTAAACCAATTCCTAATGGTTTGATGATTTTAAAGCCATTTATATTACGTAAAATTACAATCGCGGCGAATTTTAGTTCAATGTCAAAAGATCAAAAGTATCTCCTACTAACTCCTTATTTCATACTCCTTTTTTTTTTTTTTCAATCGATGTCCTAGATTGTTTAGCTATATACCAGTTGATTCTTAGCATCGGAATAAATTTAACTGTTAATAAATTCTTTTCTTGAGATAAAAATTCGATTTGGAAATTGTCTCAGAACTCTCGCGGTTTTATTTTAGTTAATTCCATTTAATTGAACTTTGTAGGTCAAAATTTTGCGTGACTTGATTAATATTGGGCGCACTTCCTTCATTGATTTTATACAGTAGATTATTGTTATTGTTATACGGCAATAAAAGTGAAGGGTATATATGTACTTTTAAACATATTCTAGAATATTGATGTCTGATTGTTTTCTTTTTTATTTATTATTGTTTTTGTACATATGGTTTTATATTTAATGATACACTTTTTTTTATTTATACAGCTTCGAATAGGTTCTGTAGTTTTATTTTTTGAAAATATTTATGACAGAAAATGACTTTTTTTTTCTTATTCTTCAGGCAAAATGTAGAAAGCAACAACATTATGGAAACAATAGATCCTTATGAGCAACAACTGTTGGGAGTTTTTGAAAGTTGCAGTGATTATTCCAATGGCAGTCTGAGTTCTGCCGGATTGTACCAACTATGCGAAAAACTTCAGCTAGAAGATCATTACAGCAGGCTTGTGAAATGCCTCTTTGGAGATTCGAAAGGAAAACGGGTGTCATTTTATGAGTTTAAGGATGGGTTTTTGAAGCTTTTAAATGGTTCTGACTGTGATGAAAAAGTAAATGGAGGAATTTCACCTGGTATGTATTTAAATATTTGCAAATAAAGGTATAATGTATTGCTGATTGAATTTTTATTTTTTTAGCTCGGGAAGTATCTCCTAAATATGTGTTTGGTAAGAAGAAATATGGACGTCGTTCAAGGCCAGAGTATAATGAAAATGAAAGTCAATTTAATGATGAGGGAGATGATATTACGGAAACACCTAGATCAGAAGGCTCTGGAGATGAAAATGAAATTGAGGAATCGGTACCTAAAAAAAGGAGAGCCAAGGACAGCAAAGAAAATGATTACAGTACTGAAAGCGATTATTTAGGTATTGAGATTATTTTATTGTTTTATTTTATTTATTTTTTTTATGTGAAAAAATGTCATTGTAGGTGGTGGTGATGCAAATGAGAAATGTGATCAAATAGCATCACCTTCAATAACAAGCACAACAAATGAAGAAGAATGCTTGATTTCTGCTTGGTCCAGTGTTTCCAGAGGTTCTGCAGAGAGTTTGACAAGGGATGAGTTAGTCCAAGTCTTCCAGTTTGTGGGGTTAGAGAATGGGTCCGATGAGGTAGATATTGGTGAAAAATACGTAGAATCGTTAACGACAAAACTACTGATTACCTTATAATTTTATTTTTTTTTTCAGGCGGCGCAAAAAGTGTTTGAAAAACTAGGTTTTGAAGAAGATGGAAGGATCACATTGCAAGAATTATTGGAATTTATTCGAAGCGGAGTAAGCTTAGGAAAAGAAGTCAGAACTGAACATTTAGAAACAGATGCATGCCAGAAAAATTCATTGGATTTTTTAGATTCTTCAAATTTAACGTAAGTAAAATTGCTGCTGAACTTCCTTAAAATCAATCTTAATTTTAATTGGTTTATTTTTTAGTTCTGTCACCGGAGCCAGCCTGGTGGAGCAATGGGAAACGGCAGGTGTTCCAGGAGCAGCACAACTATTGCACAATCTTGGCCTTTCTGTGACCCAACAAGTTGACGTGTCCTCTCTTGTTTCCGTTTTATCTGAAGAATTGAAAAGTTTAAGCGACGAAGAAAAATCAGCGCGACGAAATTTAGATCCTTACGTGGCTTTGTTACGAGCTAGCTCGGTTCTTCAAAATGTATACGTCCAGTGTCTCAAGTAAAGTCGAATTTATTTTTGCAAACATGAAAAAAAAGAAAAAAGATTTAAAAATTTTTTTTTTTTTTTTTTTTTTTTTAGATCTACGATGGAACACATGAATGCTGAAAAGGAAAAATTACGAAATGATGTCGTGGAGGCAAACCAGAGAGCTTTACTTTTAGCCCAGGAAGTAGATGATCATCATTCTAAATTAGAACACTCGACCCAACAGCAAGTAAAGTAAGGAAATATTTGATTTGACATCTCAGCAATATTTACCGTAGAAATTCTTTTTCGAAATTAATTTTTCGAAATTTGTGTTTTCGGTAAAGTTAGGTGTCACCATTTTTTTCACAGATTTCACAGGAGAGGGGGGAGGGAAGGAAGCAAAAATTTCGTAAGAAATATACTTTAATTTTGAAGTATTTCAACGTTAGAATTGGTTCCGAAAACCATAGGAAGGCTTGATTAGAGTTTATTACCAGAAATCATTCCGTAATTTTAATAAAGTTAATAACGGGCTAGAGTATGCAGTATCTTTTGGAATTTCTCCAAGGAAATCATAATGTCTTAGCAGGGCATATACTCGCATTTTTCGCGTGCACTATGAGCTTTTATATCTCTTAAATTCGAATTTTTATCTGCAAGTTTTTCGTTTTTATAATAAAAGTCCGGATATTTATGAAGAACGGATGTTAGTCTTTTCTTGAGCATTGTTTGTTATTTAATTTAATTAAATTTTTTTTTTTTTTTTTTGTAAAAAAAGAAGTACAGTAGTAACACGTAACTTACGTGAGCAAAATTTTGATGTCTGAAAGTACAAAAAAAAGGTCTTGTATTGTTCTAGAACTGAAGGCATTTTTTAGAATTTTTTTTATTTGATTTTTTTAAAGTTGTCATATGGTTTTCAAAATAATATCAAAAGCTGGTCGAATTTTTCCACACTGTAAAAACTGCCCAAAATAAGCTTAGTTACCAAAATCGTGAAATCAAAACGAAAAAAAAATTTGTCCGAAAACTTCTCAAAATTTCATCTTCATACTCTTGAAATACTCTGAGGAAAGCCTCAGCCCATATTTTTACGCATTTTTTCTGCAAGGAAAAATTGGTCAAAATATCTGAAATATCTGCAGGGAAAAATGGCTAATAAATATGAGGAAAACTTAGAATTTTTTTGTCCCTAAAAGCCGTTTTTGAGATGAACACCTTTCCAATATTGACAAAAAAGCCCATACTAGGACACAGAGTTTATGGTAATTGCCATTTTTGGGATTTTTTCATGAATCCTCTGGGATTTTTCAATTAGAAAATTCCCAAGGCCCGGATATTTAGATTTGCCAGGGAATTAGAATTTCTATAAACAATTTCCTAATGTTATTTTTTTAAACTATTTTTTTTATTTTTACAGAATTTTAGAGCAGCGGCACGCAGAAAAAATGAGGGAACTTACGTTGCAACTAAAAACAGAACAGGAAACTTTGGTCAGCCAAAATTCGGTCCTTGAACAAAAATTGGTTGCTTTGGAAGAGGAAGAGAGCAAAAGCAAGGCATTGATATCGCAATTGGAAATAGAAAATAAAATGCTGGATCAAGAGCACAGAGCCGTGATGGATCAGCTGTCGTCATTGCAAGCCGCCAAAGAGAAACTGGAAAGAGATATGGAATCCCTGTCGGGGTTGCAGCAAAAGGTTTTGGAAATGGAAGCAGCCATGAATGATCAGGATGTTATAACATTGCTGGAAAGGATTCAAAGTTTGGAAGCTGAAAACACGAACCTTCGAGATCGCAACGATGAATTGTCGATTGAAGTTGAAGAGTTGTCAGCCAAACTTTGTAATACTTTCATTAAAAAGTAAGTTTTGAATTTTTTTTTTTTTTTTTTTTTAATATATTTTTTTTGTTCTTTTAATAAATCTGAAAATAAATTTTTTTTGTAGGAGATCTAGTCCAAATAATTCAATGTCCATTAAAGTAGATGAATTAATGGAGGAAGATAATGTTAGCGGAGTGGCGACTAAAAGGAGAGGGCAATCGTTTTCATTGGAGTCGGCGGAGGATAGCGGAGGGGAAGAGGGAAGTCCAAGGCTTGGGAAACTTAGGAAGTGTTCAAATGCTAAGGATTACGTGTTAACTACCACTTCATTGCAGGGTAAAAATAAACATAATAATATTATAGCTTTGTGCTTTTGTTTTTCGTGAGCGGTAATTTGCCACGATAAAATTAACGGAAGAAACGCAAACTTTGTTCTCAAATCATAGAAATGTTATTTATTTTATGATTTCTTTGATTGTAAAGAATGATTCTTTTTTAAAATGTATATTTCACATTTTAAAAATTTACCAGGAATCTATATAGCGCTTTATAAAATTATTTAAGTATACGGAAGTAAATTTCACTGGCCTGGAACATCAAATTTCTATAAAAATTTTAAAAGTTCGGGAAATTTATTTTTTAGGAAGTATCCCGGGCATATGTTTGGGAAATATATTTGTATATTTGTCAAGAATTTTGAGCAACTCCCGAAAAAAGCGACACATTTGTTCTCGGAAAATTAAAGATAATTTTCTTTCCGGAACTTCATTCTCGTAATTTTTGAAAGTGGCAAAAAATTTTGGGAAATATACCTCGAAACCTTTCTGGTTAATAGACTCTTGGGTTTTACCTTTTAAAATACACTCTAGATCCTAGAAATTTATTTCCGTATATTTACATAAATATATGAGGCCACACCTCATATATCGATTAAGAACTTCACTTATAAAAGGAAATTTAAGGAATACGGCTTGTTTTTGGGAATTTTTAGCACACTTATTTTAAGAGATTTTTGTCCGAAAAATTATTTGATAAAGAGTGAAAGTTAAAATAACTTTTTTGATTATTTGGGTGGAACCAGTCATTATTTCTGGGGAAACTTGGGAGCAGAAGGCTTAATGATAATTTTTTTTTTTTCCAGGATTACAAATTCACAGCCTTAACCGAGGGGAAAGTTTGGAAGATGACTTATCCGATAACTTGCCATTGCCTCCAAAACCTAAAAATGTAAGTTTCAAGTAGTTGCGCATTAGCATCAGTTGTAATTCCAATCGTTAACAATCACTGTGATATTTATACAGTATTTTGTATTTTACATGACCGTTTAATCATTTTAATTATTTTTTTTTTACAATTTTTATTTATTAAAATATTTTTATAATACCTTTTTTCTTATTTTTATTTTTAATTTTTTTTATTATTTTCTTTTTTTTTTGTTTTTTATGTTACCTTTTTTCACTTAGTATCCTATTTTTTTAGAAAATTTTTTTGAGTGTGAGTGAGTAATGAGTTTTAATTTTTTTTTTAATTCCCTCGTGTGGTGTAAGTGAAATATTTTATTTAAATAACTTCAGAACTACTTAGATTTGCTTATTTTTTTTGGCGTGAATACGTCTTAGTTTCCACTCGTTTAGATTTTTAGTATTTTCTGTTTTTTCCATTTGTTACTGTAGGTGACTGAGTGTAGTAGCCCTAAAGAAGACGCATCGTTAGAAAATCTTCCTTTCTCCCTAGAATTGAAGCAGGTAAGCCCTCATTATTGTTATTTTTTTTTTTTCTGACTCGACCGCGTTTTTTTTTTTTCACAATTTTTGAATTGTGGTTTTTCAACACTTAATTTTTTTTTTTTTAATTTTCAGGTAACGTGCCTTGATATGGAGCCTTTTTACGATACAAATCTAAATGGTGCTGAAATAATAAAAAAACTCAACGAAAAATTAGACAAAGTCGACGACATGGTCGCTGGGGACATCGTGTCCGGATTCAAAGAATTGCTAAACGAATTATCTAAATCTAAAAAAACGGATTCCTGCCATAATTGCTGTGAGAAAGACAATGAAGTCGAAGGATTGAAATCCGAATTGAACAAACAAAGGGAGACGTTTCAAAGGGAAAAAGAAAGCTTGGAAGGGAGGTGCAAAGACTTGGAAACTAGTTTAGAATTATTAAAGGAGGAATATGAGAAAACTGAGGATTATTGGGCTGATAAATTGGAAGAAGAGAGGTTGTTGTTTGAGAGGGAGCATAAATTGAGCGATGAGAAGTATGCTGAATTAGTTGAAAAAATTATGGAGTATGAGGATATGTTGAATATGGAGCGGGAGCAGAAACAAAGACTGGAAACCATCGATGAGAGGGCTAGTTTTGAGAAACAGGTGGGATGGGAAGGGATAAATACTTACCAGTACCGCTGCAAGGTTGGATTTTTTTTTCTTTGCTGACATTCTAAAGAGACGTGCAAATGAATTTTAAACGACAATTTTTATTTTGTACGAAATCGCGCGTAATTTATCTCAAATATGAAAAAAACCGATAAAATGTAGCGCTTCTGGTGGAATGATGTAGTTCGCTGAATAATTATTGAGTTTTCTAATGAAAATGGTGACATTAAAAAATTTATTTTTTATTTTTTAGATGGCTGACATAGAGCAAGAATGTTACGAACTTAAAGTCCAGTTTGCGGATAAAATGAAGCAGAAAGAAAAGGAAATAGAAATTTTAAAGAATGAGATTGTTCGTTTACGACGGTCTCGTGATTCACATGATACTGGAATTCAAGTTTCCGATGACAATTCTTCTGAAGTGTAAGTGGACTGGCTTGGTAATAAACTGAACTAACAGCGGTTCTGAACGGCTGCGGCTCGAAAATCCCTAAAGAATAACTTTGTAAAGATTTTGAAAAAAGAAGAACATAAAAATTCGATGGCGACTGATGTGTCAATTGTCAAAGGTTTCTCCTGAAGCATATTTTCAAAAATTCTATAATTTTCTAAATTTTATTTCGGTTAATTCCTGGAAATTTATTTTCAATTTCCGAGAATGTTTCTAACCTAAAATTGTAGTTATTGACTTATATAATTAATTGAAATTTTACAATTTTGTAATTCTCGGGGATATCACTACTTTAGAAGATTCAGAATGCATTATTTTTGGATTAAAGAAAAACAAGTTTGGCCACTTCAAGGTCTATAATATAGGGCCCCGGTCAAAACCCACATATTTTTTTTCGTGTTTTGAGCAAACCATTCAGCTCTAAGCTGCTGAATTCATCCTTTTTCAAAATTTTATTCATTTACAGGAATAATTCGGATAGTATATTAAGAAACAGCAGCAGCAGTGAAGGGGGTAAAAAATGTAAAGTTTACAGCCGAAGATCCTTCACGTTTTCATCCGGTGATCGGAAGTCTAGGTACTGCGGTTGCAGCAGCAGAAATAGTCAAGCTTCCAAATTGTTGGCCGACATAGAAAGTTTAAAAGATACCAAAGTCAAATATCAGCATGAGTTAAATATGCTGGCCGGGGAACGGGAAATCCTTTACAAGGATGTAAGTTTAGGAAGAAAGTCTGAGATTAATTCGTCTTATTCAATTAATTAATTTTTTATTTTTCCGATTTCAGATTTTGGAAAAAAGGAAAGAATTAAACAGTTACAATTTGGCCAATGGAAATTTCAATAGTAAAGTACATTATTTAGAACATAAATGCAGATCGTTAGTGATTACTCTTAGGCAGCAGCAGAAACAGACTGAAGAGATTTTAAAGAGTACGTATAGTTATTCTGAGAGGCACCCAGATTGGGAGTATGTCATTTGTAAACTGAATTCTTTAAAAATGCTATTTTATTTTATTTTACAGACACTTGGAGGCAGCACAAAATGGAAGTGAAAGACTTGAAAACGGTTTTAAGGATGACTGAGGATAAACTAAAACATCAAACCAAGGTAATTCAGGACCAGTTGAGTAAATTAGTGAAAACCGATATGCTAGTCAAAGAGCTTTTTGTCGAAAATTCGTATTTGATCTCGTCAGTTCAGAAATTGGAACAGAAATGCAATTTATCATCACCGAGTAAACACAGCGTCTAGAATATTTCTTTCAAAACAAAAATATATTAGCCTAGAGGAAGTTTATCCGTTCTTAAAAAGATGTTATCGTCAATTGTCTTCGGACTCAGTTGTAAATATAGCACTTCGCTTTGTTGGCGCAGTTGTTGCACTGAATTGCCTAAATAATCGTTGCTAAATGTTGTAAAAGGTTATTTATTTATTTAAAAGTAAATATATTATGTAAATTTGAGATTATGAGGAGTATTCTTTACCTTGAATTTTAGTAATCATAGAAGATTTGAGTTTTCATGCAGAAGTTACTAACTTTGCTAGAAAATGAGCGATGGGTTCATGATTATTAAAAACTTTTTCTTTTTTTTGCTTTTAAATAAGGTTTTTTGAGGTTTGTTGTTTTAAATAATGTTTGTTGTAGGTTATGTTTTGACTGTAGTCTTCCATGAGATGTCTATTGGTAGCTGTTAGGTACATAGCTCACCCTGATTTATGCCAAGTTTATCCCCAAAAAATTAAAGCAAATCTCAATAAAAATTGTTTCGTGCATTAAGTAATAATTTTGGTTCATAGCTAATCTAGGCTGACCCAAAAAAAGGTGACAAGTTTTTTCTCAAGGTAATCACTTGACTCGATTGGAGAATATATTTATCTTGCTATTTTTATTTTTTTACTTACTTAAGAAAAATGAAATTAGGAACAATTTTACAATTATTCATCGACCACGCAAGCTGAGCATAGCTAAACGAAGTAAGGCAGATCTTGAACTTTAATACTTTCATCAAATGTACTCATTAAAAATACTTATTCATTTAAATACATAAAAATGTAATTTTTCGAACAAATAATAACATTTTTAACTGCTGGTTCTTGGAATTCAAACTTTATTTTCTGAACGTGCTTTGAGACCATATATCAAAGGATTATGACATCGAAACTTTTATTTCCGCTATGCTGTTAACAAAATTCATTGCTCGCCAACAAACATGGACAAAATATGGCGACCAGAAAATTTGATTGTGACTCCAGTTTTAGTTCCGGTTGCCATTTTCGGTCAGAAGATTTTGCATGGTTCGGGATTCAGTATGTGAATTATTTAAAGAAATTTGTGGAAATTAATGGAAATAATGTGTAAAATAGTTAAAGTAAATCCTTGTGGTCTGTTATCTATGAGACGCAGCAATTGTAGCGGTGAAGGGTGGACTGTTATATTCAGGACATCGAGATGATATTAGGGGACGCTCGACCTTGACGAGGCGACCTTGAAATTCTAATGGATAATCACAGAATCATAATGGGGTATGTTATTTTTAAAAATTATCAATTATTCTGAAATGCTCAGTTGGAGGTTTTAATGTGGAGAAACCGCTAGTTTGAAAGCTCAAGAGTCATGGTTTTGCTTTGTTAGGGCGTAAAACGTTTGAGATAGACTTGTTTCTGAATTAAAATGTTCAAGTTAAATGAAGTAAGCATTGAATGCCAATTTTCTTGAAGATTTGGATATAGCTGCTAAAGTTTGAATGTTTCTTGTTTAAGAGGAATTTGTATCCATGTGGTTGGTACATAAACATCTTTATTTCAGTATACCATTTGGCATAAATTCATCAGATGCTTTTAATGAATTTTTCTTGATAACTGAAATTTTAAGAGAAAGTAAAATTATTTTAGTTGTCAAAACTGCTTTAAAAATGGGCAGAGAAGTATAATTGCTTAAATACTTGCATTAAAATAAATGTAAAAGCTGACTTTTTTTGCTACATATCTGCCGACTCTTAAAATATTAGCTTTAATTTTGCAATTCTTTCTAAATCAATCATTTCTCTTAAAATTGATTTACATAAAGCTTAATCAAAATGTAAATCAACTGCAATAAAAAGAATGTTTACTTTGCAATAGTAGGATTAGGATTACAAGACCGAAGATTTAGTTATAATCATAAATTTACTGCAAACAAATGCCACCATAAATGAAGTTAACTGTATTTGACTTTAAAAATACTTACCTTAAGAGAATCCAATTTCTTCTGTTCTGAATAGCTGGCTACCAGCTGCTGTTTAGGCTGCCAAGGCTAAAATTAGTGACATTTTCGTTTTAGCTTTGTAGCCTAGTCGCTTTGTAATATAGTCTCCAAATATTTTCTAAAACTATTATATTGCTAATAGCAATCCATGTGCTCTGTTAGTTACATGCCATCTGTTTGGGAAATTTACCAGGAACAAGGGAAATGAAAGTACCAAATTCCAAATAATTTTTCTAATTTACTGACATACTTAATTTCCATTATTACAATACATAAATTATCACTATTTAAAAATCCAGTAACTAAAATTGTTATCAATATCCGCTACTCAACACCGAATGAAATTGGCTTTTACTATCGTTGCTTGAAACTAAATCTGGTATTAATGAGGACTTCCAGCATCAGCGCACTGTAGTTAATCGATTTCCATAAGATAAGTATATAGATTCTGAGTTTGGCTCATCGCAAATCGATAGCACTGCTCATAGTTATTAAAATATTTAGGATCTTTTTGTGGTATAAGATCACATAAATTAAGGATGCATTTATGGCGAGATTAATAGAGTGCGCCACGTGCCACGAAAGAACTCTGCATTTTTTTTTTTTCGTTGAGTAAAAGGCCTTAAATTTTTTCTCCCTAAAAATTCGTTTTTCGTATTAATAAATCTATTTCTACTTATTTTTTTTTTCGACGGTTCTAGTTGAGTAGGGCTTTTTTTTTTTTTGTCTAATAAATGAAAATTCTTATTTTCTAAAAACTATGAATAAATTTTTTTTGTCATCGCCTCTCAAGAAATTTAGCTTCACCCCCAAATAATAATGTATAAATCTTCAATTTACGGTAACTAAAGCTCGACACATTTTTTTTTTTTTTTTTTCTCACACAATTTTCATGATGGTTAAAAGCCATCGGAGAAAAAAGAAAAATAAATTCATGGGAAAAAACTTGTGCCGATCGTTAAGATGTTATCTCATAAAGAGAAACTATTTTAACCAGTGAAAAAAAAAAGTGTGAGGCACCGGTAAATCTAAATTTCTTGCAAATCTTATGTACAAAAAAAAAATGAAGAGATCTCTTGACAATCGATTTGAATGCAAAAGAGAAACATGACACAACTATCATAAAATTATTCAATTTCTTCTTTTTTTTTTTTTTAATCCGGAAAAAAAAGGAAGAAAATCGAAAATTTTATTCTTAAAAACATCCGTAATCACGTGGAACATCTGTCAGACTGCGTCTTTTTTTTTTTTTTGATTGAATCCTTTGTTCTCGTCTATTTGAGCGAGACAAGAATCTTGGAACGCTGCTCTTGATTAGATTAGACGTTTCCTATAGAAGGATCTTTTTTAATGTTTTTTTTTTTCATTTGTAAAAAAAATTTAAATCGCGTGCGACAAGTCTGGGTCTGGTAAAGACCCGTTAAATTTTTCTTTTTTTTTGGCAGTTAAAAAACTTGCGCGAGACTTTCCCTTTTAAAGGAACCGTCTGCCAATATTTTTTTTTTAATATGTTTCGGCTTTGATGGTTGCGATGTCACTACAAATTAAGTTGTGTACATTCTTCAGGAACATGAAGCTAACCGGTTGGGACAGTCCTGTCTCCTTCCTGCAGCAGTAGTCGCAGTCCTCCAGTATGTTATCTTCCTCTTCTTCATCTGAATCGAATGTGAACACGGAATCGAGGTCAATGTCTGTCTGATCCGGGCTGGCCCTGGAAGGTTCCAGCTGACTTAAACTAAAGTAACACCTCCCTCCCCAAAGCTCCACGGAGCATTTTTCGAAGACCTTGCCTCAGAGTGTCTTCGTCCGTTCCAGGAGGTCCTCCACAAATTTCTGAAAAGGAAAAGAAAAATGAGTTCAATATTAATAAGGAAACGATAATTGTAGTACTTTTAATTAATATAAACTAGTGAAATTCGACCCATTATTTTGCCCATAATTTTTTACTTGATTGATGTTAATTGCCGTGTCTTCTCCTCCTACCGCCTGCATTGGTTCAAGAACATTAAGAAATTGTATGACCATAATAAAGGTCAGTCATTTTTCATAATTTTTTTTTTTTTTTTTTTGGAAAAATTTTGCAAGTGTCCTAGTAAGCATAGAGATGTACATGATTTATTTTTAGGTCTAAATTTTTTCATTGAAACGTTGGAAATAAATGTTTTGAAACAAAACTCTTCGAAAAATTTCAATACGTTTTTAAGAATTTTTTTTTTGCTGGTTTCTTTTCCTAAGGGATTGAGTGTCCAGCAAAAAAAAATTTGTTTTCCGGGAAAAATTTTTATAGCGAAACGGAGTACCCCTTACATCCAGGAAGGTCGAGGGAGACGAAAGGTTTTTTTTCCAAATTGCCCCTTTTAACATGAAGATAGGGAAATTAGACAAGTCCAAAGAAATTTACAGGGAGATCAAATCTTCAAATGGGCTGAGCCCCCCTTTGCCCCCGGCTGGCTGCGAACCTGACGACTTATAAAAAAATTCGGAATGAAAAAAAAAAAGAAGTGAAAATTCTTGTTTTTCTGGAATAGGTGGTTTGAACTATTTTCCGGGATAGAAAAATTTTTCTGAGTTGCACTGAAAACCTGGGATGATTTTCGTGATCCAGGGAAATGCGGTGGAATAGGGGGGAGGGGGGACAAATTCAACCACTTGAATCGCGACATTTGTCATAAGCCAACAATCATGAGGTATATAGTACCATTTTGCACGCAGTTTATTGCGCATGCTCTTAACCTTAAGCTTCCGGATGGCATCTCAGGGATGCCACTGGACACGAAATATCAAAATTTAGTTATTTTTCGCCAGAATTGTCTGAAATTGTCCTTAAATAGGTAAAACAGCACACTAATTTCAGTTATGAAGTCAGAATTTTGTTCAGTAACTTCCAATATGGCGGAGCCATTTGTAAGTATTAGCGATTTTATTTTCGACGAAATTTTAAATTTCCCACCTAAAATGTTCTCATCCTGGCATCAGATTTGAAATTTAAGGAACGAAAACCCGCAAAAAACATTTTTCCCGATTAATTTCATGGAAGTAAACAAAGTTTATGATATTTCGAGACATCCATGTAATGCGGGTTGCCTACACTAAAATTCAATATATGCCTTTTATAGGTTTAAACCGTAGTACGGGTCTCTACATTGTTGTTGGTTATTTTTTAGTCCAAGAAATAAAATTTTTTGGGAAACGTTTCCGAATTTCCCGTAAATTTTCCAGAATTCCAAAGTCAAAAGGTTAATGTATTTTTAGGAAATGTTAACGTATTTGTAGGACATACAATGTGCCATAGCTTTTTTCGCGCTCATTTTTGGGAATTTTCCCATTTTCGGGAGAACTTGCTGTACTCTTGAAAAAGCTGAACTGGGCCGTTTTCACCTTTTCCCAGAATCGTTTCAGTAAAGCTCGACTTTCCCTCAGCGAAAACTTGAGGAAAAGTAGAAACAGTCTACCTTTCTCATGACCACAGCAGGTTCTCGTGCCAAAAAGGGAACAAATTTGGATAAGGAGGCATTCCTGGACAGAGGGGGAAGTGGGAAGAGAGCGATTCTATGAAAATCTTACCTAATGATAACATCCTCTTTAAGAAAACGACTATTTTATGCTTACGAAAGGGAGGGTGGCTCAAAAATCCCTAAAATTTTTCTTACAGAACGAAAATGTGTATAGCTCCTGAATCCAGAAAATCATTCCAGGTTTCAGACTTTTTTGCTTAACTTGAATATCGTGTATTTGAGGCTTTAAGAGGCCTGGGCATTTGACTTCCCCTAACAAAATTCTATCTCGATCAATGTTTTCAGGATTACTTACTTGAACGTCATTTCGGGACTTCTTGGCATCTGCTAATATAACCTGCAAAAGAAAAAAAAAGTTATACATTACATGAAAGTTCCTTAATTTTCTTTTTCCCCGTGGCTCACCCCAAATTTCAATTTTTTTGTTTTTTTAAATCCTCACAAATATTTCCCGTTTAAAAACATTTCCCCTTCAAAAATATTAATAAAAGATTAAAAAACGTCAAAAGCCAGTAAAAAAGTTGAACTGGCGCCAGTGAGGTAGTCTTAATGCTGGAAAGCTTTTCCATGATGTACAGTTCTCCAGTCCTTGAAATTCCCCCGACAGGCTCGGAATCAGGAAACTTTTTTAAAAAAAAAAAACACAAAAAGGTCGAAAATTACCTCTAAATGTTTCCGCCTTTGGTCGTCTGAGTCCATGTCGAGTAGTTCATCAATGTCTACTTCAACTTCCCCATCCCTGCCTTTGACAGCCGTGCCCTGGAAAAATAAAACGGATTGAGTTTTTAGATCTCATGATGTAAACTTATGTGAAACAACAAAAAGTGAAAAAAAAAAAAAGTTGTAATCAACGAAAGTGAGAAGTTTTCAGTCTCGAGCTTTTTTTTTTTTTTTTTTTTTTGGATTCCAACGCGGCTTCCGGTTTAGCATTCTTTAAAAGAGGAAAAAAAAAACTGTCTGCCAGGACGGACGAAAGATTTGACTTTTCAAACACCGCGTGTCAATGCATCAAAACGCCTCTAGCTCTTAATGATCGTTTTACCTGTCTGTGATGATAGGGTTACGTGTTTTAAGGGTATGCTCTTACTTTTTTTTTGTGTTTTTATAAAATGATACGAATAATTTTTTAATAGATTTTCGTTTTTTTTTCTTTCGATATGATGAAAAGGCACGTTAAGCAGATATTGAAATTATCCCACGAAATTAATGTCATTAGATCGAAAATTGAAAAATTGTTCCCTGAAGTGTCATCAATAATTCGTGTTTTTTCATCAACAAACTTTGGCAATAATTAAACGGACCAACTTTTAAAACCACGCACGGGCTGGCTTCTAAATGCCAGGCATCCCAGGGATGCCCTTGACTCAAAATATCAAGTTTTAGTCATTTTTCGTCGGACTTGTCTAAAATTTAGTGTACTTGGGTAAAATGGAAGGCTGATGTCGGTTTTGAAGTCAAAATTTTGATTAGAATAAAATACAATTTGGCGGAGCCATTTTAAATATTAATTACCGGCATTTGATTTTCGGCGCCATATTGGTTTTCCTGACTGAAATTATGTCATTCTGACTTCAAATTTGACATTTGAAATCTATGGGGTTAAATGCCCATTTCACACTATTTCCCGATCATTTTTCGGAAACAAACAAATTTTGTGCGATATTTTGCATTACATGCATGTAATGCGGGCTGCCTATACTAAAAATATGGTAGGCGCCTTTTTTTAAATAGGTTTAAGCGTGTAGCACGGGCCCATAAGGGATTTAACGGTTGACTTAACGCCCGAAATAATAGGAAATAAAATTTGGGGGAGGAGGGTGTATTTTCTCCAATTTCCTTTTTTTTGGGGGAGCAGGGGCTTTGTTTAATTTTTTTTATTATTTTGTTTTCTTCCATTTTTTCCCGTTTTATCTCCGTTTTTTTGTTATTCCCCTTGTTGTATTTCCCTTTTTCCCAATTTATTTTCTCTGGTTGTCCCGTTGTCTGGAAGTTTTCACAAACCGTTTGGTACAAAGATACGCCCCGTCAACGATTTCGCATACATTCTGCGTGACTTTTCAGAGCAAAACTCTTACCGACCTATCTATTTCGAAATGTGCAATATTGTCAAACCGCAGATCGATCAGCAAGAAAAACTAAAACAGTTTTATCACCAATTTACGATAATGATAATGCTTTCCTGGAAAAAATACGAAATAGAAAAAGTTGAAAGAAAAAAAAAGCCGGCAAAAGAAATCGTTTATGCATTTGGCTCTTAACTGGAGCGGCAAAACCGAGAGCATTGTCTTGATGGTCTCTCACATGAAGGGAGAGGATGCGGTTTCAATCCGCGAATAATTGGAACTAACTTTTTTTTTTTTCCTTTTTAAGAGTGAAAAAGTGAGACGTCAAGTTCGTCTGCTTTTTGATTGGAAGAACGGAAGAAAAAGAAAGGATTTTTTTTATTGGGGTGGGAGGGTACCCCGACGTCACTGCTTTGTAACTTTACAATAAAAAAAAATTAATTATTGGTTCTTTGTGGGGTTTCCTCTTACGAGCTCCAGATTCAATGCAGCATTGTCATTTTTAATAAAAAAAAAAGAGTTCCATATTAAAAAAATTATTTGAATTATTTTCGGAGTTTTCGAGAATCTCAAAAAATAATTTTTTAATTTTTGAATCTTTTGATTAGCTCCGCAGCTAACTCCGACTTAGTATGAAGAGGACCAAAGGGGTATGGGGGGGGGTTTAACATCCTGAGGCTGACTCTTGCGACCTTTGGAAAACTGTCAAGGGATTTTCCTTATTCTCCATGTCGAAAATGCCTATTTGGACTCTCCCCCTTTGAGCTATGACCCGGCCTATCTTTAATGCATCCATCGCTCTTTTTTGTACATTTAGTTCTTATGCGCCTTGCCTAGATTTGGAATCAACCTCTTTTGCATGCTTAACATGGAATCTTTCAAAATAAGACTTGAATCTTGTGAATAAATTTCAGTTTCGTTTTGTCGAATCAAATCCGCCAAGAGGCGAAACCCATTACTGCCACACGATTTATACGGGAATATCACGCAAGATGTAAACGATCAATTAAAATCGTAATTGCAAAGGAATTATAGTAAAAAAAAAATTTAAAACGCTCATTGCCGAATAAAACTGAAGGAGCTGGTGGCGCCAGCCCTTTTCCTTCTTTTTTAACCCAGTAAGAGAGCCACCGATGGGAAGTTAACCCTTTAGAGTCTATTGCCTCTGTAAAAAAAAATTCATAATTTTTCTGCAGTACTGCTTGACCCCCTTATGGGTATACATCAATTGCACCCACGGTCAGTTTCCCCCCCAATTAGAGTGTGTAAATTGCACCCAAACAAAATTTCCTCCCCGGGCAAGCGGAGTGTTGATTGCACCCATTTTAAAATCACGGGATAATGGCAATTGCACCCACATCATTTTTTTATTGAGATAAGAGTCAGCTTTAAGTTGCATGCAGAAAGAATAACCAAATTTTTTTAAAATTCATAACGTAACTTTTTATTTTATAAACTTTTTCAGTTTCGTCAACAATAAATGCGTTAAAGGAAATTTTTATCTTTTTTAACAATCAGAACCAAAAAATTCTCAAAACTCAACTGAAATCCCTATCTTTAAAATATTCATTACATTTACTAGAAAAATGAAATCCGCAAATTTTTACATATTTCTCAAGTGTAATTTTTTTATGTTTCTGAAATAGGTAATAATGCTCATTTTAAAATACAAAAAGCTCATCAAGAAAAAACTTGCAAATATAAAACGAAATATTTAAGTTTGCAACTTATTTATGAGTTTTTCATTTAAAATCAACCTGGGTGCAATTGACGAATTAGTTTTCAACGAAGATGGGTGCAATTGACTCATTACCTTATTTGGGAAAATGAGATAAATAACTTTTAAAAACTGACCATGGGTGCAGTTAACGTAACCCCCCACTTATGTATTTTGGACCGCTGATTCCGAATCAGAAATTGGAAAAATTGGGATATAAAATGGTAGAGCAATTTTATTTTATTTTTAAAAAATTTTAATTTTGGCGCCATATTGTTTTTTATGTTTGGCATTAATTCATTATGACATCAAATTTTAAATATACAACATCAAAAACAAATAGAAATCTCTGTTCCCTGAAAAAATTATGCGATATTTTGTATTGAATGCACGTGATGCGGGTTGCCCATATTCGAAATTGGTAGGCGCTAAAATAGGTTTTAACGCATGGGGCGAGTATCAATGGGGACGTGGATAGTTTTTTGCTCAAAATTATTCAAAAATAAAAAAGTGGGAGAGCATTTTCCAAATTTTCCAGAAACTTTCCAAAAACGTACCTGAATTCGGACCTTAAAAGGCTTATTTCCGGTCACAGAGTCGATTGGAATCGTCCATTATTATTGGAAGAGGGGAGGGGTCTCCGAAAATATTATGCTAATGTTAAATCTCCGCCAAAAAAGCCTATTTTTGCCTGCTACGGATAGAGGGGGGTCACCGTTACCCAAAATAATGCCTACGTAATTTATGGACGGCCCCGTAGATCTCCGTCTCCGACTGCAAATGCAAAGTAATTCAAGCCCGACTCTTCTTATTTTTCAATGAACCGAATCCCAATGATTTAAAAAAAAAAAAAAAAAAAAAGGAAACGGAAAGTAGGTACAGGATTTTTCAATGGATTTTTTTTGTTTGTTTATTTGTTTTCTTGAGTTTGCTATTTATTTCCTTTCGTTTATTTACTTGTAGATTATCTCTTCGGTTTTCTTTAACGAATATTCATTCAATTCATTTTCCCGCACAAGTCCCGCTGTGTGTGCTTTTCAATCAATAAAATAAGTGAAATGGCAATATTTTAATCGATAAGTACCCTATTTACATTCCCGGCCTACGCCGTAAGAAATGAAAAAAAAAAATGGAGTTACGATTTTTATTGAAAAATTATCGTCTTTAAAATGCTATTGAAAGTCATGTTTTTTCTGAGTCGACTCATTTTTTTAATGGCAAATCGTGTTTTTAATTTATTATCGTAAATTTTTCTGTATGAATGGATATTTTCTAAACAAAGAGATGCGATCGGGGATAAGAAAAAAATCGCACGGTTAAAAGCGAGATAGTCCCCAGATTAAAAGGGGGGGGCTAGAACCCCCTAGAGATTTCGGCTTCTAAGTTGACTTTTAAAAAAATAGAGGGGGTAGGATTATAACGACATGTTTCGAATATTCCACAGGCATGTTTGGGGGTTCCCCCCCATGTGGGGAGCGGGGGCGGGAATCCAGTCGGTGCTTACGTTTGCTTACGAAGGGACGACGGGGTGTATTTAACATCTTGAGTAGAAAATAATTATTTGATGTGTTCCAATCATTTTTTGACAAATTGATTGAAAAATGAAATTAATTTTTATAGAAATAAGAAAAGATATGTATTACGGATTATTGGAGGGGAGGGAGAGGAGTCGCTGAAATCTTACTTTTTTTCGGAAGGGGGTAAATTACTGTGCTTTATATTTGGCACCGCAGGGGTCCGAAGCTTGGAAATCTTGGCCAAATTTTTTTTGAAATCCGAAATCGGCACTGGCATCGGCACCTAATGTTTAGCGTATGAATACCCCCCCCCCCCCCCCCGCCGAAAATCCCATTAACCTCTTTGTCTTCCTATTTTTTGTTTGCAGCAAACTCAGCCTAAATCCCCGAAAATGTGCCCCTTTTCAAGACTTGACTTTAATTATCTAGCCATACTGAAAAGAAAGGAATGGGGAGAGGGTGGGGGGGGGGTGGTATCCGAAAATCTTAATGTTAAGTCTCCACGTAAGAGGAAGCCGACTTTTGCTCCCTTGTGGCGGAGAGAGGGTCAATCAATTGATGAATTTACCCTGAGGTGATCATCCATATCCGCGAGACCCAGAGAAGCATCTTTTCAAGAAAACATCAGGTTGGTCTGCACCTTATGGCTTTGTCTATAAATTTACAAAACAAAAACCTATTTCTCTAGTTTCCAAAGTCTTTAACGAGAGCTATAAAAAACTATTATCGTTGAACGTAAAGCGCTGAAAATTAAAAGTAATGGTGATAACAACCGGCTCACAACTTATTAAAGTATGCAATAGAATGTGAGTCACGGAAGATTCTAACATTTCGACCGTCACCTTGACAACCACGAGAACATAGAACACAAATTTTTCTTTTTTTTTTCTTTTTACTTTCGCTTTTCCCTGTTTTTCTTATCCCTATTTCCCAAGGCGAGGGTTTTAATCTTTAAAATTTATGTAAATAACCTTCGGTTATTCCGAACCTTCAGGTAACTTCTTTTTTTTTTCTTTCCGAAAAGTTGAAAGAGATGAATCTTGAGAACTTGGGAGCGGAGGAGGAAAATGATATCTTTTTCCTCTTTGTTTGCGGACGAATTTGAGGATAATCCCTTATTCAGCGTATAAGCTCTGGTGACTGACAGCCGGGGATCTTTCAAATAGAAAATTCAGTGGCTAAAGAAAGAGGGGGGCTAAACAAAATGCAGATTTTTGGCTGCCTGGGGAGGAGGGTCAGAAGTTTCCTAAATTGTGCTGACGAAATACTTGAATGACCTTTAGAGGGCATTTCAAATATTAAGTCATAATTTTCGGATGGAAGATGCTAACGCTACAAATTTCCATAAGAAGAGCCAATTTTTTTATGAGGAAGGGGGCGAAGGGGCTCAAAAACGGTCATAAATATATGGATAATCAAGCGCTGAGTCTAGGGGAAAGGGGGTCGAAAATGGCGGAGATCTTAATTTTGGTTAGAGGTCGTCGTTATATTTCTTACAGCCTAAAGGGGGGGGGGGGGGGGCGGAAATTAAAGCAAACGTTTGTTTTAATGACCCCTAATAATTTATAATTGAATGGGGTTTACTCGTAATGAGAAATGAAGACCATTTCTAATTGCCCTGATGGAATTGGGGATTGGGTGCATAGTAGAAGCAGTTTCCCGGTGATTGCAAAATCGGAAAACACAAACAACCATTGTTCGTGAAATTTCCAGCCGTCAATAAGCTCGATATGTTTATAATTAGAATAGCATTTATCAACCGTTTTATTTATTACTTGATCTTGAAAAGTCAGCGATTGCAACCGTTTATAAAACCATAATAATAAAAAGCCAACGTCATTTGTCAACGCCTACAAACCGTTTTTTCTATTAGACTCTATTGACTTACGCGAGTTTAAACTTGTATCATCGTTTCTTTGTCTTCGGTTTTTATTGTTATTACAATAATGATACCAAACATTGCACAGACAGTGAAATTATAAAAAATAAAAAAAAGGAGTTCAGAATGAATATGGATGAAGGACGGACACGGTCGAGGAGGTAACGAGAATCTTCTTAACGATCTGTGACGTGGTTGGCAAACGTAGTTGATGATGTATCGAAAGATTTTCAAAAAAGAAAATTGTACATATTTTCCAGGGAGGTCGGCAATTAGTTATGAAGAAGAAAAAAAAAGGTCTGTCAGGTGAAAGAAGTCACGTACGAGATGATATGTGTAACTATGGAAACGAACTCTTGTCACGTGCCGAGCTGTCCGTGCTAGGGGGCTGTTTATCTCATTACGCGACAATTTTAAACGAGTTTCTTATTTTTTTAAAAATAAATAGCCACATCCTCTTAGGAGAAAAATTGGAATTCATCAGGGTCTTTGTCCTTTATTATTGTTGTCTTTTCCACTGACTCACGATAGCATGAGTAATTTTTACGGTACACCTGAACTGAAATATGTTTGTGATTCATGGGGTGCTCGACCTGATTACCCGATCGCAGATGTATGTAAACATATCTCCTCTCTCTCTAAATTACACATCCGTCATTTTGAAACGTTGTCGTGACATCTAGTTCCCATTGTGCGGACCGACGTCATTTCTTTTGCGAGTTTTAGGATTGTGGCATCGGTCCTGACTGATCTTGGCTTCAAAGGGGTGGCAACGTTTAACCCTTTAACCCTTTGCAGATGGCGATAATAAATTTATTATCAGCTAATTTTTAATTTATGAGCACTTATCCATCAGCAGGGTGTCTACTGGTCCTATATTCCTATAAAGTCCTATAAAAGTCCTATATTTTTCTTTTTGGTCCTATATACCTATAAAATCGTATAAAGTCCTATAATTTAACCGAAAAAAGTAATTTTGAGCAGGGGCACAACTGGTCCTATATTCCTAATTCAAAGTGAGCTAATTTTTCATATTTTCACTCAATTTTTTCAACAAATTTTCTCGCTCGGCCTTCGGCCTCGCTCGGTTTATCCAGGTTGCCATAATTTAGATTTTTAAAGATTCCGAAAAACGAGGAAAACCAATCATTTCGGGCTACGAACGATTCATAGATTATGCTTTGATAATTGAAAAAGCACTTTGGGGAAATTTTCAAAGAAAGTTCAATGTTTCAGGAAATTTTTTCTTTAAATCTTGACGGCGGGGTTCCATTAGGCAATTAATTTTAAACTAATTCCAGTTCAAATAATTTTTAAGAAGGTTTATAAAATTTAAAAATTATATTTTCGATTTTATGGAATCATTTGTGAAATATTTTTGGGCTTATAGAGGATTCAAAAATTTTTAAATGTAGTCTAAAAATTTTTTATGTTTATAAAATTTTAAATTTTTTAGCTTTTAGCTTGGGGCGGATTTTCTGAACTACTCATATAACCTTGGGGACTTCTGAAAAACACTTGCAGAGGCTTGAACTTTTTTTTTGATCGGGATTTTTTGATCCCAAGATTTTTTATAAAAATGTTTTTGTAGAATTTTGTTTTACCTTTTTTAATATTACCCGTTTTACAAGTTTTACCTTTTTTCTTCTTCCTTCTTTATTTCTAAATTTTGGAGGACAGAATTTACGTCTAGAATTTTGTGTGCTTAAATTTTTTTCTCTTAAAAATGGCTTGTTTTGGGTCCTATATTTTTTGAAAAAATGGACCTATAAAGTCCTATAAAAGTCCTATATTTTAACTTTTATGAATCAGTAGACACCCTGATCAGATTGAGTTAAAACTATGGTCATAAGTCATGTTTAATCCAAATTAAAAAATTATAAAAAATGTTTGACTCCTATTTTTAGCTTGTGGAGGTAAAAATGTACATCTTTAACGTATTAACTAATTTATTAAAATGTTCTAAAAATTACAAATACTGGACTTAATACACCATCAGATGGACATAGCTGTACGTGAACGACTATAAAATAAATTGCAGCTATGGCTTTTACTGTTGCGTTCCGGTTTTTTAATGAATAGCCGCGTTTAAAATAAACCTCAACGGGAAAATTCATTTTCCTCCCTAGGTTAACAATATACTATTAAAATAAGTCTTGCATTAAAGAAATTTTTTTCTCTCATAAGCTAAACATAGGAATGAAAAATTTTCATGAAACTTGCTTAACGTCTTTTGTGCTTCATGTTTGTTGATGAAACTTAAAAATATAAGCGCCGTCCGGAAACAGCTTTTTCCAAGGTCACTATGACTTCAGCAAAGGATTAAGAGCCGTTGCCTCATACATGTGTAAAAAATTCGTAGCATTATTTATTATACGTATTATATTATTGCTTTTCTGTTCGGGGTTGCATAATTCTGACACCGAATTTGAAATCTACGACCTCGAAAACTCGTTGGAACCTCTTTTCCCCGATTGTTTTATGAAATAACAAAAATGAACGGTAATTTTTATTACATGCATGTGGTGCGGATTACCTATACTAGAAGTCTGTGGGCGCTCAGTGTAGGTTTTAACGTATAGGACGAACATCTATGGGGAAAAGGCATAGTTTATAAATATTTGGCAAAAAATTTCCGAATTTTTCTGAAATTTTCCAAAATTTGGATCTTAAAAGGTTAAATGAGAGGAGAGGAGGTTCCAATCATGAGTGAAAAGGGCCAAACATTTTCTTGCACAATTTTTTCCATCGCATGAAGCATTGCATATAAACTAGTTCGATTCCAAAGTCACGTGACCGTCTTCAGACTGAAAATCTCGATCGCCATCTTGCCAAAGTCCATACCGATTCTCAAAACATATTCACGCTGATAAATCAATTACGGGATTAAACAAATCAACAGTCAATAAACACTAAAAATCGATTTGTAAAGAAAAAAGAACTTAATAAATCGTAATTGAGTCCGTTAAAGTCATTTACAACTAACCAGTCAGAAGTAGAGCTTAGTGTAAATAATCTTAATTAATGTAGGCCTAAACAATCTTGTTTTCTGTCAAAATAAAATTCCGTGAAGTGTTTTTTTTTTTCCTCTTGCATAAAAATTTTCCGAATATCCATCACGAATTTTAAAATTAATTAAGGGGACGCTAAAGAATAAAACTGTCTTCTTAATGAGTAATAAACCCTTTTAAAGAAAATAATTTTCCGTTATTTTCTTTTTTCGATCGTGGATTTTTTCCCCCTTGCCGCTATTTTCACCAGAGGCCTATAAGGAAATGGAAGGAGGAAAAAAGATGTCTTTTTAATACTTTTCCTCATAAGTTTATAAAAAAATTTTTGAACTCTATAACGGATTTTACTTTTGAGCTTTAGTCTGACCCTTGAAATGAAAGGGGGATAGCGCCTAAACGAAGTTTGGTTAGGCAACCATGGTTACAATTGGCAAACGAAATAGAATAAGAGTCTGGGAGTTTTCAGGGTCGCTGATCCCAAGACACTGAATGTAGCGAATGCAAAATGGCGGTGCGAAGCTGCTTATAAGTCAGCATCTTGAACGAAGATTTCACCAAAAATTGAAAGTTATAAATTATGCTGACTTAGACTTCGGGTGGGAAAGTGCTAACTTTCCGTAATCACGTGACCGAACTCTCGTTTCATCAACCGTTACAAAAATTTTGGTTTTTCTCAAATCATCCTAGACGTCGGATGCGATGACATTAAAACAAAATGCAATTTATGCCATAAATCGCAAGCATTTAGGGCAGTGAACTCCCATAACAATAAAAAAATTTTTTTTTTTTGCAGATTTATTCTAATAACTTTAAATTGTTATTCATTTTCCCACGATGCATGTGTTTTACTTTTTTTTTATGTTTTTGATGAAGCGAATTTAAAACAGAGCATTCATTGTTGCTTATTAATGCTCAACTAACTGTTTACTTGAAACTGTAAAAAAAAAAAAAAGCGTCAGAATGTAACATGCAAAAAAAAAAGGATGTGAATATAATATGAATATAATATAATGCATATAATAAAATTAAATGCATCAGATTAGCCGTATAAATGTGTAGATAGAATCAATATAACAACGTTTCAAAAAGGATATTTAATCGGGTATCGATCATTTCATAATAAAATATTTAATTTATAATGCGACGGTTCGAGATTGTATAAGAACCTTGGTCTAATTTTTTTTTTTCGGAGCGTTACGGGTTTTATTCGATTTTCGTGTCCAAAGAGAAATAAATTTAGGAGAATGACTTTTGACCCGAGAATGTGTTTAATCATTGGAAATCTTAATGCGATTATTTTCGATGAAGGTGGATTGTAGGGGCATGGAGGTGGCGGAGATTTTGCGCACTTTCGAGGACGGGTTTTCTTAAAATGAGATTTTTTTGTTTGGAGTGGCCATAGGGAAAGCGTTTTCACGTGGGTTCCAACGAAGTTTTGGGATGGTGGATAAAACTTTATTCGCTTCTCATTCGACACTTCCTTAATGAAATCTAGTCATACAGACAATAAATGCAGACTTTGGATGTTCGAAAACCCCTAGGACCAGAGGATTTCAGTGGCTTGAAGCGGCATTTGAGTGCTTCTTGTTGTTCAGTAATTTTTGTGATCTCGTGATCTACGGGAAATTTCCGATCAGAAACCACATTTTTTCGCGAAAAAGAAATTTTCGATTTTTTTTTCCTCTTATGGCAATTTTCGGAATTTTAAGCTTAAGTCGCCACGCTTTCCTGTTGAGTTTAAAATTTAAAAATAAGCCGGGTTTATCAGTACATTGAGGAGAACCATTTTTGGGTGTCAGCGATTTGAAATTCGAAAATTGCGAAAACAACGGTCACGCTAATTTAGGGGTTTTTGAGGATTCTGTAAATGTCGAAAGGAGATGACTTCATCTTCTTTATCGGTTTTTTGAAATTTAAAGAGTCACATTTTTTGAAAACTCAGTGCGCTAACCAAAACAAACTTAAAAAAAAAAAGAAAAAAATTAAAATGCAGCATGCTGGAGTTGGAAAACGTATAAAACGATTTTTCCCTGATTATTTTTCCAAGAAAAAAAAAAAAAAAAAAAAAAGAACGACGCGATATTTTGTATTACATGTAAGCGGTGAGGGTTGCCTATACTAAAAATTCACAGGCGGTTTTTATGAGTTTGAAACTCGTATCAGGGGCTGTTGGTTAACTTTACCCACAAAGCGACGAAAAAAACTATTAGAATTTTTCAGAAAATTTTCCGGCATTCCGCCCTACTAGTTTCAATCCTGTGCAACTGCACGATTTAACTTTTGCTTTTAGTCTGAATTGATTTTATAAACAAATTGATCTCCATATTTTGGCTTGCTTCCCGAGAGCATTGCCCGGTTCCAATCCGTCCCTGCTTTTTTGTCGCCATTAAATATTTAAAAAAATAAAATAAAAAAAATTTCCTCCCTCCCAACGCCAATATTTTTAGTTCCTATTAATTTGTTTAATTTTATTTTTACTTGATGATCGCGTCAAGTGCCGCATCTTTCACGACACGTTATGAGCGTAACAAGTGCGTATAATTAAAAAAAAAAAAAACTTTAAATATATCTTTCTTTCTGATTAATGCATTGACCTTCATTAGCAATTGATTTTTTTTTATTTTTTATTTTTTTTCAAGAGGATTATGTAAAGAAAAAAAATATAAATATGTTGGTGGGCGTTTTTCGATTAGAATGAGTCTAATGAAATTTGCATTTTTTGAAATAAAACGACGTTGGATTTTTATTTTTATCAGTTTCTTAACACATTACGGTGCTATATTACCACGTCTCCGATTATATGATTACAAGCTGGACTGTGAGAGTATCAACTTTCTTGTTATTCATCAGAAGAGTACTTAAAACTCTTTCAGAGTTGTTTATCTTAAGAATGGCGAGTACACCCCGTTTTTACAACATTTCTTTAGTGGGGGAGGGGTGGTGGGTCCCTTATGGGGATCGAAATTGGTAAGCGGTCAATATAGATCTTAATGCATATGGCAAGTAACTGTGGGACAAAGGTCATTTTTTGCTCAAAATTATTCAAAAATTAAAATTCGAAAAATATTTTCCGAATTTCTGAAATTTAGACCCTACAAAGTTAAGCTTCTGCCCGTAGGGGTTACCGACCTCATCTCCAGATCCTAACCCCGATCCCCCGGCTCAAAAGACTGTGACCCAAATAAAATTTTGCAACTGGGCTATTCTGAGTAATTTTTGAGTAATTTTGAAAAATTCTTATGGTGGTTGAGCCCCTGCGCTAATTGCCCTCCCCCCCCTTTTGGCGAAGGGCCTGATCATACAATTCAAATAAAATGTAATTATGCGATTATGCGATTATCCTTCCTTTTCTTCTTTTATATCTCATGGGAATGTAATGAATCACTCTTTTTTATGGCAAAATGTAAATCATAAAAAAAGAAAAAAAAAAAACTTGTTGTCTCAACTTGTTACTAATGAGCAATTGATGTTGCTTTTTAAACATGACAAAATTATTTTTATTTATTAAAAAGAGAGGTACATAAATCATACTTTATTTTCATTTTTTTTTTCGGCTTTTGGCTTTGTTCGAAAAATAATGTATCGATCATATTTATGAATTTCGACACCGGCGGAGTGTGTTTCCCTTCGTCGTTAAATAAAGTCATAAAAAGGGGTGGATTGACTTGCATTTAAGCTCAAGTTAGAATGCTTTTGTTGAAAAGTTATCTGGACGTGGCATCGATTCTAATAAAGACTTTCACAACGGGCGTCCCTTAAGATAAAATTATAGTAGTTCTTAGAAAAACTTAAAATATTTCTTTGTTGATGGTGATTTTTAGTGTTTAAGGTTATCGTGGATAGCTGTTGAATTACTGGTTTCCTTGTTTTGCGTACATGAGTCATTACTTGCAATTTGATAATAAGCACAAAAAGTAAAAAAAAAAAAAAAATTACGTCTTGTGCTACACCACGGATGAGCCGATTCTTTTGTTGAATTATTGAACGTAACATTTTATTGATTTTTAAGGTGTTTGATTCTTAAATAGAGGAATAGTCAAGGTCTTTCTAGAGAGTTCACAGCGGAAATCACAGCGCCTCCCTTTTATCATTCTCTGCTGGATCCAGGAAGGGGGGCAGGGGTCCGAAGCCGATTCCGGTGCCGGCGCTGGTGCCAGCTCCAGCACTTTGGATATTTACCGGCTGGATATTTACCGTTTCCAGCCAATTTTTACCGGCTTCGGGTTACTGAAGGGGGGGGGGGGGGAGGACCCCTCGAACTGAAACAATTTTACACTAGATGGAATTCGAATTTTTGAGTTATTTTTTAGACTCCCCCCTATTTTTAGACGGGTCCTTAAGAGTATGCAGTAAGAGTACTTGTGGCAGCAGATAAATCGTATTTTTCTTTTTACGGAAAAACGAAGACAAATCTTAAAAAAAAAAACACTAAGAAGTCTTCAGAGAGAAATTTTGAAGATTTCTTTGCTTTCCCGTAAAAAGAAAAATGCGATTTATCTGCCGCCACGGGTGGGATTGTGATTAACTTTACGCCCGAAATAATAGGAAATAAGATTTTATGAGGGAAATTTGTCCGAATTTCCCGGAATCCCAGAGTTAAAAGTTGAAATTCTACAGGGGTAATCCTTACAGTAATCAATTCTTGGTTTTACTCCTCCGAATTTTCACTGTTCCTGCTTCTCACTCCTACAGCTGGACTTAGGCCTTTGGTTTGGCTACGGGTCTGTGCATGATTGAAAGGATTCCGGTCTTAAAAGCCATTAAGCATGAGGATGCCAAGATGTTTGTTAATAAGTAAATGAATTGTAACTAGGGGAACAATCATTTATTTTTGTAACCATGTCAATTAGCTTTTTTTTTTCCTTAAGCATAACCCTTTATTTGTCACGTGTGGTCTATTTCGTGTTGGAAGTTAGATGTAAAGCTCTCTGGAATCGAAGAAAAAAAATTTTTTACGTGACTTTATAATGTTTCCTTCACCGATTTTTCTAAGGGTTCTTTTTTTTTCCCCTAACGACTGACTTGTCAACAAACGCCTTCTGCTCCGTATATAAATATATAGGGTTGTTTACTGTGCCTGTCGGTAATGACTCTCATTCAGTAAATAAAATTGGGATGTTTTAATGGAATCCTAATTGTGGAAAAGTCGTGGGGTGAATGAGTTTTTTTTTTTTTTTTTACCCCTTTCAGAAAAAACTGAGATGAGCGTTTATTTTTTTAACAGATGTAAAACGTATGAAGTCTCATGAGGATTTACCAGGTATGAGAGAGAGGATGATATCGCGTATCACATGTCACGGACAAATCGTTTAGGATGTTTCTAAAAAAAATGGTTTTATTATCTTTACACTCGTTTTAATCTTTAAATTTTTTTCATTTATTGGTAGAGGAGCAACTTTATTTAACTGACGTCAAGCACTATAAGAGAGAGATGACGTAATTTTTTTTTTTTTTTTTGCCTAAAAATTGTCAAACAACTTCGAATGAGCTTGTGTGCATCTATGAACTGTTCTGTTTCTTGTACAATTTAATTCTCTTGTTAAAAGTTTGTTTTTTTTATTTTTTGTTTCATTTACGTCGGCTAACTTTCGTCTGATTCTGGGGTGAAGAGGCGAGTTGTGCTTCGGCAGTTAAAAAATAAAAATAATTGGCCCACAAAGGCGTGGATCACCGTTTGCGATCACAAAAATAAGAACATTGTTTCCCTGTATATTTATACTGCATCAGGATAAATATACGTTTATTTCCTTTTTCTCGTTCTTCTTATCAATGTCTAACGCATATCCTGTCCGTTTAAAATTTTTGATATCAAACATGGCCAAAACCGCGACTTTTTATCAGTCCTTTATCTACGAGTGATAATTAAAAAAAAAAACACTAAGAAGTCTTCAGAGAGAAATTTTGAAGATTTCTTTGCTTTCCCGTAAAAAGAAAAATGCGATTTATCTGCCGCCACGGGTGGGATTGTGATTAACTTTACGCCCGAAATAATAGGAAATAAGATTTTATGAGGGAAATTTGTCCGAATTTCCCGGAATCCCAGAGTTAAAAGTTGAAATTCTACAGGGGTAATCCTTACAGTAATCAATTCTTGGTTTTACTCCTCCGAATTTTCACTGTTCCTGCTTCTCACTCCTACAGCTGGACTTAGGCCTTTGGTTTGGCTACGGGTCTGTGCATGATTGAAAGGATTCCGGTCTTAAAAGCCATTAAGCATGAGGATGCCAAGATGTTTGTTAATAAGTAAATGAATTGTAACTAGGGGAACAATCATTTATTTTTGTAACCATGTCAATTAGCTTTTTTTTTTCCTTAAGCATAACCCTTTATTTGTCACGTGTGGTCTATTTCGTGTTGGAAGTTAGATGTAAAGCTCTCTGGAATCGAAGAAAAAAAATTTTTTACGTGACTTTATAATGTTTCCTTCACCGATTTTTCTAAGGTTCTTTTTTTTTCCCCTAACGACTGACTTGTCAACAAACGCCTTCTGCTCCGTATATAAATATATAGGGTTGTTTACTGTGCCTGTCGGTAATGACTCTCATTCAGTAAATAAAATTGGGATGTTTTAATGGAATCCTAATTGTGGAAAAGTCGTGGGGTGAATGAGTTTTTTTTTTTTTTTTTTTTTTTTTTTTTTTTTTTTTTTACCCCTTTCAGAAAAAACCGAGATGAGCGTTTATTTTTTTAACAGATGTAAAACGTATGAAGTCTCATGAGGATTTACCAGGTATGAGAGAGAGGATGATATCGCGCATCACATGTCACGGACAAATCGTTTAGGATGTTTCTAAAAAAATGGTTTTATTATCTTTACACTCGTTTTAATCTTTAAATTTTTTTCATTTATTGGTAGAGGAGCAACTTTATTTAACTGACGTCAAGCACTATAAGAGAGTGATGACGTAATTTTTTTTTGCCTAAAAATTGTCAAACAACTTCGAATGAGCTTGTGTGCATCTATGAACTGTTCTGTTTCTTGTTCAATTTAATTCTCTTGTTAAAAGTTTGTTTTTTTTATTTTTTGTTTCATTTACGTCGGCTAACTTTCGTCTGATTCTGGGGTGAAGAGGCGAGTTGTGCTTCGGCAGTTAAAAAATAAAAATAATTGGCCCACAAAGGCGTGGATCACCGTTTGCTATCACAAAAATCAGAACATTGTTTCCCTGTATATTTATACTGCATCAGGATAAATATACGTTTATTTCCTTTTTCTCGTTCTTCTTATCAATGTCTAACGCATATCCTGTCCGTTTAAAATTTTTGATATCAAACATGGCCAAAACCGCGACTTTTTATCAGTCCTTTATCTACGAGTGATAATTAAAAAAAAAAACAACAAAAAGGCCTTGGGCAACTACTAAAACGTTATACCAACAACACCGGGGGGGAAAAAAAGTCAGCAACAAGCCGTGCTCATTAATAAAATGAAGTTTTTGGCAAGGGAAATCGTGTAAAGCAATAAAATTTTATATTTCCCTACCAAAGCTTTTTCAGCACTTCCTTATCCAAACACCCGGTACGTGACTATCCCAAGATTCTTGAACTTTGAATTCAGGCCTGTCGAGCATTACTATCTACATAAGAATTTAGTGAGTCATGTGTCAACACAAAGCGATATACGATAACCCGGGAAGGAATGACACCCCGCAGGCTCTTCCGCGCCACCCCGAGAAAATGAATGAAAACCGATATTTTAGTTAAAAAAAAAAAAAAAAAAACGTGGGCTGATTTGAGTACGATGAACTCGTTAAATCGCGTGCCTTGATGACAACTTACCACTGGCGATTCGAAGAGTTTCTGTAGCTCGTCGTAGAGCCACATTTCAACGGCTAATCTCTTCCTAATGAGTCCCATTTGATGGCTACCGTATTTTGCTGTGAGAAACTTTTCACGTTTTTCTTTCACGTCAGTCTTCTCTGTGAAATTCACGTGGAGGCCCGTTTTCGCCGGGCTACGTTCGCTTCGAACGTCCGTCATAATCCCGTTACTGCTTGGTAGACGGGACGTCGCGCTTACTCCGCACTCCATTTTTTTGAATTTGGAACCTCCCTGTAAAAAAAAAAGAAAAAAAAATTAAGGATTAAACTAATAGAATTTGAACTCGGGTTAAACGATGGAGATTTATAGGATCGTAACGTCATCTGGCCTCACCCGGGATAACGCTATATGAGGATTTTGAACTGATATTACTCGGAGCTACACCACCCTTCTCCTTGTTTGAAACGACTCCGGTCGTTTTTTTTTTAGAAAAATTTAACAATGTAACATTTCACATCCTTGAAAACCATAAAAAATCAAAATTCCATTACATTTTCAAGATGCTCTCATGAATTTTATAACCCCTCTGACACTTTTTTCCGATGTCCCAGATAAAGTTTTTTGAAAAAAAATCGCATACCTTGCACGTGGCATTTTTTTTTTGAACGAGAGCACGCAAAGAATTAAAGGATTATATACAAAAAAAATTCGTTAACGGAAACGTACTTAAATGTAATGCGGTTTAAGGAATCACGCGATTTTAGCTAAAAGAGAGGATCTTAAGTTAAGGTTAAGTTTTACTAGAGTACTCCAAAAAAGTTGTGGTTTTATTTTAACGAATTAAATGTTTCATTTAGGTTTGATCGCAATATTATTTTTTTCAAAAATTGTCGTCTTTCAAGGAGTGCGGATGGGCAAATTAGGCAAATTTTCTCGTTAAATAAATTTTCCCCCTCAGTCCTTATTAATTTTTTCACTAAAACAGCAAACGATGGTGAGGCAGGATTCCAACCCACTTGGTCTGCTTTTTCTATGCCAAAAAAGTGTTCTTTAAATACAGTAGACCGCCTGCGGTTTAAGTTGGTCCATTCCAATGGCTTGATAGCTATTAGCCAAACAGATTGGCTGCAAGCAAGCAGTAACGCTTTGCCGACCAAAGCAAGTTTTGTGACCGCTATAGCGGTCACAAATGTGTTGCGGTGTGCCGACCACTATAGCGGTCGGCCATTTTAAAAGTGCCTAACGAATTTTCAATTGACTCTGAGAAACCTCTAACAATTTTTTTTTTACTTGGCAGTTTCGGGAATTCGCCTGAAAACTGGAATTGCCTTGTTACTTGTCGGATTGCCTCAGAACAGGAATTGCTTAGACACTCCTAAAATTGCCTGAGAACCAGAATTGCCTAGGCGCCCCTAGAATTGTCAGAGAACCTGAATTGCCTAGTTACTCGTCGAATTCCCTGAGTTCCAGAATCGCTCTTTTTTCCAATCTCCCCAGCCCTTAAATATGGATCTGAAGTCGTCACTGAATCAATTAGGAAATTCAAAAACTAATTAAAAAACATTGATCCTGATTCAGATGATTATCATCGTCGTTATCGGATGCCCTTTTATTTTTACTCAAAGACCTTGTGTGTGACATTATTTTTAAAAATAAAAAAAAAAAGAATCCAAAGGGTAATAATTATGTATTCGGTTCATTAATGACGTAATGACTTTATGTAAACGCATTGATTTTAGATGGGCTATATTATTATAAATAAATCATGAAAGTTAAATTTAAATTTGATTAAGACTTCTTTTGAAGTGACTTGATGTCAAAGATCAATGTTAAAGAACTTACGCGACGTCGTTTAACTTAGGAAACAAAAAACCCAAAACTTGTTTTTCCTACTTTCGCTGTTACAATATCGATTAAAAAAAAGGAATTCTTTTTACACAAAAGCTTCCTGAACTCATAAATTTCCCGAGGAGAAAGATACCGAGGTATTTACACCATCCGTTTTCTGAGAAGGACTCTGGTTTCGTGAGAATTTTAAAATTTCCAAAGGAGTTGGCTTACACCGATATAATTCCGGGAAACCAATGACAGAGAGCCAGAATCCTGAAGGATTAACTTATTTGATATGTCATGGAAACAAAACGATTTCTCAGTAGACCACAAAAGCTCCTCAAATTTTCTGCGAATTAAATTCCCCGATCGAAAAGCCGAAATATTCGTAAGATTAAAATCACGGGAGGAAAGTAGCTTTTTTCTTGGAAAATGCTAAGCCCCTGAAGCTTCACTCATCTCATTTCCGCTAATAAAACCCATTTTATATTTTTACAAAAAGCTAACATTTCTGGCAGGCTTTATATGGAATGACTCAAAAATTAAAACCGTCCCGCCGTTCAAATTATTTAAACCCGAGGAAGGGATCCCGAGATGTGTCTCGTCCAATTGAAATATAAATCTGACACATTTCACGTTTTGGAAGAATTGCCATTTATAAAACTCGACAAGTGATTTCGGTTTGGCCGTCCTTTTCTGTTTATGTTATTTTATTTTTCTTTTCTAAAATAAATTAATTAAAGTAATTGCGTTTGTAACAGCTCAGTTGTGTGACAAAATGACATCCGGTTAGGGATCTGCACGAACTGGACCGTAAGCAGTGCTCCCAGGAAATCCTAGGAGTGCCTAAGTGATTCCCAGAATAGTGCAACAAAGGGAAGATTGTCAGTCTGGAATTGCCCAAGCGCTAGGCAAATAGAAGTGCACAAGACCAAAATTTCACGCTAAAACGTGTTGCTCAACATGTTTTGCAGCGTTAGAAACATTTAATTTTTATTTTTCATTTTAAACAACAAATTTTCATTTTTCAGAGTTGCGCATGTTAAAGCATGTTTGTTTGTTAAACATGTTAAAAAGTGTTTTTTTCTAAACAGGTTAAAACATGTTCTTTCGTTAAACATGATTGTTCGTTAAACATTTTGCAACATGTTCGTTGGTTAAACATGTTAAAACGTGTTCGTTCGTTAAACATGTTAAAACGTGTTCGTTTGTTAAACATGTTAAAACGTGTTCTTTCGTTGAACATGATTGCTCGTTAAACATGTAAAAACATGATTGCTCGTTAAACATTTTGAAGCATGGTGGTCTGTTAAACATGTCAAAGAATGTTGCGCATGTTAAAACATGTTTGCACAATTGTAATGTTTTTAACATAGCAATTTTTTTGAATGGCCCTGGAAACGGGGACTGACTGTAACAGAGACGCGTAGGAAATTTTAGAATTGGGAAAGTGTCTAGACAGTCGTAGAATTCTTTGGAAAATTTTTAGTAGGTTCTAAAATTCTTGCATTTCTATGAATAAAGGCTTCTCAATCTCTTTGCATTGCGTGCATTACGTTGCATTACCACTGCATTACTTGGATTTTTACTGTGCGTTTTCGCATTTAGGTGTACAGTTTTTTTTGAGGAGTGAATAACCCTTAGGTTGAAATTTCAAGCTAAAACATGTTGCAGTAAGATGTTGAGGCAATATTGCTCAACTTTCAGCATTAGAAACATGTTGAAGCGTAAAAACATGTTGGCAACATGTTGGGCAGCATTTAAAAATTTCTATTTTTCATTTTTAAGTGTTTCGCAACATGTTTTTATGCTTCAACATGTTAAAAAAACTGTTTATAGATGAATTTACTGTAGAAAAATACTTTCAAAATTATAAAATATTTTTTATGGGGGTGACCGTAAAATTATTATCGATTTTCCTGCTCATCACCTACAGATTTAATTCTGAATCTATTTGCCCACATGACCCTTTAGTCGATTAAAGGATCCTCCACGTGCTTCATCTTGGCAGAATCTCTAGGTTTGAACTTTATAAATATTTTCTAAAGGTTCTTCCGTCGTAGTAGGTGTTACTTAATACAAAAATCTTGCCTTTCAAACTAATAGGTGTTCCTTTACACAAGAGGAAATTTTTCGGACTAAGGTGTTTTCGTCTGTCACTCGACACCGTTTCTCTCGTAATTATTAGCCATAACAGGGTGTCGCAGAGGCTTAAAGGTTAGATTCCATTCAAAAAGGAAGATTGCAAGCAAAACTAAACGGCTCACCCTCTTCTCCCTCTTCTCGTGTTTTGAAACCCGATCAATTCACGAACGTGCTTTAACTTCCGGATTTCGTTTATTCCACACGATCCCTCGTAAAACTTACGGGAGTTTCTCTCGTAAGTCTACCTTGGTTTTTTTTTTTTTTTTTTTACAAAAAGACAAATCGAGTTCGTTCGGCCTACCCGTTTGGTACGCGAACCGAGAAAAATTCCCATGAGAGGAAGCTCTTGAATCGATATCAACCCCCGGGGAAAAGCAAACTTTTTTTTTTTTGTCATTCCCAATTACCATTTGATTAGCTAACCCGATCATTAATTTACATTTTTCATTGTCACGGTTCACTTTTACGGAAATTAATTTTTTTTTCTCCTTTGAACTACCCACGATGCCATCAAATCGTATTTATGAAACATATTTAACAAAAAAAATTCTGGAAGTTTATTTTTTTTATAGGTTTAACTTTCTACCTACTTTGAGACACCCAGCATGATTGGAACTTTCCGTTGTCGCCTTTAACAATCCCATTAACTTTCCGACTTTTTATCGTTTTCATCCGCTTATCAACCTCCGCAAAAAGGAAAAAAAAATTTTTCGTTCGTTTTTCAATGGAAATAATATTTTCTCCCAATCTGTTTTTTTAATCTATTAAACTCAGCCACACATTCAAAATAGCAGTGGGGGAGGGGGGGGGGGGTGAATCTTATAGAAAATAAATCTGATATTCGAATAAAATGTTGACATTGATTGATGTAATCCCCGTGTGTGTGCGTTTTCATAGAAAATATAGGTCTGAACTTTTGAAAAACGGCAAATTGTCTGTGCCTAACTCGGCGATTACTCTTCTTTTGTTTTTTCTGCAAAAATTAAAAATAAATATACGTGACATGATATGGAAAAATTTTCCCTCCGATTGTTTTCCCTTTTTTTTCCCTGATTGGAAAACTGACCTGCGTATATACTTCTTCCTTGACCTTTCTAAGACAATAACCGATTTTTAAAAAAAAAGAAAAACATTTTATTACCCCGTCAGTTTTTTTTTTTTTTAATAAGAATAAAACAAAAGGAAAGCAGTTTAAGGCCAGAAAATTCCACGTACTCATGATTCCGTAACTATTTAGTCTTCATTCTTTTTTTTTTTTTTTTTGCATCACTGACTGCTTAGGTTAATTCTTGCAATGCATAAAGAAATCAGGCCCGTAGCCGGCTTAATAAGACTAATAATGAATGATGGCATGCAGTATATATATTTTTTTGTATATCTATACATCATATTTATATTTATTTTTTTGTATGACCACACGGTCATATACAAAATAAAATATACTGTGTATATTTATACAAACAAAATAAAATATACCGTGTGGTCATACAAAAAATAAATATAAATATGATGTATAGATACACAAAAAAATATGTATACTGCATATATAAACATACACAGTATGTTTATATATACACTGCATGCAACATATTTATAAAGAAGTATGTTTATTTATATTGTTTGTAAAACTAAGCAGTGCATTTATATACAGTATATTTTTTATGTGTTTGTATATCTATACGACATATTTATACGGTATATTTACTCTGTTTTTTTTTTTTTTTTTTTTTTTTTTTTGCTTTTTGGAGAATCTAATTACACGAAATATTTTTATTTTTTCTGCATTTATGTTCATACAGGATGTTTTTTTTTTTTTTTTTTTTTTTTTTTTTTGTGCTACTTCAGCATATTTATACAACTGATAGACTTTTTTGTACATTCATGCGTATATTAAACGCCCTATCACTATACTCTAAGATCACCGGGGTAAAGAAACATTAAAAAATTAGTGGTGCGCCCGATCCTGCTCAGTTATGCAACCAGTGATGCAAACTCAATTTAATTTTATTAAACTTTTCCCGAAATATTTTTTATATTTGTATGAATTAACGGGTTTTAGGGATCGCTGATTCCGAATCTAAAATTAGTTTCTAGGGGCACTTGCACCCCCCCCCCCCCCCCCCCCCCCAGAGAATTAAATTGTCTTTATTTTTCAAAAACCGATTATTTTTCGAGTAATAAATAATTAAGAAAACTGAAAATTTTAAAAAGTTAATAGTCCTCCGTTTTTGATCTCAGTTTTTTCAAAATGGGAGTTCAGATTCAGAATTAGCAGTTCAAAAAACCCCTTCAAATATGTTTATATTATTTTCATCACTCAGTGCAGAAAACTTATTTTTCCGAACTAGTGCGTTTTAGAAAAACCTTTATTGCGCTGTGCTTTGTGATGAAAAGTAGCTTACAACACAAGAACTGCAAAAGAATTACCCGTCGAGACCTTTTTAAAGCCCTCGCCTTCGGCTCGGGCCTCAAAATCGGCCTCGACGGACAATTTTTTCTTTTGCAGCTCTTGTGTTGTAATATACTATTTTTAACTTATAAACGCCTCTACACAGAAAAAGCTGTTTTGCCCATAAGCTAAACATAGGTGAAGAATTCTTGTTAAATATTGCATAAATGACTGTCCATCAGTTATTTACTTGGATTTTTAAGTTCAAAAGAGTAAAAATAGCAATAAATAAAGCGGTAACAAAATTCGAATATAAAAAATCTGTAATATTTGAAATATAAGATTTTACCAACCATCCGCCACCTTGAATTTTGGTTTTTTTAAAATTCTTAATTCAGGTTCGGTTTCAGCAGGTTAAAATACCCCTAGTCATATGCTTTTACAATTTTTTAAGAAAATTAAAATTTTGGAGGGTCGCAAAACTGATGGATCCATTTGCGGCAAAGGATTAAAAGGGGCCATTTGGAGCCTCCCTTGACCATCCTGGCTGGCTTCGGGCCTGGATCGAAAACACGAGGCAGCTTAACCGGGTAGACCAAGGGCTTATCATAACTACCAAACTACGGTCCTGAATGCAAGGAATTATAATTTTTATTTCATCATTTTATTATTATTTTTTTTTCTTTTTAATTTTTTTGAGTGATGAAGTATGCGTGTAACGTGTTGATTTGAGACTTCGTTTTTTAGAAGCAATTCCTTCTTCCATTAAAAAAAAAAAAAAATTGATAGCAATCATTTTCCTATTTGGTACGTGTTCAACAGGTTATAATTTTAAGGTATTAATTTTTAAATTAGAGTAAGAAACATATGCGTCTCCGAAGATTCTTTTATTTCGAAATCGTGTATTCGAAATGGAGAGTAAAAATAGGATAAAAAGTTTTTCCGGATATGGAGAAAAATGGCTTAGGGCGTGCGTAAAGAATTGCAGATGAGTTATTGAATGTGTTTTCAATATTGCTGCTTTTTTTTTTAAGGGAAAAAGGGAATTTCAAGTAAACTAATTTACCGTGAAGAAATGGAGGTTTCTTCGGCTCTTTGATACGCAAAATTTGAAAATGAAATTCTTTTTACTCCCGAAATCGATATATAGTAGGCTTATCAGGTTATCAGTCTCGATATCTAAAATACGTCGTCTGTTGGTATTTTGACTGATAACATGTTTTGATGCCAAAGTATGGGTTCATTTTTTTCGATTTTTAGGTTGCTCTCGGGGGGCAGAGCTCAGTGATAGGAAAGCCGAGACAATACGTTAGCTTTCTATAAGTACAAGCTTGGTTATGCAACCTGCTGCACTTGAGTGCAAAATCATGCAAGTGACTAAAATCAACAAACTTTGAGGAAACGGAAGTGTCCTGGCAAAAGGAGTTTTTGATTTTTTTTATAAAAAAATTCTTGAAAAATTCGAAAAATAATTTTCCAGATTTCGCAGGAACCTATCCCCTGTCAGTCCCTATAGATACTCGTCCTACGCGTTAAAACCTACACACAGCGCCTACCGATTTCGAGTATAGGCAACCCGCATCACATACATGTAATACAAAGTATCGAATTTTTGTTTTTTTCGTAAAACAATCAGGGAAAAGAGGTTCTGGGCGTTTTCGACGACGCGGATTTCAAATTCGATGTCAGAATGATGCAATTTCAAATTGAAAAAGGAATACGGTGCTAAAAGTTAAACTAAAAAATTAAAATAGAACTGCTCCTTCATTTTGAATAATTTGAATTTTTTGAAATTTCTGACTTTAGATTCGCAATCGGCGCTCCAAAATTAAGTCAAGTTTCAGCTTATTGGCTTCAAAAAGCTGAATAAGGGACACTGCGCACATATGTAAAAAGCAATAAATGTACTGCATAAATAAACTGTATAAATGTACGGTTACGGTATATTTACAATCGCCGGAAAAGAGTTTTATCAAAGAGAACTCATCCTCCTTCTCGGATTTTGTGATCCGTTCATCGACTCCGAACAAAAGGAAAAAATAAATAAATAAATATCTTCTTCTCTTCCCCTAGAGACGTCACCTTCTACGAACTAAGAAGAAGAAAATATTGACGAAAACTTTGGTTTCATAATTCACAAAAAGATTGATAGGCCGATAAGAAAAAACCACGGATGGACAGTGGGACACGTCTCAACTATTACATGAAACAGCGATTACCTTCCAAAATTGTTCTTTGTCTAAATTTTTTTTTCTCTTTTTTAGACATCAAACGTGAGCGATGACATTCTGAAAAATTAGCCGCTTCATAAATATAAAAGCCGAAGAGAGAAAAAAAATAAATAAACCGACGTAGTTTTTATCTCGATTTTTACATCTTGAGTTCGTTTATTCGCCCGAACAAAAAAAAAGAGGAAGGAATCGGCAGTGCCTAAATTAACAGTAAAATACCGAATCTGGTACCAAGCCACGAATTTATATCCTGGTCCTACCGATCACGATTCCTCGGGTCGAACATATATGCCATTTAAAAAAAAAAAAAAAAAAAAAAACGACACCGTGATTCAGGTTCAGAAAATCACATGGACGGGGAAGAGTTCATTTTAATAACTGTGATCGGCAAAAGCGAACTACTTAAAAATTCATACTTTAATTGAGTAATTAGGTATTCACACATCTTTTCTCATTATTATTTAGATGAGTGGTTCTTCTTCTCACAAAAGCGATTCCGTAAAATTTTCAAATTAATACGATTCGACCCAATCTCAGATGGCTATCATCCGAATTCTTTTTTTTTTTTTTTTTTTTTTTTTTTTGTTGTACTGGACGCGCTCGGGTGCGGATTCAGAGGGAATTTTAATGCGGACGTCACTCGTGTGGCGAAACAATAATTACGAAACGGATGATTCTCAACCCACGCGGAACATTTTCTTTTGGTCCCTGCCCGTTTAGAGGAAGGAAACATGTATATATTCTGTGTGCATATGTAGATAACATGGCCACATGCAAGTATACACTGTAAATTTTCTTTAGCCTGATGCTCCCGAAAAGTAGGCGATTCCAGTACGGAACTGCTCTGTAGCCCACTCCAGGAAATTCTCATCTCTTATTATGTTTCCCAAGCTATTGGTTTTTGTGCCTTAAGGTACCTTTTCTCACCAGGAAAATAGATGCTTCCAGACCATGTATATAGTGAGATATTTATATGGATGACTCATAGGGTTCCTGATATTTGAAAATTAGCGGTTTTTTTTTCCTTTGTGTGATGGCTTCAGTGAACGTGAAGGGAATGTATTGACGAAGCATTGTGTTTAGCCTATGGACTAAGTTAACTGGGGACAGAAGATTTTTTGGTTGAGTGCTTTTCACGTTGAGACTTCTTGAGAAAAATCACAAACTCAACATAATTTTTTGTGTAGAATTCAAATATGCACCTGGCGTTTTTTTTAAGGCCGAAATTCCACGCTAAAACATGTTGCAGTAACATGTTGAAATAACATGTTGCTCAGCTTGTTGCGCCGTTAGAAACATGTTGCCAACATGCTACTCAGCATGTTGAAGCATAAAAACAGGTTTCGCGTCAATGAAAAATAAAAATCTGTAAATGTTGCGCAACATGTAGGCAACATGCTTCTAACGCTGCAACATGTTGCAACTTGTTGAGCAACATGCCACCGTAACATGTTCTAAAGTGAAATCGTAGCCTTAGATCTAGCGTTTTTGAGTCATATAATGAAATATTGTTGTTCAGAAAAATCCAATGTTCGGTTATGAGAAGTTTCATAATATTTATTCGTTTCCTCATCAACTGCAGTTAATTTCCCCATAAGCTTTGATGGGAGGTTTGAGTCAGGAACGAATAGATCCATAGAAAGCAATATGGATTCTCTTTAGGAATTCTCAGGATACACAGTAATCTGCCTTCTCCAAAAGGAATCAGGAGGAATCAGGAAATAAAAGGAGGTAGTGAAATTGTGTTTCCTTTTATTTGCTGATTTCCGTCTACATCTGACAGAAAACTATTCACCAGCTAAAAAAATGAAATATAATTTTTAGGTTTCGTCGTTCTTTAGTGACCTCTATTTGTTCAACAGTAGGGAGTTTGGGGGTCAGAAATTTTTAGAACACCCTGTGTATTGGAGGTTAATACGCTAGCAGGTAGCTTTGCTTGTTGTGATGGTGAATTTTTCAATGATTTTTAAGTGAAAGTCTAAAGATTTTAGAATGTAAGGCAACGGGGTATCTTATTGCCGAACCAAATTTAAAATTTTTAGACCAAAAGGTTTCGCCGAGAAAACAGTTGACTACCCCAGAAACTACAAAAAAAATTTTTTTTTTAACTTTCTGGCCACATATTTCTATAGGATATCTAAATCCGATACCTATACCTATACCTAACCATGCAGGGTGTAGGTATATTATATTTTAAATATAGGCCTACAATAAGTCTTCGATAGGATTCGATAATTAATGGTCATCACCCTTAGGCATAATTATGATGAATTAGCTTAATCAAAACCTGATATCGTTAATTAAAAGATTCCACGGATTTTGTTGAGTAATAAAAAAAATTGAGAGAATAACAACAAAGGATTTCGTTTGGAATCCCGGAAAAGCGTTGTTCCGACGATTACTAACATGGACTTCCCCCTTTTACGTAATGGACTCAAACCCTTTTTGGTCGTTACAGTTTGTGAATATTATTGGAAAATCACATGCGGAAAATAATCGTTCCCGTTACGGAGATAAAATTGTACAAAAAAAAAAAAAATAATAATAATAATAAATAAAAATGAAATAAAAAAGAAGAAAAGAAAAGAAAAAACAAATATTTAAACAAAAATTTTTAATGATAAGAAATAAGGTTGTTTTCTTGTAGCACACGTGCTTCACAAAGAAAAAAAAAACCAAAAGATCGAGAACGATAAAAATTTCGATTTTTCATGAATGGAAATTTCGTATCCTGATAACGGTATTAGGTGTGCTACACCCTGACGAAAAAAAAAAATTAGGGCATTTACCTTCCGAATTTTTTTTACCTTTATCAAAATAGGAAAAAAATATCGATGATACATACCTAAAAACAGTAAAGAATTTTCCGAAAACACTTTGAAATAACCGTAAAATCGTTATTCGATTAATGAAACCATTATAAATAATAAAAAAGTGATTTAAAAATTGAGCATGGATAAAGAATAAGGACCGGAACTAAAAACACCCACCATTTACACATACGATAAAGAACTGAAAGTGAACAGTCTGAATTGTGAATCAAGTCAAATGTTACGCCTGGGTTATGCAGTTAAGCGGTAATTCCGTCCATCGCCGCTGGAAACGGAGGATGCGCCACTTTACGACACCGACGCCGATCCTCAATTTCAGTCTACTGTTTTACCGTTTCTGCTTCTGTTTTTTTAACCGTTTAATTCCAAATTATTTTTGACTATAATAATTTTATTGATCGGTTTTCTGGTACATCGAGCACATAATGATCGTTTTTTTTAAATCTTTTTGCATCTTACATCTTTTTGTGCTGCTTCAATGGTTTTAAAGCTAATGGGTTTTAAGCGTTTAAGTACTTTCGGTTTATAGTAACGCGGGTAATGGTCTGATATTTTGCTCTGTATAATTTTTTGAGGACCATTAAGCAATGAGATATCAATTAATAAACGGTCTGGTTGAAATTATGCTTTTGCGATGTTACCCCCAAGGCTTATGCAGCGTAATCTAGGAAAGAGTTAGAAAAATGATGGTTACCCTTAGGGGTTTCAATGGCTGAATCGGCAAGAATATTATGCCAAACAATGCAAATCTAAATACTCCTGATTATTGAAGACCGGATCCTGAAAGTTTGTGGAATAGAATAACTTTATAGCAATTTTTAATAAAAAAATCTTAAAAAATTTGGGATTTCTGCATTTTTTGAAATAAAGATTGGCGAGATTTTGAGGGGGTAGAAAAAAGGTGGTTGACAGTGGGCGAAAATGCAATTCTGCCGAGCCTAAATACAGGAAAACCAAATTTTTTTTTATTTACAAAAAACTGGAACTGGAGAGGGAGAGTCAGTCAGTTGATTTATGGCCACTTTCTAAATTATACATTTTCAGGTTTTTTCCTATAAGCGCCTGTAAGTCGTGGATTTCAAGGGAAACAGGGGAAAGTTAATATTGGGGCAGATTGAATTTTTGAAAAATGTAAATAATTAAAAAGATAAAAAATTTCTGATGCCCTTGTTCGGACACCTTTTGAAAACATAATTTCATGTGTATTTTAGTTATCCGACTTATGCACCCACGTTTTTTTTCGCCTATTTTTTAAAGTGGTGCCTGTGGAGAAATTGACGTTCCAATCCTATAATATTTCATTGCTTTTTTAGGAATTTTTTTAAAGCTATTAAAAATATAAAAAACTCGGAAGGTACATTTTGATTTCCTTGGAAATATACGTAAAGAATTGTGGGTTGGTCAGCCGCCCCGACACCGGGGGATGTTGATAATTTTTCGGCGCGTTGTATTATATCTCTTTTTTTGGTACGTTTTCACCAAAAGTTGAAAAAGTGGCAATGATACTGTACACTCGATGGTACCAATAAGAACCAAGTTTTATTTTTGTAGCCTTTAAAAACTTTTTTACCATTCCAGGCATCGAACTATTCACTTTTTTCTCCTAAAAGTCATTTTTTTGTGTATGGTCGCCAAATGTCACTTTTTTAAAGGAAAGTCACTAAAAGTCACTTTTTTGATAAATTGCTGGATTTTTTCCTTTTTTTGAAGTTAAAACTTACATTTTTATTTTTTTTAATTTTTCCATTTTTATTTTTTTATTTTTTTATTTTTTTAATTTTTATTTTTATTTTTAAAATTCTTTAATTATTTTCAATTTTGTTTCTGTTAGACGTCAGCTATGTTTTAATACTTTATCAAACGAGTTAGAGAATTATATTAGCTTTTTTTCGTTAATTATTTAAAAATGATTTTATGTAAAGCAGTTGTGGAACTTTTGATGTCAAATGTAGAATGATTAATAATTAATCATTTAATTAATAATTAAAATTTTGAGTACATATTTTTAGTCTTTTTATTAATTAAATTACAAATGAAATGATTAAAAATTATAACGTCCGTAATCGTTCACGTCTAATACGTTAAAAAAATTTTGGGTATACGTATTTTAAGTCACGAAATTCCTTCCATCAGGTCACTAAAAGTCACTATTTTAGCCATTTTCGGTCCCTAAAGTCACTCATTTTGAAGGGCTAAATGAGTTCGATGCCTGCTTCCTAAAAAAAACGGAAAAGACTGCTAATTAAGTTCTTTTAAGTTGCCCTGGTCTTGCCTACAGGGGTCCGAAGCCGGTATAGATTGGTTGGAGCCGATTCCGGAATTGGCTCCGAAACATTTAAAGTGCAGGAGCTGGGCGCCAGCGCCGGCACCGGAATAGCAAAATTTTTGCCGCTAGTGCTGGTGCCGGAGCCGATTCCAGTATCGGTGCAAGCACCACCATCAATTTTGTGAATTTTTTTTTAATTTTTTTATTTTTTTTATTTGAAAAAAAAAAAAAAAATTTGTCACAGTAGTCGCCGCTTATTGTAGTGCAGCAGATTTTTTGCAGATTTTTTTTAAAATTCTTTATTGCAATCAAAAGACATAATACAACCAGATTTTAATTTTTTTTATAAAAAATGATTCAGTTAAAATAATTTTAAAAACAGATTTAAGTTATTTTTCTATAACCAAAGCTAAAACTGGGCAGACTGCTTCTGAAGCAGTCACAATGGGACTATTGATATTTTACAGCACAATTTTAAGTATTTGTCCGTTTCGTCCCCATGACCCTGGAATCCTGAGTCCGAATGATTTTGTCAGATGGATGTCAAAGTTGTCGATGCACATTTGAAGACTCCCATATGATGGTGAGTCCATTCTTATTCAGTTCGACATTTTAGCCATTCACCTAAGCTTATGAGTCTTATTGTGATTGATCCAGAAACAGTCATAAGCTAAGAATTGGCATCACATAGAACCGTCATGGAACCATTTATGTGGATCGGTCCAGAAGGGATCATAAAGTAACTGTAGAAATAATAATACTTGTAAGTACGTGACGCTTACAATTTGTCACTGACTTTTTAAAAAATTCATTGCTAAAGCTGTATTGCATCAAATGCAAAATAGTACAAATTTCTAAAAACAAAAAATCCTCTGCTCTTTTCCACGTCAGAATATTTCTTTTTCCTTATCAATGTTATCATTTCAAACCACCGCTTCCAAGAATCGAGAACCACGCATGTCCCTTTATATTGATTCCTCAAACACCATTTCCAACGGTACAGATTAGAGTGTACGCGAGAGAGCTGACTCCATGACACTATGAGTCTATAAAAAAAATAAAAAAATAAAAAAAAAACTTTTTAAATCGTGGCGTTTTTTAAAAAATGTGTAATTTCCACGTCCTCTTGGTCATCTTGTCGATCGTCGTCTACACGAAATGCGTAGGCGAATTGGAGGACGGCTTCGAGAGGAAAAGATACGACTTGAGCCTTCAAATGTGCATCGACAACTTTGACATCCATGCTGACAAAATCATTCGAACTCAGGATTCCAGGGCCATGGGGGCGAAATACCTCAACGAAGCGGAAGTTAACGGGAGGGACGAATGCTTAAAATTGTGCTGTGAAACATCAACCTGTGACGTCTTCATCTACGAACAAAAGGTTTGTCTTAATTGCAGCCATTGTGAGTCACATGGGTTGATTCCTCATGAATTTTTAAAACATATTTTGAATGATATTCCGATGATTCATTTGGGATAAAAATTTTTCCGTCCGGGAATTGAGGTGCCATCGATGAATTTTAATTTTTTTTCTATTTTTTTTTTTCAGGTTCCTGGTAGTTGCTACTTGTTCCATTGCGGGACGCCCGAAGATTTTAAATGCAAATTTACACAGCATAAAAACTATACTAGTGCAGTATTGACATTGAATAATCATTTAAGTGAACTCGAAAACCAAATTAAATTAACAAAGCACGAGGAAGAGCTCAATAGATTAAGGTACGTTAATTACCGAAAGTTTTTTTTTTTTTTTTTGAATCTTGACCTTAACGCTCACTTGTTGTTATTCTGATTTTTCTTTTTTCTTTCTTTTAATTATGACCCACTAATTTTGAATTCGATCTGATTCGCTTTTAGGAAACCGGATACGCTTCTTGACACAACCATCCCGCCTATGTTGACAACAACAAAAGTGCCTGCTATCCCAGAAACAAAAACAAATCACTCATTGAGTAAGTACTTTTCATTTATTTTCATACTCAATGCTTCCATACAATGAACCGCATTTAGCGTCTTTTGACACGAAGAAAAAAAAAATGAACAATATGAAAAAAAAAAGATGGCATGACCCTTTCTCTTACGTCTTCCGTGTTTTACTCGAAGATGATTTTTTTTACGACTATAGTTCATGACCAGGAGGTCATTCATCACATGCGTTCTTTGGTGTCATCGCGTTTTTTTTTTTTTTTTTTATTTTACTCCATATTGAGTGCCGCCTACGGATGGAAGCGTCTTCGGTTTTTTTTTTTTTTTTCTTGCGCGAAGAATGAATGACACAGAATTTACGACTTTCAGAAGTGCAAAGTTGTAATTACTTCCAAGGTTGGTGTAGGTTTGGTTTTGGTGTCGGGCCAAAATGGAATATGGCGCATTCCCTTCACTTTTCTACGGTTCGGTCCTGCAGATATTTCCCAAACACGATTACCTCGAACTTGTCACATTTTCCCGTGAAACTCATTGGCGAAACCCACAAAAACACAAAATTTTGAGAATTTTGACAAGAGCAATTTATAACGTTTTGAAGGTTTTTTGGGTTGAGAATTTTCTGAATTCTGTAAAAATGATTCGCCTTGGGGAATTTTCAAAGTCGGCGGAGTTTTCACATCGACTTTGGTACTTGTTTCGAATGGAAAGAGTTATTTTTCTTTGGACTGATTCAAAATTTAAACGGAGCACTGACTTGTCTGTCATATGGATTTATCGGCTTGAGAGTTGTGGGCCCGTTGCAGATTTGCTTTCTGAATTTTCTGAGTTATGGTGTTGTAATCTATCGAAACATTAAAAAATTCTTCTAATGAGGGAAAAATCGTAGCAAAAGTCAAAAATGTTTCCATTTTGATTTTAAAGCCTGAAGCAGTGTGTAGCGGTGCTCGGGATGTGTCCCATGGCGATTGCCTAAGCCCCAAATCGTGGGCATTAATGGTCGACAGACGGAGCCCCTGTGAATGTGCTAAGCACCAGTTTGCGCTAAAACAAATCTCACAAAACCGTAAGATTAGTAGCTCCGAACTAGGCGGTTTCAATATTTTCCAGGTTTTCCCTGGAATTAGGGAAAACGTTTAAAGAAAAATATTGAGAACAATTTTTAATTCAACCAGGAAAAAAATCGATATATTTCCTCAAATTTTTCTAAAACTTTTGCCCACAACCTCCCACGTTTTGTTTCACTAACAAGTTAGAGATAAGTTGAATTTGAATCTTTTCCTCAAGCTCATTTTTAATTTCTGAATGTTTCCTCTTAAATTTTCCATGGAAATACTGTATCTGTTAAATATTTGAGAAAACAACGGTCCATGAAGTCAGCAGTACAACAAAAAGCTGAAGTTATAAAAACTATACCAGTATTTTGAGCCTTTTTTGAGCTTTCAAGAAAACCCAAATTTTAGAATTTGAGCTGTTAAAACAAAAAAGTCATTCCTTTATCAACTTTGTACTGCTGACTTCCTGGTCAGTACATTAAAAAGCTCAAATTTGAAAATAGATGCCTAAATTTGAGCTTTCAAAAAATAATGTTAAAACATTAACGGAGAGTTAAAACCCATTTTCACCCTCCGAATTTTGTAAAGGCAGGCTCATGTGCTATCGGTGCAGAAGAAAATGAGATTTTCACGAAATCCACTATGCAGACACGTTATTTCCGAGAATCGAAGCTCAATGTTATTTGATGTTAAGCTCACCGGAAAATTTCGTAATATTCCAATTTAATATATCGAGAGGGAAGATTTCAGTGAAACCGTCTTTTGCCTCAGACATAGACACGTGGAAATAAATGAGATTTCTCGGAATTGATACTTTGCGTAGCAGCGTTTTATAATTTTTTTTTTCCAAGTGCAAAACCCCTCGACTGGATCGAATGTATATTTCCGAAAGATGATTTCGTCGTGTCCTTGAAAAGTTCACAATCCGGAACCACGGAGTTTGTTACATCTTAGTTCGTTCCTCGTTATGGATTGGAACCCTACACTTTGAGTCGCTAAAGCATATAATTTCGATAGTTGCGTTGTTAAAAAAAAAAGATTTAAATCAGAATTATGATGAAGTAATACCGCGGATGAGCCATGAATAATTATGAAAACAATATGACAAAGTAGGCACGTCGAAAAAAAAAAAAAAAAAACATCCACCTATGAGCGTTTCATTCATTAAAGAAGCATTTTGGAAAAAATCAAATCAAGGATTTTATTTTGAGAGAAAGGTTTTTCCAGATTTTTTTATACGCAATCATACATTTTCTAATGATGGTGGCAGATGATGGTTTCAAAGTGCAGGCCCGTTCAGTAATTAGGAGAATTTGATGATTATGTTCCCTAATTACGCTTTGTTTGGTTTGGGACAACAAACAGTGTACGATAGCCAGCCTTTCTGACAAGGGATCGTCCATAAATTTTGGAAGTATTTTGGGGTAATTTTGACCCGAGCAAAAATAGGTTTCCTCTCATGGAGATTAGGGTGGATCTTATTTTGTGAAGTTTTGATTTTCGGAGGGGCCACCCCCTAACGTTTTTTAATTTGTGTGAGATAAGTTACGCTGAATTTTTTCAAATTTTTTACTCGACGGGAAAGCGTGCCTCATCGAACAAGAACCAAAAAATTGATCATTTTTTTTTCTTTGCAAAAGAAAACCCTCGTTTTGTATCGGAAATTTTGCGAAGATTTCGAATCTGAGAACAGTTTTTTTTTTGTATCAGATCCTGTTTATGAGAATGAAGCCGAAAAGCAATGAAAACTGTGGACTTGGTGCGTTTTGTCATTTTCTCGATTTTTTCGTCATATTTTGGCCTCTTGCTGAAAAATCGGACCAGATACAAAAAACATTATATTCAGATTCTAAATCTACGCAAAATTTTCGATATTTTCGGTTGTTATGGAATTTTTCCAAACAAAAAGCTCGATAAGGCACGCTTTCCCCTCGAGTAGAAAATTTGAAAAAATTCAGGTAAACTTATCTCAAACAAATAAAAAAAGTTACGGGGTGGCACCTCCGAAAATCCAAACTTCGAAAAATAAGAATCACCCTAATAATAGACCTCCTCTCCCTCCTGAAGTTTAAGTCATTTTTGGACGACTCCCACCAAAACCGTTTGCCTTTCGCTTCTAATGGCGCAATTTACTCAACTTAAATTTAAAGGCTAAAGCCATCCTATTATTCAGGGTACGCTTCAAGGCTCAAGTTTTTAAAAAAAAATGAGCCAGGTTTGATCATTTCCTGCAGAAGACGATTGAACCCCGCTCCACACCCCCAAAATTTGTAATTTTCCGCCCTCTTTGTTTTCATCGAATTGTCCTGATCGAATCGCGTTACCGAATACAGGTGCCTGCAATAAATCGTAAATAAAAAATATTTACACTGCATAACATCGTGGGCGCCTTTATTTAATTATTCCATTCATTATATAAAAAAAATAATCGATTTATCGATAATCAAAACAATAGGTGGCTTTATTCTCAGATTTACGAGCGATACAAATTTAAATATTTAATAGATGTTGACACATAGCTAAGAGCATAATACCAAGTGCGAGATCCATTTCTTTAACCGAAAGTTGATCTTCCCACAAGCCATGCCCGTCAAAAAACCGAATGCCAAGACCTGTGACAAGGTCACGACTGGCCAATTTTCTACCGGGACGTAAACTCGTTATGGCCATATCCGTTAAAATCAGCTAATGACTCTGCACATTTTATTTTATTTTTTATTTTTATTTTTTTATTTTTTTCGCGTAGGAGACGCCGTGACTATTAAAGAGAAAACTTGTGTGCATCGATCGGGAAATTTTGCAACGGTATTAAAGTCACGGGGAGTAGCCCGGTTTTTAATATTATTAAGAGTTGCAAAACTGATAATTTGACAAATGAACGAAAATATTCGCGATCGTGATAAATGATAGGGAGATAAATGTGAAATGCAATTTGTAACAGTGCTCGCAAAAAAAAAAAAAAAAATTCGACATCATCACCTTTATTGAAATAATAATATCAATTGCGCAATTCAATGACCTAAATTTTCGCTTCTTTCGCCCTCGATCCCGTCAAGTGCTTACTTTTAGCCGTCGATTATTTTTCTTTTCTTTTTGGCCGTGAAACATCCTTCAATTTCGGGGTCAAGTTTCCTGACAATGTTTTTTGGCGACTCTTGACTTATAATCTTTTTTTTTTTTGCAAAATGACCCGAATTTAATGTGGACAGTAGGGTGAGTCATTTTTAAAAAAATTTTTGAAATGTTTGGGGGCATGTGGAAAATTTATGTGGTTTCTTAGGGTGTAAAGCTACTAACAAAATTTTTTTCAATTTTTTTTTACCTTTTAATGGCGCCTCAAGGCCACTTTAGCTTTTCTGGCGTCTAGAAATTACGGCATTTTAACCTTTTGGGGGCGGATGTATCATAAATGATGAACTACGCTTGTGATTCAAAATCAATGTTTCAGCAAGCTAGTATCGACTTAGATGGAAATTAATGTTTAAAAAAAATTCACCATCGAATTTTTGGTCAAAAAAATGATTCCCATGTTTAGCTTATGGGAGCAATTTCTAAAAATTTTTCTTATTAATTAATAGAATTAAAATTATATTTGCGATATTCTTGTGGGACCCTGACAAACCCCCGAAATTTGCAGAACCCTGGGTCCAGTAAATCGGTCCAAGTCCAAAAATGACCATCCCGTTTCAATTAGAATCACCCCTAACTAGCCGAACAACTTTTTTTGGCCAAAAGTAGCAATTTTTTGTAAAACATTAAATTTCAAGTCGATTGTCACCCCTCTGACAATTTATTTTGGGAATTAAATCATGTTAAACGTTTTCGACATCGTAGAATCCGAATATAACCACCCCTTTTTGATCAGAATTACTCCTAACTAGCCAAAAACCCTTTTTTAGCCAAAAATAGCAATCTTATGTAAAAAATCGATTTTAAGTCAATTATTGACCCCACAAACTGTGCCAAAGTATGTTTCCGACACCACAGAGTTCGAATTTGACCACCACGATTAAAGCCATCCCTTAATTTAATTAAAATGACAAAAAAAATAGTCGGGATTTTTCCTCCCATGCTTAGCTTATGGGGGTATGATAAATTCCATTTTTAAGACTTTTTATAAGTTAAACGTTACTAAAACAGTCCATAAGCTAAACAAAAAAGTCATTAATGGTTGTGGCATTTGGAAACTTCATTGTGCTTCATTTCATTATTGTTTAAAAATATTTATTATAATTTTACAAAATAAAAATTTTTCTCATAAGCTAAACATAGACTACCAAAAATTTTTTTTGACAATGCCAGTGACCTCTACGGACGTTAGTGTATCAAAATATTATCGGAAACGATTGAACATTATTGGCGTCCCTGTGATGTCATAAGGAAAATAGACTTCCGATTGCAATGGGTTATTCTCGATTTTTTTACTCAATTTTGAAGGGTTGCAAAATTTTTTGAAAAAGTGTTTCCTAATGTTTTTAAGGTCGTAGAACACTGATTTTGCTATCATCAATTTTCCGTATTAACCCCTGCGACGTCATTAGCGTTTTTTATCGAGCTTATACTGATTTTTCGACTGAAATTAGGCTTAATCTCGAATTTGGAGCTCTGAAAATTTTTTTTTATTGGTATCGCTCATACATATGCTAAAATACCCGTAGAACAGGAATTACACCAGTCCGATTTTCTCCGATAAACCCCTGAGTAGGGTTACAAGTGTAAATTTAATTTTTTGGGCCAAAAATGGAATTTTTTTTGCCAAAAAATTACAATAACTCACCAGTTCGAATAAGAGGTCATGTTCAATGACATTCTTTACTCAGGACATTGGATCTTTTGTGTTTCGATTCAATTTCCGAAATTTTTTTTGAAGTTCAAAAAATTTTGGAAATTGAATATTATTAACAATAAATTATTGAATTATTAACAAAACAAAGCTGCCATTGATCGATCGGCATTTGATGGTAGTCTGAAAGTAAATCCAACTTTGTATACAAACTTTTAAATATTTTATCCATTTCAGTAGTTCCGGTACCAGAGTGATAAGTTAAAAGAGTTCTTACGACTCTCATTTTTGAATTTGCGATAATCCACACAAATTTAATTTTTTTTTTCATGTCGAAAAAAAAAACCAACCTAATTACCGTTATATTCGAAACAAAGACATCTCGAGTAAGAAGAACCACATTTCACTCTGATTGAAGTTGAAACCTGTAATTTATGACTTTTATTGAATAATACGACGAAGCCGTTAGGAAATATATCCAACCTTGTTCGGGGAGTATTCATACAAAAAAAAAAAAAAAAAAAGTCATAATTAGCATTGTTATTGTCATGTTTGTTTTATTTTCCGCAACCCAGATGACGAAATTAAAAATTCTCACATCACAATTTTTATTTTTATTTTTTTTTTATGGCAGGAATTATAAATCATGGGAATTGTGATATGTGCCAAATTTTGAATTATTCATTTTTTTTTTTTTTTTTTTACTCCCTCGCAAAAATTGTAACGTGCAACTGCAGTTTTGAAAGTGTGTAATTGCTCTTTTAACTTTAAAATTAAACGTCAATCCAAGCGGAACTTCTTCCCATCCGCCTCGCGGAAGCCGAAGCAGACGAATTTCGTTCACTCCCATACGTGGCATTAAACCGGAAAAGCGTTAAAAAAAAACTGTCGAAGATTTTTTAAACGAAAACGTGACCGATTTTGATTCCTTTGAAATGGTAAAAATAACCTTCAACAATAGTGCCTGACCTTGAGGTTTGAGATGGTTTGCAATCGGGAATCGTGCGGAGAAAGTTCCATGACCTCTTACCAGCGTGCAACCCACGAAGAAAAAAAAAAAAGCGAGAAAAGAAAAACCGGCCATCATCTTGTTTTGTGTCCAACGAATGTCCACACCTAGTGTGGAAATACCAAAAACGAGGAGATCGGCGAGAAAAAAAATTTTTTCGTTCTTGAAATGTTGTAAGTCGAGTTTTTGATTTGTGATCGTTTATATTCTCTCCATTGACTTAAATCGATGTTACAAGCTTTGTTGAATTAATGGGACATTGTCCAGCCTCCGCTGTTTGGTTTTTTGACCTGATCAAGTCCTTGCCCTTTTTAATGTTATAAAAAGCATTTGGAGAACGTTTTAATTATACACCGCGTACATTGGACTTTACAGGTATCTTTGAACTCTATGGACCTGTTGCAGTTTTTGACTTTTTAAATTAGGCATCTGGAAATCGATAAATCCATTTTGAAATCTTAACGCGGTTATTTTTTCGTCAGCTGGAGGACAACTCGCTTTTGCCTCTCTCCCCTTCACTTTGGATATGGGGCAACGGAGAAAATAATTTTTTACACGCCCTCGAACCAATGATGTATAGTCAATAGGTTATGGGCCCAGACAGCAGGTTATGGGCTCAGAATGCTCCAAAAATTGAAATTGGAATCGTAAAATTCAAACAAAAATTACATCCCTTCCCCCTCCCCACGAAAAAAAATCGGAGCTAAATAAAAAATTGTAGGGGAGATAAGGTAAGTGAACCTATTATCGGCATGCACCTATTACCGGCACCAGGTGGATGCCAATAATAGATTCACTTACCTTAGGTCCAAAGTTGTGCTTTCCTATCTCCCTAATGCAAATCTGCTCATCTTTTTAGCAAAAAAAACCCTCTTTTTTTTTTTTTTTTTTTTTTTTTGCAACTAGTTACGCGACGCAATTTCATCGGAATGGAAAGCGAAATCGCTTCTTTTTAATTAAAAAACACTTAAGGAGCAAAACGATCACTCTTGATGAATATCTAGATTATCGCAGGATGTAACCTGCCGCAACATGTAAATTGCACCTCATTATAATTTCCCTAAGCTGACAGATACGTAACCGATTGACAAAGTACTAGTACTACAACATTATTGGCAGTTATTAAGTGAATCTTCTTTTTTTTTTTTTTTTTTTTTTTTTCGCCAACCTTTCTACCTAACTTACATAATTATTACTTTTTTTTCCCTAATAAACTACCATCTCCGTTTAATTACATATTTTTTGCATTACGTAAATCGCACTTCCAACTAAAAATTTTCAAAAGAAAAATCAGTGGGCAAACGTGATTTTAAGCAACAAACGGCCAGGGGGAACGATTTTCGCGCATCTAAAAAAGGAGGTTGGAAAAAAAAAAAAAAAATAGCAGAGTGCACATCTACCATTTGTTCGCTAAAAAAAATTAAAAATCATTCCGAATGGAGTAATTAAGTATTTTAAACGATGACATTAAACGTCTTTAATTAACGACACTGAATTGATTCTAATGGCAAAAAAAAAAAAAAAAAAAAAAAAATCATAAGAGTCATTGCCGACTCGTTAAATAATGATAATAAAATTATTTTGCGGATCCTATCGTACCAGATGTTTTTTCCAATGGTTAAAAAGTAAATTGAGGTGGACATAAAATTAAAATTTTGTACTTTATGTGACGGGAAAAGGTGTTTCGAGGGGTTTTCGGTGGCGCTGATTTAGAATTTGGTATTTTTTTCCCCAAAAATGGTAGATCAAATACGGAGGAAACTTATATTAAGCAGTCTAATATTTTAAGTTAAAAGTCTGAAACTGTGTGGTCAGGGGGTTTTCAAAGGTGCTGATTTAGGATGGCGGATCCAATATGGCGGACGAACAGAGTATTGTTATTAAAATTATTAACCCTTTCCCGACCGACGGAAAGGGTTAAGAAAAATTCTTTTAGTAAAAAAAAATTATGAAAGACATGTTTATATGGGTAATTTGAACCGCTGATTCCGAATTTGAAGTCAGCATTCTGAAAAAACTAAAATCCAATATGGTGGAGCCGTTTAAATTTCAATCATTTTAATAATTTTTTTTTTGCGCCATATTGGATTTTTCGAGTGGAATTAGATCATTCTGACGTCAGATTTGAAATCAGAGACGTCGAAAACGTATAGAAAGTTGTTTTCCCGATCATTTTACGGGAGAAAACAAATTTTGTGCGACATTTTGTAGTGCATGTGTGGGTTGCGGGTTGCATATACTCAAAATTGGTAGGCGTCTAATATGGGTTTTAACGCATAGTACGGGTCTGTAATGTGTCGTAGGTTAACTTTAAGTACGAAATCATTAAAAGAAAAAAAATTTGGGAAATTTTCTTTGATTTTCCAAAATTTGGCCGTTAAAGTGTTAGCCTTTAAAATATGATTTTTCATTTACTCAGAAGCCTCAAATTTAGGTCAGGTGGGGTTTTCAAGGATGCTGATTTCCAATCTGATCTTTTTTTTCGAAATACAATATTTCTTAACTAATGTAGGCGGATATTATTTTAAAAAAAATACCTTGCTCGTTGTCGTTGTTGTCGTAGTACATTTCGAAAACGAAGTTATTCCTCTGCTGCTGTCCGAATTACCCCAAAACAAAGGAGGTCTGCGTAATTTGGAAGTCATCTTCGATTTCACTGATCTTTTTTTTTTTTTTTTCACTTCACTGAATTTTTATTTATTTATTTTTTAAACGAATCAAAATAAGTTTCGAATGTTTAGTCGATATCGAGTTTCATTAGCACTGCAAGGAAAAAGACGGGTAAATTAGCGTAGGGGGAATCAATTTTTTTTCTTTTTTTTTTTTAAACCCATAAAATCGTTGTGAGCGAAAAATATCTGTTTCAAAATTTTAGTCACGATTTTCTAATATTAAAAAAAAATTATGGAAGTAAATATAATTTTATCATGAAATACTAATAAATCTAACAATGTGAAACGGGAGAAATGGAAAGTCACCTTGGAAATATGAAATTCTCGAATATTTATATCAAAAAAGAGGAGAGAGAGGGGGTTTCTTTTTCTCGGAATAAAGTTTATATACGCAGAAAGTAGTTCATTATGCCAGCTTTTTATATTTATAATTTACTTGTATTCTTCGAGTAGATCCGTAAATGTAATTATCTTGGCGGGAAACCCAACATAAGTTGGTGGAAGTAAACTTTAAATCAAGTCAACAAAAGTTTCAGAGCCCTTAGATTCCTGCAGAGAATAGGAATATGATTTTCATCTTTGGGATTGAGATTCGGAATGGTGCATTGTGGGTTTTACAAAAAGCTGTTTAAAATATTTTATAAAAGTCGCGTTTAGATTAAAATAGGGACTACTGGGTGCATTTGGATTAGCGAATTACGTTTTGGGATCATTCAGATGTTATGTAAGCAGCTTAGGGGAGGTACGGAGTTTTTATCAGGGGACTTACTAACGGTGGGGAGGGGGTCGAAAATGACCCAAGTTGTGAATACTTAACATTTTAATGATGCCTTTATTTCTGTAAAATTTTACCAATTTATAAATAATGTCCTGTCTCCATTGGCCAATTAATCAAAGGGTACAATTAATTGTACCCTCCAGTGGAGGCAGGACATAAGGTATATTAGAATTGGTATTAGCACATTGTGCTAATAATTTTTAAAAATAAAGGCTTTTTAAAGGTTATTTTCAACAAAAACATAGGCTCCAAAAAGCTACTTTAACATAGCAAGGTACCCAGATAGCAAAGTTTATCCAGTCCCAAGGACGTCTTCAGGACGTCATAAGGATATTTATTGGACGTCCATTGGATTTACCTCTGTCCGCACTGATCCAAAAAGTGTCCTTTGGACGTGCTGTGGATATCCTGTGGATATCTAATGGACAATCCACAGGATGTCCAGTTGATTGAAATGCTATATGCATTTTGGTAATTTAGTTATTAAATTTTTAGCCTAAAAATAAGGTTTTGCGGAAAATCCAATTTAGGCAACTGAAAAATTTATAATGAAAAAAAGGAGGCCGATGGCCGAACGTAAAAGTAAAGAAGAAGAGAAACTGAATCGATAACTTATTTTGGACGGTTTGTTCTATGCTAAGCACAAAATGAAGGCTTTTTAAAGGTTTTATAGGACAGTAGCCATCTTGCGACAGCCTTTACTAATGAAATATTTTTGAATAATCCCGGTGATTGCCGAAGAAAAATAAAAAACTAATCTCCCCTGCAAACTGTAAATTCACAAGGATCCTATCCTAGCAAATGCATCCAATGATCCAACGATGAAGATATCATCTACCACACTTAAGAAATCACGATTCGTCAGGTCATCAAGACTACACTATTTGATTATCCAACAATTTAATTATCATCACAAAAACCAGAATTTTTACTTAACTTTTCACATTCGTTTAAAAAACTAACTTTATGACTATGAAGAAAAAAAAACTTCAAATGAAAGTTTAGACAAATTATTAATCCAGTTTCTAATAATTTTGAAAGAACGAAGGGAAAAAAAAACTAACAGCTTTTAATCGGCGTATAATTGCTTGCGATTTTCGTACGCGATATACTCCGAAATATGGCTTAACCGGTATTTTCATACGGGTTTTCGGATTGCCTTGAGGTTTTTCTTCGCTCTTCGCAGGAAAACAAAAGGACACTTCATTAATTACTATGAATTTTTAATTTTTTACGAATCAAAACGGTATTTTACATTTTGAGTAGCATGAAATTAGAAAGTACTTTTTACGATTTTTACCGGTGGGATGGATAATTACAAGAAATCGGAAGTTTATCAATTGTGATTTTGATATCTGTGAAAAAAAAAAGTAAATATTTTGATAAGGATCAAACAATGGGAATTGATGACTTTCAAATGTGTCGATGATGGGATTGCCAGATTTTGTTTTTTAAATTTTTCTGATATGATCGTTTCCTGGTGAAATGCAGTAATCAGGTCGAGGATGAATAAAAAAAAAATAATAATTGAAAAAAAAAAAAAAAAAAAGATATCGCCCACAGTCTTAGAACTCATCCATGATCATAATCATTACTAAAAAGATGAGAGCTACTTTTTCCCACATTAACAATTATTCGCGGTGGCACTAATGCAACAATTTTTTTTTTTAATTTAAAAAAAATGATTTTACAAATTTTTTTCTTCTAATTTTTTTTTTTTTTTTTGATGTTGTAAAAGCACTGATATTTTCACAAACACCTCACTTTCCCAACGACGCCTACCGTTAAAGTAAATAAAAGTGCAGACGAAAAACCCACACGACCAACTGTAACCGATTACTATAAGCGAATGGCTCTTTTTTTATTATTATTATTTTTTTTTTTTTCGTAAATCTAGAACGATTGAAGATAAAAACACGTGGAATATCCTAACCAGATTTATCTCTCGAAGATAAAGCCACTAACTGAGACTATCTTCTTCTGTTCGTTGCACTGGTTGCAACTTGACTGAAATCTTGAGTTGAATAATTTTTTAAACGATATTTAAACGGGACTACTCGTCGTGTTAAAATTCCCCACGTTTTTTTAACCGATCAGGTGATAAAAAGTAAGAAGACAATTGCCGTGGAAGTTCGATGTAGCAGGTTTTTTTTTTTTTTTTTCTTTTTTTTAAATATTGATGATGCATAATTGTTGGCGATTGTTTTTGGGCAAATAGAAAGCAAGGACCGTGGTAAGGAGAATCGTTGGTTTAAAAAAAATAACAAAAAATAGGGTCGATTCATCATGCATGGCATTCAGATTCGGATTGAAGAGGAAATTCGGCGTTGTCTCATTGACTGAACCTTTCTTTTAACAGTCCAGCAGCCAGTCCGATTCGGTCCCCCTCCCCCCTCTTAAGAGCCTCCTCTGATAAATTGCGGGTCAGCTTTTAACAATTTTCGAGGTTTAGGCAGAAACGAGTGAAGGGTTGCAGCGAGTCGCTTTGTTTTGTAAACATCGACTTGTTGATCTACATATTGCAAATGCAAAAAGGAAATTTATTCGTCTGTTGGAAACTTTTCAAAGGATTTTTTTGTTTTTTGTTTATACGTTAATTACATATTAACGTGATGCAGAGCGCTGCTCAAAGTATTTTTTATGACAATCAATAACTTGGGTAAATATTAACATATTTCCAAAAAAAAAAAAAAAAAAAAAAAAAAAAAAAGGAAAACTGAAGGAAAAAAAACTGGATTTCAAGGATTGTCTACAGTTGAAACTCCACCCGAATTCATTTATTTTTTGAAATGTTTGTGAACGTTGCGAAGGTGGAAATATTCAAAATGACCCTGCCGAATTTTAGTTCTTCGTGAGTCTTGACAGATATCCAGAACAATCGTGACCACTTCTCCCATTTGGTCAGCAAAAATATTTTTTTTTTTTTTTCTAATGGAAATTGATTTAAAGTAGGAATTGGCATATCGTACATTCCTTTTATAGATTGCTTCCAGAATACCCGGGAATTTTTCCTGATTTATTGGAAATAGAGATTCCAAATTCCCGAAGTTTTTCCATTCCCAGGAATCGGCAATTCCCGTTTTTGAAAAAAATGTCAATCCCGGAACGAGAATTCCCGCTTTGGGTTAGCTTTTGCCGTCTTGGTTAGCTTTTCATTTCTCGGAAATTGAGAAATTGACACTTAAATTCCCAGGAATCCCGGGAAAGCTGAGAATTTATTTAGAAGGCGAAAAGAAAAGAAAATAACGCTGATTTCGTATTTTTGGGAAGCAAGTTCGGAAATAAGCGGAGCCATGTCGAAAAAAATTTTTCTATATTGTTTAAAGGCCACAATGTGTGCAAATTATTATGAAAAAAAAAAATTCGGACTTTTTTAAATGTTTTTTTTTAAATATTGAAAATTTTATGTGATAAATGGTCAAAAAGTTGATAAAATTGATATTATTCCCGTTCTCAGGAAAAAACTTGTCCATTCCCGGGAAGAGGGATTCGCAACAGTTAAGAAAATCCCGGGAATTCCTGGGAGGAATTTATGACTGGAAAACTCATTTCTTAAAATTTGAATTTTTCTTATTTTCATAATCCGGCTAGGGCTCATTGAAATATTTCGCCAGCACCTTAAGAAACGAGAGCGCACATTTCATATTTACTTCAAACCCAGGAAAGCATTTCCAAAAATTCCCGGGAATTTTTTTTAAATTCCCAGCCCTCAACTTTAATGACATCTCTGTGCCACAGATTTTTTTTTTTCAAACTTTTCTTAATCTTAAAACTTGTATTTTTCTAACTGTCCCAGCGTCGCCGCTGGAAAAATAAAATCATTCCGCAACAAAACTCATTTCCTCGAAAGTAATTTTTTTTTTACTCTTGAAAAAATCTTCATAAAAATGTAGCTTATAAATGCTGTTTTAATCGTTTTCTAATAGCATCATCTTACATCAAATAAAGATCTTCTTTTCTCCAAGTTTATAAGGGCGTAGCCCGTATTAATAACTGAAAAAAAAAAGTTTTTCAAAAAATACTTTTCCTGTTATAAAAAAAAAAAAAACTGAAAACATTTATAGCATGTGCAAGCTACTATAAGAAATTGATAATTAAAAGCGTGGGGGTAAGTTCTTAATTATATCCAGTCCTACAAGTTTTCGAGTTGTTTGATTTTTTTTATAATCGCCTCCTATGCAATATTTGCTTTTTCAATATTCAGAATCTTCCTAACTACATTTTTATTTCTTTTTTATTCCCAATTGTTACAGTAATTTTCCGCTCAGTCAGATTCCTTACCGATTTCGCAGTCTCGGTCACGGACAATAGACGGATAGCAAAAGGAGAATTTATGTAACTAGCGATTCTAACACCGTGAAGCGAAACTGCTAAACAAACAAGGGATCGATCTCATAGAGATCTACCAGATGCACAGCAGTAGTTTAAAAAGATAACCATCGGGGATTGTTTCTCTTGATGCAGTCAGGAGCGTATTGGCCCTCCGATTTTCCGTTGGAAAACTCGAAACGAAAGGGATCCGGTGAATTCTTTCCCTCAAAAAAATTGATAGGGTTACTTAGTATTTTTTTAAAATAATATTTCCGAGGGTTTTCTGTTGGCTGCCATGTTTGTTACCAACTGCTCATGACCTGCCCAGGTTAACTGGGTCCGGACCGTTATTTTCCGCTACCGAAAAACAAAAGAATTTTAATAACATAGACTTTTCGGAGGGGGGGGGGGGGGCGAATGGAAATTTCGAAAGAATTTAATTACGGGGAGAAAAATTGCTAAAGATTGGTTAGCTCGACTTCGATCGTGAAATAAAAACAATCGAACTTCTGCATCATCAACAATCAAGTTTTGGTACCGTTATTCAAGGCCAAACGTGACGCCCGAGGCCAAATCTTCAAAGTTCATCTCGCTCGTGGTTTGATATTTATACATCTTTCTCACACAATTGTGTATATGTTCGCCGGTAAAAAAAAAGAAAGAAGCATCGCGTGCATCTGAGTTTTGCTTCATTCGATTTGCGCTTTGATCGCCTAAACCGTATGAAAGGTTAGGCTTGAAATTGCTTGATTTTCAAATTAAAATTGCCTCCAGTTTATTTTCATTATTATTTCTTTTTTTCCTCGAAAAGCAAATTGCATGTTGTATTGCCCCATCTTTGAATACTCCCGCGAAAAATCTTAAGGCGGTTCAAGACGAGCTGATTATGATAAAACAACGGTATCAAGCATGACTGAGCACGTTCTGGTTCTTGAATTTAGCGATTGATCCAATGCCGAAAAAAAAAAAAAAGAATTTTCATGTCTCATCAGATCTCACGATCCAAAAGCCTGTGGTAATAATATATTTTTCCTCTTTTTTTTATAAATAGAGCTTGCACTTGTAACCGAAATTCTGTCGTGTCGTGATCACTCGTCTGAAAATAATAAAATTTTATTGTCCTATAAAAACGTAAATCAAACCAAAAAAAATTCATTCACGACTAGACTGTGACGCAAGATGATAAAAAAAGATGGCTAATTATTGCTAATTTTTGTTTTCTCCTTTTGAAAAAATCGATCACGTGCATGCCTCACGGTGATCCGAAAAAAAATCACTATTTTTTGATTTTATTCCTCAACAAGATTTCCGTTTCTGATGTAAAAGAGGTGGTTTTGACAAGTTTCAGCATTTAAAAATGACCGCAAGGTTGCCCTAAGTTCGGTTTCAAAAGAGAAAAATTTTTTTTCTCACCAAATCGCTAATTTTATTAGACCACACGAAATCATTCCATGGAATATTTTCCTTATATTCGATGAAATCACTACAGAGTCCGCGTAAGATTTACTTAAGAGAAAGAAAAATGATACCACTATTGCTTTGACTTCTGAGATCTAGCCAGGAAGGGCAAAAAACAATTCAGCCTGCCGCCTGTAAGGAGATCTAACTTTGCTCCTCTTCTTTTTTTTAGGGAATCGGTGCAGTAGATATCAATTCGAATGCAAAAGTAGTGGTGAATGCATAGCGATATACAACGCATGCGATGGGATACCTCAATGCAGTGATGCAAGCGACGAAGCACCGGAACTGGATTGCCCAGGCATAGCAGGTACGTCACGATTTTCGTAAAAAGTTTTTTGAATAAAAATTAAAAATCGTGATTTTTTAAAAAGCAGGCACTACCCGTTCTAAACCGTTGAACGATCAGTCAAAGACGTCTACGATTCAGAACCCGGCTCTTCATCCGGATCACGTTTCTCCAGAGCCTCACCAACAACCGAACAGCAAACAGCCACCGTACAGACCTCCGCCTGCTCCAGTGTGGCAGCAGCAACAGCAACAATCGCCTTCGTCGATGGGGTATTTCCCCTACAATCAACCGTCGATGAGCGAAAAAATTCCGGAGTTCCCGGCTCACCAAAAATTAGAACCTCAACAACTGCAGCAGCCGCCGCAGCAGCTAGCGAATCAGGCTAAAATATACGGGAGAGAAGGAGAGGGTCTCGCCCAACAGTACCCGTTGCAATGGCAGGGATATCAACCCCAACATTCAGGTTTGTCTCTGAAGAAATATCTGAGAGTGAAAAATCGAGCTCGGTTATGAAAATTTATTTCTGTTCCAGAAGAAGGGAGCCACATTTTCACGCATAAAGGGAACGGATTGGTCCCCGAAGGATCAGACAGGTACACTAACAGACAGTACCTTATCAATAGAAACCACCACGGGTGAGCGGAGATCAAAGAAAATGAATAAGTAAAAAATTTCTCGATCTCTCTCTCTCTTTCTCTCTTTTTTTAATTTCTCATTCCAGGAAGACCTATACTGTAAATAATGTAGTTTAGGGAATGGTGATACCCCTCCCTTTTTTAGTATTGTAAAAACCGTGCACTTCTTTACTCTTCAACTATAAATTCATGCTTTTAAAAATCAGCACAGCTCAATTTTTTTTCAAGATATTTTAATTATTCGGCACTTTGATATAAGGAGCACTATTACCACCCTCCCCATTTGCCAGCTTGCTCCTTTCTTCTTTTTTAAATTATTTAAAGTTTCTTATTTAAGACTTATTTTTCGTACTGTTTATTGGGTAAAAAATATTTGCGAAACATACAAAACTCGAGGAGAATCGAATCCTGATACGCTGAACACTTTTTCCTTATATGTGAACTCCACACAAGAACCTTCTCGAGAGAAATGGTTTTTGAGACTTTTGTTCGTAAACAAAATGTCTTTATCAGTTCTGTATTTCAAAGTAGAACTGAGGCATAGTGAAAACCATGGTGTGCTCAATTTTCCTTCCATCGTTCCTCCAACATGGCGCTGCCAATCAGTTTGCTTTTAATAGATGACGTTTTACGGTTCTAGCCAATCATTCGAAATTCGGAAACGTGACGTCACGAATATTGAGCAAACTATGGTTTTCATTATAGAGCTGAGGCAAGTTCAGTTCACCCAAGCAACGTATCTTCATATTTAAAACCCGCAAAATGAAGTCGCATTTCGTAAGTACTATATCGTTTCAACGGTTGGCAACATTTAGCTGCTCGAATAATTTTTGAAGGAGACCAGATAAAAAACAAGCAGAAGACATAAATTAGCGTCGAGACAATGTTCAACTTACAAAATGCTGCTCCATTTGATAAAGTCGAGTTTTAAATAAGGAGTTACGTTACTTGGATGGACTTGCTTCAGTTCTACTCTGAGGTACAGAGTTAAATTCCCACAGCCTTCTAAATACTATTTCTCAAATGAGTGGCATTCATGTAAAGTACACTTATGGTCTACATGTTTAGCTTATGAGTTGTTTAGGATTTGGTTCTCGTTTGCCATAAGGGTTTCGTACTGTAAAACTTATAGAGGCGCTTTTGACACCACTCACCAGGGATGATTGTTTTAAAACAAATTGGTTTAAAACACGGTGTTTTATAACGTTTTAAAACATTTGAATAAAAAACACCGTTTTAAAACACTAACGTTTTAAAACACTGTTTTAAACACCGTATTTTATTAAGTGAATAAAATACGTTTTAAAATGCATTTTTAAGAGGCCCGAGCCCGCAATTTGAAGGAAAATTTCCTGTCGCGCACGACTCATTTTATACAATCTATGGTATGGACCATACCATAGATTGTACGAACCGCACATATTCATAATGGTTGCTTAATCGATGGCAGGGATGATTCTTTTAAAACAAATTGGTTTAAAACACGGTGTTTTAAAACGTTTTAAAACATTTGAATAAAAAACACCGTTTTAAAAATTTGAATAAAAATAGAAACGAATTTAAAACGTTTTGAACCTGTTTTAAAACATGTTTTAAAACGTTTTAAAACCAGGCCAAATAAAAGACGTTTTAAAACGTTTTAAAACATGGGAAAATAATATAAAACGTTTTAAACTGTTTCTTATTAAAAAATGTTTTAAACAGCAACCCTGCCACTCACACTCGGGCTAACTAATAGATATTTATAGGCAGTAGTGGTGAAATCGTCACTACTGTACACAATATAAATCCAAAAAAAAAAATATAATAATAATTACATGCATACTTAAAAATTTGTACTTAATGAAAATCATACGAATTTTGTACTAGAAAACCAAATATCAAATCCTAAAATTTCAAAATAACCGCTATTTATTCAATCCCCATGAACGATCACATGACAACTTTAAACTTTTGGCTCTGATTTACAGAATAAGAAAGACGATTATTTAAATAGCTTTTTGGACAGTTAATTAATACATTTTTTTGAGTCTATGAATTTTAGGTTTGGTAAGTAATAACAAAAAAGCCTCTTTCGACTTTATGAAGTACTATATAGTGGCCATTCAAGTATTACGCCAGCATAATTTTGACAATGTCTGACCTCCCTCACTCCCCCTGCCTTAGTAGGCAAATATAATAAGCTTTAGTTTATAAATCTTGAACATTTAAGTCAGGATATGCCAACTCCTCCCTCTTTTAGGCGCTGGTGTAGTATTTGGATTATTTCATAAATTTCCTAATACTTAGCTTAGAGGCTAAAGACTACAGTTAAAAACAGTATTAGGCTGGTTTTTACTGCCTATGATGCAAATTTACTACGAACATGTCAGTTGAAGTGCTGCCTAACATTCCAGACAAACATTAATAAAGAACATGTCGGGAAACTTTTTCCATGTTGAAGAAGTGTCAAAAAAATTTTAAAGATAGCTTGAAGGAAAAAGTTGCTAAAAATTTTTTATAACAAGGGGAATATTAGCTATTGGGAAAATGTTAGCTAAAACGTTGACCAGATCAAGTTTTTTAACTTTTCAGCCGACATTCTTCTTCAGAGGAAATGTTAGGAAAAACTTACAGCATAAGTCTTGATCCTTTTTGTTTAACTTGAACAAACATGTTTAACCAACATGTTTTTGTTTAAATTAGTTAACATGTTCGTTTTAAAGTTGCATCACTACCAAAAAAATTTCAAGCTTTTTATAAGATAAACTTGTGTTTTCGTGATTTTAAAAACTTGCCTTTAAATTTTATAAAAATCAGAGACATCAGTCAGCTTTCAGCAGTTAAAATGACGAAAAACCATGATTAACTTATAAGTGGTGGCCTAAAAATTTCGATTAAAAAAATAAAATTGCCTTACACTTCTTCAAATTCATTACAGTCAAATTCCTGGACAATACAATAATGAATTAAGCCACTCAGAATACTTAAAATATGCAGCAGCAGCGGCAGGGAACAACGGTTATTACAACGGACAGGGCCCCATGTATTATCCGGGCCCTAATAATTGGCTTCCTAGACAGTTGCATCGTAAGTATTACGAACTGAAAAAAAAGAAGAAAAATACGATTAGATATTTTAATTTAAAAATAAATTCATTGTAGCCCAAATAATGGAAGATGCCCAGCAAAGGCCAAATTTAGGAATGTATGCTGGTGGCAACACAGGCCCCGGCCTCTCAGATTATTACTACGAAGACTCCCAACTCAGAGGCAGGGTGCCGGTTCAACAAGATCAACGAAATTTCGAAAATAGCGAACCTGGACCTTTCGGACAAGTAAAATACTTTATTTTGATTTACCTGAATAATTTCGTTAATATTTTTTTTTTCGATTTTCAGAAACAAGGAGGCGAAAAAGAAATGCAGAAACCAGAGATACAAAAACCACCCGCATCAAAACCGGAGGAAGAAAAACCCAAAAAAGCGGAATCCGTTAAAAAAACTCTGGAAAATCACGCCACTGCGAAACCGGAAAAAGCAGTAGGAGAAAGTAAAGTTGAATCATCGAGTGCTTCTTCAAAATCCTTAAAACATAATCATGGAGTAGCTGAAAAATTATCAATGAATGAAGATGATATGGTCCTGAAGGAGCTAGAGGAAGGAAATGATAGGCCCAGTGGCGCTATTTTATCGTTAACTTTAGGTATGAAATCTGGTACTCAATAAATTACTTTAGAATTATTTTGACTCCCATGCCCCATTGTAAGAAAAATGGACTTTTTATGAAGATTTAACATTAGCTGAAGATTTTCAAGAGACACCCTCCCCCACGATATGCTTACTTTATTTATGGAAGACCTCTGGCATTTTCCCAGCTGGGCAACCAACATTCGTACAAAGGCACTGGAAAACAACACCATCTTGCTTTTCAATTTTTTCTGGATTTTCGTCCAAATAATTTTGTATTCTAGTTATGGCATAAATGTTTTTCTTGCAGGAATGTGCATAACCGCCATTATGATCACCCTAGTCGGATGCAGACTAAGAGTCGTTCGAAGAAGAATGAGAAGGAACGGAAAATCACCGTATGCGCATGATCCTGATTTTCTGGTCAACGGGATGTATCTCTAAAAAAAAAAAAAATGAATTATCCAGTGTCCTTCCTCGCTTTATTTAAATTGGAGCAGTGTTTTTTAAGAAAAAGCTGTAGGCCTGTTAGTAGTAAGAAATTTGCCTGATGATAAGAAAAAAAAAAAAAAAATATAATGATAAAGGCTGCAAATTTACCATCATCGCAGTCGTCTCAAAACGCCTTCATGGTTTAAATTATGTGATATTAGTAGAAGAAAGACCGCATTTTGCAGAATAGTCTTAAGCTAGGTGTATCATTTATTTTGATACGTATCAATTTTTTATTTTGACTTATGTTGTTATGACATTTAGGTCATTTTTATTTTTATTTTTTTGTTTTTAAATAAAAAAAAAAAAAAAGATTTCTAAGCTTTCTCTCATTTTGGAGGTACTACATGGGAGAGAACAAAACTGCCTTTAGCAGTCTCGAGGGACCTTGTCCCTGCTAGAGAGTCATAAGCGTCGGGTAAAAAACCATAAGTTTCTAAATCTATTTACCAAAAAACATTTGTATAGTATATATTTAGTTTATGAGGAACTATATTAATTTTTTATCTCGATTTGGAACCATATGGTTCTAGCCCGATGCAGTCAGGAGATCTGTACATGGATGTCCACAAGAAAAGAAGGTGCTTATAGTTGCGGATATAAAGAAAAAAAGGCTATAAAATCAAAAGTTATTAAAAAAGTAAAAACCTTGCCATGCATCGTCCTTTCATGTGGACATCCGCTTAAATTTTGAAAATGTTACAAGAAGTAAAATAAATATAAATAATTTCGAAATAATTAGAGGTCCGAAGCCGTACATATCGGGAGAAGTCTATGCCGGTATCAGCCCCAAATATGCGGTAATCGAAGTCGATTTGCTAGATTGATAAAAGAAGAAAAAAAAAATATTTCCTGTACTATTTTCTTAAATAATTTTTTGTTTTCCCTGCGCAACAGCTCCGTAATCAGATTAAAAGGCTAGATGAAGCTTAAAATCTTTAAAATTGGAATCTGGTTCGTCTGAAAAATGCGACTAAAAAACTCTTAATGAAGCTGACCACTAGCCCGATCCGGTTTCGAATTTGCCGCAAAATACTTCAAACTTCTAAAATAAATAAAAAAATAAATAAAAAATCGTTTGAAAAATCTCCACATATCCTCTTTTTAATATTCTACAATCTTAGGGAGCATTACCAGGAATTAGACTCAACTATTTGATTCAACTGCCCAGCAGAAAGTAACGTCTACCCCTTGATATCAGGCATTCTAAAAAAAAAAAAAATGGATTTCACCATAAATTCTAACATGAGTTTTTAGGGCTGTAGAATTAAATTTCTCAACATGACTGAGCATACATAATAGACGGCTGTTGGGTCTACCTTCAATATCTTTGGTGAAATTTTTTTTAAAAATTAATTTTTGTTTTTGGTTTTGATGTTTTGTTTTGTTGAGCGAAGCAAAACTCTTCAATCTTGCCATGTTTAAAACTAGCATTTCATGTTACTTGTTTGATAAGTTAATGTTTACTGTATGAATAAAATAAGTACTATATATATTTTATTTTTAAACTTTCTGTTAATCATTGTTTCTTATTTCCCTTTTTCAATACTTAGTTCAAAGTAATTTTAAAACAGGAGTTTTTTGAGGTAGCTGCTTATAACTCCTTAATCTAGATCTAGTTGAGTCTTGATTTAGTAACTCCTGTTCTGAAGTAGGAATCCTCCTTGATATGGAATAAATGAGGAAATACACAGATCTGTTATCTTACTGATGATTAAACTGTAATCTTCAGGATCCTTCCTGCAAGAAAAATTGTACGAAATATTACCCAGTGTATAATTTAATTCAAAGAAAGAAAAGCACAAACAACTACATGAGAATAATATAAAGGTAGGCAATCTTTCCTAAAATTTTTAAAAAATTTTTTCCTACAGGATTTTACTTTCTGAATATACTAGTTGTTTAATGACAATGACAAAAGAAATTTTATGACCTATAATCTGTGATTATAAAATTTTGTGTTTCAATAGACAAGTTGCTGTGAAAAAAAGTCCCTAAAATATAAGAAGAAATTGCTAGCAAGAAAGGTGTAAACATGATGCAAATTTTCCTTTCTTTACCATATTGAAACTTTTTTTAAGAATTCTATACAACTGAAGTTATAATGAATTTATGCTGTTGATCCTAATAATATTATCTGATAAAACAGTAGAAGCCTGAGTCCTTAATCTACTATTTTCAATAATTTTTTCTTCATTTACCTTAATATTTATTTAATTGTTTACAATTTTGAAGTCTGTTTACTTTTTTAAAAAATGGAGTAGTCAAAACTAGAGAGCCTATAGAAGGCTCCTTTTAGGCTCTCTAAACTAATCTACTAATCATACCACGTGATCTTATACTCTATGGAAAAAAATTGCACGTCATCAACGTGTCCGCCATCTTTAGTGCCTCTTTGACGGTTCGCGGCGATTCTCGGCATTTTCGGCTTTAATCGATCATTTTTATCGCGGTAATCGGTATTGTGGTATTTAGTCCCATAAAAAAACCTTTAACGAAAAATATGTAATAGTGAATGTCGCGTTATAATCGTTTTTTTTAGCATAATCGTGAAAATCCAAAGCGTAATCCGCTTTGTTTTTTCAGACATGTCGGTCGTGTGAAAAAGACAAGCGATCTCGGGATTCCGGTGTGTTTCATTTTTTTAAAATCGAATTAAGGGAATAATGAAGGAGCGCCTTGTGTCACCAACACAATTAGGGGGACAAGAAGAGTCAAACGAATTTAAGAGAAAATCTTATTGGTAAGCTTAACCAAATTAGTTTCGGTTATGCATTTGTTAGGTTATGCATTTAATATTGCACCATTTTTTATGTTGGTGGGTAGGGTGATTAGGAAAAATTTTTTTTGATGGTTTTTGAAGTTGGTGTCAGAAAGATCCTATAATATTCAAGAGTTAAGATTGTATAGGAGGTTCATTGATGAACTTGATTGATACTTATTTTATTCAATGCAATATTACTAGTGTTCCTTCAGTCGTTTCAAAGAAAAATTTTCATCTAAGCTTATGGATAAGCTTTTTGGAATAATTTCAACCTATGATTTAGGACAACATAACAGTTCTTCTAATATGAGTTTGAATGTCAACAAAAAGTCATTCTTTCAATGTTGTTGTTTTACTTGGCTACTTTTTCCTTCCCATTCATCCCAAGGAAAGATTTTATTCTATTTGAGGACTTTAAATCCTAGCAACTAATGACCATTGCAAAGACTTTATAGCTCAGTCTGACTCTGAGTATTAATAACAAGTGCAGTAGCCAATTGATTCCGACTGCTTGAGTAACAATATTTGTAAATAAAGCATAGAAGATTCACGTTTATTGTGAGGAGTCAGTGTTAATCACTTCAGTGATGACCTGTATAATATTTTCCAGTTTTTAATTCATCATTTATATGCTTCAGTTTTATGATTTAGAATGCAATATTAAGAACTGCCTGATTAAGGGGCTTAGCCCATGTTTCAGTTTACTTTTTTTTGGTAAGTTTCACTTTTCTCCCATTCCTCCAGTTCAGCCGTAAACGCTAGTCACTTGCCTTTTTTAACTTTTACTATTTTTTTCCCTTTCGAAGTAAGAAGGTATACTCAGGATATGGGTCGGCTTTCCTATTTTTTCAAAGCAACTCGATCCATTGGGTCGATTTATTCAACTGTTCCTCTCGTACAGTTTGTGATCCATTGTTGATGTTGAAAATCCAGTTCCAAAGAGAGATAACCTTCGCCTAACCATTAAGTTTATCAATTGAGGCGTAAATGCAAGTCACTTGCCTTTTTTAATTTTTACTGTTTTTTTCCCTTTCGAACTGTATATGTAAAGTAGGGTGGATCGGAAAACAGGAATTTTTAAATTTGAAAATGCCACAGGGCGAAAAAGTTGCATTTTAGCCTCCAAATTAACGCTAATCTTTTAAAGATTCTTCAGAGGCAGATTTCTCTTGCCCCCAGTAGCCTAGAGATTTTCAAAGTCTCATAAGGGCAGAAAAAATTATAGCCTTATTTTGGTGCGAAAGAGTTCATTTCCTATCGGAACTTTTCCGGAAATATTAAAAATGAAGACTATTCTACAGAAATTGATGCCATTTTTTATTTATGAGCAAAAACCCCTGTTATTAAACTTTTTATACCTCTTTCGCCTAATATATAAAAATTGCTCCAATCACTGTAAAACCGACTTTATTTTGAAATTAACGGAAAATGACCTCGGATCTTTTTTACAAATCGCTTAACCGCTTCTAAAAAACCTAGCAGATAATTCTCCAAACTCCTCTGTTATTTAAAATCACGCGTTTTCTTTTTTAATTTTTAAGTTATAAAAGACCGTACCGGGTTTAAATTTTTGTTAAATAGAAATACATAAATAAATCATTGTAAAGATATAAAGGCTGAAGACCAAACCTGAATTAAGAATTCATGCAAAATTTAATCCAAACTCATTCCACCAAATCAAACTTTTCATCATGCTGTAATGTCCACAAACCCCAAACCGTCTTTTTTTAGCCTTTTCCCTGCAAAATTAAGAAAACTGTTAGATCTTCCAGGTTCACATTCTGTTCTGTTGTGGCTAGTTTTGGTCCGCCTGAGGAATAAATCCTCATACTCTCCGATTTCGGAGAGCGTTCCCCTATCCGCCACCTGGGGAGGCGCCCGATGGGGGACTAGCCGAAAACCCCACACGGGTTGGGGGGAAAACTCGGAGACCGCGCCCGACCGAGTTGTCCCCCCAAGCCAGCGTCCCAAGGATTACATCCCCCTAACGGCACAAGTCACCAACCCCGTACGGATCGACATAAAAATGACGTCCTTTTCACATCGATCTGTACGACATTGGATCCGCATGACGTAAGGAGGACTTTACTCCTCTAGCTGACAACTTAAAACTAATACAATACCTATAACTAATACAATAACTAAAACTAATACAATAACTAAAACTAATACAGTAACTAAAGCTAATAAAATTAATACAACTAAGCTTAAACTAAATATGATTTAAGATTGTACGAATGTACAATGTACGGCGTTGGACGTTCATACAATTTACAATACCAAACATTAGAGACAAGATTGTCGAGATACTATTCGACAATCTTTACGCGAAAAATGAATTCGATTCTTTTTTTTCTTTTTTTAATGTCGTTTAACCGCTTTTTTAAAAAAATGGTAATCGACAGCTTTTTCAAACTATAATAGGCTGCCTTTTAAAGTCCCGTTTTGTTTTATTTAATTTTAATTTTTTTTTTTTAAATTAAAAAAATGTAGGAGAGGAATAGAAAAAAAGAGAAAAATAATAATAAAAAAGTAATAGAAAATAATTGGAAATAAGAAAAAGAAGAAAAGGTAAAAACCTTATAACCCAAATCCATGCCAAACCATACCCATACCATACCATACCATACCACATCCATACATTCCTATACCATAGCCATGCCCAAACCCATTGCCCAAACTCAAACCTCGTTGTTGAAGCTTTTGGACTGCGTTGCGGCAGGGACGATTCCTCTGGCTGCGATGATTCCTCTGGCTGCTACTGTGAAAACTGAAACAAAGAAAACAAAAAAAAGACGATTAAAAAAAGGGGGGGGGGGTTGGAGACCCTCACAACGGAGTTTATCTCCCGCAATATATGACACTGAAATAAAAAAATTAAATCGTTTTAGACTTAAATCTTATTAAAAAAAAAAAAAAAAGAATTGATACTCTGAGAGACTCCCACAATATATATACACATAAACACATAATGTGTAACATATATATGTATCGAGGGATGACCTCGATGTATGTTATTCAGATGTCCAGGCGCTTGAGGCCGTCAAGGCCTTCGCATAGGATCTCCCTCCGTAATGCCCGTCGAATCGGTACCATGCCATCAGAGCGAGCTGGAGAGAGCCTTTCGGTACTCCTTTAGACCTCGCACACCAAGTCATCCGAAAGAAAACCCTGGAGACTCTCACTATGGAGCTTATCTCCCGCGCCATGCATGTTCGAATCGAATAGAATACACAGCCTAATAAAACTCTGCAGCTCCAAGAGAGAAGCTGACTCCTAACGTAAAGATTTGAGGGGGAACTTAACACTAAACCCTTAACACTAATACCACAAGGCCAGTCGCTGGGTCGATACCTAGGCCTTCTACGATGGGAGACCAAACCTCCTGGTTTGCCTCCAAGCCGGACCGATAATAATAAATTTAAAAAAAAAAAAAAAATTATATACCGTACTTAAAATTTAATAAGTAAATTATTTTTAAAAAAATAAAATAAAAACCGAACACTATTTTATTTAAATTAAATAAAGCCCGAGCTAAAAAAATAATTTATTGAAATTAAAGAAAAAAAAATGCACTCACGGACGCGGGCGAAAAAGACCGATCCGACCCCTTCGGAAGATGAAGTCGAAATGAAGGTACTACTCTGTGATGTGAACTCTCAAACCTCGTTGATGAAGCTTTTGGACTGCGTTGCGGCTTCGACGATTCCTCTGGCTGCGATGATTCCTCTGGCTGCTACTGTGAAAACTGAAACAAAAAAAAAAAAAAAAAAAAAAAAAAAAAGACGATTAAAAAAGGGGGGAGGTTGGAGACCCTCACAATGGAGTTTATCTCCCGCGGTATGATTGAAATAAAAAAATTAATTATTTTGAATTGTTGTGTTATTATTTATTATTACTATTTTTGTTTTTAAATGAATGCTTTGAAATTATAAAAAAAAATGCAAAAATGCAAAAAAATTTCGGATTTCCAGGCGTAAAAGGTTAAGACCTTCCGCATTGGACCGGCGGTCTAGGGAACCATGCCATCAGAGCTCGCCGGAGACCTATCGGCTTTAACTCTACATATGTACAGTTAAGGCTTGCGGTGCGCCAATAACCTCGGACACCCAGTCATCCGAAAGAAAACCCTGGAGACTCTCACTATGGAGCTTATCTCCCGCGCCATGCATGTTCGAATCGAATAGAATACACAGCCTAATAAAACTCTGCAGCTCCAAGAGAGAAGCTGACTCCTAACGTAAAGATTTGCGGAGGAACTTAACACTAAACCCTTAACACTAATACCACAAGGCCAGTCGCTGGGTCGATACCTAGGCCTTCTACGATGGGAGACTAAACCTCCTGGTTTGCCTCCAAGCCGGACCGATAATAGTAAATAAAAAAAAAAAAATAAAAAAAAAATTTAAACCGTACTTAAAATTTAATAAGTAAATTATTTTTAAAAAAATAAAATAAAAACCGAACACTATTTTATTTAAATTAAATAAAGCCTGAGCTAAAAAAAAATGATTTATTAAAATAAAAAAATCACTCACGGACACCGGCAAAAAAAACCGATCCGACTCCATCAGAGGCTGAAGTCGGAATGACCATACTGCTCTGATCCCGAAAAACACTTGGCGCCGACTGGTCTGCGCATGCGTCATGATGACGTGAACAGGTTTCCAAAATGGCGATCAAAGCATTTTTAGTGTATTTTTGTGTGAATTTAACATTTAACTGCATTTTTCCTGTTCTTTTTTTTGGATTTTTTCAAGTAAAAATAAATTTAGATTTAATTTTTGGTGAAAAATTGACTTTAATTTCGAAAATTGTATAGATTTTTTGTGCGGATAAGCTTAATACAGAACAGACGAGTTTTGGAGAGCTGCGGAGTTACTTGGGTTTTCTTGGCGTTGGCTGCAAAGAATAATGGAATTTCTCTTCACTTAAATTGTGAGAAAGTTCTTTCGATCCGATTGTCAATGTCGAATGAAACGGTGCCATAGCGTAACGTTTCAGTATGCAAAGTAGGCAACTGACTAGAGCCGCACGTTTTTAGGGGGCCGCACATCCTTGAAGACCCGCCGATATGAGATGGCAAGGTTGTTTTTTCATTTCTTAGCAACAGTTTCTAAAAACTTTGTTGCAAGAATAATCTTTTTTTCATACAAAGACTGTACCTGCTGTAAATCTAAATCGCCTGCATTGTTATTCAGACGTTCAAAAAGAAAAAAAAAAACACTAACAAATTCTATCCCTTTTCCCATTCGTTAAAATTATGAAAAAAAAAGAAAAAAAAAAAAAAAAAAAAGGCTATGATGATGTGCATGTGGTGGCATTAACCTTATTATCCAGGCTGAGTTCTGTACCTGCCATTGAAAAAGTACATCAGAAGAAGCGGTCATATTTTACTTGTTTACATATTTTGAAATAAAATCTTTTCTTAAAAATTTAAAAAAAAATCGATTAATTCGTTTTTTTCTTATGTAACAAAATACAAAATTTAACAATACTTTTTTATTATTTTTATTTAATTAAAATAATTAACTAATTTTATTTTATTTTATTCTTTTTTTGCAGGAACTGGTTGATTATTCATTGGAGAAAAAGCTCTTTTCCTCTCCAAATGGAAACGGGAATGGAAAATAAAGAATAATTTGGAGCATACTTAAGAAAATGGCGTTTGGTTTTCTACAAAAGTGGTGTTTCAGTTTTCATGAAAATGATTAAAGACAGCACAAAATGTGGTATGTACAATTAAATAATTCGGTTTAGTCTACGGTTTTTCGAATTTATTAATTAAGCTATTTTCATGATATACCATCTCCAAAGGGACATTTGATATACTTCTTCCTTCAACCAGGATTATATAAAAAATGGCTCCAATTACTATAAAACCGTTTTAACCTTTGAAATTTCCAAGAAATTTCCGATCGGAAATAAACTCTTTGGCACCGAAATACGGCTCTTATTTTTTCGGCCCCTATATGAGACTTTGAATAACTTTAGGCTTCTGAGGACAGCAGGAATCGGGCTCCAAAAAATTTAGAAAAAATTAGGATCAATATGGAGCCTAAAATGCAACTTTTCCTTTCCACTTGGTGGCATTTTCAAATTTAAAAATTCGTGTTTTTCGTGAAAGTGTTCAGGATGTGGCCTATTCTCTCTAAGCAACTCGATCCCTTGGGTCGATTCATTTAACTGTTACTTTCGTATAGTTTGTATACCATCGTTGCTGTTGAAAATCCAGTTCCGAAGACAGGTAATCTTCGCCTTAATTCTGAAGTACAAACTCCCAAGTTTTGCTAAATACTGATTGAAATTTTTCTTTTTTTTACGATTTATAATTTTTCCAGCGAGGATTAGTATAGATAATAAGGCTCCAGAAAATGGGATCGAAATTACTAAGTACACTTGGTTGATTTTTACTGGCCGGAATGTGTTTTCATTTTTATCGATGTTGATTGGGGAATGGCATAGCGATTTTCTCTTGGCATAACTGCTGAAACTAAAAAAATTATATTTTTTATGTTGGAGGTTTTTGTACGTACAATAAGATTTTGCCCTTTCTGAATCTGAATGAACACTTCAAAAATCCAACATTGTTTTGCATCCTCACTAGACATGTCTCAGTTCTCTTGCTCCTAGTATATGCTTACTTAGAATTTATTATTAAGTCTTTGAAAAAATTTAAAACAAACAAAAAAAAAAATATACTAGTGTCAAAGATTTTCTGGTTGAAATACAGTATTTTTAAATAATAATAAAGAACTGGGTTTCGTTTGATAACCATTATGAAACCAGGGGTTGGTTCCAAAAATTATTTTATTAATTAAACACTAAATGGAGATTATTGGAGTGAGTCAAGTCAGATGTTAATAATAAATCGTTTGTTTTGCTTTTCACTTTTCTTATACATTTTTTTTTTTTTTTTGAATGAAACATTTTCCGGTTACATAATTATATTGATTTTTAGTACAGTGATTAAAATCAGTCCTGGTGATTAAAATTTCCCACAAGATTGCCATTTACGATTGATTAACACATTATTTTTAAGACCTAGCAGAATGTTTTTCTTAATATACGTATACTGTATATAAAAAATTTAAAGACCAGACAGCAGTATTCAGTTATTTTTTTTCCCTTGAGGCAAAGGGTTAAAAGAAAAAGAGCTTGCATCACTCTTAAACTATTCAATCCTGTAGAGGAATTGAGCCAGGAAACACGAGGAAAATTGCAATCGTTTAATACTTCTTTTCGAGTTTAGAGTTAAAACCTTTTGGATCTTAACGATCTGAATAAATTCTGATATTTTTTTAATTTTTTACAAGTTTTTTCTGCTCCATAATTTAATGTTTTAATTTTTTTTTTTTTTTTTTTTTACTTCAAAAATTTTTGACGGTGATCCTGAAAAAATATGTACCGCTGAAATTATCCTTTTAACAATTTTCAAATTTTGCCGCATTTACAGTTTTGTCCCGTCTCCGTCTGATTCTGAATGAAAGGTGCAAAAATCTTTTAAAAAAATCAACGTAACATACGTTTAATAACATTTCCTTGTCTTGCAATCGTTGACATGATTTTCGTCATGGTCCACATCGTTTTGATAATGAAGCGAAACGTCCTCTCGTGAATGTCAATGAAATACTATGTCGCATCATATTTTTTTTTCTTATTAAAAAAAAAAATTCAATTGTTTAAAAAAAATGTATCAAATAATTATAATTGAGCAATAAAGGAGAAATTACAAAAAAATAACGAAGTCTTGTTCCATGAGCGAATACCGAGGCACAAAAAGGTAAATTATAAATTCTAGGTGAATAATGAATGTCATGTAATATCATTATTAGTCTCCTCTGCAGAAGATGAAGACGTCCCAACGGATACATAATAAATCCCCCTTGCTGTTGGAGAGGTATCGATTCCCATAAATTCAACGCGACCGAAGTTGCATTCCCCTCTTTTAAATTTCGTCCAGGAGGAACATTGAACCGCGGGGAAAGCCGCGGGGTCTGTCACTGATTTTGCATAAAGCTCGTTGGAACGTAAATGACCGCAAAATACTGAAACGATTTTACAACTATTTTCATATTAATTTTTCAAATTGAAAAAAAATCGGAAACATATCCTCACCCGTGTAAAGGACTCTTTTGGTTCTTTTGGCGACTTCCCTCACTTTGCATCCGGGTTGGGGATACTTCCCGGAATTGACGTAGAAATCCACGTGACCCACGCGACTCGTCATTCCGAAAATACTGTCGGTGTGAATGACGTCCACGAAATGAGCGTCGGTGGGATCTAATCTTAGTTTTGAAGATCTATCGGAGAAGAGGAGGGATGCTGGGTCCAAACCTGAAAAATTAAAATGAATACGGTCATTTACATCCGTAGAGGAAAAGGTCTGGTTTGCTTTAAAAAGACGGGAGATTCTGATTTTGGAAAAATTTGGTATCCGGTATTTTTCCAGGTTTTTATTTTCAAGTGAAGTCCTCCTAGGGTTCGGGGGAAAAAAAATCATTTGCAATTTCGGGTAGTATCCTGAATATTTTTTCTTTAATAAAAGGGGAAAAAATCAGTATTTGTATCAGGGAGAATTTTTTTTTCAGGAACTCGGGAATATCCTAGGCAGGAAATCCCGAGCAGATTCTCCCGAGAATAACCAGAGAGATTATAATTTCCAAGAAAAATTAATACTCAGGATTTGAGATTTTCGTTTTAAGTTTCTCGAGAATTCTTGAAAGGGGGGGGGGGGGGAACTCTTTATCTCCTTATTAGGGTGTCACTTATTTTGGGAATTTTCAAATTTCAAATCGCTTACCCCCAAAAATGGTTCTCCTTGGCGTCCTGTTAAACCCGAATTATTCTTATAATTTTTTACTCGACGGGGAAGCTCGGCGACTTGAGCTTAAAGTTCCGAAAATTGCCATAAGGGGAAAAAAATTTTTTTTTTGGCGAAAAAAATCTGGTTTTTTTATCGGAAATTTTCCGCAGATCACAAATCTGAAGTCCGTTTTTTTATATCTGGTCCGGTTTTTGATCTAAAAGCCAAAATATGACAAAAAAAAAAACGTGGTACAGTGACAAAACATACTAAGTCCTCAGTTTCACTCGTATTTTGGTCTCTACCTCAAAAACCGGACCAGATGTAAAAAAACTGACTTCAGATTCTTATGAAGTTCGGAATTCCAGGAATTTCATGGCGTATTATTCTGCTGAAAGTACGAACTAGGAATTTTCGGCATTTAGAAATTCACCATTTCCCATCTTCGTAAAAAAATTTCCCACGATTGGGAAATTAAAATTTTTTTAACATCTGAAAAATTTTCGGGAATATCCTGAGTATAGTGGTTTTGATATCTCAATAGATTCAGAAAATTGAGAGTTCGTGGAAAACAATTTTCCGCAGTTTACTGGCTTGAGATTTTAGCAGTTACGGCGAATTCCCCCGAGAATTCTTGAAAAAGAGGGGAAACCCGTAAATGGGACTTACCTGTTATGCGAAAAACTTTGCCAGATTTCATAAAATGACCCGCTACGCCAGCAGCGTGGGCTCCTATGCTCATCCCTATGAAATGTAGATTTTCTAAAGGGAGACCTTTCGATACGAGGTAGTCGATAAATTGAGCTGCATGTCGTCCTGTAACGTACGTATTAGTAACAGCCGCAGGGTACCAAGGTCCGGCACTTAAACGCTTTGAATCAACAAGAATGAAATTATAACCGCCCCTAGATGTGTACGCTGAAACAGTATACGGTTTTAGCGGTTGATATAAATTCATTACCATTAATGAGGTATCGCAATTGCAAAAGGCTATCTACGTTTTCCCGGGCCCTTTGAAAACAATAAAAAAAAAATCGTATTGATTCGGTTTTAAGTCTCGTCACGAATAGTGGGCATTCAGTCAAAAATGATTTACTAATTGCGTTGAGTTTCAAACTCATTTAGGACACCTTGTACATTCGTGACAAGTCCAACCAACAACTAATTAAGTCGAGATTCGATGATGACGAGGAAATAAAATAATTAAGAACTTTTTTTATTGTGCAAAAAAAAGAATTAATAAAATAATACCTTCCCTAACCGCGTTTACGCTCATGCCATCCGCTCCTTCGAAAAAAGGTGGGAAATATATCACTGTAGGTAAAGAAAAATCCAAGCCGGATGACAGGAGCCTCTTGTCGTCACCTATTCGGAGCTCTTGCGGTTTATCCGGGAAATATCTGCAAAATGAGATTAGGTTTACTGCAACGAACTAAAAAACAATAAAAATAAAGCTAAAAGACTGCGGGCGATAAAAAAAAAGAAAACAAAAAAAAAAAAAAAAAAAAAAAAAAGGAATCGTAATTCATTTCTTTTCCCTCAGACAGGAGAAACTTTTTTAAATTTCACTTCTGTGAATTTTTTTTATCGCCTCTTTTTTTTTTTTTTTTTTTTTTTTAAGAAATAATTTTTGTACCTTAAGTAAAGCCGGAAAGCAATATCTCGACTGGTTTCGATTTCTGGGCAATAAATGTTTAGCTTGTCGATCGGAAATATTTGGAAGTAAGCGTTGTGGAATTTGATACCAGGCGGACCTTTAAATAAATTTTTTTGTTATTGTATAAATGGATTCTGTTTGGTTAGTGGTTAATAGGTTGATCCTAAAAAGTTAGGCGATGGACCATGGTGCTTGGAAAACCCTAACCTGGAAAATTTTTCGGGGCCAGAAAAAATATCGTAGTTATGGTAGAAAACTGTAGAATCTTAAAATTGCAAAAATTATACCCCAAAAATGGCCGAAATTAAAGGTTCTCAGTTTTAAAGGAAGCCCTTTAACATTGTTTATGTACAATCTCGAAACGACTGCTTTTTAGAAGCCTCATTTCACGGTAGGTAGGGTAAAAGATTTTGTGGCTTGCAAAGAACTGCTTCACTATAGATTATATTCTTAAAGAAAAAGAAAAAAGATTAGGGAGGAAGACATACAAAAACTAGGTTTCATTTTGTGTTTAAAGGGAATGGGTGGGGTGGCCCTTATTACGAATTTTTGAATTTCGGTGAACGCACGCACTAATTTTTTTATAGTAACCAAAAGAAGATTGCATATATTTTTTCAGATTTTTTGGATGTCTTTTAGCTGAATGTCCCGGGGACCTAAAAATTTCGGAATTCCCGTAAAAATCGAAAAATCAAAAATTTTATTTTTATGTAAAAATGTTTTTTTCGTATTCGGATTTCTATGCAGATCACGGAAATATAGTTATACTCATACAGTTTTGATGATAATGGCCGAAGTAATTAGCAAAATATGCTATAGCCACAGTTTTTTCCGAAATTCTTCATATTTTTGTCTTCTAGCACAGTAAGCGTTTGTCATAAATAAGTTCTAACTTTATTTTCGTAATTCGCATAAAAATCTAAATAGGAAACGGCAGTATTAAGTGGAACCCCGACATTGGAATTTTGAAATTTGGAGTTTGGTTTCCAGTACTATTTTGTACTCGTTTAGTACCAGGAAAATAAAGTTTTGTACCATTTATTTTCCTGGAGAAAAATAAAAATGAAAAGTCTTAAGAACTTGAAGACTTAAGTCTTAAGAAGTCTTGAAAAAACTTAAGAAAAAATCCAAAATTAACAAGCAAAAGATTATCACAGTTCATGATCTACATTAATTCAGTATAAATAATTAATCAGTAATTAGTAAATCAATATAAATATATTACACTTTTTTTCGTTTTTTGGAGTTTAATGTGCCCTATTCCACCCTATTCCATATTAACTTTTCGGGAGAGCTGAACTGATTTTTTTTTTTTTTTTTTTTTTTTTAATGGGAAGTCGTTGTACTCCTCCCAAGTATTGTCGGGTCTTTAGCACAACGCGACATAGTGCCCCAAGCCGGTCTCAGGGTCCACAACTCTCTCGATACCATTTTTTTTTGTTACATAAAAATAAAATTTCGGATTTTTGTCTCCCCGAATAATCGAAATTTTTAGGTCCACAGGGACACGGCTAAAGTTCGTCCAAAAAAACTGAAAAAATTCAGGGAATCTTCTTTCGGTTACTATGAAAGAATTGGGGAGCGCGTTCGCCGAAATTGAAAATGTAAAATAAAGATCACCCTATATTTTTAAATCAACTGGCTTCAAAACCTTGTGAACTAAGTATGGATTTAAAAGAATTGTTGATAATTAAATTGGATTCGTACTACCAAAACCCAAACCACCCAAAATCTTTCTCGAAAGCCTTGCCCTTCGAAAATCTCGGGTCCAAAAAATTATGACTTGAGAAAATCCGAAAATCGACAAAAGCATTGAAAACCAAAACGTTTTGATCTGTTCATCGCATGCAGAAAGCTGGCGAAATATACAATAAATCAGAATCAGATTTGAACCTCATAGTATCGTCAATCTTATACTCCTCCTCCTCCCCCTCCCCCCCCCCCCGAAAAAAAGAAAAGTGAAGGAGATACCTGGTAGCATGGTCAATAAGCATCCGATCCACGTATTGGACAGCAATCCCATATTACAGCTCCGGATTAATTTTCAATTGTAAAAATATCCCTCGAAAGCTGCATTGTATATCAGGTTTCCAGTCCAACGAATTCCGTTTTTAACACATGCTATAAAAACAAACACTGAAAATGAAATACAGTAACATTTTATCGAAAACCTTTCTTGTTTTTCAGATTTACATTTTCGAGTTCTTTCGCGATAAAAAAAAAGAGAGATTTTTTCCCCCTCCAAGTTTCATTTTTTAAGTGGAAAATAGCGCTGTAGAATTAAAAAAAAAAAAAAAAGGATCAAAAAAAAATTTCCAGTTCAGAAATCCTGGGAGAAAACCCATTTCCGTTACTCCAGGAGGAAATTTTATCCTGTGACCGATAGAAAAGATCCCATCCCGGGCCACTTGGAAAAATGGTATCCCGGCATCTCGCCGAAAATCTCATCCCAGAATGTGGGAGAAAAGTTTTATTCCAATATCCGGGGCAAAAACCAACCCTAGGCTGACGAAGAGAATTTTAGGATTTAGGAATTAAAAAAAAAAAAAAAAAAAAAAAAAAAAAAGGAAAGTGTCCTTCTTTGTTATTTTTCAAATCCCGGGAAGCCATTTTTTTAAAAAAATGAAAAAACGGGAAATCCGAATTTCCAAATTTTTAAATTTCCTGGAAAATCAGTATCAACATCCGTATAAATTACAAAATGAATTAGTTTGAGCAACTGTGAACAGCATTACGATTCTAAGAGGTAGTCATAAGTTACCGGGGAAAGTTATCAAGATAGTTTTCGGAAAACGCGACAGTGAACCCTCTAGTTTTCACCTTAATCTCGAATTTTAAAATAGAAAGAAATTAAGAAAACAAGAAGAGAGCAAAACTAAGGGGGAAAGAGCCCGGAAACCAAAACATGACAAAATTTTAATGTTTTTCACAAGAAAAACTTTTCACTTTTATGCGGAAAAACACCGTTTGAATTTTACCGGAAACGCGTTTATGCTTTTATGATCCGAAAAATCCCATCCGAGTCGGATTCCATTAAATTCGTTCACTAAAAATATTCCATTCCGACGATTTGAAAGTATCTGAGATAACTAACTAAGTAGATACACGCAATTACTCCTACTAAAAAAAAATCGTGTAAAAAAAAAAAAAATGTGCCAAATGATAGGAAACATACCAGTGCACTTGTCTAACAAGTACTGGTTTCGGGTCTTACATCACATCTTAGATATGTTACAGATGTCGATTTATAATACAAAACTATTAACTTGGTCCCGTTTTTAGATTGAAATCAGTCATCTCTGAAAAGATTTTTCAGTTCGTGAGAAAAATTAGGCTTTGAAGGTCTCGAACTTGAAACAACGCTGGTGACTCTGCAGAATGTTTATGTCATTCAAAACTTTTGATTATTTGTTTGATATTTTTTTTTTTTTTTGGTTAATACGGGTTTTAGTGTTTTTGCAACGTGACCACATCTTTTAGTTTCTTAATCTTATATGGCCCGCAACCTTGATCTCCGATCACTTTTTCTTCCACAAAATTACTCGGCGGTTACTAAATATTTTGAAAATTACACCTGGAACATGTTATCAGGACTTTAAATTTCTGTACCTTGCGCAAAGGAGGAATGTACATAAGAGGTCAATTATATTAGCGTTGATTCACCTGCATGGCGTGCATGTGAGATTTCATGGGTAAGGTCAGTTTCGTTTGATTGAAAAGAAAATTATTATTGAATTTATTTTTGTATTCGAGTGAATGAACTTTTTAATGTTTTTATCCGTGATTTAAAAATATACCAATTTTTTTTTTTTTTCTTTTTGTGTACGGAATGCAGAGTGGTAATATTGTGGTCCAAAAGCAATCTATATCCTCCGATCTTGGTTTTCCGGTCCAAATTTGTTTTCTTGGACCCTAAAATCATACCCTGAATTTTTTTGGCCCCGAAAAAAAATTCCTACATTGAGCTCATGGCCATTATGTAATTTCTGAATGAAAAAAAAAATGTTTTGTGGCAAATTTTTGAAAAATTTAAACAGTTCCAAAAAGTAGTATAAAAATTCGATTTTTTTATGGTAAGGTTCTTAGGTTGTAGATGACCGACCGACGGCTCGTATCCGAGCCTCGAAAAATTATGGAAGACATGTTTCTAGTAGTAACTTGAACTGCTGATTCTTAAATCTTAAAAAGGTTTAAAAACTAAAAGTCATATGGTCAGACTTTTCAACCAGAGCTCGAACCGCTGATTCCGAATCTGAAGTCAAAATTCTGAAAAAATTAAAATCCAATATGGTGAAGCCTTTTTATTTTTAATCGTTTTAATTTTTTTTTTTGCGCCATATTGGATTTTTCGAGTGGAGTTAGATGATTCTGACATCAGATTTGAAATCAGCGACGTCGAAAACGTATAGAAAGTCGTTTTACCGATCATTTTACGGAAAGGAACAAATTTTTTGCGACATTTTGTATTGCATGTATGTACTGCGGGTTGCATATACTGAAAATTGATAGGCGTCTAATATGGGTTTTAACGCACAGTGCTAGTCCCTAATTTGTTGTAGGTTAACTTTAAGTGCAAAATCATATTTAAAAAAAAAAAAAAATTGGGAAATTTTCTTTTATTTTTCGGCCAGTTTTCCGAAATTTGGCCGTTAAAGGGTTAAAAAAAAAATTTTGGTAGAAAAATCAGGGCCTAGTAATGCGCAACATGACATATAAGTCAAAAAAGGGGCTCCGTTTACTCGGTTACACTGCATGGGATTTTAAAATTTTTAAAATTGCCAAAATTGATCTTAGATGAATAAAAATGAATGATTAAATTCAATGTTTTGAAGAAGCGACATCTTGCGATTTTCGCCATATAAGGTCTGTGTGCAAAAACAAAAAAAAAAATGTGGCAGATTAAGTCGAAAGCCATACCAAAACTTTTATGTCATCAAAAGGAAGTATTTTGAAAGGGGCATTATGTTCAACCTTAATTTTTTTCTTTAGTTATGATTAAAAATTGGCCAAAAAATTCCTCTCATTTATTTTGCAGTAATTACCTAATAGCCGTGAGCTTAATTGCAGAATTTTTTTTGGTATAAAGCAAATTCAGGGCAGATTCGGAAACCAAGATCGGAGGACATAAATTATATTTGCATCACCCTAGCACTTATTCAAATTATGCAGGATTCCGACTGATTTTTATTTTAGAGCCAACACGTAGAATTTCAGACAATCCAAAATCGCCACTGGGCTTTGTTTTGCCATAAGAAACCTTCCGAGGTCTGCCTTTAAATTCGACGTTTTGGCTCTACGGATTTTTAGACGTCCCGGAAAATCTTTTTATGAAAAATTTTTTTATGAAAATATTTTATGAAAAATCCCAAATTTCTAAACTGATATTATGAGATTATGAGAACCTAGTCATTTCTGCTTCTGAGCTTGTTTTCTCGGATTTTTTTCCCTATTTTTCAAGAATTAGCGGGAAAATTCCCGTTAACTACTAAGATGTTCCGAAAATTGTCCGGGGTTTCGGCAAATTTTTATTTTCTAAATAACAAATCTTTTTTTTTTTTAATGATAAATCTTAAATTCGGACTTTCTGAATTTCCGAAGAAATCAAAATCTTTAATATTCATGAAGGATTCCTTTTGTATTAAAAAAATGTCTCCCATTTTTATTAAAAAGCACGAATTAGCAAAAGTGTTTTTTTTTTTTTTCAGACGTCGAAAAAGAAAACCCTCGGCAATTTTCGGGACGATTTATGATTACAAACGAGGCAGACATGTCATATATATATTTATTTATTTAGTGCTGTCATGTCATCCCCTACTAATTTAAACACGAATTGTATCTCTCTGATCATAACTGAGTGATTTCTATTTTCAGTCGAATAATTTTTATAAAATGCGAGAATATTTATCATATACGCATCTGTATGTGAGGATCAAAATGGTGCGGCAAAAAATTTCCCGGCTTCTGAATTTTTTTAAACGGATTAAAATGTTTTTTTTTTTCTTTTCAATTTTTTCAGGGTCGTGTTACATATTATATCATCAAGGGGAGGGGGAAGGGTCGCCTAATGACGAAGAAATTAATTAATTGAACAAAAGAAATACTTTTAAACCTTCATTTTTTTTTCCGAATTGTCGTGCTACTTTTGTTTGGTAAAAAGTAAAATTACCACTCTTTTTTTTTCCGCTTTTCAGAGTAGCTTTTTCAATTTGACCGACAAACTCATTAGAAGTGGGAAACGCAATCGTTAAAATTGTCACGAAGAGGGTGCAGTCAGTCATGGTTAATTTTCAAAGTTGACAAGGAAGATTTTATATTAGAATGGCAGGCCCGGAGTAGTGCGTTAAACAAATGCCACAGTTATTAATCGTGGCAGTCATTTAATTAAATTATATAAAAAGATACCGACTTGAAGTTTTATAATAACGAGCCCCTCAACAATATAATTTTTTCAACGCGTTAGAAGAATGTTGTTTTTATTACAGATATTACTTTCACGTACAAAAAAAAAAAAAAAAAGAAATCATAATGATCGTAATCAATCTGGCACAGATCACGATCCGAAAAAAATCAAATTAGTCCTTTGTAGAAGTCCGTATCGAAATCAATTAAAAACACTTTCATTAAAATTACCGAGCACTAAACCCCCTTCGAGTATAATTTTCCTCTTGTTACGTTTTCGAGGGATTTTTTTTTTTCCGCGACTGTAAAATCCGTTTGAGGATTAGCCTAATTTTTTGCCGAAGAAAAAAAAAATCGGGGGAGGAAAAAAAAGAATCAAATTCGAGTTTTGAAAAGACAACACGTGTGAAAAAGTGTAAGAATCTTTGATCTTAACAGCAAAACCAGTAATTTATCATCTAAAAAACTTTTATAAAGAGTAAAATTCACCAAAGCGGCACGCGGATTTGGGTCCCCCGTTGGAAAGGCTTTCCGTGCCGCATTTAATGTATTTGTCATTCAAAGATACGTTAAAACTCCTGCTTTCCGTTATTTTCCACGACATTTTATTTATTACACAGTGTTATGGAAAAATGTGTCATCTCGAGACCGAGGAAAATTCCGAGATAAAACCCTAAAAAACAAGAGGAGCTAAACCCATTTCTATCTTAAGCTAAACATGAATAAACGATTTTTTTTTATTGTTATTGCAGTTATTATTTTTTTCTCGGATTTTAAGTATGTGTATTTTTTTTTTAAAAACGATTTTTTTTTCTTAAATTTTTTTGGAATTTTTTTCCTGGATTAGAATTGTGTCAGTTCGATAATCGACTCATTCCAAACGACTTCGTCGCCTTACTTTCACAGTCGGAGCATGATCAAGACATTGCACGAAATATACGTTACTTTAAATTATTTTTTTTTGCCTGATAAATATCGTGTTTAAAAAAATTTTTGCAACTAAGCAATTTTTATTTAGCAGATTGACAGGTATGGAAACGATTACTGCGTTTTTCAGGGTGCCGTACTTTGTGCAACCGATTTTAAGAAATCTTTTTCCACATGTTGTGGCTTTAGGATTAAAGATCCTGAATTCAATTTTTAATCGTTTAGGGTTGTAAATCCCGTAATTTTAAAGTACATTTCCTGGAAATCAATGAATTTTTTTTCGTTGAAATTAAGAAAATCGGGAATTTTTGGACACCTGGAGAATAGGTGGGTCAAAAAACGGGAACTTTAAAAAAACTGTAGCGGGGAAAAAGTGACTTTTGGAAAATGGCTTAAATTAGTGCAAAACTATTTCATTTCTAAAATAGCCGAAATTTCCAGTGGAAAATAAACTCTTTTGGATTAATTAATTCTAGTCTTATTTTATTGGCCTTTATAAGACTTCAAAGGCCATTCAAGCATTACTTGAGCTTGATTTCGGAAATTTCGAACCAACTCTCCCTCTTGTTACCTTCGATTCCAGTCCAAACACGCCTGTGCAGATAGACCTAAAAATTTACCAGCCTTTTCTTTTTCCCTATAAGTCGAATGACTCGCTCCCCCTGTAACGTGCTTGAATAGTAAGTTTAAAGCTCCTTGAGACGCCATATGTTGCCTCAAATAAATCTAAACAATAAAAATAAGAATAGGATCCCCGCTAGGGATTGCAGTACCGGGAGTATCGCAACCAGGAGAACCAGTATCGAGCCGAAATTCGGGAAACCTCGGAACCAATTCCGGTACCGGTTCCGAAAAAAAAAAAAATGAGATCGGAGAACCGATCAAATTGCTTTATCGACTATTTAAGTAATTCTCAAAAATATGGTTAGTTTTTCGGTCGGAGGTCTATCAAAGCCGAGTACGGGCATAAAGAATTCGAATTTCGGAAAAATAATTTCAGATTCGGAATCCTCAACCCCGAAACTATTCTCAAAAACACGGTTAGATTTTTGGTCAGAGGTCCACCAAAGCCGCAATACGGCCATAAGGAATTCGAATTTTGGAAAAATTATTTCAGATTCGGAATCCTCAACCCCGAAAATATTCTCAAAAATACGGTTAGTTTTTCGTTAGCTCCCACGAGGAACCTGCCAATCAGCATCCAAATAGCTTTGTTGACGTAATCGATGACGTCATATCGTGACGTTTCAAAAGTTGGAGATATCGGTTTTTAGGCCTATACCCATACTTTTAGCCCTGCTCACCGTTTCTGAACCACTCAACAGAATTTAACCAAATTTCAATGGTAGCGTATCTGGATGAATATCTACTGCAGTACGAAAATCTGACTCAATCGGTGGCTGCGTTCGCGATGTATAGTCAAAAAAGATCTTGAAATTGTTGAAAATTTGACATTTTCACTCACTGCTTCCGAATCGCTGAACCGATTTGGCTCAAAAACTAATCAGCACCTACATTTCATTAGAAGTTGCTACCCACCAAAAATCATCGAGATCCGTTCTTTCGTTTTTCTGCTTTCGACGGACAGACACTTTTTTTTCCACATATATTCATACATTCATACACACACACGGCCACCATCCAAATTTTGCTTTTTCGGCATCAGGGGACTTCAAAACGTGTAAAAATATCAAAAACTGAAAATCTGAAATTTGTGCTAAAAACAATGCTTTATTCTCCCTGCGGTCGATAAAGCAAAAAACAAAAAAGGTTAAGCTAAAACTACAAGCAGAGAGAAAAATCATAGCATAGTTCACTCTTGGTGAGTGACAGTGTTGCCGCAGGTGCGAAAAAGCTCTATTCTTTTAGAACCGGTTCCGAGATTTCACGATACTTTGCAATCCCTAATCGCCGCATATGAAGACCAGAATGCGACTTTTCCGCGCTCTTACATTTTCCAGTTTTAGGGTTCGTTTTTTTCGAACCGCATCATTTTATCCTTAAATCCAGGTTCCTCTTTTTTGCAGCCCCAAAGATTTCTTGGGAATCTGATTTGAAATTTTTGGATTCCTTGAAATTCCGGGTAAAATCTCTAGCCATGATTTATAATAACCGAAAAACGGTTTTTGGGAATGCAAAATTTCCGACATTTTTCAAAATTTGATTTAAAAAAAATTGCTTGATAAAAAGTTACGACTTTTTTGTTTACATTTCACGACTCGCAAAAAGGAAAAAAAAAAGAAAATCGTGAAGACGTAAGACGAGCGAAAATCAAAGAACAAAATGGAGAAAAAGTAAGAAGATGAAGCCGCACAGGTCGTGTATCTTTGTAAACTATTGCAGAGATGATCCCCAAGTCTCTCAGTGTAAAGAGACTCGAGGGAGATTTCACGGAAACAAATAGCTCTAGGCCCCACCACCACACTTTCTAGCTTGCTTGTTCCTTTTTACTCCCAAACATTTTTTTTTATCGACCTATCTCTTTCCCTTACGCTCCTTCAGACTTTCTCGACGCATATGTAACACGGTGGGAGGAGGAGAAAGGAGAAAGGAAACACATAAAAAGGCGGGAAAATTTAACGATCTCAAGGTTTATTTTAATCTGCCTACGCTCCTGACGACCCGAATAAAATCCTAATTTAAAGGATATGACAACTTTTTAGGACATTCTTGTTAACGTTTCCCACGTCTTGGAAAAACTTTAGAATGGGTCGTACTCAAAAAGTTGAATTTTGTATACTCGGAAGAGGGGTGGGAGAGAAAATTTATAAACAGTAAACAAAATACACCTGAAGTTTATCGGAAATTAAGAGGGATAAAAAAAGATCTCAGTTAAAACAAAGGAACATCCGAGAAAAAAAGGTTTTGGTTTTTTTTTTTTTTTTTTTTTTTTTTTGTAAAGAAAATAAAATGAATGGGTCTGTCTTCGGGAAAAAGGGCGAGCTTTAAATGAATAAAGATGGCTAAAAATCAGTTCGACTCCCGGTGAAAAATTACAAGAGAGATAACAAAAAATATGCCGGACTTTAAAAAGTTATCTCGTGTACTCTGATTCAGAAGAACTTCCCGCAATTCACCCCCGTTGGCCCTTTTTCTTTCTTTTCCGTTTCCTCTTCTCACACCACACGCCAGATAAACAGCGACCGAGATGGTGATTTCCTTATTCGAATTTAAATAGAACGCTTTGAGTTCTTTTGTTTTTTTATTTTATTTTATTTTTTTTTTACCTCTTTATCTAACTTTCACTTTCCACTTCCCCCCTCTTTCTTAATGCGAATGTTATACGGTGGAATGATAAAGATTTGGCAGTGGCTGATGGATATTACCTTACGGTACAGGAGATTCCGGGAAAAAATTCCCCCGAACATATCGGGTGTGTCATAGTTTGTTATAAGTTATCGACAGAATGTGTTAACGGGGTTGTAGCAATAGCATCCGACCGACATTCCTAAAGCTGTTTGTCTTAGATAATCGCTTTAGGCTCGAGGGGGATACCGTCTATATTAAGAACTGTCAGCGTCAGGGATGAGCCCAAGGGCGAGCAAAGCCAATATATAAACTTATAAAGGGTGGCGAAACCAAAACTATTTTGACCCTGTGTAACTTTGACACTACCTTTTCCCATGTGGAATCTCACAAGTAGAAGTATCAAAATTTTTTTTAATGATTGGTACTTATGTTAGAGAACCTTTGACCCTCCCTTGAGTTTTTAAACTCAAAGGACTCTAAATATTGCAAGAGGAGTCATCTATTCAATAAATATGTCTGTACTTTTGGGGAGAAGGGAGGATCTACAATGTCGATGGCGGTAGAGGGGATTGCCCTAACAACAAACATCCATACTGACTGCGGCCGATTTATAATAACGAGGCTATTGTAGCCTGACCTCTGAAAACCAGGCCTAATAAAAAACAACTGGTGAAGTAATTTTTTTCACTTCCATTCCTACATCCTATAGTATGTACCTACCGGTAAATAGTATATTTCACTGCCAGAATCTAAAGCAAGACTTTTGAGTCCGAGACCGTTTTTGCACCTACCTCGCTTCGCTCGGCGCGGAAAACGGTCAAGGGCTCAAAATGTCGACATATAGATCTGTAGCTGTGAAATATAGTTTTTATTTTAAGTGCAATGATTGTTTAAAGCTTTTTGCATTATGATTTGATAGCGGCCATATTGATTTTTGACAAGGTAAAAAAGTTCCTATGTTTAGCTTACGGGGAATACGTTCTTCTTGGACAAATCACTTCAATATACACTCATTCACTGATTTCCCTGGCGGAACGAGGAAAGTTGTGCAGATGGCAGCACCTGTACTTTTTGTATGTATTAAAAGTAAACTGCCCTCTACAGGTAAAGTCGGAACTAAAATTTCAATGTTAAAACATCGGAAAATCTTCATTAATGGTTTAACTTTCTGTGTTTGTTTGTAAACTTATTTTAAACTAGCTGTCCCTAGTCAAAATTTGACGGCCTCTCTTTGCAGTACCTCTTTACCACTCTTTACAAACGGCATTTAAAGTTTTACTACCCCTCAGAATGACTTCCAGCTTCAGATTGGGCAAATCTACACGTGAAGAGCTTTCATTCAAATAAAAGATCGTCAAAATCGATTGGAAGGGCGACTAGAAATAAAAATAGGTTTTGGGGGTTCTTAGCTTTTTAATATATAGATTTTATTTTATCTATGAGCCATATGCAGGAAAAAGAATTTTAGGTCCAGTTAGCTCTGTTTGGCTTAATTGGTAAACCTCTTCTACAGGATGTGTACATATTAAGGGTAATCAGCGCTCTGAGGCGGAGTTTTGTTTTTATCGGTCCTCATTAAAACTGGAGAAACAGTATCTGGAAAATTCCGTTTTGATCGAACATTGATCCATTCTTCGTGACATTTTCGATCCTGTCCAATGTTGGGCGCCGACAAATCGTCCACAAGCCCAAACTTGATATGCGTTACATTTCGCTCAGTTTTCCCAATAAACTTGATCCAATTTAAAATTTCCGCCATGGAAATTTGACAATTTTTATATCAAACTCTAAATCGTTTAGTAAAGCTTCACAAGGCCAAACTTTTATTTTTTAACTTCCCTTTCCCCGAAATGAAATGAAAGCTCTAAAAATTCATCGATTATTAAAAAGAAATTTCCCTACCATTGTAGTCGCTGAAGCTTATACCTTGTCTACAGGGGAAAAAAAGTTATGTTGCGAGTTGAGAAAAAAAAGGGGGAGGCTGCTGCTGCTGCTGCTGCTGCTTTTCTTTCAGTCAGGTAGAAACACCCCAAAAATTGTTTTTTAAAATTCATAAATGTCTTCCCCAGACGTTTTTCTAATTTTCCGCTCCCTTCGTTATTTACTTTCCAATTTGTTCCGCGACATTTCCGCCTTTCTGACTTAACCCGTGTACCTGAGCTTCAGTTCGAATACCAAATCACTTGCTTCTTGTGTTGACAGTTCTTGATGACTTTTATTTTTCATTTTCGTATATATATTTTTTTTTCGCTGACTTTTCCCGTTCCGAAAAATTTTTAAAAAAAAGGAAAATATTTTCGTTATGCGCGAAGAATAAACCCGGTAACACATCGTCGGGAAAATTCGAAAATGGAAATAATGGGTGCAACGTATGTTTGTGGCAAGCACAAATTGTGCTGATAACGCAACAATATCGACACCGTGTATTGCGGTATTAAAATGTCTCACGCGTCATTTACAAAATTTGATGTTAAACTTTAACAATGCCTTACTTTAATTTTTTTTTACATTTTTTTTTTTTTTTCAAGAGGTAAGACAAATCCTTTCCGCTAGCCTTTCTAAATCGGTTAAAGCGCCCGAACGAGAAAATAAACATTAGTAGGAGGAACTCCTTGGAATATTACCTTGAGACGATGACACTTAGGGATTTGAAGCTTTTTACAACAAAAGACTTCGCTAAAAGTTTTTAAGAGCTTTATCTACGAATCATGAGGCTTCTGGGTATAACGAAAATCTAAACAGCACATGTGTGTGAGAGTGAAAAATTTATTTCATATTTTTGCTGTTATGTTTTTGTTATATCACAGCTAATTATTTTATGCTGCAGTTCAGTAAAAGTTTTCCAGTGTTGTATTTTTTGGGTCCTTTATCGAACCCCGAATTTTCCAAACCCCGAATCGGGTTTCGGGGTTTATAAAATGCGATATCGCGAAAAAACGATGTCGCGTTTTCCGAACCCCGAAATTAAAAATCACCGAATTGGTTTTCGGGTTTCATAAATGTCGGGGTTTGGGAATCCAGGGGTTATGACGCTTTTCGTATTTCTTTAAATAATTTTATATTTCAGAGTAAAAAATTCGGCGATAATAAAATTCGGCGTTTTTAATTCGGGGATAATAAAATTCGGCGTTCTTAAATTCGGCGATAATAAAATTCGGCGTTTTTAAATTCGGCGATTTTAAATTCGGGGTTTGTTTAATTCGTGTTTTTTAATTCGGGGTTTTCAATAGGGTTGCCAACTTGTGAACAATAGAATCGTGTTTAACTTATGAGTGCGTCCTGCATTTTGAGAAGTAAATTTACGTAAGCTAAACATGATTCTATTGTTCACAAGTTGGCAGCCCTATTGAAAACACCAATTAAAAAACACGAATTAAACAAACCCCGAAATTTAAAATCGCCGAATTTAAAAACGCCGAATTTTATTATCGCCGAATTTTTTACTCTGAAATATAAAATTATTTAAAGAAATACGAAAAGCGTCATAACCCCTGGATTCCCAAACCCCGACATTTATGAAACCCGAAAACCAATTCGGTGATTTTTAATTTCGGAGTTCGGAAAACGCGACATCGTTTTTTCGCGATATCGCATTTTATAAACCCCGAAACCCGATTCGGGGTTTGGAAAATTCGGGGTTCCGATATAGACTCTATTTTTTTATTCTTTTTTGACCTGAATACGTCTTTAAAATGAGTTGTTACAAAAGAATGTCACTAAATGCGTTACTAAGGAAGGGTGAAAAGCTACCTTTGTACCTTAGCACTGCTTTAGTTTTTTTCTGAGGAATTTTTTTTTTTATCGGTGAGATTTATTTTTTAGCTTATGACAGTAATCAACGAGCTCGTCTCATCTTTGACGTAATTTAATTTATAACGTTTTTATGGAGGCATAGTTACGTAATGATTTCATAGTTGGTATGCTTTTCTACAAATTCCGATTTCATTGGAACAATTAATAACAAACTGATATGCGAATAAGACAGTAATGTAAATTTGAAATAGTTTTGGAGGTGTAAAGTTGACGGAAATCAATGCGATTTCCCTGTTACTAATGTCTGCGATTTCTGCTTTGCTTAAATAAAAAATTTTATCTTTTTTTTCTTGCTAAGAGTTTGAAATAATTTTTTTTTCTTCCCAGCGTGGAATTTTAAGGTATTGACCAATACGTTCATAAAGTTATACATAACATGTTACCGGCAATACCCGTTTTTAGTCATTTTTATAAATGCCAAGCAATTTTCAGAATTTCCTTATAATAGGGATTAGGGATGTACGGCAAGACAGGAAATTACAAGAATTTCTTGCATCTTGTCTTGAAAAAGCTCTTTAAATTTTACAAGAACAAGACAAGAAACACACAAGGAATCTTGCAACAAAACAGAAAAATATACGGGTTGGAATGGTGGTTTTAAAAAAAATTCGCGCTTTTCAAGTTTGAGTTAGTAAATTAAAATTAGCGATAACATACAAAATTTTTGTTGTAATATCAAAAAACAGCTATCGTTACTTACGTTCAAAAATGAAAATTTCCTTACAAAACATTTTCTTCGCCTGAAATACGGGTTTTATTAATTTATTTTGATAGCAGTAGCAGTCGATATTTCATGTTAAGGAACAAAGCCTCCGTTATATTAAGGTTGGTAAAAAGTTTCGTCTGTTTGTTTTTGTTATATAATGGCTAAATTTGAACTGTTTGTTTATTTACTATTAAAAAATTTAAGTTTTTAAGGTAAAGGATATTTCAAAAATAAGTTATTTTATGCATAAAAAACGTTTCAAATGAAGAATTCGAAATCGAAAAAAATTTTTTCGTGTAAGTAAAGATAATCAATTTTTCCCAACTCATGATGAAAAATAGGATTTTAACTGACTAACTTTTGCGGTCAAAGTACGTCTTTTCCCCACGTAAAATTTTGTCCCGTTGAGATATTATGAGTATATTTAAACGGCTGTTCAGTTTGAGACAAAGATGTTCTTTGCCTATAAGTTTGACATAGGCGAAACACGAATTCTAACGAAAGTTTCTGTGAAAAAAAAAAAAAAAAGAATCTGCTACTACGATCTCAGAAACAAATCGTAACTTCAATATGTTCCATAAGCGAAACACGAGATTTGGTGCGAAAATGACTATGCGTGCGAGGAGTTGTTTTTGTTTTTTTTAAGATTATGTTCACTATGTGCAATATTGATGAAAAAAAAAGAACGTTAAATAACTTAAAACTCCAAATTAGTTAATTAAAATCGGAAAAAGATTAAAAAAGAACAATATAAATTTTTATCTTTAATATTTTCCAAAACTTTTCATTCTTTAACAACGTACACATGACTTTTTTTTCTGTCAACTCCGCACTTGTGGAGGGGGAAATCTTCACTCCAACTTTACATCAATTCATTAAAGCCTCACCCGCATTAAAACGACACCAAGAACATTTTTATTTTGCACATTTTTCAAAGGTTTTCTGCCGTTTCCCATCCTAAATTTTTCAAAAAATCCCGTGGTTTTCATCACTCGTTGGGAAAAATAGCTACCCCTAAGGGTTAGGCAAACGGAGTTGTTTTCCAAACGGGGTGGGCGTTAGCCACACTCGAGGCTCGCTTCGCTCGCCTCTCGTGTGGCAAAAAGCGCCCACCCCGTTTGGAAAACAACTCCTTTGCCTAACCCTTGGGATAATATCTATATTTGTTTCTCCATCTTGCCGAACACAAGATGAGACAAGAACAAGACAAGATCTTGTACTTCGATAATAAAAATCTTGTTTCTTGTCTCATCTCATCTCGAATTCATCCCTACCTAATAAAATAAAAACCTTATTCAGTTCCGGGAATTGTTGTTAAGCAATTCTAGAATTGCCTGACCGTAATGCAATTTTAGATTTTTCTTAAAATATCTTAGCTAAATTTTTAGTCAATGCTAGCATTGCCGAATTGCAATTGTGTGTAGAGGGTTAGGCTGTTCTGGAAATGGTTGATAACCTTAATACTAGAGTAATATTTTTTTAAAATTTTAATTTTATTTAAAAATAATTATTAATATATAAGATTTTATTTAATTTTTTCAGATTTTTTTTCTCGTACTTGTAATTAAATGTTTCATTCACAAATTCCATTTTGTTGTTTTTAGCAAAACAATTTCTGGAATTGCCTAGTGCTCGGCAATGCCGGTATTGACTAAAATTTTAACTTAGTCATTTTAAGGAAAATCTAAAATTGTCTAATGGTCAGGCAAGTCTAGAATTGCCTAACCGCAATTCCCGGAACTGCCCAAGATTTTTATTCATTTTCTAATAACGACTAAAAACTGGTATGGCCGGTTACACAACAGATTCTTTAATATTTTCTTTAACATGTTTCCGTTGGGGGGAATCTCATGACGAACGTGTTTCGTACTTATAACATTTTATGACCATTGTTACAATATTTACAGTATGTAACTTTTTAGGAAACTGTTAGATAATTATTTAACTTGTTTTATTGATATCTCAGTTAACATGTCATATGTCCATCACAAAATTTTACAATTCCAGATTTTTATTTATTTATTATTTTTTTTTCTCTCAGTTGGTAAGGTAAAAGCACCAATTATTGACCAGGCACCAATTACTGACCAGTCCATAAGCTAAACACGATTTCCTTTTATGGTATACGTGTTTAGCTTATGGACTGGTCAGTAATTGGTGCCTGGTCAATAATTGGTGCTTTTACCTTATGTGGATCAAAGAGAGGACCGGGAAGATGTTCAGTAAAAGAATACACCAGAGGCACTCGAAGAGTGGACTCGAACCACCGACCTTCCGTTTTCATGACGGCTGCTCTACCACTGAGCTACCTCGGGCTCTTATGTATCTCCACTGAACTAGGTTACATAAGGTATAATGCACTAGGCACATAATAATTTATTTAAAAAATTTTCGAAATATTTTAAATGAGATTCAATTGAAGCCAGTCAGTTTTTTGGGAATTTCAGGAGCTTCGCAAGCATTCGTTTTAAAACTTTTTAAAATCTTGCAGAAAAATGTTTCAAGGATAAGTTTTTTTTTACTAAAAAGAATGTTTATAAGAAAACCTAAGCTAGGTTTTTTTTGAAGGGAATTTAAAAAAGAAAGTTGCGAAAATTCTTAGCTTAATCTATAGCTCGCCCCATAGTATCCATATTGTCAACCGAATTTTCCCCCATGTGGGAACAAGGCCCCCCTTACGAAAAAAAAATTACAGTTCAATCGAGCAAGAAAATAATAGGGAAAGAATGAAAAATTTAGGGAATTTAATACGTCCGATTTTAATTAGGAAACATTACAAGGGTTTACTTTTTCCTCATAAATGTCTTAAGCAGAAGAACCGTCTTTTTGATATTCTTCCTTCTTTCACTTTCGATTACATTCAGGCCTATAAACATTATAATGAATTATATTTTATTCTACTTTTTATTTTTATTTGAGCCAAAAAATATTTTATAATTCTCCGTGACTGTTTGTTATGACGTTTTATTAGCTCATTCAGTCTTGAAATATGACCTCGTTACGTGCGGGAGTTGTTAAGTGTATACAGGGAAGATAGGAAGGAAAAAAAAAAATATATATATATATATGTGAAACATTTTTTTTTTGCTTGGAAAATTTTTGCAGCCTCGAATTGTTGTTAAATTTTTACTTTTAATTCGTTTTTGTCAAAGAATCCCCAAAATAATATTTGCAGCAACAAATTAAATTCTCCTGATCAAGCGCTTTTAAAATAGACTAAAAAGGGACTATGATTCGGGAAAAAAAAGCTAGCTAATATGTTAGAGAATGATTTAATATGTTTGCAAAAGTGTCTGACAAGAATGGCCTGTTTTTCTTTTAAACGTTTCCTTAGCTCAACAGCCAACTCGTTCGTCCGTAAAATTGCAAAAAAAGTCATAAAAACCAAGTTTTTCTTTTTTTAGGCAAAAATGTTTACCTCCACATGAAAAGGGCTCACCTGGGAGATGGTAACATGGAAGGCTGTGAAATTTAACTTATAAGAAAACCCTTTGTTTAGAAACAAAAAATTCTAAGCACCAAAAGCCAAGTTGGCCCTTTTCATGTGGAGGTACCGTACACAAATATGAAAGATTAAAATGTTAACATAATGCAGTTCAACAGAATAGCCAACATGTTGGCCTGATATGAATGACAAAAATATCATTTAACATATTTATTTTATGAACATGTTAACATGTGAGAAAAGACTTTGACTTTGACTTGACTTTGATGGCCGGGTCGTAAATCGTTAATGAGGCGAAGGAGTATCGCGCGCCTCTTCGACCCAACAGGGCTTAAGCCCTACTGCCGCAACACAGGTGCGCCGCCAAACGCCAGTCCGGAACCCCTAACCGGCGTGCGTCCCCGGAAACATTATCTTCCCAACGCAGACGAGGTCTTCCTGCTGGCCTGGGGCTTTCAGGACGGTTCTCCAGGACTCTCCTAATAGCCCTCGTCGGTGAGAAAAGTGTTGGCATAATTATTGGAATGCTGGACAGGCAACATTTTCGGCTTAAATGTTGAAATGTTAACATGTTTGAAAAAATGTTGACATAACGAAGATTTTTATATCAGGTTTTGCTGATACAGTACATGTTAGCTAACATATTTGTTTATGGACATGTTTGTGTGTGAAAAAATCTCGACATGTTGATTGACAGGTTCGCGATTATATTTGGTTTTAATGTTTTACATGTTGCCTGTTCTGACGATACGATCTCACTAATTCTTAACTAATATATTTGTCCGTGCATTAACTAAAATATTAGTTAAAACTTTTGTTTGTGAACATGTTAATTTAACTTTCAACCGCGAGAAGTTCACCCTCGCTACCTGAAAAGTAAAAAGCTGCTTTGTTGATATATTGAAAATGTTAACATGTCGTGCAAGAAATCCTAAAATGTTATGAAATATATGTTGATATGTCGATTGTATAGCATGTTGGTCAACATGTTTAACTGGAATGCTGGTTTCTAAGTTAAATTTGACGTTAAAATTTTACATATTGTTTTTTCCAATATTTACCGGGTTTTACAACATTTCATTAATATATTAGTGCTAACCATTCCGCATTTCAATAACTTTTTGGCTAAAAGGTTCGTTCGTGAATTTCTAGGAAGTTTTTGCCGTTGTTAAGTTTTTCTAATTTTCTTTTCTTTAACATAGCATATAATCATGTTTGAGAAAATGTTAACTAACAAGTTTCCCTCACTTATTTAGAAAAATATGTATATATAAAAGTTAATGTGATGTGTCCCGCTGTGCGCACGAAAAAAAAATTTGCTCAAAATAATATTTGTAAAATACTGTCTTTTCAGGATGAAAGAATAAGGGCAACGATGAAATCGGGACGAATTAGTAGAACTTCCTGCTGACGACAACGAGAAACCGAATACATTCCCGCTTCCAAAAGACAGGATGAGCATTCTTAGATATTAGAGATTTTCTTTGTACCAACCGTTCTCATAGTTATAGGAGAAAGCCCGTTGGGGATTCTCCAGGGAAATTTTTTAGTTTTTAAGCATTTCACTGTTTTCCCCGCCCCATTTACAATTTTTTTATTCTTTACTTGACCCCTTGCATTTACTTTCTAATTAACTCAGTGTTTTCCTCGCTTTTCTTCCAAAGGTTTTGATGTTTGATTGCATCTGTTGGAAAAAATCTAATATTGGACTTTTCTCTTTACTTGAACAGTCGTTTTCCCGCTCCCCTTCCCCCCCCCCCCCACTCACATTTTTTTTAAAAATGAAAATGTATAATAGGCAGGTTAGGAGATATCAGGTATCCGACGAGCCTTTCATTTTTCTGTTTGATAGGAACGCTTTGGGGAAAGGGAGGGTTCCGCTTATTAATTATTTTTTTTGCGAAGGGGGCCTGGATCGGGGAGAAAGGCCAAAGGGTGGCGGGCCTAGCGTAGATTGTAAACCCGCATTCGTTTCCGATGTGCCGTTGACCTTTATCTCGTATGTTATAAAGGATCGACGTCTCAGGTGAAATTGATCGGGGACGAGCCTTGTAGTACCGGCGAGGTGGTTTTCACCATAATGCGAGGGTAGTGCCGGACGCCTCAGTCCAGAGAGCTCGAGGATCTCGTGACAATCTCCGTTGTAGGAGGGAGCGTAAGAATGTAACCACTTATCCACCATACCCGGGCATAATGGGTAGCCGTAGGGTTTTTTAGGTGCGATTGGTCTCTGTCAATGTCATACGGATTATCTTTAACTATAATTAACGGAAACAAAAGTGTTCCAGAGGCGAAGCTTATGGAACTACTCTAGTCAACCGTTGCGTATAATAAAGACTAATTCTTGTGTCGCGGCAGGACTTTAGAGCTTTAGCAGGAGTGTATACAACAAGGTTAGAGGAATCGCCGGCCAACTGCGGAAGCTTTTTAATTGCACTTGAAGCGATTCCGATATGGTTTGACTGGCTATCAACACCCGACTGTGGTCCTGCAGTTGTCAGAAAGAACCGAAGGACGCATGCCCTAGGATCTGTTTTTACATTCTTGGGGAGGCTGATGTAGTCAGGCATTGCCCGCGATGGACATTGTCTGCTATGTCAACCTGTAAGAGACTTTTTTTTTTTTTTTTTTTTTTTTAAACGCGAGATGTAGGAATTCTTATTTTGTTTTCCGTTTTATTTATTTTGTTTGGAAAAATTGAAAACTCGTTGGAAAACCCATTTTTTTTTTAATATAAAAATTAGGAATTTTGTAACGAATAAGCGGGGAATAGTTAAATTTTGCACCAGTTAGGAAACATCGTATCTTATATCTATCTTTCAACTTGATCAGTGTTTTTGCCGCTACCGCCTACACATCCTCTATTTTTTAATTTTTTTACTTTACCCCTTGCATTTTCCTTTGAACTGTTATCACTGTTTTTCTAGTTTTAGAAAGTAAAAATTTAAAGTTCTTAAGTTTTTCTTAGGAACTACCGTTCGTTTAGGTTAGGGAGAAAGCCAGTTAGGGAGTCTCCAGGAAAAGTTTTTCGTTTTTAAGCGTTTCACTGTTTTTTCCCTTCCAACTTGCTATTTTTTTATTCTTTACTTTACCCCTTGCATTTACTTCTTTACTGTGCGTTAAGCTATTACAAATCCCTGTCGATCCGGACGCCCTCCATGCATCTATTAGGCAAACATTGCTTTCAAATCAACATTATTCGCCGAAAAAGAGGCTAGAATTCGCAGGAGTCCTGAATTATATTTGGAAGTTGCCCAGAAGGCCTTCAGAGTTGATACCAGTAAGTTTTATTTATTTATTTTTTTATTTTTTTGAATTTTTTTGTATGCTTATTTTTTTTTAAATATTTTATTTTAGGTGTAAGCCACGAAGAGAAACTAATTTTGAAGTTGCAAGTCGGATGGAGGTTTCGAAGGAGACACGAACATGGACAAAACCCCAGTTTCTGTCATCAAAACTTTGTTGTACCAACTGGTTGTGTCCGATGAATATTTACTAAATACCAGCCAAGAGCAAACTGCAACGACTGAATCACCAACAACTGAGTCAACAATGAACGGCCGACCGATTCGTCTTCAACTAAATATTTCGCTTCTGACTGAGAATCTTTCACTTCCGTTCTCGTAAATGAAAAACCGGCGGATAGCAAGTAAAAAGAGAAAAAGGAAAGTACGAACGAGCAAAAACCTAAAGCATTATTTTCGAAATCTGCTGTTTTTTTCCCATTTTAACCGTCGCTGTGAAATCTTGAATGGGGTATTCGAAATTGATTATTTACCACGTTTACGAAGCTGATTGAAATAGTCCGGTTTTGATGGAAGACATGTCCTGCGTTCGATTTATTTTAGAAAAATTCGTTTTGCTGCCATGGATGGATAAGGAATCGATCGAAATTTTTTCGGTAGCTCGTTTGTTGCTTGGCACTGTCGGAGCTTGTAATCATTCGGCTGACATTCAATCCGCTTTGGTTGTAGAAGTTAAGAATTGCATTCAACGAATGGTAAATGCATGTTATGAAGACACGAAGAAAAAATTCACGGATGTGTCCTTGATTTTGGCTTTGGTTTGGGAAATGATGGCGACGTGCTTGATGCTCATATGCTACCTTTTCGGTTGTTAACAGGACGGTCATTAAGTTGAAAAATAACCCTGCACATTTGTCGAATATCTCGGAATGGTTCACGAGGAAGGGACTGATAAACGAATTGGCGAAATTGCCTCATAATTTGGTTTGGTCGAATCAGAATTTTGTTTACGCAATGAATACTGCATTGAAACCGTTCAAAACATTAACGAAGTTAACGAATGGTAGGGGAAGCAGAGGCCACGCGATCGAAGGGTCGGTTATAGGGAATTCATGGACTTTTACTTGTAGTAAACCTGCTCAGGATATCGGTAGGTTTTTGTAAACTTTTTTTAAAATCAGCCGATTTTTTTGTTATGAGTCGAAAAATTGTCTGATTTTTTATTAATTTCTTTTTATTTTTAGATCCAACCTTGACCGACAGTTCCGGTACCACATCCGAAAACACAACTACGAAGAAACAAACGAGGATGCCTTTGTCTGCTGCTGAAAGTTTAGAACCAACTTCGGATAATCAGGTTAATGATGATATAACTGATATCGGAGAGATCGTTTTGGAAGATTAGAATATGGATCGAGACAATGATTGAGATGGTCCTGTGAACGTGTTTGAGATCGTAGTTCCTCAAGGTCGTGAGAATGCTGAAAATTGTGACTTGTCAAACCCGATGACTGCAAATGACACTCGAGGTAAATACGATGCAGAAATTTTTAAATAAAAAGAAAAAAAAATGTGATCTTGAACTTAATTGTTTGTTTTTTAGCAGATGGTACACAGTTTAATTACCAATCTACGACCATTCAATCAAGAGCAGTTAACCGATTCGGATGATCCAGATAATTTGGATGAAGATCAATACGAAAGGGAGAAGGGGACTATAACAATGAAAATGATGATCCCGACGCTGACTTTTTAATGGATACCTTGATATTCAATCAAGGACTTGAGCATTCTTTCGATGCTGGGCTTTTTCCCGAAAGCACTCGATCTTCTATAAGGCAATCCGTAAGTTGATAAGTTTGAAGTTTTTTTTTCTTTAGGAATGGATTCAGTTTATTTACTCATTAATAAATTAATTAATTAATTACTTTACTTTTTTATTTATTTACTTTTCAGATATTGGCTGATATCGAAGAATCCCAAACATCGGCCCTTTGCCAGATTTAGCAGCAGAAGCTCAAAATCTAAGAAGGGAACAAGATGCTCGAATCAAAATATACCTTTAAGATCAAGAAGGCACACGCAGAAGGATTTTAACCCATAAAATTTTGTCTTCTATATTGCATTGTGCAGGATCGAGGAACGCCCGAGTCGCTATTCACGCCCTTCCACGCATTAGCAGGCAGTGGGCAATGTCAGCTCGTCGATCAAATGATAATGGAGGATTGAAACCTTCAGAGTATGTTGAAAAGTCTGTTTTTTTTAAGCCTTAAAGACGGAACCATTTAATGTAGTTATCAGTGAAAAGCTTAAAATTCTGTGATTTTCGATTTTTTAAGGTGTGATTAATGATATGTATATGCATTTTGAACCCCGGGTTTTGAATTTAAAGTCACAATTTAAAGCGTTTAAGTGAAGTCACAATTTAAGCCATTTTAATTTTAAATTAATTACCGAGCAAGCGAGTTATGTCATTCTGACATAAAATGGAATTGAAAACTCGCTTTCTTGCCTTTTATATTACGAAAGGGGGAAAAGAAAAAAATACTTGATATTTTGCTTGTGATGCGGGTTGTCTACACTAGAAACGGGTACGCTGTTTTTATGAGTTTAAACGCGTAGCACGAGTCTATAATCGGTTGAATTTATATCAGGAAATTAAAATTTGGAAAGAAATTTTCCGGTATCCCGTCTTTACGGGTTAAACCATATTATTATGAATGTTTTTATTAAACCGATTTAATTTTTAATTTTTTATTTTCAGGACTGTCGGAAGACAATTTTTGGACCAAGAAGCAGTGAACACTTTGCTCGTTTTATTATTTGTTCAAGATTTTCGATTAGACATTAGCCGTTTGCACAGAGTTGTTAGAAATCTTTGTTGTCGTCTGCCCACTAGAGCTCTTGTAATTAGGGTAAGCAAAATATTTTGTTAATTAATTATTTTTTAATTTTCGTCTTCTTCTTGTCTTTAATTTTTGTCTTGAATCTTGACTTTACAATTTCATGACGCCGTATTATGGAACCAATACTAATTTAAACGGTAAATTGAACTAATAGTGTCGCCTATTTCGATTTTATGGGAAAAAGATTTTCCGTTTATAACACGAAATTCCGTAGGCTAGGGTTTTTCTTGGAGTTGAAAGCAGCAGGAAAAGGGTTAAGTTTTAGGAAAATCTTTTTGCATTGCAATATGTTCACTGTATTGAAACTATTGGAACATGTTTTGATGAAATAACATATATTCACGTACTATAAACTTAACAATGAAAATGAAAATATTTTGAAGTTTTTAACATTATTAGGGAAAACGTTAGGAAAATGAGGGAAAATCAACTTTTTTCTTAAATTTGTCTGTAGGCACGCTGGCTAAAATGCCCATCCTAAAATCGCGACCTAAAGCAGACGACTCATCCTTCTACCATCCTGTTGTCAGACTCAAGGTTTACAATAACCACTTTACGAATGTCCTGTGAAATTCTTTTTTTTTTGTCGAAACAAATCGACGTGAAGTTCATCAAAAAAACGTAAATGAAATAAACTCTGTCCGGTAGAACGGGAAAGCGAAAAAAAAAAGGACGGAAAGGTTTAGAGCAGAAAAAAAAAGGTTCCCTTTATCTTGGATTAAGATATTTTTCATTCGGGATTGGAAACTTCGCATTTTAAATGTCGAGGAATCATGCAATGGCATGGAAAAGTAAAAAAGTCCTCCCTTTAAAAAAAAAAAAAAAAAATGAAAGCCGTGCTGACCGCGTCTGTAAATGAAATATTTTTTATTAAAAAATTAAGTTTCGAGTTGATTTTTTTTTATATTATTATTAAAACAAGGAAAAGGTTGAATTTTAATTCTTTGGAAGTTAAAAAGTTTATGGAAGTGAGGAAAATCATTTGGTTTTAAAATGCTTGATCGACTTTATGAAAAACTTTTCTTTTTTTTATTCTGGCTTGAGTTTTGATTTAAGTCTGGTAATCTTTTATTTATGATGAGAAACAGATTTTTATGATTTATAATCTTATTAATTTTTTTTTTCATTTTCGTCCGGCATTTCCGCATGAATTATTGTAATTTGGAAAATTTTGTAACATGGAAACTCAAATTGAAGTGCTCTGACTTGATAGGTGGTTTCCCATCGCCAAGCAAGTCCTGACAGACAGACAGTGTCCAGGCTTATTTGCTGATTCTGGAAAATATTTTGTGAGTCATGTTAAATTAACGTGTTTTATAACATGTTGAAACGTTGCAAAAAAATTGTATAAAACGCCAAAAGGATAGTATAACTTGTATAACATGTTGTGTGTAACAACATGGTGCGATAATGTTATGCAGCATGTTATTGTACACTTATGTTTCCCAACATGTTGTGGTACATTTACGTTGAACAACATGTGGTAATCATGTAGCTAACATATAGTATTGATGTTGGTAATAAACCGTTAACATATTGTAACATTTTTTACTAAATCGATTATTAAAATCCATTCTAACGTTTTTAATCGATTCTAAAATTGAGCTTATTAGAATGGATTTTAGTAATAGATTTAGTAAAAATTACCAATCCACCGTCCCCATTATAGAATTAATATTGTAACATGTTTCCCGTGAAATTCCTCCGTTTATTATTATAACATGCTAATTAACATGTTTTTAAATTTTTTTGCATGATGGCACGTTATTTATATAACGTGGTATTGTCGTATTGTAGTCGTGGCACGTTATAATCTCATGTTATAATGACATGTTATAACACGTTAACAAAAGCATGTTATAATTTCATACTTCGAAGATATTTCTAGATTATACAATTATTACAGCACCACCTCAGGGTTAAAAGGGGTCAAAAAATGCTTCTGCTGCTGCTGCTAATGTTAAATCTCTAAGAGAAGACCTTTTTTTTTACTGACTACAGAATGGGTCGAAAGTGGCAAAAATTATCCTATCTAAGTCCCCCTTGGTTAAATGGTTAAATGGTTATCTTTCCCGGCGGTAAGTACGACCTTGCGAGTATAGGCAGGCTTTAATTTTAAGAATTACAACCGGAAAGGAAAATCAGTAGAAGCTATCGACGTTACAGATGTTTAACGATTCTGACTAAACAGGCAAACGTAACTAAGGAAGTCGAAATCAAAGCTTTTGTCGATTCCTCTATGTCCCGTTACCGCTTTTAAACTGCAGTTTGAATAATTACAGTGTCGCTGCGGTTTGGAACAAGAAACTTTGATTACTCTACCAGTTACCGATAAGTTTGTTTTTGACAAAGCGCACCACAATCATCTTGTCGTTTTCAAGGCTAAATTAGCGTGAAAAGATCCATTCAAATTTATTACGGGGAACGATACCGCGTTTTCCGTTTTAAGAATGAAATTAGTCGGACTTGGCTTGCATAAATATATGCTACGGATTTTAATACGGTTCTAATTATATTGTTGTCATGGAAATTCTTTTGTCGCCTTTTGAGAGACGATGAGGTTTGCTAACTGTGGGGAGTGTGGAAAATAAAACTGCTAAATGGTGCCAGGTGAAGGTTGAAAGTGAGCAATATTATTTCTTGTTGAAGAATCGATTGATTGATTGATTTGGGGCTGTAGTGGCCTGAGCACGTAATCAGTTTGTGGGAGTGGGCCCTAAACTCGGAGCTTCAGTTTTTTATTAATATAAAGGGCTGACGAATGGCAATTAGTGTTTTCTGCCAAAAAGAATGATAATTATTAGAGCTTATCGAGTAAATGCTTGGAAGATCATTTTGAGCGGGAACTTTGATATAATTCAGGTGATTAGCTCGGAATCAATTTTTTTCCCTAAATTTTTAACGAAATTATTTAGAAGTTGTAATTTTAGGGGACATTTCTACCTTTCTTGTTATGATAACTTATTGGACGCCACACTAGAATATTGTATTTTCCGCCCCTTTAGCTGTTTTGTGTAGCTATTCGGCCAAGTCTGGATCTCACATTCATAAATTCAAAAATTTTCTTTTATTACGTCATCCAACTGCATTACGTAAATAAATTACCATCGCAAGTGATAACTACCCCCAAAATTCTTGTCATAATTTACACGATTCGATCTCTGTTTTTTTGGACGTAACCCATCGAATTAATTAATAGGCGACACTCCATCAAACCGTTTTTTTTTTGTAATTGGAGAAAAAAGAAATTATACTGCCAACCGGTAACCATTTCGGATGCATTATTCACGCGTCGGCACGACTAAAACAAATGTCAGATCGTAAAACTCAATAAAAGCGCTTCTTTTTTTTCCTCGTATATTATTCCACCCAGTTTATAAATTCTATTTTTATATAAAAGAATATCTTTATTCATCTTTTTTCTCTCGCTTTCCTTATTTTTTTTTTTCCATCTTGTATCTATATTCAAATCTTGCCAAGTTCTTCTTTTTAACTCTTGAATGTGGCATAATTGTTTCTTGATGCATTATAAATTGATTTTTATATTTTTTGCAATATCTCTTTTAGGCTCGTGGAACGCGAAAGAAAAAAAAAAAGAAAAAAAAAAAGAAAGAAAAAAAAAAAAAAAAAAAAAAAAAGGTGTTAAAATTATTTCTTTTCTTTTCTTTTCTCATAAACCCTAAGGGCATTCGAACGAAATCCCCTCCGGAAATTCGACTGCACTTTCCCAGACGGTTCATTACTCGCCATCTGTCTCAGCTTTCTTTTTTCGCCTCTTTTTTTCCCAAAATGTCGCTCTTTCCCCTTCTAGCATTTTTTTTTGTTCTTTTTTTTTCTTTGGAACTCGAGAACACACCTTTCAAATTTCCCTCTTGGAAATTTAGCACGGACGGGTGAGCATCGGAAAAATCATTTTTCTTTACAATTTTTGAACTTGGTAGTTTGTATTTCGATGTTTTGAAAAAATGTTTATGACAAATTTATTTTAGCAAAAAAAAAAAAAAAAGATTTGTGTGAATTTTTTTTCGCCTTAGAAAATATTTTAAGACGGTTATTTTAGCGAAAGCGAAATCGAAAACAATATATCAGGTTGAGATACTTGGAAGAGACAAGTGTATCTGATGGGGTGGCAAAACACCTACCCTCGACTCATTTCTTTTCTCATCCTTTGCTTTATCCGTGTCCTACAAAGATCTTTTTTTATTGTCGAAGATATCTAACTCTTTTTATTTCCGGATAAAGCGCCACCTTTGGACGAAAAGGTGCTGAGACGAGACAAAAGTTTTGCAGAATGAGGGTTTCAGAGTTCATGCAGCCGATTTTATTACAAAATAGCAGAATCAATCTTGTCTTTGCTTATAGGACTTTGTGTTGTGTCGGGTACTGAATCCTTACATTTTCCGGCTACTTTTATTATTGCGTTCAAAGCAAGCCGGAAGGCAAGAGAAGAAAGGGACGTTCGGACGTTCGGACCGGCGTGCAGACCTGCCCACGACAGCGGCAAATGGAAGGATGTTTTGTTCTGTGTTGTATTTGCAATAACCCAAACACATGAGTATGGATCACCACACATGAGAGAGAGAGAGACTAAACCGAGTTCTTGTTACCTGTTCCTCGTTCTTAAAAGATTTGCCCCAAGATCTTCTGAGATCTCGAGATTAATTATCCGTATTTATTTTATTTATTTATTTATTTGATATTATTCCACGAATACATGATTCTTAAAAAGAACACAAACCATTGTGTTACAAGGTTTTAGCGCTTACACCGTGAGGTTGTTAATTTGTTTTTATACAGTTCAAGAGATCTCAAATCGATTTTCCTGGTTTTTTTTTTTTCTTTTCTGAGAATTTTGTTCCTCAAGAATTAGATTGCTTCGTACAGTTCTTCGTCTCGAAATCTTGAGGAGCAAGAAACGAAGAACCCAAACCATTAGTTGCTGGTACTTGTTCCTTAATCCTTAATCATTAAAGTGGTCATAAAAATGGTGTAATTATGTTAAAATCGGTGTAAACAAATTTTTTCTGTTGTTTTTTCCAAAAGGTAAACATAAACAAAAAACAACATAAAAATTATGTAGACCGATTTTAGCATAATTGTGTTAATTTTTACATAAATTTTTTACTGTGTGAGAATATTTTTTAGAGCATTTTCGATTTTCAAATTGTCAAATTTTTCATGAAATTCTAACCTCTACTTATCCTTGCCATTGGTCGGAGTTCTTGGTTCTCGATTTTTGAATGTTCGTTTTGCTACTTTTTTACTCCTTTTTTCTCTTTTAGGCTTTGATTATTGTTGTTCGTTCTCGGTTTTGGTTCTTGTTTTTTTTTCTTGGGCCTTCACGGCCCGTCAAGAAATTTTATGTAAAAAGTCAGTGGCGTAACAGCTTTTGCGAGGCCTATTTTTTGACGCATTAATTTGCGGATACATTATTTTCGGTCGTAAGAAGGGAAACTATACAACGAAAAAAATTTCTTGCAATTTTTTAGTTGTAAAAAAAAATCATTTATTTTTAGGACTTGAAAAATTCTTTTACAACAAGGAATCATTTACCCTCAAATTTGTTTTCTTATCGTTAAATAAAGTAGATTAAATTTTGGTGTTATTACCTTATTTCTATAAAATACTTTAGAAATATTTTTCCCTACTTTTTCTGCTGCTAAAGTCAACAATTATTTCCTTATAATCCAATTCAGAGGCAATAATACTTTCAATGGATAAAACAGCTAGCCCAGAAAGTCTCTCTTGGCACATAGTGGTTCTTAAGTAATTTTTAATTAATTTTAATTTAGAGAAACTTTTTTCAGCTGCTGCTGTACTAACAGGTATCGTGCCCAAAATTTCTTTTTTTTGATGCTCCACCCTCCCAACTTCTATCCTTATCTCTGTCTCTTTTCCCTATATTTTTCACAAATTTCTAACTTGGCTCCCTTTTATGCATATAATTTTTTTTCGAAGAAAAAATGGAAGATCCGACCGTTTTTACCGCTCGCTACCTAAAAACCGAAAGAAATTTCATACAAAACCGAAAAAATTTATGACCGTATGAATGGGCAAAACCCAAAGTCAGGTACAGGCTGAATGAAAAGAAACTTCCGAGAAAGGCCAGGTCATGAACGGATTAAAGCAGTGATCTTTCATTAGAAATTTATTCAAGGAAAAAAAGAAAAAAAAAGAAAGGAAGATAAAAATAACTCAAATTTTTGACCTGCCCCTAATGTCATTTTTCCCCCTAAAAATTTTATGGCACTTTTGAAGAAATGTACAGGCTCGGCTCAATTATATCCAGGTCGTTCACTTTGTAATGCAAGCTGAAAAAAAAAATTCAAAAACCAAAGTCGAGCGCGAGGCCGCTTTTAATTTTGACCTGAGCGAGGCCCGGAGGCGGCCGCCTCATTCGCCTCGTTACTGTTACGCCGCTGTAAAAAAGTAGCCTAATTCGCTAGCGTTAAGTTTGACGTTAAATTAACATAGATTTAACACGATATTTTATGTTTAAAATTGAGCTAATAATATGTCGGCTAATTCTACGTAGACCATTTTTTTTTACATAAAATATAATCTAATTTTTCGTTTGTTTCTGCAATTTTCCTTTCGAATTATATTCTTTCAGCGAATCGTTGCCGTACCGAACACCCGAAATATCATGGTTGGTGTTATCTTTTTCCAGTTTTCTGCCCCTGTTTAAGATGCAAAAGTGAAACCTTTAAATTTTTAAATAGTCCTATTTCTGTCCCTCGTTCGAAAATCTCTCTATAAAGGAATCCTTTGCCCAGTGTCTTATTTTTGCTCCACTATACCCGAAGCGGTATGATTTCCTACTAAGCGTAGTCTATTCAGGAACTAGGACATACATTACTCCAAGCAATCGATGCCTGTTTTGCATTTAAAATGTTCCAACCACTCTATTTTTCAAATAATGAAAATGAATCTCTATAAAAAAAAGAGCATGAATGTTTCGTGTTCCTTCAGTTGTTGTGCGGGCATGTAACAAACGAAATTAAAATTTTGATTGATGGATGCCATTAATTTTTTTTTTTTTCGTAAGGCGTTTCTTTCGACGAGATAAATGTTTTTCGTCAATAATTACCTTTTTCCGCTGAACACAAAAATTTTTATCTTTAAAACCAACCCCCTCCCGAAAAAAAGTTTATGTTATTGAATTTTGCAAAGAAGAAGAATCTGTTTGTTGAATAATAAACTAAAATTTTAATTTACTTGAAGTAATGCAGAGTTTTTTTTTTTTTTTGTTTTAGTTACGGAGAAAGAGAAGGAAAAAAAAACTTTGAAAACGTTATTTAATTATTGATAAAAACAAGCTTTTATTCCTGCTTTATAAACATGGTTGAAAAGATAATTGTATCATCGGTCTCTCTCTCGGTTTTTGTTTGTTCTAATTTCAGCTCGAATTATACAAACATTAAAATATTTTTGTTTTCATGCAAACGGATTGTGTCACCCGCCTTTATAATATTGACTGGAATAAAAAGGAAGGGAATGGCGCTATGTAAGGAGAGAGAAAAAAAATTACGAATTTTTATGCAGTTTTATACCACGATAAAAATTTTCTAGTTATGAAATTGGTTTTCGGTTAGTCCTCCCTCCATCCCGTTTTTGTTTTTTTAATTTTCTTTTTATAGCGCAATATACAAAGCTTATACAATTTTTTGCGTTCCGAAATAACGTTCAGCACGATTTTACTCCCTAATTTTAAAGTTGTGAAGATCGGAATTTCGGATTTCAGAAATATCAGTACCCGGCGCTAAAGTGAGGTATTCGGCTCTAGCTTAGCATTTCCTTAACAATATTCCTTGGTCACCTGTTACGTGGCGTGTTATTGGTAAAATCGCACCCTGATAGGGATTGCGCCCTACACCAGCGCGGTAAAGAATTTTTTGTAAAAAACGTTTGGCATAAAGTTTTCATTTAATTTTTATGAAAAACATAAAATTTATGCAAATTTTTTCTGTACATAAAATTTTTTCATTGTTACGTACAATTTTTTGCCGTGCTGTGTTTGGGACTAAAATTTATTCAATACCGATATTTCCGGTGATGCCAGTATTTGGAACTTAGAAAAGAATATGGTAATCGGTTTATCATTTCTTTAAATGCAGGATTAGAATTTTCAGTCGTTTTTGGTATTTGCAGTTAACTCTACAGAACCTATGTTTAGCTTATCGAGATTACTCTAATTATAGATTTTGAGGGGATAAATCGAGCTAAAATGGTACTTAATAAAAAAAGAGCGTTTTGAACTGCTTTTTTTTTTTTTTTTTTTTTTTTTTTTTTTTTTTTTGAAGGGGGGGAGGGGGTGAGCCAAAAATTACGAACATCATGCTTACATAATATTTGAACGACCAATGCCTTTAAAATTTTAATTTTTAGCTTTTTAATAATTTTTTAACTTTAAAATAAATAAGTGAAAAAATATGTCAGAAACTTTCATTAGATACCTGAATTGCCTAAATTAATATTGCAGTTTCTTCTGAAATTAATTTTTGAATGTAATGCAGTAGAAACAAATTTTTTCTCATTTTTCCTGGATAAACTTATTTTGAAAACTTTTAAAATTTAAAAGAAAATTATTCTTGACATGTAACTCGAAATATTTTAACAAAAAATCTACTTACAGCCAACCTCACTTGACTGCTTTCGGTTTTGTTGAAGATCGCTGATTATTAGGGTGGATGGCTGATTATTTTGCGAAGTTTGGAGTTTGGATTAACCCCCTAACTTATTTTAATTTGTATGAGATAAGTTTCCCTAATTTTTTTTCAATTTTTTTACTCGACTTGAAAGCCTGCCTCAACAAGCTTTTAGTTCGGAAAATGAGAACCGCATAACCACCAAAAAATTGATAATTTTTTTTTTAACTCTCGTTTCCTATCGGAACTTTTGCGTAGATTTCGAATCTAAAAACAGTTTTTTTGTATCTGGTCCGGTTTAGTGCGTTTTGTCATTTTCTTTTATTTCTTCGTCTTATTTTAGCCTCTTGCTCAAAAACTGGACCAGTTACAAAAAAAATATTTTCAGATTCGAAATCTACGCAAAATTTCTGACAGGAAACGAAGGTTTTTTTTACCAAAAAAAGTTACTCCTATCAATTTTTTAGTTCTTATGGAATTTTTCAAAACTGAAAGTTCGAGGAGGCACACTTTCCCGTAAATTAAAAAATTTGGAAAAATTCAGGGAAACTTATCTCAAAAAAAAAGTTAAGGGGTGGCACCTGCGAAAATCAAAATTTCGCGAAATAATAACTATCCTACTGATTATGAATGAAAGAGGAACAAACACTCATTTTCTGTCGTTTTTGCATTCGTTGATAAAAATGGTTCGTTAACAAAAAAAAAAAAAAAAAAACTAAGGGTACATGCATTTTTTTTGATCAGGGGTGCAAAAACGGGGGTCCGGTTGGGGGTCATCACGCCTGCTGAGAAAGCTTTATAAAGAGAATTATTATATTCCCTATCCCCCATCCCTCAGTAAGAAAATTGACTTTGCTTGGCTTACATCTCTGTTGTAGTAATTCCAACATGACAGGCTAAGGAGCAGTAAGCTCTAAATCAATTCCTCGGTCAAAATTTTACTAGTTTTTGTAAGCAGAAAAAAAGGGGCACAATGCAGAATTTTCAATTCTTGAAAATTAATTTGAAAAAAATTGGATATTAAAGGTCCTTCAGTCATGGCATCAGGTGCTGGCTCTCCAAGACATAATTTGACTGGACCCATTAAAATCGAATTATGTCGAGATGCCATTAACACACAAGATACCCTCCTGCTGCCTGAGCGCCCAACGGCATTAATTAATTTTAACAGTAATGTGCTAGAAGAACTAATGTCCTACCTAAAACGTACGTTAAAAAAAAAGAAATAAGCAAACGAAAAAGATACTTACTCAAGTGTAATCTTGGACTTTCCCCGATTCCGGAATCCCATTTATAAGATTAGGTAAATAACTCACGGACGATGAAAAATGAAATGTCTTAAAATGTCTTTCTATCTCTCATCTGAATCAACAAAACAAGGAAAAACTTGAAACCGAAATTGACGACGCTAGCGCTGTGTCGCATTTCATTTATTTTATTTTATTTTATATAAAAAAAAAAAAAAAAAACACGGTCACGAAATATCTTTTCGACACAAATTAAATTCAATAAAATTCATTTTTTATTTTCAATTCGAGATGTCAGTCGGACAATTTTTAAACGTGGAAAAAAGGCGAAACAGGATAAAAAGGTCTAACGAAAGCTCGTTACATTATTATCTGAAATCACCTTTCATCGCGAAATGTTTCAAAACAAACAGCTGTCCATTTATTATTACGTTTTCGGTCCAAAGAGAACCTTTTTTTTTTTTGCCCCAGTGCCTTTATTCGCACAGGCTGGAAAATATTACGTCGATTTAGGTTTACTTTGTTGTCTGGGTACAATAAAAAAAAAAAAAAAAAAAAAGGAAAATGGCTTCTTTTTTAACGAAAAATGTCTGCTTGATGGATTATTTTTGCAGCATAATGAGAAAAATTTTGTTGTTTGCATTTTAATTCATGAAAATTTCGATTCCTTTTTCAGATAAATGTGAAACTTAAAACTTTTCGAATTTATCCTGCTCTATGTTTTTTTTTTTCCTTTTTCATTTTCCTTCGTAATTTCTTTTCGTTTTTTATTTGGTCCCTGCAGCTTTTATATCGTTACTTAGAGGCGTCCTGATTTTAAAACGACCTGACCCAACTTGACTTGAATTAACCTTACTCATCCTAGCTTATTCAACTCTTTAGCGATGGGTTGCTCAATCACGCATTCCGGTAAACACTTGACTTTGCATTAGATTGCATTACCTTCTTGCATTGACTGCATTTTGCATTACCATCGCATTACCACTACTGCATTACCATCGCATTACCACTACTGCATTACCATTGCATCACCACTACTGCATTACCATTGCATCACCACTACTGCATTACCATCGCATTACCACTACTGCATTACCATTGCATTCGCTCTGTTTTCTTTGCTTGCATTATCACTGCATTATTTGCATTACTTTGCATTTTCGTGTACGTACACTTGACTTTACATAGCATTGCATTACCTTTGCGTTAGATGCATTTTGCACAGGGCTGCAATTCCGATTTGATTTTCATCGGAATCGAAATCGAAATCCGTGCTTTTTTTGAAGGAATCGGAATCGGACTCTGTCTGAAAACAGCTCGGAATCTTCGGAATCGGAATGGGCATCGGCATCTTGCATTACCAATGCAAAGCCCTGATTTTGCATTCCCACTGCATTAATAGGGTGGCCCAAAAAAAATCGGCCATCTCTGATTTTCGTTCCCTAGCAAAAAATGGGTTCTTTAGGGTCTTGGAACACTTGTGATTTTTTTTCAGATTTTTAAAAAACTTTTTAGAGGTGGCGCCCGAATTTTTTATGTTTTTTTTTACTTTTCCCACTTTTATTTGATCAAATTTCAAAAATTCGCAGGAAAAAAATTTGATGACATAAAAAATTGATCTTTTAAGGGTATAATACTTATGTATGTATGTATTCAGAAAAAATTTGATTTTGCCGAAAAATGAGACCTTATGGGTGTTATATGGCTTATTTCGGCGAAAACGGGTTTTTTTATATCTGGCCAGCCCCAAAAGTTAAAAAAATTTCGAGAGAGCCAAAATGACCCAAAATAATGTAGATTCATCGCCTTTAATCAAATTTTTGGAGAAAATTTATTTAGCGTGGATATGGACGATTTTAGGTTAAAAAATAATATTTTTCAAAATTTAAAAAATTTGTTTATTATTTTATGGTGTCCCAATTTTGATTCTACACCTCAAAATCGATTCTACTAGCTCCAGATACCTTCTCCAATTTTTTTCAGATTTTTAAAAAATGTATAGGGATCGCTACCAGCCTTTATAGGTTTTTCTCGAAAAATGGCTTATGCTAAAAGTGTGATTTTTTGACCGCAAAATAAAAGTCGGTCTTTTTCAAATTTGAGAAACTACTTTATGTTTTTTGACCCGCAGAATCCGAAAATGACCATAAAAATTACGTACGGTTGCGGGAAAAACCCGATATCTCCACACCAATTACCAATTTTAACAATTATCATTACTTATCAATTGTGTGGAGATATCGGGTTTTTCCCGCAACCGTACGTAATTTTTATGGTCATTTTCGGATTCTGCGGGTCAAAAAACATAAAGTAGTTTCTCAAATTTGAAAAAGACCGACTTTTATTTTGCGGTCAAAAAATCACACTTTTAGCATAAGCCATTTTTCGAGAAAAACCTATAAAGGCTGGTAGCGATCCCTATACATTTTTTAAAAATCTGAAAAAAATTGGAGAAGGTATCTGGAGCTAGTAGAATCGATTTTGAGGTGTAGAATCAAAATTGGGACACCATAAAATAATAAACAAATTTTTTAAATTTTGAAAAATATTATTTTTTAACCTAAAATCGTCCATATCCACGCTAAATAAATTTTCTCCAAAAATTTGATTAAAGGCGATGAATCTACATTATTTTGGGTCATTTTGGCTCTCTCGAAATTTTTTTTAACTTTTGGGGCTGGCCAGATATAAAAAAACCCGTTTTCGCCGAAATAAGCCATATAACACCCATAAGGTCTCATTTTTCGGCAAAATCAAATTTTTTCTGAATACATACATACATAAGTATTATACCCTTAAAAGATCAATTTTTTATGTCATCAAATTTTTTTCCTGCGAATTTTTGAAATTTGATCAAATAAAAGTGGGAAAAGTAAAAAAAAACATAAAAAATTCGGGCGCCACCTCTAAAAATTTTTTTAAAAATCTGAAAAAAAATCACAAGTGTTCCAAGACCCTAAAGAACCCATTTTTTGCTAGGGAACGAAAATCAGAGATGGCCGATTTTTTTTGGGCCACCCTACTGCATTAAAGATTGCATTACCTTTGAACTCGTTTTAATGTTACTTCATTAGGAGCAATCTCGCTGCATTACGTGAATTACTTTGCATTACTTTGCATTTCCATTGCATTTGCATTATTTGCATTACTGTGCACACGTTTTTGACTAGGAATAATATTCTAGAAGGTGCCAATTGTAAAATTTCTGGCTAAAAGGATAATTCTTTCATGGTGAATAATTCTGATGCTATTTGGAATGCCAAAAGACGGCAAAGAGTCCTAAATATTCGTGACTCCAATCGCTAGAAAAAAGATTTCCGTAATTCGAAACGAAATGAAAAATCCTAATACTTCCTTAAAGCATTTGGAAGGAAAAGTAATAAATCCGTTTAGGGTTGAGAAGGTGCGCTCACGAAGGCGTAACCCGTCGAAACTTGTTGAAAGCCTCTATTGCTACTAAATATATCACGATTTCGAGAGTCGCGAGTTTCGTTTGAAATAAAGCTCCATGGATATAATGAGATACAGGTAATTACTTTATGAGGAAGGATTAATTAAACTAAATAACAAATTTTCCGTTCGTTTGTTTTGCATTTTAGTTTTGCGAGGCAGAAAATTGCACTATAACTAAATTTATTAAAAAAACAATCATAACCGGAAACGGATATTGAACTATTAAATGTTGAAATGATTTTGTTTGTCAAATAAATGGCTGTTTTGCTGATTTTGTTCGCATCAATCAACGGCTCCGGCTATTTTTATTTTATTTTCCGCCAAAAATAAAATAATAATATTTTTTTGTTTTTCGAAAAAGAAAAGAAAAAACTCTTAAAGTTATTAAATAATTGGTAAAGAATGCAGAAGTAAAAAATATGAATATTTTATTATTGTCAACTGGAGAAATTCAACAGAAAACTTTGCCCAACGAGGGAGTCTCTTTAGAACCTAACTTTGCATTTCTTTATTGCATCCAGCTGAAAAAAAAAGAAACTTTTAAGTAATTGTTATCGTTCCTTCGAATTCTTTTCCTTTTTTTTTAAAAGGAAAAACCATCAGCTGGTTTAACTTTTCCGAATGGAAGGAACTTAAAACGTAAAAAAACGTACGACGCAATAATTATGATGGCTAAATTATTAATTTTCCAAAAAGGAAGTAAAAAAAAAAAAAATTCTTTAATTTACTTTTTTATTTTTCGGTTTTTTTCTTTTCTTTTTTTTTTTTTTTTTTTTTTTTTTTGACGGATTACTGTTTATCTCTTTTCCGCCTCATCTTCTTAGTTTGTCTGGTCTGTAGCCTAGACGACATTCAATGAGAGCCTTACCGGCGGTTAAGAGAGAGAAAATTTTATCTTTGGTTTTTTTCCGCTTTCTTTATTTTAATGCAAAAAATTATAAAACGGGAAGAAAGGAAACGGCAAGAATTTCAAACGTAAGAATATTTCTCATTTTTTTTTATTTTATTTTTCACTTAACCGTTGTTAATTCCTTTTCTCTTTGATTTAGTCTCTCCGGCAAACAAAAAAAAGTCAAAAGGAGTGGGATTGTTTTTAAATTAAAAATTTCTTGAAACAATATCCCACTTCCCTTTGTAATTATATTTTAACAGGAAGCCGTTTCTATAGTCATGCTCAAGAAAATAAATAAAGAAATAAATGAGGAAGTAAAAGCACAACCGATGGTCCAATGGCAAGGGTTTCGCGCAACGTAGGGTCGTTATGAAATCCATGCGCCGGAGGCAAATTGACTTATCTCCGATCATATTTACGATGGAGATAGTCTCAGAGAGGAGCCTGTTTTGACAGTCTGTCAGATAGCCTGTTTTGACAGTTTTTTAAAATCACTTTGTGAATGAGCTCTTATTCTTAAAACTTTTTCGCCTTTTAAAAATTCCGGGAAATAAAAAAAAGAGTTTTTCAAAATTTGAAAATCGAGAGTCGGCACATAGTGTATGAATTATAATGGAAAGAGAACCGACGACGGTACAAGATGGCGTAATCAAATTAAATATACCTCCTCTTCTTCACTGCGAACGGTTCCTGGTGTTCACACGTTCTCCAAATTAAATTACCCAAAGTTTTAAACTACTAAACTGTTTTATATGAAATTATGGCGTATGATTTTCTATTTTACGACTATAAAAAAATTTTTTTAAGTAAAATTTTACGATCTTTTTTAATCAAGTTTATTCCATTTTTTTTTTTTTTTTTTTTTTTTTTTACTTTACAAAAAAAATTACGATCCGAGAAAAGTTTCGATATCGACTTCGCTTTTTGCAGTTACGATTTTATATAAATTTCAAAAGACGTCGGCTTATTTTTTTTTTTCTTAGAAATTCGAACTTTCAAATCCAGGAAAACTCCTTTCGTGGAGGGTGACAAGGAAAGGAAACGCATTCCGTGAAATCACTTGAACGTTATCAAGGGAACATTTATCGCGTTCAGTGAATCTGACATCTTACGAACATTAAAATCACACAGTACCTTTTGAAATTGACCGTGAATTGAAATGATAAAAACTTTGTCAAATACAAGTTTTAGGGTTTCCTTTTCGAAAAAAAAATTTATGCTTTTTATTTCTTTTCTTCTCTTCTCGAAAATCATCTAGACTATTTTTTAAAAATATTAATTTTATTTTTTACTCGATTACGCAATGGAGATCAAGTTAAGTACTTGGCACGGACTTGGCTGTCCGTACACGGCCCAAAATTTTTGCAAACTCGATTTCCGTTTGAAAAAAAAAAATTGGAAACAAAAGTTGTTTTGGATGAGGCAAAATCTTTGAAAATTCGGTTTGAGCCTCTTCGGGAATTTTGGCTTTTTTTGGGATTTTCGGAAAGTAAAATTTAAAAAAAATATTTATAGCTTTTTTTGAGCTTTTTTTTTATTTTAGGCCTAATTTATTTAATTTTTTAAAATTGAAAATGTGAGTTTTAATTAGCTGATTTTTTTTTGAATGTCTATTATTTGAAACAACTCTTAACCTTTAATTGTCAAAGTCAAAGAAATTATACTTGCCGTTGCGTTTTCAAAGGAAAAAGGAGGAGAGAGGTGGAAGGACTTTTTTTTTCTTGCTTTTTTCCTCTTGACCGGCTATTGTTAAAGAAAAAGGAATTTTCATCTTAGGAATAAAAGTAAAAAGTTTCTCTGTCAGTCATGATTTATAGGACTAAAGTACTCGCTCCCTCTGATATCGGAGGGGACGTGCGATCGATAATAAATCGCGACAAGCTATTTCTTCGTCGGGATTTATGTAAATGACATCGAAATGAATTTAAATCGTTAATTGGAAATATAAGAGGATGGAAAGTTTTTTTTTTCTTTTTCCTCTCCGCTTTTTTTGTAATGAAAATTCGACACTTGATAGTTTTATTATTCTGTCAGTTACTATGGAAATTTTTTATTCGATCCTCGACATATTTTATATGATCACTAACGTTTTTTTATTTCTTTTTCGTCGTTCTCTCTTCATTTTTTGGTTTTTTGCTTCCTTTTTTCACCTTTTAGTAGTTTTTTTATTTTATTTCATTTTTTTTTTTTTTTGGTTTTTGTGGGCAATTGTGTTGGTCCAACAGTTACTCCCGACATTAATGACAGTCATTGGTGACCATAGTTTATATATTAAAGAGCCATTTCAATAATATTAAGCATGTTAACAGGGAAAGTATGTTCTTAATGCTTACTGAAAGGAGGGGGGAAGGGGGGGGGGGGTAGGTGGTAGTGATTTTTTAGTTCGTCTTAGGTAATTATTTTAGTCTCTTCCAACAATAAAACTAAAGTCAGAATCACATTTTTTTTTTACATATTTAAACAATGTTTTCCGGTTTTTCAAAAATTAATTTTATTTAAAAAATTTTTTTTTAATTTACTTAAAGTGAAGTTTTTTTAATGTAAAAAATTCTGTTATAAGCTTGAGGCGCGATCTGTGCAGTTTTTAATAAGTACAAATTTAAAAAAGAATTTTTATCCCATAGAATGCTAGCTTAAAGTTTAAGGAGCCTCAAGTGAAAAATGCAGGGTTTGTGGATTATTCCATGAAAAAAAGCCAATTTTAACTTTTTTTGGCTTTTGCTAGGTAATGATTGAAAATCTTTCTAGCATTCTTGGATAGAGTCGTCATTTTCTTACTTGTTCTATAGGAAAGGAGGGAGTGAAAAAATTCCAATTTCATCCTTACGGTGGACTTTTAATATCCAGCATCTTTGCTTAGTTGTACCGGTAACGTACACACTAGGGTGTCCCTTATTTTGGTAATTTTCGAATTTCAAATCGCGCTTATCCCCAAAAATGATTCTCCTTGGTGCACTGATAAACCCGAATTTTTTTCAATTTTTTGCTCGGCGCTGAAGCGTGTCGACTCGAGCTTAAAATTTGAAAAATTGCCATAAGAGAAAAAAAATCGGCAATTGTTTTTTTCGCGAAAAGATATGGCTTTTTATCGGAAATTTTCCGTAGATCACGAATCTGAAATCCATTTTTTATATCTTATCCGGTTTTTAAGCTAAAAGCGAAAATATGGCAAAAAAAAACGTGATAAACATAGCAAGTCCTCAGTTTTACTAGTTTGAGTCTCTAGCTCAAAAAATGGACCAGATATAAAAAAAAGGGACTTCAGATTCATGATCTACGGAAAATTTCCGATAAAAAATCACATTTTTCCGCAAAAAAAAAAAAAAAAAAAAAGGAGATCGATTTTTTTTCTCTTATGGCAATTTTTAACTTTAAGCTCAAGTCGCCACCCTTTCCCGTTGAGTGAAAAATTAAAAAAAAATTCGGGTTTATCAGCACACCAAGGAGAACCATTTTTGGGGGTAAGCAATTTGAAATTCGAAAATTGCCAAAATAAGAGGCGCCATAGTACTCACCTTACTAGCGGGAGGTCCGGACATCGAGCATGGCCGTTGCACTTAAAACTTGTCACACGTACGAAGGTGCTGCGACTGAAAATTTCACCTCTGACTGGGACGATTGCTGTTTGTCAAGCATCATAATCCAAGGATTTGGAGTATATGTACTATATAAATTCAAAGTCCCCCTCACAAACAATCTCACGAACATAATGCTGGAATTTTCAAAGCCGGGAGTTAGCCATGCTTATTGCTCCTTACAAGGGGCTCTTCTGCCCCTTTTCTGTTCACTGCATTCGATAAATTCTAAACTTTTAGCACCTATTTTATTAGATCACAAAAATTCCAGATATTTTATATGAATCCCGGAATCCCTTTGGTCAAAAATCAGAGAAAGTAAAAGGGGGAAAAAAATCTGAGAAAATAAAATACCGACAGAAACCAGTCGTATTCCCCCGTATTTTACTACGGAAGATCCGCAAGCTTAACCAAGAGAGAAGTAAGCTAATCTAAGTCCTTTCGACTTTTTTCTTTCCTCGGACGACCGATGCCACGGAAAACCGTTTAAATCTCTTTTCTTTATTTTCAATGCTGCGTGAGGGAGCCGACCTAAAAACCCAAAGGGGAGGGGAAAAAAATCATACAAATTCTTTTTTACATTTTTTTTTCTCCAAAGAAAGAAAAAAGAAAAAAAAAGATTTGTGTTTCTCTGTTGCTGAATTACAATCATTCATTTTTTTTTCTAGTATGCTCTCGAAGTGTGAGGTCATTGAATGCGCTATACAAAATCTAATACCGATCTCCATTCCAATCTTTTTTTTTTTTTTTTTCTTTTAGTAAAGCCTCCCCGACGTTTTAGTAATTACATCCTTTAGAAATCAAAATCACAACCCCTAAAAATGTTCTCTCCGATTCCAGGAAAATTGTTTATTTTCCGAAATGTGACGGGGTTGGTGAATTTCTTTAATTCTACATTTTTTTAAAAAGAAGAAAGTCGCTTTTCTTCTTTTTCCTTTTTTAAGAAGCTTTAAAAGTATCTATTCAAAGTCGTATTCCTAAGATGGATAAAAGTTTTTTTTTTTTTTTTAATATAATATATATACAGCATAATATGAGCTAAGTACTGAACGAAAGAAAAAAAACGGAGAAAAAAAAGAAATCATCTGTAAGTTGTATAAAAAGTTTGTCAAAAAAAAAAAAAAAAAAAATATGTTGATAAAAGATTAAAAATGGAAAATTATAACTTTGTGATCGTTTTGAAGAGAAAAAAAAAGTGCGATTTTTCATTGTCAGATAAGTAGTAAGGAAGGAAAGAAAGAAAGGAAGAAAAAAGGAACGAGGAAATGAAAAAAAACAAAAATTAAGAAAAGATGTAAAAAAAATTTGAGAGGATGAACATTTAACAAAAGGGATTTTTTTTTTTTTTAAAAAAATAATTCGAATGCAAAAAAAAATCTTTATAAAAACTTCAATATAATTGTACAATAAACTAAAGGTATTAGTTCGTTTACACCACCGGCCGAATAGCCCGGCGGTAAAAAATTATATCGATAAAGAAAAAATTAATTTTGTTTTCAAACAAAATTTCGGTTTTTTTTCTTTTTCGAATTTCGGTTTTTTACAAATGAAAATGAGATCCGATGGCACCGGAACCGTGCCAAAACATTTTGTTATGTTTCAGAGGCAAAGATTCAATATTTAAAATGCATGAAAAATGTTTCTTAAATTTGGTAATTTTGAAAATGTTTTAGCAATAAAAAAATGAAACGCCATTGTTTATTTTTTGTTTTTGAAATAGTTCCCCATTTCAACGCTAGAGCGCTGGTCTCTTGGAAAAAACTTTTTTTTTTTTTTTTTATTGCGAAAATAATTAAAAATTATGAAATATAAGAACGATTAAGTCTTGTTCATGCATTTAAAATAATGGATCTGTACCTTTAAACTTGAAAAAAAAAAAACGTTTTGTCGCGGCTAGACTTTGTTCTCATGTGTATAAAGTACCGGATTAAAAAAAATTCTTTTTTACAAATTTTTTTATCGTTTAAAATGTCTCCACCGCCCAGCTAACCGGCCGGTGATGTAAATGAACTAATACCTTAAGAGATATGAAAAATAGCTCAATACTTGTTCTATAAAATGTCAGTACAATTAATTTTTTTGCGAATAACAATTTTAAAGTATTAAAAATTATAGCTAAGCAGTGGCGTAAGTCAAGGGTAAGTAAAAGGAGGGGATTATTTTGAATAGGCGGAACAATTTTCGTGGTAACAAATATTAGTACAATAGTTATAAAGGCAATATTTTATGGAAGCTATGGACTAGGAGTATATTGGTTAACGAACCTATGGATCCTAAGGGCTAAAAGTTTGAGCTAAAGGACCTTTGATGAGGCATCGACATAACAAATTCATAATTTTGTTATTATTTATTGCATTTAGCTGAAACTTGATCAGCTCTTGTATTTTGGTCCACTGAATCCGAATCTGAAGTGAGCAGTTTGAAAAATTAATCTCCAAATGGCTGAGCAATTTTATTTTTCAAAATTCCTTTTTTTAGCGCCATATTGATTTTTTTTGTTTGGAATTTCATCAGATTTGAAATCTACGATATTGAGCACATACAGGACCTTCTTTTTCCCGATTTCTTTACAAAAATAGCAATATTTACGTGATATTTTGTATCACATTTATGTGGTGCGGGTTGCCTGTATTCGAAATAGACAAGTCACATGTTTTGAGATTTTTGCTGGAAACTAATGTATAGTATGCTCTTAACTAAAAACTAGTATTTAAACGGGAAAATTTTTCACCAAATTAAAAAAAAAATAAAAACAAAGTTCGAAAAAGTTTTTGTCACGTGATCACTCCTTAAACAATTTTCTATTGGTGTGACGTCATCTGCCTGTATCGAAGCGAGATATCGAACTCGGAGCGAAACACGTCTTATTTGTAAACATGCTTGTAAACATTACGCAACGTTGCCGTTTAGCGTTTCAGAAATGAACACAACCACTTTTAGGCAGATGACGTCACGTTCCTTCACGTTCTGTTTTGGCGGGCATTCAAATTCAAATTTTTGTTTTTTCTTTTTTCGGGGGTTAACAGTTTTTTTTTACCGAGTCAAAATTACGCTTTTTGTCGTATCTCCCCTAGCACAATTAAACGATGGAGTCATCTCAAAACATGTGACTTCTCTATTGGTAGGCACTCCATGCAGGTTTGATCAATGGGCACGGGGCAACAGGGAACTTCTTTTTGTTTGAAATTATTCGCAAATAGTTTAGAAAATATTTTTTGGATTATCCAGGAATTTCCCTGTTTTCCAGGATTTGGATGTTTAAAAGGTTAACTGTTGCTAATGCCCTCAATAAAAGGATTCCCCAAAAACAAATTTCGGATTTTTCTTGTGTGTACTGAGGGCTGAGGCAATTTTTTTTTCAATTTCGAAGGCTTTTTAAGACTTTTAAGTACTTATTAGGGTCCCTTATTTTGCGAATGTCCGAATTTTAAATCGTATACCCTCCAAATCGGTGCTCGATGATGCACTGATAAACCCTATTTTTTTCCAGATTTTTTTGGGCACCGTAACGCGTGCCGACTTGAGCTTTAAGTTCCGAAAATTCCCATATGAGAAAAAAGTCGACAATTTTTTTTTTTTTCGTGGAAAGACGTCGTTTCCTATCGGGAATTTTGCGTAGATCACGAATCTATAGTCCGGTTTTTTAAATCTGGTACGGCTTTTGAGCTAGAGGCCAAAATACGAGCAAAACTTAAGACTTAGTGCCTTAACCACGCTTTCTTGCCACATTTTCTCCTCTAACTCAAAAGCCGGACCAGATATAAGGTTTTAGGTTCGTAATCTACGCAAAATTTTCGATAGGAAACGACGTCTTTCCACGAAAAAAAAAATTGTCAACTTTTCTTCTCTTATTGGAATTTTCGGAACTTGAAGCTCAAGTCGGTACGCTTTCCGGTGCCAAAAAAAATCTGGAAAAAAATAGGGTTTATCAGTGCATCATAGAACACCGATTTGGAGGGTATACGATTTTAAATTCGAAAATTCGCAAAATAAGGGACACCCTAGTACTTATCCAGTCAGACGCAAAGCGTTGTACTGTCCTTGTAACTCATTTTTTTTATTTTCAGGTAAAATCAGGAGAAAAGTCCATCTTTATGATAGAAACTTTGGTTTGGCTCATTTTTGGCCAATTTCTCTTCAGGCTTAAGGAAAATTAAACGGAGGACCATTAAATCTGTTATGCTACAATGAAATCTCTTTAAAACAAGGTAAAAGGTCATATATTTAGGAGAAAAAAGTAATGAATGACAGCAGATGTTTACACCACTACTTAGACAAGGAAGTCTGAGAGGGGGAAAAAAACACATTCATTTTCGTTTTTAAAGCAACGAATCCATTTTCCATATCTCAACATATCCTACAAATTCGACAAAGAAATATTTAATAACAAAGTCACAACCTCTGCTGAAAATTGCAAATTTTAAATTTCAGCTTTCGTAAAAATCATTCCCCCGGTTTGGATCGGTAAACGAATTCAATAATTTATTTCTAGACATCCAATATGAATCACTTTTATAATCCAAATTATCCAAAACCGTTTTTGAATCGCTAGTTTTGTTTTTTAAAATCGATTTCGGATTGTTATTATCCTCCGGTTCGAGGAGCAATTTGTTGCCGCTATAAACCGAATCAAGATTATTCGTATCGTTTAACAACTGCTGAGTAACGCTGTATAAAGGTTCGATTTCCGTTGTGCTATAAACTTCGTTTACACTGTACACGGGATCGATTAATCTTGAAATCGTGCTATTTTCCACGCTCCTTGATCGCTCCGTGCTCGCGTTAAATTTTAAATGATCCTCCTTTAAGTTCTCGCAAGATTCCTTCATTTTATACAGTTGCTCCTGGAGGTTTCGGTATTCCTTTAAAAATTTTTCTAGTTCCGATGATTTGTACTGGAATATGTTCGGGGACAGGTTTTTATACAAATCGCTTGAATTGTCCAGTAAACTAAGGATCGTCGAGGGAGTTATGTTGCGGGGGGAAGTCGGGAGGCTTGCGTTTTTAATTGGCACACTCGATTCCATGGACAGTCTTCTGTTGATTGAGTAATTGCTGTCGCAGCTGTCTCCGCTGCTCCCTGGGAGCAGAGGGGATTGGCTCTCGGATCCGCAGCTGCTGTGTCTCGGCCTTTTCGCCTTGTAAGATCTTTTCCTAGGCAACGTGCAAAACGAGTTATTGTTGTTGTTTATCACGTTTTTGTCGTTGAGCGAGAGCTCCAGCAAATCCGGATATTTGGAAGAAGCGGATGATTCTTGGTACATTTTCTCGGATTCCGGAAGGGCGGTCGTGTACAGGGTCCCACCGTTCCCGCCCAAAATTTGTTTGTGCATTATGTGAGATTTGACACCTGGAGTCATTAATTCGGACGGGTTTGATTTGCAGCTTTTTACGTTGTCTATCGTTTCGAAGATTCCCTTTTTATGGGTCGGTTGCATGGGTCTCAGGACGTCGCGTCTGGAACAAAAACAAAAAAAAAAAAACGAATAGTATTAGTTTGGTTGTTAAGTTTGCATGGCGGAAATTTTACGATGAAACATGTTGTTGAATATAGAATTATTTTTCATTTTCCAATGTTGTGCAATATGTTTCTAACGCTGCCACTTGTTGAGCAACATGTTGCAACAAAAATTTACTTCAACATGTTTCATTATACCAAAATCTGAATACTTCGAACATTTTCTGAGGCAAATATTATTGCTACAAAGTATTTTCTCAGAAAATATTTAAATTGCTGTTTTTATGGTTCTGTTGCCCGAGAGATTGTACGATTAACATCGTTTTGGGCAAATGTTAGGTTGGATCGAAAAACACAAATCATTAAATTTAAAAATGCAATCTTTCCGCGAGTCCAGATTAACCCTAATTTTTTTTCAGATTTTTCGGAGAACGATTTTTGCTGCCCCTAAAGGCCTAAAGTTTTTCAAAGTCCCTTAAGTCTCTTTGTCTAACGACAAACTTAGAACCATATTTTGGTGCGAATGAATTCATTTTCTATCGGAAATTTTCCGTTAATTTCAAAAATAAAGTCAATTTTACAGTAACTGGAGTCATTTTTTTATAAAAGAGCCGAAAAAGGTATAGGGAGTTTAATAACAGCCGTTTTTTGCTCATAAATAAAAAATGGCTTCAATTTCTGTAAAACCGTCTTCATTTTTTAAATTTCTGGAAAATTTTCAATAGGAAATAAACTTTTGCGCACCAAAATACGGTTTTAATTTTTTCGGCCCTTATGAGGCTTAGAAAAACTTTTAGCTTCTATGGACAGCAGAAATCGGCCTCTAAAAAAAATCCGAAAAAAATTTGGGTTAATATGGAGGCAAAAATGCAACATTTCCTTTTGGCATTTTCAAATTCAAAAAATGATCCACCCTATTATTATAAAATGCAAACATTTTTTTCCAAAAAATTTTTTCGGCAAATATACCATCTTAGGGAAACAATCCCTGATGGTACAGCACATTGTGTTTGTTGTTATAACATATGTTGAATAACATAAATTATTATTGAAAAGATAGACATGTTCGGTTCTACATCAGGAATCTTTACTCTTGAGACCACCTCCTTAACAAACGGCAATTTCGTATACGATTTCTCTGGATTCTATGGGTTTCTTTTGCTAGGATCCCGGACGGTATGTGTTATTCATAAAGGATAAAGAGTAAAGGAATCGAACTTTTTTTCGATTATTCCATTTTCTTTGGAAACGGGTAATCCCTCGGTACGGTTAATTCAATCCCTGGAAGCCTACGGTTTATTAGTGGGATTTTTTTTCTCTTTTTTATTGGATTTTTTTTTTGTTTCGGATCAAGGCTTTAGGATATCCGATGTAAAAAGTATAATAAAACTTTCGGCACTTCTTTTATTAAACTTTCTGTAAAAAAAAAAGCGAAAAAGAAAAAAGAAAAAAAGGAAAGCCTCTTGGCTTTTGATTTTAACAGCTGGAGAATTTTTCCGTATTTGAAAATTAATTTAAGTGCCTTGTTAAAAGCTCAAGAAGAACAAATACGGAGGGAAGAGAGAGAGAGTGATGAAAAGTGATTTAAGATGAAAGTCACATAAGTGTCCGGACTACAGTGGAAAGTTTACAGTCTTAAAGTTTTACAAAGCTTAAGGGACCTTTTCGGGAGGCTGTCATTTAATGCAGTAATAACTCTTTTGGTTATTAGAATGGAAAGTTTGACGATAACTGGCTCTTCAACGTCAAAGCGGGATTTACGCAGGATTGAGTTGATCATATGATTTTCTTTTACATGACTTTTTTCCGCATTCTCCTCGCTCACATAAGATAATGTTTGCCTGTTTCAGGGCAAAAGACTTAACAGGAAAACATTGTCCCAGGCAAACATTTTCTTCCTCTTCCTCATTCCTTTATCCTGAACAGGGTGTGGTGACATTTTTAAGATCAGACCTGCTTTTAGGACGAGGTAAACGAGAACTTTTTTAGGATCATAATTGGTAAACAATTTCTTAGGCAAGGATTTTTTCAGAAAAACATTTTTTTTTTGTTTTGTTTTTGTTTTTGTGTAGATATTGTCTTAGGCAAATATTTCCTAGTTACAAAGGGACTATATTGTAGGGTGGTTCTTATTTTGCTAAGTTTGGATTTTTGGATCTGACACCACCTAACTTCTTTTATTTGTATGAGATAACTTTCCCTGAATTTTTTCAAATTTTTTACTCGACGAAAAAGCGTGCCTCATCAAGCTTTTAGTTCGGAAAAATCCCATAAAAACCAGAAAATTGATAATTTTTTTTTAAAAAAAAACCTCCGTTTTCTATCGGAAATTTTGCTTAGATTTCGAATCTGAAAACAGGTTTTTGTATCTGGTCCGGTTTATGAGATAGAAGCCAAAAAGCAATGAAAACTGTGGACTTAGTGTGTTTTGTCACTTTTCTCGATTTTTTCGTCTTCATTTCGCCTCTTGCTCAAAAGTCGAACCAGATACAAGAAAAATATTTTCAGATTCGAAATCTGCGTGAAATTTCCGATAGAAAGCAAGGCTTTTTTTTTTTTTTTTTTTTTTTTTTCTTTGGTTTTCATGGGATTTTCCCAAACTAAAAGCTCGATGAGGCACGCTTTCCCGTCGAGTGAAAAATTTGAAAAATATCAGGGGAACTTATCTCATACAAATAAAAAAGTTAGGGGGTTGTACCTCCAAAAATCCAAAATAAGTGATTTATAAATTGTATTTTTTACATTTTGAATATAAACTTATAAACTGCTTAAACGACACTTAAATGTGTCATTTTAATTGTAAAACAAAGTCACCTCCTGGCATAAAGTCACCCCATTTTACGGTAACAAAGCGCTTCTTCAAAAATTAAATCTGGTAAAATTATTTATGCCGGAGTCGAATTAGAAAACGCTCGACCTGTATAATAACCTTTTCAGATTACAGCAATGATAAGTCTTTTAACGTTACGTTCCCTATGCGAAATGCTAAAGATAAAACTTACGTTTATAACAAAAAAAAAAAAAACTTTTTTGTTTCCTTGCTGAAATTGAATAATAAATTTAGTGCAAGAGTGTAAGAGATTCTTCTTCGTCTTTAGTTATTAGATGCTTTTCCCTTTGTTCCCCCTTGCTCAGTGGAACTTGAGCTCATTTTTGACTTTTTGCCCCCTTGATTAATAATCCCTTCTGATAATTCCGAAAATTTACTTGGTTTTTAAAGGTCTTCAAATCAACTTTTCATCCAACTTCATAAATTATTTATGAATAATTTCTTTTTTTTTAGTTATTATAAAATAAATTAAATCTGGAGTTTTATTTTTATGAGATGAAATAACTTTATAAGATTTCTTTCTGCGAAATGAAAGAAAAGTTACCGTCGGTATTTAGACCATTAATATTTTTTGTAAGAAGAAATCTTTTATTTGAGGACTTTTATCCTCGGTCAAAGGCAAATATTATCCTTGTCAAGTGACAGGACTGCGATAATATCAGCCTTGGACTGTATTTACGTTGCAAAGACGAAATTTGCCTAATTCGACGGGAATTATTATGTTTGACAAATAGACCTTTCCTGTAAAATTAAGCAAAGAAACACGAAACTCCTTTGCCTAGAACAAGGATTAGGATTCAATATTCGTCTAGTACGAGAAAAATGGTTGTATTTGGGTCATGTCAAGGCAAGGGTGGCTCAAAAAAAAAAAAATTGATGTTTTTTAATTTTGAGACTCATTGAAATTTGGGTTATAGGCCTACACCATCTAAAACCCACTCTGAATTTTTTTTTTTAGATTTTTTTAAAAAAGTTTGTAGAGGTTAAGAAAAAAAGCAAATCGTTTTAAAACTTTTGCCAGATTTTTTTTTTTTTTTCTCACTAATATTTTTAATTTTTTTCTCCGTTCAATTTTAAAGATATGACAAAGACATGACAATTTTCTGAGGGCCTCATTTTTAAATTTCTTTAAGGCATAGAAGGGTAGCGGCGTTCTTTTGGATAAAAAATTTTTCGGCCTTTTTAAAACGTCTTGAACCGAAAAATGAACCTCGCTTGCCGATAAAAATAAAAATACAAAACAATTATTGAAAGACCATCCTCTGGTATTCGGTTTTCCTCCGCCACGAAATTTTTTGTTGCTTCCATATACCGACTTTAGAATTTTAGTTGAAGCCTATATTTAGCTTATGGATAATGCATGATAGTTTGCGCGACCTCAAAAATTTTTTTTAAAAATTCCAACACAAAAAGTTTTAAATGGTACGTAGTTCACGTCCATGAAGTTGGCAGGACCCAGTCAACGGATTTGATCGAAAATAGTCTTATATAGTAGCTTTTCATTGTTCTTTAATAGTTCCGTGATTGTTCCCATTTGTTCTCTAACCTGAAAAAAACTGGAGCCAAAAGTTGGTGGGTCCTGCTAACTTCACGCGAACAGGACCGAATTTGAATTTATCAAAAATTTTTGCCTTTGTCGGTTGCTTTTGATTTGTTCTTCATTTTTCCGGCCAATTCAACGTTTGTTCTGCAACAGGTATGACCGTATTAGGAGGAGTAAAGGCACTGCCAACTTCACGGAAATAAAATAAAGTCAAATTCAGACGTTTAAATAGCTTGAATCGATTTCATTTTGTTTGTTTTCCGAGAAAAAGGTTTGTTCTTGTACGAAAAATACTATCAGGTTGAATTTTTCATTTTCTGAAAGACATTCTGGGTATGAAAAAATCATGGCCTATTTGTAATATTTAGGATTTGTCTATCAATGTCTTTTTGATTGTTCTGAAATGTTCTACAAATATTTCGGTACTCCATCTTCTCAAATCCTGGAAATACAGACTTTTGAGGTCTGCATGCAGCAGGACCCATTTTTTCCCCCCAATAGAGCGCGCCATCTTTCCGGTTTGTTATTCAATCTGCTGCCACGTCGGGTTTACAGTGTTCTTTTTTTTTTTTGTCCATTATTGATCAGACATCGTTTGTTCTCGATTGTTCTCGTTTGTTCTCGTCAGGAAAACGTTTAAGTTCATTTGTGGCTGGAAGTTCTGATCAAAAGTCGTTTGTTCTTGATTGTTCTGGTATTAACAAGATAATTTGGAATACCTTGCATTATTGTATTGATCAGAAATCGTTTGTTCTCGATTGTTCTTCCCTAATACTTGTACAGCCCCTAAGACGCGTTAGGCATATGTTTCTTCAAAGATTTTCTTCTTTAGTCCTCGTATCGTGACTCAAATTTGTTTTTTATAGTCCTTCCCTTTAAATTAAATAGACATTGTCGTAATTAAAAGATGGGATCATAGTATTGCCTATGACAACATTTGCCTATTTTAGTACCTCAAGACTTGCTAAAAATGCCTGTGGAAAAGTTTTACTTGTTTCTTTGTAACCTCATTTAAATAAAAGGCTATCACCTCAAATCGATCAAATCCTTAAGGATCTAAAAAGAGAAAGTTAAACAAAATCCAAAGTTTCGCTGAAAAAGTAAATTACGCTAAATCTCTTTAGATGAATGACATGCCACGAAATTCAAAACCAATTAACGTGAAGGTATCTTGTTTCGGAAACACGATTTAGATTTTATGCTAATAACCTTCAAATCCAGCTCTATTAACTTCATTCATGGGTTTAGTTCCCGTACACTCCAGCTTGAAATATTTATTAAAATATCCCCGACTGTTGATTGTTTACCTGTTAATACGAGGGATATGCAAATCCGGAGATAGACGGCGATCGCTGGATTCGCTCAGTTGATCATCACCGTCGGATAATCTCAAAGAATTCCATATTCGGCTCTCACGATCCACGGAGATTGGAGTGAGAGTTGGGCAGTTGTTCTCGTAGCCGCTTTCGTCTTCTGTTATATCGCTGTCTGGAACTCCTCGATATTTCCCATTTCGAGTTTTGTTTTGGCTACCTGATGAAAAAAAAAAGAGATCAAACAAGGTGTTGAATGTGGAAGCCGCGAGAGGTTTAAAGTATTGTGCGATTTTTTTGCAATTTGAAATAACTTAGGGGCAAACTATTCGAGATATAAGATTCATCGAAGATGGATGGACTGTGTAGGACCTCTAACATCTAGAGAATCTTATGAAAATCTTGCAGGAAGAGGAAAAAGAGAATGGAAGTTATATCTGGGATTGAGGCGTACAGAATTGAGTAAGCAAAGAAAGAGGAGATAATCTATTGGTTGACATCCAATTGATATTCGTCCAACGAACTGTAGGGAAAGCGAGAGTATTCAGTAATGGCCATGGTAGCATTTTCAGTCCATTGGACATCCTGTTGATTGTCCATTAGGCACCCAAATCCATGGGATATCCTTAGGACATCTAAAGGACGCTTTTTGGATCTGTGCGGACATGTTTAAATCCAATGGACGTCCAATAAATATCCTCATGACGTCCTGAAGACATCCTGGGGACTGGATAGACTTTGCTGTCTGGTGGGTACTCTTCTTTTGACGAACAAAAGCAATCCCTTCTTAAGCTCGGGTTTAAGAGGAGTCGCAGAAGCAATTCCTAATCTTAAGAATAAAATTGACTGCTTCTTATCAAGGTCAGCTTTGTCCAGATATGAGACATGCCTGTAATTTCATTATTTGAGGCCCCAATCTCACGATGAAACAGGCTGCTGAACATTTTGCAACGTTAGAAACGTGTTGGCAACATTTTTATTTTTCATTTTCTAATGTTGCACAGCTTGTTAGCAACATGCTTCTAAGCTACGACATGTTGCCGCAACATTTTACCGCAACATGTTTTACGTGAAATAGCGGCCTGACACATTTTTTACTGTCTTTAATTTATGGCAAAAAGATGCGCATGTGCATTCATATGGACATTAAAGTAGAGAAGCCTTGCCTCAAATTTTGCTTTGTAAGAGGTGACTTACTTTTAGGCAGTTTGTCCATCATCGCCTAAAGAATCTGATTGGATCTGTCCTCAAGTGCACTATAACCCAAGTGTTTATTCGCAACAAGGAATCCAAAAAAAAAAAAGAATTGAAATGCGAAGGAAAAATTGCGAACAAAGGAACACGGGAAATTGTATTCAAATAATTTCCGTTTTGGTTTGCTTAGAGAAAGGAGAGCAGTTTCGCATTTCTTTCATTAGGCAACAAAAAAAAAAAAAAAACGGGACTCTTTCGACAAGAAAATTAACATACCTTGTAAAGCCCCTAGCTCCGTCTTGACACTTGCAGTGTAATTATTCCCATATCTAATAACTTTATCGTAACTGTTATTCACTGGTTTATGATTCATTTCGTAACTATCTGTCCTGCCTTGAGTCACCCCGGATTGATGGAACCGATTATGTCTTTTTCTTAAACTGCAGGCACAAATTATAAGTAAAATAGTTGCTAATACAAAAAGAACGATGACGGCAGCACTCGCGATGATGATCCTGGAGGACCAGACCTTTTCGACGGGTTTCAGGGTAACCGTCAACGTTACCGCGGCCTCCGATTTCCCCGCTTTGTTTTCGGCTCGGCACACGTACGGACCGCTGTCTTGGATTTCTGCCGCAATGATCGTGAGGTTCGTTTGGGAATTTGCGATTTCGATGATGTAAAGCTTTTTACCCAATCCGCCTGCTATCCCGGAAAAATTAGAAATGACGTGGTCCTTCCTCAGCCATCGAATCGAGGAATCCGTGGGATTGACGATGCAACTCATGGTGACGTTTTGTCCTTCTTCGCCGGTCGTCAAAGGATTGACGGCTTCGATCTTCGGTACGCAAGAAAATTCGTCCAAATCGAGTTTGTCCCAGTCTTTTCCGGATAACCTTTGCGGATATTTACACGCGGGAGGTATGCTATACGGGAGATTAATCTCTAATATCCATTCGCGGAGCGGCCTTAGTCCGCAAGTGCAGTTCCATGGGTTATTGGACAATTCCAAACCGTGTAAATTCCGCAATTGTTTTAACGCCTGGGATTTGATGTTGGATATTTTGTTGTTATCTAGTTTTAACCACTCCAAGGAGTTTTCTAATCCCTGAAAAGCTTTTATTTCCACGAAAGCTATCTTACACTCGGATAAATCTAACTTTGTTAAATGAGGCACCGTTTTGAACGAGTTATTTGATACTCTAATGATCGGATTACCGTTTAATCGCAATTCCCTTAGTTCCGTTATAAATTCGAAAGTGTGACTCGGGATGGTTTGCAATTCGTTATAACTTAAATCTAATTCGACGAGGTTTTTGATATGCCTAAACGAGAAGCGATCGATAGTTCTTAATTTACATTTTGACATGAAAATTTTTTGGAGGTTTAGGAGGCTCGCGTTGGAGAATTCGTCCTCCCGGATTTTTAGGAGGTTGTTGCCGGTGAGATCGAGGAGTTGAGTCCCGGAATCTAAATGCTTTGGGATTTCCGTCATGTTGCTGTTGATGCACAAAACCGATTCTTTACCGCTTTTCCACTTGCACTCGCACACTCTCGGGCATTCCCCGGTTATTTTGATTATATTCACACAAAACATCATCATGATCGTTGCTAAGTAACTCATGTTCTCCGAAAGGCTTCTTGTTTTGAATCACATTCGAATGTCTGCTTTCATTGATTCCTCGTCGTTTTCCATTTTGTACTCTCCAATTTGCTTCTCTTTTCTTCTTTTTTTTCCCCTCCCGGTTCCCGATGAGTTTTTGTCGATGTTATCTGGAAGGAAGAAAATGGTTATCAAATAACGTTTCGGTGAAGAATATCAATGGAATTTTAATGTAAAAAGGTTTTTAATGAGAGCGATTTCGTGGAAATCTCAAGGAGAACTTTTTGACACGCTTGACAAAATGTTGACGCTTTTTTCTTTTTGTCGGGAAAGTTGATCTTTCTATGTTTGTGCGTAGAATGTTCAGGGCGTGTCGCAAGACCTTTTTGGACCATTTTCAAATTAGATCTGCTAAATTGTTCTGCTTTCTTATGATGACAAATTGGGTGTTCCTTATTTTGGAAATTTTCGAATTTTAAATCGCTTACCCTCAAAAATGGCTCTTCTTGGTGTACTGAAAACCCGAATTTTTTTTTTCAAATTTTTACTCAACGGGAAAGGGTGGCGACTTGAGCTTAAAGTTCCAAAAATTGCCACAAGGGGAAAAAAATTTTATTTTTCGGAAAAAAATGGGGTTTTTTATCGGAAAATTTGCGAACATCACGAATCTGATGTCCGTTGCTTTATATCTAGTCTGGTTTTTTGACTTAAAAGCCAAAATATGGCAAAAAAAACGTGGTAGAGTGACCAAACATAGAGTTTTTGAAAAAGAAACCAAAATACGAGTGAAACTAAGGACTTGGTATGCTTTGTCACTTTACTGTTTTTTTGCCATATTTTGGCTTTTAGCTTGAAAACCGGACCAGGTATAAAAAAATGGGACTTCAGATTCTTGATCTACCGAAATTTCCGATAAAAAATCACATTTTTTCGCAAAAAAAAAAAAGTCCTAAACTTTTATGGACTATAAACAACATTGAGAGAAAAAATTTCGTCGGGTACATATGAGCCGAATGGGAATCGAACCCACATCTTACCGTTTGCCGGACGGGTGCTCTACCATTACGCTACCCGCACTCGACGATTCTTCTCTCAATGAGGGACTTAAACCTATCACGTTTTACTTAGTAAGCAAAAGATCGAAGAAAAAAAAATTGTCGATTTTTTTTCTTGTGGCAATTTTTGGAACTTTAAGCCCAAGTCTCCACGCTTTCCCATTGAGTAAAAATTTTAAAAAGATTCGGCGTAAGCGATTTGAAATTCGAAAATTGCCAAAATAAGGGACACCCTACTGACGAATAGCATACTCTTAATAACAAAAAAAAAAGCAAAGTAAAAAAGTTTAAGCAAAGTAATTGCTTTTACTCGAAGTAAAAGATTTTAGTCGAGAAGCAAATTCTTTTACTTCGAACTATTTGCTTATCACCTTTACTAAACTTATTTTGCTTAGTACCTTTATTTTAGCGCCTTTTACATAATACCTTTTGCCTATCACCTTTTACTTAGTAAGCAAAAGATCGAAGTAAAAACATTTTTTTTTTTCTGGGAAATACAAGCATTTTGGGTTCTTGAATAAAATATTATGTTTTCGGAGTGAAGCATCTGCTTTTCTAGTAAAAAGCCTTTGCCTTCGGGGCAGAAGTATTTGTTAGGAAGTAAAAGCAATCAATTTTTTTAATGCATATATACCTTTTCATTGTTTTGCTTTCAAGCTCGATCATACAGACTCAAGACTGGAAAGCATGGAAAAAGTCGAACGAATGAAGTTTAATTAAAAATATTGTACAGCGCCCTTGGGTTAAATCCGAATAAATAATAATGATAGTGATTTACTTGTGAGTTCAACCTAATTTCCGAGGTTGGAAATTCGGCTGGCGAAGGTATCAAAACGACCAGAGAAACCTTTTCTCTCTTTATTTTTATTTTATCTTTTTTTTTTTTCAAACAAATCATTGGCAAACTTCGCAATCATTTTAAAAGGAGATTTAAAAAATATATCGAAACGATTTCAAATCCGGGGAAAAAAATTATTATAAATGAAAAAGATGAATTTTCCTTATATATTTTCTTCGATTCCGAGTTTTGCTACACTTATGAAAGGATTACCGATAAATAAAAACGGCTGTCGACGACAGTGAAATCTCTGACTTTTCTGTATAACTTTTTTCTTTTTAAAAATGGTTTTCTTTTTTTTTTGAAGAAAAAAAAAATATCCGGCATATGTAAATAAAAAGAAGGGAGGGGAAAAAAATTGTGAGTTTTCTTAGATTTTTTTTTTCCTCGCCATTTCGATTTACGTTTACAGCTCCCCGGTAAAAAAATGATGGATTATGCGGGGGGTTGTAAAAATTGAAAGAAGCGAATACATACAGATAAGGAGGAAAAGTATTAAAAAAATCATAAAAAAAAAAAAAAAAAAAAAAAGTTTTGCAAGAAACCGGGGATGATAATAAATTTGCAATCTCGGTGCAGCTGGGCTGCTCTAGTCTTTAATGGTTTAAGGAACTCGGATTTTTTTTAAAACCGTTTATCGACGTTTGAATTTGCCTCGAAAATCGGTTGGAATGCCAAGGAACTCCTCTAATTTCGGATAAAAATTTCAGATTTTTAAAACGGAGAAATGAAGATTAAGACGGCGACAATTCAAAGTTGACGGCCGACTTCATAATTACCTCACGGCCTTTTTAAAACGGAAGGAGACCACATCGAGAAAGACATAGACCTACTTTAAATTTAAAAATTTTGCCACTACACCCGAGCTGCTCTAGTCTTTAACTCCTAAAAAGACTCTATTTTTAAAAAAAAAAACCGTTTATCGACGTTTGGATTATCCTTGAAAATCGCTTTCTGGTTAATTGCAAAGTAGACGAAAATGAATGTAACAAATTAAACTTATAGCTCTTTTCTCTTCTCTTTCTCCCGTTTTTCTTTTATATCCATCCAGTTTCCTTTCCTAAAATGAGGTTTCGCTTCTATTTTTTTTTTTTTTTTTTTTTTTGCATCGCCCCTATTTCGAAGCAAAAACGGAGAAAATTTCTCATATGAGAAAATGAGGGAGGAAGTGCTTAAAGTCGAATTTTCTTGTTTCATCAGGAAAAGGTTGAAAATGATGCGTTTTGTAAAACCCTTTCAAAATGATTTGAAAGAGAGTTTTTAGCCGACATAAGGGAAAAGGAAATTTCTCTACGTGGTATCTCACTGGAAGAAATTTTCTTTTGAATTAATCGGGGAATAAACAAGAGGAAAAAAAAAAGTTTACGATGATAACTATAAAATCGCTTGAATGAAACAAGAATATAAAATGCTTTGGAGATTTACAGCTGGTATCGACCAATCCTTGCATGTTTAATTAGCATTTTCCTGATGTAATATTTAAAACCGTCGATTTCATTCATTCATTGTCAGAACGAAATTGAAAAGCTTCTTGGAGTTTTCTGGCGAAATAAAATTTTATTTGTCACTCCTGATTTATTTTTGAAAGTCGTTATTGAAACTAATATGATAATTTCTCGATATTAGACGTCGGCATCGTCGTTTTTGCGATTAATTTTTTTTTTTTTTTTTTTTCGAGTTTTAATCTTTAAATAAACAATAAAAAAAAGGTTTTTCCCCATGACAACCAACAGGTTTTTCAGACTGATTCCTCCCCTGTACGATTCATCATCTGAAAAAGGGAATCCCACATTTTGACTCGATGCCAAGGGCGCGTGTTCCCAGATTCTTTTGTCCTAGTCCCTGCTTTCGATTTAAATTTATTTCCTTGAGATAAAAGAATTGGAAACTGAATTAAGATCTAAATTGATCGGTTAATAAATTTTTGTAAAAAAAAAGGGGGGATTTTTTTTTTTCTCTGGAAAACAAAAACGTGGTTTAATTGAGGGAAATTAACTGGACTCTAGACCACGGAAAAGCTATTTGGAAATAATCCGGAATTTTCTAATTCTGTTAAGAAGGATCTGAAAACTATAATTCGAAATTTTAAGTCAGTCTTGCACCTATTTAGGATAATTGTAAATGGACTTCGTCATATCTTGCTTGGCCGTGTAAATAAAAATTCAAAAAAAAAAAAAAAAAAAAAAAAGACTGTCAGAATGCCCTTTGGGACAAAAACGGGAATAAATCAAGGGTCCGAAGCTTGGAAATCTTGGCCATCGGCATCGAATTTTTTGTGAAATAGGCATCGGCACCGGTATCGCGAAATTGTTATAGCTGGCATTGGCATCAGTGCCGGCACCGGCATAGGCGCCGACACTGGTACTGGCATCGTAATTAAAAAGTCGAGATTTAAGTGATTGCAAAAAATCAAAGCTGCTAGGTAGAATGGCGGGTAGAATGGCGGGTAGAATGGTCATGATTCATAAAATGATATTATCAAAAATGTCTAGAATGGCTCTATGACTTTTTTGTGCTAAAATCGGAATCGAGGGCGGCATCGGATGCTTGGTGGCATCGGCATCGGCGACGGTGGTCGGTGCCGGAATCAAAATCTGGAGTTAAAAAAAGGCACCTATTTAAGTTGTCAGTATTTTTTAATTCAATATCAGTATTTTTATGAAAGCGTCAGTAAAATGATTATTTGTCAGTATTTACAGGGTCAGTTAAAAAAGTAGCAGTAATTTTAATCATTTTTCAGTAAAATCAATTAATTATCTGTAATTATCAATATTTAATCGGTAAATTGATGCAAAGAAAATTTTTTTTTGTTGAAATTGTTTTTTTTAATTTAAAAAATGTAAATACATTAACGCCACTGCGAAAGAAAAAAACTTCAAAATTATATCAACGAATTTCGCTTGGCTTTGCAGAGTTCTGTTGCTAAATACGAATTTTTGAAATAGGAATCGCCTGATATCAGATTCATTACCTCTGAAAGATTTTTTGTAAGCTAAAGCTTATACTAGGGCAAAAAATAATAATTTTTTTTCGACTGAAAAAAGTACAGATTCCTGTCGGAAATTTTGAGATTACAAATATTTGAAGTTAAAAATTAAATTTAGTGTAAGATTTTTAAATTAGGAATGAAAAACGTTTAAGAATTTTAGAGCCTTAAAACCTATCTATAACTCAAAAACTACTTATCGGAAGTAATTGTGGACTTCATATTCGTAATCTACACAAAAGCCCCGACAAAAATTGTTCCATTTTTCTGCAAAAAAACAACAACAAGAAAAAATTATTTTTAACGCTAAAATGAGCTTTTAAAAAACTTTAAGGTCATTACGCCATCTCAAGATGCCATTTTACCCTTAAAACTAGTCATTAATTATCGGTTTACTGATAAAAATGATATTATTTACTGACGAATAATTATATTTACTGATCGATTCTACTAATAAAAAAATACTGACACTTGTATTAAAAATGCGGACCGTTTTAAATATTCCTTAAAAAAATAATATGGAATTGGTGTCGGCATCGGCATCGGCATCGGCATCGGCATCGGCATCGGATTCCGATTCGGACCCCTGGAGTAAATAAATACAGAACAATACTTGGCACCTTATTTAAAAAATACTGATGTAAGAAGTGGGAAATAAAATTTCATAAGATTCCTTTGTATTATTTTACGCGTTTAAAAAAAATTGCAGTCTGCAAAATTGCCCCGACGAAATTGGCTAGGATCGAATAACGAGGTACAAGCTGTTTGTTCAGCAGCCTTTGATCTTTTTTTTTCTCCTTAAATATATTTACCGTTGCTGCTTACAAGAGCACAATTACTTCAAAATCGAAAAAAAAAAAAGAGATCAAATGAAACCGAACAACCGGAAATAAGATTTTTTATGTAAATTGTCACGTTTCGACGTTTTCTCTGACATTTCCGAAATCTTTGTGCGTGGCACGGGGAGGGAAAGAAAAACCGCATTGGTAGATATTTCGATTTTTTTTTTTTTTTTTTTTTTTTTTTTGGAAATTCTTTTTAAAATTCCCTTCCGAATTCGCCTACCGGTATTTTTAATTGTGATTCAAGGTGCAAACGGGCAAGTAATCCAAGACATAACTTAATTCGGTAATGCATTACGATTAAATATTTCATGAAACAAGTTCATAAAATATTTGCGAGAAGGAAAGTTCGGAAAGAGTTTTGTAATAGAAAAGCTCAAATTGACGAAGGCTCTTTTTGAAAGTGAAAGCACTTTAGGACGTCGTATTCACACAAAGCTTTTATTGTCATCTGGAAAACCCCCGAACCATCCTCCGAGGCTTCTTCTTCTTCTTCGTCGTCGTCGTGGTTGGGGTTCGGGTTATATCATTAAAGGCACTTTCAGTGGCGAATGGAAAACATTTAAAAAGCAGATGCTTCCTACGCGACCGTTGAATTTTAATTTAATATTATTACGAATTCATCCGATATTTAATAAACAAGAGTGTCTAAAAATGAATTAGAAAGTTTCGGTCTAAAACTTTGTTTACTGATGAGATCTGGTCATGACACGACCTCATGCACGACACGCTAGTTATGCAGCATTATATTCAGTTCACATAGTCGAGACTGGAGAGGGGGGGGGGGGGGGGGTTACTTCCCCCTCTTAACTTTCGAGTTTTACCGTTGACGTTAAATATTTATTTTAAATGAAAGCTTTCGTCGCGGGTTCTTTTAAACCCGAATCAGACTCGATAAAATAAAAGCACGTCCCGGTTTTACAAAGTCTTTAAGTTTAAAGTAATTAGTAATTTGAAACGGTACAATTTAGACACCGAGGATATCGGATTCCAGGTGTTTTCCCCGCAAAAATATTTTAAAATGGGGATGTTTTGTTTTGGATTACAAAAGAGGAAAATTGCTGTGGGACGAATTTCCGAGCAAAAATTGATGTCAGCAAAACTTTGGAGAAAGAACGAAGCTTTTTATTTTTCAGGTAGCCAACACCTTTAGCCTTTCCATTTTTATCCATTTACATTACAGAATCTGCAGCTTGAAAATAGGGACTAGATGGATCCAGGTATTGCTAGACAGTGAGGGTTGTCTATAAATTAAGAATTTTAGGCGGGGGTGGGTCTTTGCAAATTTTAGTCCAGCGTTAAGTCTGAATTAAAAAGAAGTCTTTTTTCTATCACAGGAAGCAGGGGATCAATCAATCCCCAAAGTAATGCTTACCTAAATTATGGACGACCCCTAGGTGCTAAACTATTTGCAAATAACATTAAATTTGATGTCGAATTGGCGGAAATTTAACACAGGATCGGGAAAAACCTATCTTGATCCAACACTGATCCGGTCTTGGAAAAATTTCCATAACTGTCCAATACTGGATGCCAGCTGATTGGCCATAAGTCCAATGTTGTTCCAATCAGTTTTTTCAAGATTGATCAAAACTTGATCCAATTTAATGATTTAGGTATTTTTCTTATTCTTTCACAGGTTCACGCAATAAAGCTCAATTCATACGTTTCACATGCGCCAGTTAAGCGCAGTCCACGCTTTATACCCGACAAAGAATGAGGAATGCCAGTCGCTTCAGAGATCCATCTTTCTCAGGCTTGTCTCATCGCCTCATGGGTCTCATCGCTAAAATTTGGACTTTACATCCGGAAGATGGTTGCAGGGGATTGAGCGTGAAAATGCTTTTAATGCTTCTTAGCTTCCGTAAGTAGAATTGTTTTTTTTTTTTTTTTTTTTTTTGACTTGTCGACATCATTGGTCATAGAGCCTTTTTTCTCAATTTTTTATTGTCTTATTTAGACTTTCAATTATTTTCTTATTCAAACTTTTCACTTACTTCATAGTTTATTTTGACATTGCGGTCGGTTCATAGTTTAATTGAGTTTTTTCGTCGGAAACTCAGTATTTATAGGAACTACTTTTACAATGATGTTAAGATGGCTGTATTAGTAGTTTCTATAGTCCCTGCTAGATCGGTGGTCACCCATCCGCTAACTGGCCGTGCTCCAATGCTGCTTAACTTCATTGATCACGATGCCGCTAGACGGAACGAGTCACCACTCCAACCTTTTGGAAATTATTTTCTCTTGCTTCCTGCTTCAGCTTCGGCTTCGGGAAAAGGATTTCGAAAAAGCTGTTATAAAGTTAAGGAACTTCCTGCGAGAACGCGTTATTCCCATTTTTTTTGTATCATCGACTCTTCCATTTCATAATTCCTGAGACGCTCAAGCATCTCGACGGACTGAATTGCTTCGAAGTTTCTTTTTAACTCGAAAGATCTCTAGGGCTGACCAATTCCTGGAATAATGTTCGATTGATGAAACCTTCTGGATCACTCGTTTTCTATTTTTTCTGGTCGCGTTTTTTCGCGTCCATGCCTATTTTTTCGGGCTGAAAAGCGCTCTAATATAGGTGTTTATACTTCCAAGCATTAAGCCAAAAACGCCTTAATCATAATCTTTAGCTGAATTATTCAGTTATTTCCTTTTTATAGAATTTAAAAATATTAACTCTTTCCCCCCAACCCGTATTTCTCGCCGGATAAAGTTCCTTTTCAGTAAAAAATTACGAAAGACATGTTTCTAGGGGGTAATTTGAACCGCTGATTCCGAATCTGAAGTCAAAACTCTGAAAAAACTAAAATCCAATATTGTGGAGCCGTTTTATTTTTAATCATTTTAGTCACTTTTTTTGCGCTATATTGGATTTAGCGAGTGGAATTATATCATTCTGACGTCAGATTTGAAATCCGCGACGTCGAAAACGTATAGAAAATCATTTTCCGATCATTTTACGGAAGGAAACATATTTTGTGCGACATTTTGTATTGCATGTATGCGTTGCGGGTTGCATATACTAGAAATTTGTGGGCGTCTAATATGGGTTTTAACGGACAGTGCGGGTCGCTAATGTATTGTAGGTTAACTTTAAGTACGAAATCATGAGGGGGAAAAAAATTTGGGGCATTTTCTTCAATTTTCCGGGAAAATTTTCCAAAATTCGGCCGTTAAAGGGTTAAAAATAGTAGACTTTGATTCCATCCGTGGCGAGTGTTATGACAAGATGTTTTGCAAGGGGTAATTTCTTAGCGTCTCTGATGGAAAAATTTTCCTAGATTTTGTATGTTTGGGTTGTGGCTGATGTAGCCATCGGTCTCTGACCTAACGTCAGCCAAGCGTGGCCTGATGTATAGAACTTTTTCGGCATTTTTTTGCAATAAAAAGTAAATCAATTTTTTGTTCCTTTCAGAACTTTTTTCTTTTAATGGAAACTTTAATAAAATATGAGAAGCATTTTCAAGATTTTCTCTATCTTATATTTCATTTCTTATTAGAATAATAAACGTTGCTTTTTTTTAGAAAAAATATTTTCATCTATGATATTCTGAGCAATTAAGTTAAAAATATTATATTCTTTTTGCTACATAAACCAAGAAAACAACAATCGGAAGAATTATAAATAAAGTCATGTATCTTCCTTTATCGCGTTATATTATTTTCGTACTGGGTAACTCGTCGTATATTTTATCCGCTCCTTTTTCTTCAAAATTTAGAGTATACGTCGTAAATTTTTAAACGTAGGGAAATTTTTCCTAGATTAATAAAACGGAATTAAATTTAGTGCATAGCCGTCTCGTTTTTTAAAAGGCGACAGCGCAAGTTCTTATTAACTGACTTTTAACTCGTTTACTATATCTTCATTTTAATTTCACCCTTCAGAAGAATTCCAAAAAAAAAAAATGCATATTTTTATCATATGGGTATGGGAGAAGGAGGGAAGTAAGGGAAAGGGAAAAAAAAAGCGAAACGATAACCGGTTAGTTAAAAAACATTACTTCAAGCGAAAAATGACAAGGTTAAACGCAGAAATAACAGTTTTAAAATTTCACATTTTCTAAAATTAGCGTTGCACTTTTTTTTTTTTTAGACGAAAAAAAAAAAGGGAAACCGGTTGTTAGCAATTCCTGATCCTACATCTCGAGGCTTTAAATTATTAAAAACCATAACTTTACATTAAAGAGCGTTCACCCGACATCAAACGCTTTTTTTCATTTTTTGTATTCCGGTCACGGCGAAAACGCACCTTAAGTGCTTTCTTTTAACAAGTTTATCAACTTTCGAGAGAGAAAGAGGGAAAATGAGAGACAAAGAAAAAGGAATCTCCTGTTTATCGCAGGAAATAACATGATTTTTTTTTTTTTTTTTTTTTGTATTTGGAGACATTTCGGGAAATATTGTAATTAAGATGGCAGGGGTAACCTCGGAAAATGTTTGAATTATGAATGAGAAAAGGAGGCGCGGGCGTATAGAGGCGAACGGGTTGCTATTTGAGTCACGGACAGACAACTGACGGAAAACAAAATGCGTTATTTGCATAAAATGATCATGTTCCATTCCTAAGTTAAAGTCATCATCCCTATGTTTTGTTCGAGGGATGTCTAATCGAAGGTTTTTCTCCTACCTCGATTTCTTTTTTCCGATTTTTGAATTCTTAGACGTTTATGTGGAAGATCTTGCAGTGAGAAAAAGGAATTGGCTAGAACAAGTTTTGTATTGCGACAAAACCGGAATGTTTCGTAGCAAAACGAAAATTCTTAACGGCTACGGACTGGCTGTTTCTTGAAAAAAGATTTTTATTGCTCTATAGCAGTCTTTGATGCATTGGCAATGCTAATGCAATGTAATGCAAAGTCAAGTGTACACCGAAATGCAAGACTGTGCAACCCCTCGAAAATGAATCGGAAGATAAAGAATGAAAGGCAAAAAAGAATCATCGAGGAAAGATGCTGAGATGATTTTATCAAGCATATTGTTGGCACACAAAATATTCCTCAAGTTTTATAAAATTGTTTTCATCTAAATTTCATGTCGGTTACCCATCAAGTCGGTTAACTTTGACAGCGCGCTCATTAACTTGAAAATGCAATGTTTAACTTCGGATGAAAACGTTTTTCTTCACGAGCAGCTATTTGAAAAAATTCCAATCTGATCGACTACCTGAGAAAATTTTGAGGGCTACGTAGCGCTGGAAATGTTTTCCTCGAAAAGCTCCCTGTGCGATGGAAATAAGGGATAAATAAAAAAAAGACTGCAATTTGGAAAGAAAAAAAAAAAAAAAAAAAAAAAAAGCTTTCGAGATTTCCATACAGAAAAATATTCCCGACTGCGTAAAAACAGTTATACGAAAATTGTTTATTGTAGATATCGTTTTCTATTCGAGGAAAGAAACATTTCAATAAAGCGATGATCCAAAGGGGAATGAAGTAACGTTTTTTTTTTTTTTTTTTTTCGTAAAAAAGAACAAAGCCGAAAGTATTCCACGTTTCTGACTTCCGAAATTCTTTTTTTTTTTTTTTTTTTTTTTCCTTTCTATTTGCTTATGATCGGATCGTGTTTTGGAAACGTTATTATCTCCCAATTCAGAGAGAGTTCTGCTTTATAGAGTCCATCAAATATGCATTCCCAATCATTGATGGAATTGGATGTTCTCATCTCATAGGATTCACCGAGGCTGATCCCACTTTGTTTCGCGTCGTTTTTTTTTTTTTTCGTGAGTGAAAACGGGGGACGATTCTCGAGTTGCGAAAATGGTTTTTCTCCAGAAAATCAAAACTCTGAGAATTTTCATTAGATTAGGAGTGCACACGATGCGCACAGCAGCGAAAGAAAAGGAATGAAGAGGAAGCGAAACGTCGCCCGACGATGATTTAAGAAGGTGAAACCATTGTTAAAACTGACTTAATTCACTGTTAGATATGAATACAAACTCGCAAAATTTATACGGAACAATCAAAACTTGTGCTATATACAAAGTTTGCCCACCTTTGATTAAACTTAATCGTGTTACATTTCAAACTCGAAATTACCATATATATGCTTTCGCCCGGGGGGAGGGGGGGGGGGCAAGGAAAGAAACGAAACGAGTTTTTTTTCCCTCCTGTTTTTTAGTGGAAAAAGTGCAATAATCCTTGTTTGTGAAACCCGAGACTTATGAGGAAGAGCATCGGCATCACGTCTTACCTTTTTTCCTTATTACTAGACATAACTGTTTTATCCCTTTAGTTTTGATGAGTTTTTCCTGGAGGAAAGAAGAGAAACACGGGTTATCTTTACAAATCCATGAAACATTATATTTCACTTTCACTTCTTTAAATCACTAATTTCATCTTTCATTATTTATAATCCTCTCGTGTTTCGCAGGAAATAATTCGCTATTTTATAAAACCTTCTTCAAGATTACAACGTGTAACAAAAAGCTTCAAGATAAATATCACTTCCCTTTTCTCCTTTTTCGCTTTTTATTTTCCGGAGAGAAAAAGGGGATGCAAAAACTTTGCAGTTTGAATCTTTTTTTTTTTAATATATTTTTTGTCGTCTTTTTATCTGATCGATTTTCCGGGAGTGATAAACATCCGTGTAATAAAGTCGCGCGTTAGTTTTCCGTGAGGTCTGCGACACTCTTACCTTAGGATGATCGATCTGAGTAATTATCTCTTGAGAATTTTCTTTAATATTCTAAAAGTGATAAAATATACTCCTGGTCCCGGTTGTCGTTTCCGAGATAATATGACAGTAGCGTAATAAAATTTTAACCTTAAGGAATTGCCATACTGACAGCAACTATTTTACGGAAATTGAGGAACTTTCCAAAAAAAAAAAAAAAAAAAAAGAAAAAAAAATTATCATTTTTTTGAAAATAGAAAATTACACAAAATCGGAAATTGAGCATTAAAATTTTTCAAGATCACTCTTTCCTCAGTTCCAGATTCATTTGTTTGTTTTTTACTTTCTTTGTTTCTCCGTTTCTCTGATTGTCAATATTGTAAATGCGTTTTTCTGGATTTCTTTGTTTCTTGATTTTTAATTTCTACGTTTCTTAGTTTCATTTCTTTGTTTTCAATGTCGCTATTCTTGATTTCTTTATTTCCCGATGTTTTAAATTCTTGCCATTTTGAAGTTTTTGGGATGACTGAAGCGTTCGGAAATAAAAGATCTTTCTTCACCAACGTTTTGAGAACTATATTCTTCTCCTTATCATGGCTCGAAAAACAAAATCAAGATTTTAAGATATTTAAATGATGTTCTGGACGAACCATAATCAGTGGATAATTAATAAAAGTAAATAAAATCCAAAGAAATAACAAAATAAAATTTAAAATAAAAATGGCAATTACTGATTCTTTGTTTCTTTTGTTTCTTGATTCCGGAATTTTTTAGATTCATGTCTTTGCTTCTTGATTATTATTCCATGAGTTTTTTGGCTTTTTCGACTACAGGGAGAGTAACATGTATTTACACGTTTTGAGGTCACCTGATTCCGAAAAAACAAAATTTGGGTGGTGTTTGTGTGTGTGTATGTATGTAGTTCGGTTAGGGTGTCCCTTATTTTGGCAATTTTCGAATTTCAAATCGCTTACCCCAGATAAAGATTCTCCTTGAGGTACTGATAAATCCGAATTTTTTTTAAATTTTTTACTCGACGGGAAAGCGTTTCGACTTGAGCTTAAAATTCCGAGGATTCCCTTAAGAGAAAAAATCTACAATTTTTTTTTCGCGAAAAAATGCGGTTTTTTATCGAAAATATTCCGTAGATCACGAATCTGAAGTCCGTTTTTTTAAATCTGGTACGGTTTTTAAAAAAGAGGCCAAAATACGAGTGAAACTGAGAACTTGGTATGTTTTGTCACTTTACCACGTTTTTTTTGCCATGTTTTGGCTTTTAGCTCAAAAGCCGAACCAGTTCGAGACCTTAAAAATAAAAGGTGATAAGCAACTTCAAAAATGGTAGTTTCATGTATTTGGCACCTTTTGGTTCTAAGGAAATACATAGGAAAACAATGTTAAATTCCAGTACTTAATACCTTTTGCATAAATTTCCAACGTAACCTAAATTTAGCCTTTTTTTGGGCATTGGGGTGTAATTCTCTCTGTTGGGGTTTTTTAGGTATATTCGATCAAAAAGGGAACCGGGAAATATTCAGTAAAAAATACGCCAGAGGTACCCGAAGAGTGGTCTTGAACCACCGACCTTCCGTTTTCGCAACGACTGCTCTACCACTGAGCTTTTTACACCCCCAATACCTTTTGGTTCCAAGTTTAAACGCAAAGTCATTTGGGAGTACTAGTAATCTTTTGTTTCTAAGGTCAGATTCATGATCTACGAATTTCCGATAAAAAACCTCATTTTTTTTGCGGAAAAAAAAATTGTCGATTTTTTTTCTCTGAAGGCAATTTTCGGAATTTAAGGCTCAAGTAGCCACTCTTTCCCGTCGAGTAAAAAATTAAAAATAATTTCAGGTTTATGAGAACACCAAGGAGAACCATTTTTGGGGGTAAGAGATTTGAAATTCGAAAATTGCCAAAATAAGTTACACTCTAATTTATATATGTGTGTGATAATTCTTCAGTACATCCCACGTTTTTTTGTATATTTGTCACTACTTAAGACATGTCATTACCTAAATCTGGTCGCGACTTAATTTTTAATGAACGCGTTTTATTGATAGATTTTTTTCTATTTTTTCATCGATTTTAGATCAATTGTCATCCAATTAACTAATTGTCGATTATAAATATCATTTTGGTTATGTTTTAAGGCAGAAAAATGACAAAAAAGCAGGTCATGACTTTTCAGTGGAAATCATAGCGAATTCCATGAGTAAGTAGCTCCTAGATTTCATCACTCTGTGAGCGCAAAAGATTACCACAATGTCAATGTCTCAAAATTACACATTTCATTTTTCTGAAAAAATGATGAAACTTCAATTTTCTAATTACAATAATCTTCTAAAGAGATTTCTACATCCAGCTTAGCTGCTGCTCATTCTTTATTACATTCGGTTTACCTTTGGGTCGTTCTTTTTCAGCATTCATCGCGACAATTCCAAAAGGAACAGCTCAACTTAAAATTTTTATTTTAAAATTCAAAATGCTTGTATATCTGCATTAAAGGCTTATAAAAAAGGTAGAGCAAAAACCTATCCAGAGACGTATTTTATAATTTTTTTTTCCTACAAAAAAAAAAGTTAAAGCCGATAAAAAAAAAGGCGGGCATTCTCAAAAACCAGAGATTTAAAAAAAAAAGAAGGGTGGAACAGAGAAAGAGAGATACTGGGAAAGATTTCAAAGCGAGTTTATGAAATACGCTATCTTATTTTTCATAAATGAAACAGCAGGAACAAGGGTATTATGTCAGAAGTTGTCTAAAGGTTGGGAGGTTGAGAGTAATCAATAACAACCTTCCATGTTCACTGTCAGGTGTGATTATAATCCGTAAAATTATCTTTTATTTTATTTACTTGGGTTTTAAAATATTTTCTTCTCTTCGTTTGACAATTATTTATTTAGATATTATCACCGTAAGGCATTTTCGCATTCTCCACTGGGCGTCACCGGGAAAATGAATACCGCAGTGGCGCTTCGTTATAAAAATACGGACTTTATTACATACGTTTTTCGGAAGAAAAATGGAAAGTCGTTTACGGGGTTTCTTGACTTCATTTCGTAAAAAGGTTTTTCGTGATTTTTTTACGAAAATTATTCGGAAATAATTCGGTCAGTTATTTAACTTTATCCACGCGGGAAAATTATTTTAGAATTTGCATCTTATGTTGGATTCTCGGGTCGGTTTTTTTGGCCAGAAACGTTGAATTTGATGGCGACTCGAATCCGGCCTGCTAGGGGAAATAGCAATGTAAATTAAAACGTACAAAAAACGACTTTCTCAAGGAATGGGGAGGAGGCCCTGTTTCCTGTTGTCAAACCTGAATCAAACCGGAATATTGCAGGGAATTAAAAAACGTGTTTTTTAAAAAAAATGAAGTAGTGTTTATAGTTCTTGCTTACATCACTGAGAAAAATGCTACCGGTAAGTTTACCGTATTACCGTCGACACCAACGGTAAATTATAGTTAAAAAATGAGCCTCGGTATTACCGTTAACACCCACTATATATTACCGTTAACTCTTGCCACTTTATACTGCACTTCGACTATAGTAGTTATTACCGTCTTACAGTAAACTTAACTATAATTTTACGGTAATGTAAAGTATTATTTGTTTGATTTTAAAGGGTAGTGCAGATTTTACTGTAATGTATCACGGTTTTTACTGCACTAAAATAATTTTTACTTTAAAAAAAATCTTTGAAAGGTGTATAATTTTTACTTTTAAATATAGTATTTTTGACAGTAGTAATAGTTTCATTTACTATAACTACCGTCAGATCTATACCTAATCCTTCTATAGTAAATTACCGGTGTTACCGACGCCATTATTTTTCTCAGTGTGGCATTTTTGTTTACAGCCCATCCCTATTTCCGTGCGTCGGAAGTGAACTAACATATCTCCATCGTAAATATGATTGGAGATAGTCTATTTCGACATTTTGTGAAAGTGTCATGTGTTAAAATGTTTACACCAACATTAGCATGTACTTTTGTAGTCACATGATTTTCACAAACAGTCGAAACACATTATCTCCAGTTAAAATGGACTCTGTAATTTAAGAGCCAGCAATTCCTTGGGACGTACTAAAATCCTTACCGAACCGAAACCGAATCCAGTTTGACAAATAGCCCGAACAAAACTGAACCGGTTTTTTTTAAGAAACCGAGCCAAATAGAACCCGGTTTAAAAAATAAAAGTTTTTTAAGCACCTAAGCCGGAGCTTTTTTTTCACAAAAAAACCCGGGTTTTTATCCCGTAAATGTAAATATTAAGTTTTAGAACCTTCTCGACAAATCCCCCCCCCCTTCTTCCTTAGGGCTATGGAGTTGGAAATTCAGCTCTGAGAAAGTGTAATTTCCCGACCGTGCTATATGGCCATTCAAAGATTGCGAAAACACGAGCACTTTTTTCCCCTGCCCTACCCCCCTTCAATAAACAAAATATGGAGATTTAAAGTTCGACTAAAATTTCGAAGACTTTCTGTCCCTTTAAGCTGATTTCGTAATATGTACTTAAACTTATCTCTATGTAACGTTTTTTACCGGTGAATCCCACCTAAAAACTCGTGAATTTTATTTGAAGTAAGAATTACTTTAACTATAACAAGCCTCGTAGCATGCGTCCCTCCGAAACAAGTAGAAAGGAAAAAAACAGGAAGAGAGGAAAAAAAAAGAATGACAGTCAAGTGACATGTTAATGCACGAAAAGAGGAGTAGATATCAATAAAAACAATTTTGAAACACGACATTTCAATGTTGATTAGGACGCGTCATCTTCCTATTGAATTCCCTTCAAAATAAAATGCTTATTTGAGCCTGTTGCATTGAATACCGGAAAACGCTTTGTTGCTCATAGTTTTTCCCCCTCCTCTCCCTTTGCTTCGAAAAACCAGAAATCCTCACCTCGGAAAAATCACACTTTTGTCAGTTTGAAAATCGATAAAAAAAAAAAAGGTCAGAAAAGGCAAATAAAAATTTTACTTCAAAATGAATTCTTTCTACCTCTGCCGCTTTCCCTTCAAACCTTATCCCTATCCTTAATGAGGTAACAAGCAATGTTGATCGAAAACAAGCTGTCAAATAAGCTATAAATATTTGCCGTTCAAATTGTAGTGTTCTCCTAACAAGAAAAAAATCTCTTATCGGGTTGATGCTTCCTCCGAATTCCGAATAAAAGAGAAGTTCTGCGTGTCATCAAAAAAAGCAAAAAACGTCATCTTAAAAATCTTTAAAAATAGAGAATTTTTTTACGAAGATCACCCGGAACGTTTCATATACCTTAATAGAACTTTTTGCAGGCGGATGCTGGAAAAAAAATTTAAATCTGGATTTATCAAAAAAAAAAAACTGACGGAATTTCTTTTTCTTCCTATTTTTTTTTTTATTTCCGTCTGTATCAGACATTCGGCCTTTTGAAATTTTTGTTTCACGTGTTGAGGCAACATCGGCACAAAGTTATCAAAAACAAATTTTCGAAGCGGACTTTTTTTTTTAGCATGTTTTGACTTCACACAATTTTCATGCAAAAGTTTCGACTTTTTTAAAATTAATGCTCTTTGGGGCTTTTTGTTATGTGAGCTGTTTATGTGTGAAAGATAATTTTCCCGGAAAAACGAAAAACCGAATTGGTCAGGCACCGCAATTGGATACTCATATTTATTTAATTAATTATTTTTTCTTTCTTCTTTTCACATAAATATCAACTCTGAATTGACAAAAATGCTTTGGCTTTGGTTTTGGGAACGTTAACAAACCGTTGAGGGTATATTAGGCCTTTTTGTGCGGTCTAGACATTTTTAATCACATGTGTATAATTAAAATAAAGGATCTCTGATAATTAATTATACATCGGCATGAAAACCAAATTTACCCATATTTTTCAGTTTCATTTTTCCCTTTCCGATTCGGAAGTCGATTTCCTTTTTTTAATTCTTTAGGGTGGGATATTAATTTGGCATTTTCATATAATTTATTGGGGGGTCGTCCATGTATTGAAAGGAAGTGCGGGTCGAAGGAGCTGTTACGCATTGTTACGGACGGGTGGAGGGGGGGGGGCGTTGGGCTATGTGTTACGTAATTTTAATATTAACATTAATTCACGCTTTTAAAAAAAAATTCTCGGTTATTCTTAAAAATAGAAAATTAAATTAAAAAATTTTTTAACTCGTAAAAGTGAAAATACGTAAATTATGCATAAATTATATATACTTTATATATTATATATAGTATGGACCCCGTATTTCCGTGAGTGCTAAACTGTGGAAACATCTTTGGCGATTTTGGGACACCCTAGAGCCTTAGTCTTTTTTTCCGAAAGGTGATGCACCCTTCCCCCCTCCTGAGATCCTACGCCAGCACTGTGAAAACATTTTTACTCCCTAAAAATTCTTTTTAAAAATCCGTAATGAAAAATAGAAAAAAAGTGCTTTATATAAGAGCGTTTCGTGTTATAAAACATTTTCATAATTAAATAATTTTACGTTGATGGTCATTTCGCTCCCTACTGATTTTTTTCAAACGCTTAAAACTTGAATAAACGACGAAAACCGTATATTAATAAAGCTTGAAGTGTCGAGTAAGACAAGACGAAGACGGAAGGAAAAAAAAATAAAAATAAAAAACCGTCCCTTTTTTCGAAAAAACCACCAAAGAGGACAAATAGTGTGTCAAAATATAAGAAAAGAAGAGAGCGCTACAAAAAAGATTTAATCAAATAGTTAATAACTCCGCCTCAAAGGTCTTTTTATATTTCCTGAGAGGCCGGTAAGGGATATTTTCATCAGAGAACAATTTTGTTTCCAATTTTTTTTTTTTTTTATCTTTTGAAAAAAAAGGGGAAAAATTAACTTGATAAAATTTCTCGTCTGTCTCCTCGGACATTTTGACCTACTCCTTTCCCTCCTCCCTTCTTTTTAATTTCATTGACTTTTTCTTATCAGATAACCGTGATAAATTTCGCTCCTCAACTTTTCTCTTTGATTTTTTGTAACTGTTTTTTTTTTTTTTCAGATTGGCAGCGATATCTTCTTATTTTTCTTTTGCTGAAAAAAATAAGGATCGACAACAAGAGCTGGAACTTCGAAAAAGAAACAACACGTCCTCGGAATAATGAGGTAACTTTCAACTGACATTTTAATGGGATTTTCCGACGGGGTCCCCTAAACCCAATGAGTTTTCCAAATAAATCTATTAAACGTCTCATTTCTTGAAGCAATTCACAAGTACAATCCAAGAGTGCAATTCATTAGCAATTCAATAAGGGTGTGTGTCTTGCGAAGGTAAATTAGGAAAAAGGAAGTGTAAAACGATTTAAAGTGTTTTTAACGTCTAAGACACAATCTGCAAGTCAGCAAAGGGCAGCTAGGGCTTTTACTGAGGGGATGAAGGGGCGCTTCCTGAACGAATGGGCGACCTCGAATCTTTTATTTTAATTTTAAAATAATTTAAACTTTAAAAAAAAAAATGATATTTAGAAAAAAGGAAAAAGCCACATGAGACCCCATTCTTGCATCTCGATTCTGGAAGCCGAAGTGCCCTAGTGCCCCTAGTACCCCTAGTACCCCTAGTACCCCTAGTAACTCCTATACTTTCGCTAAGCATGATTTTGAGCTGAGCCCTTGGGCCAAATTTCACGATAAAACAAGTTGCAGTACCATGTTGAGCCAACATGTTGCTCAATTTGTTGCAGCGTTAGAAACATGTTGCCAACATGTTACTCAACATGCTGAAGCGTAAAAACATGTTGCGCAACATTTGTTCTTCTTCTTCTTTTAAGTGCCAGGTTTGGTGTCGATTCTTTAGGTCTTTTTCGGGCAGCAGTCGATAAAGTAAAAATAGTCAAGATGGTCGCGGAGCTGGCATACTTAAAAGAAGAAGAAGAAGAAGAAGAAATAAAGAAATGATGTTGTGCAACATGTTGCCATCATGTTCAACAACATGTTGAGCAACACGTTTCTAACGCTGCAAAATGTTGAGCAACATGTCATCGTAACAAGTTACTGCAGCATGCTTTAGCGCGAAATTTCGGCCTTCCTCAGATCCAACTTGATCTCTCTTTTTATTACTACTTTTTTTTTTTTTTTTCATTATAAGGCCCAGTCGTAAATCCTAGAGCTCGAGAGAAATAACAGGAACGTGCAGAAAAAATCGATATTTTTTGGGGCAAACCGCAGAAAGATGCGATTTTTTTTTCGAAATTTTATATCGATTTTTAAAAGAATCGGGACCAAAAGCAGACTGTATGAATTTAAGATTCATCTTACTTCTCGGTAAGCTAAAAATGATAGATTGTAATAAAATTATGGATCGGTAAATGATGAGGTTGGTGCATGTTTTCTATCGAACACCTGGAGTGTGAATGCTTGAGAACGGGGATTAAGGGGTTTGAGTTTATTGTAAACATACCGTGAGTGCTATGACTTCATTTCAAACACTCAGCATTATTAGCCGGTATTGTTCAGTTTGCTTACCTTAGGTTAAATCGCGGTTAGGGATTTGGATTTGCAAACCGGTAATCAAATTACGGAGAACTCGAGCGTTTCTAAAATCATTTTGAGTTAGAAAGAGGCAGCATTCGTCCTTATTTTGTGTTTGAATTTGGGAAATCGGATGAGTGTACGGACATTGGGTTAAACACGTTTTTTATTTATGCAAAATTTACGAATTCCATAAGTTAAACATAAAATGAGCTGGTCGAAGAGTCTACAAAAAGTAACGAGTCTCTCCATTTTTAGCCATAATCATTAATTAAAAAAAGGAATTAAAACTTATTTCCATTAGTTAATCAGTGAATAAAGCGGAAACAGTTTCACGTCTATAAAATAGAGAAAATAATACACCGGATTAATTTTATGTTATCATGACCCTTAATTTTCAGAGGAATTTGGATCTCATCCAAATGCTGAAATAGATATCGCGATAAATAAACTTATCGATATTTCGTTCCGATTAGTTACTTTATCTCGTAGGAAGGAATAAAGTTTCCCTAAAATCCAATCGAAAACAAAATCCTTTTTCGAATTTATTCAAAAATAAACTCTGCGAACAGTCAATTCATTTTTTTTAGCAAATCCGCTAGTGGCACTAAAGGACGTTTTTTTGGCAACCGGAAAATCATAATTTCAAGGAAAATACTTGTGCGACTTAAGTGAAAAATTCGAGTCGCACATAGCGGATGATAGCCTTAATAGAGCATAAACCGGTCATTTATATCGGATTTTCCTCGGAGCTCATTACTAAAGACTCCAATAATTGGGTCCGTTATTTTAGTTGGAATAACCCATTACCGGGGATGTATAGTTTTGAGATGGAAGTAGCTGATATTAGAGAGCGGGCGGGATAATATTTAGACATTGACAAATCGTTGCCCCTGTCGCCAGATTAACAGTAATTACGCGTTAAAGTTAGTTGTTCGGCTGGGAAAACACAACTTCTATTTAGCTCGCAACTGGGATATGACGAGGGGAAAAAAAATCGCATCAAGTAAATGATTATGCCGAAATTGAAATCGGCTAAAAAGAAAGGATAAAAAAAATAAAGCGCTTTAAAATTTTCCTCGCGGCTGAACGCGAGCTTTCCCACCGATTTATTAGTACAAGTTGTAGCATGTCACTAAAGAAACGAACCTTAGTATATCATATTACGCTCATTTTTCACGACGCCTTTTTAACTTTCGCTTTTTTTTCCTCCCATATTCCTATCGCAGTTTTAAGTCCTCCGTATCATATTTTTTAAAAGATTTCCGCCGTCAATTTTTTTTCGGTTCCTCCCTTTAATACATTACCGGGAAAATATTCGACGACACCAGGTAGGACGAAAGAAAAAAAATGACGAAAAAGGAAATGTGGAATCCCCCGGAAACGGTAAGACATCTATTTGAGATTCTATCGGAGGAGAAGATGATAGATATGCACCCTTCAGCCTCATCGAATTTCCAACCCCCGCCCCCATTTTCCTGTCTCCCCCTCCCCCTTCGCGGTTTTCCGGAACAGCTTAACTTTCCAAGCGGAAAACTTTTATGCAAAGTTTGATAGCACCAGAAATGAAATCGACCGAAACGTTTTATTTTTAATGTCTACCATATCATGTACTTTTATTCATTTTTTTTCTTTTTCGTCTTTCCTTGCGGAAAGTTTTGGAAAAAAAAAGGAAAGTTGTTCTTAGAAGGGAAACTGAACAAACAAATTCGTAGAATGAAAATTACTTTTTAAACGAAATCGATTTTTATTTTAAAGTTTTGCGACGCTCGAAACTGCGAAAAAAACACAATTAAGAGGCAAGAAAAATGAATTATTTTAATGCTTGAGTCCATAGGCGGAATCGCATTTTCCGGACTAAAAAAAAGTGGCAAAAGGGGCTTTTTGCTTCTTTTCCCTCTTTTTAGAAAACATTTCTTCGAGTTTTAATGTTGCACGAATTCTTGTTTTTCTTAGTTTTGGGGGGAACGCGTCAAGATTAGAGCGGCCCCAAAAAAATCGATTTCCTCCGATTTTGCTGAGTCTTAAAATAGTTACAATCTAAAAATACCCCTGGAATTTTGTAGATTTTTAAAAAAAGATTTAGAGATTGACCAAAGATTTAAGATGTTTGGCAGTAAATTTTTTTTTTTTTTTTGGTGTGGATCTCATTTTGTAGCCGTCTTTAAAGAGTACTTAGCGTTCTTTTTTTTTTTTTTTTTTGATAAAAAATAATTTTTTTGGCCATTTTGAACCATTTTAGGCCCGAAAACGCCCTTCTTATATCTCGCTTGCCCATGTAAATAAAAATTTCAAAAAATTACTGAAGACTTGCCTTTCATTATTAAAAGAAAGGGGTATATTCGATTTTTCATATAACGATTTTGAACTGTCGGTTCTATCGCAGTCGTTTCTTTCTAGAGACACAGATTTCCGAAATCCAAAACTAAAAACTCACAAAAACCCTCCCTCCTTTGTGGCTACGCCTAAGTTTGAGTTTAGCAAACTACAAAAAAAAAAAAAAAAAAAAAAAAAAGAAATTAATTAGTGTTTTGCTTACTCGAAAAAGCAGTCGCAAATGATCGGTAAACAAAACTAGCAAAAGCACTATAAAACTGCATGTAATACAAATTAGACTTAATGGCATATTCTTGTTTTCCCCTGCCCGATTTCACCCCTTTTTATTAAGCGATCCCGACTTTTTATTTTTTATTGAAAGGAATAATTCTGATAAGGCTCACGTTTGTTTCGGTATAAATTACAAGCAATTTCTGACATTAAGATAAATAATGATGCTTTATCCCCTCCCTATTTTTTTTCTTTTTTTTTGCTTTAAGATTAAACTTTTTTTACGACTTTTCATTTTTTTTTTTTTAAATGTCAGACACGTCCGAAGCTTCTTTGTTTTCGGAGGGTTGTAAATATTAGAGCAAATTTTAAATTCCGTGGATGATTTTAATTCGAGGAATATTTGGCGTTAAAGCTTCAACTCGTGCAGCCGGCCATGTGGGATTCTCTCTGGTGATTAAATGGAGGACGGGAGGAATTATTAGCCGGCACGTTGGAAAGCATTCGATCAAACATTTCAATTCCCAGGTTAACTGACGGTGGACTGACAATTTCAAACCTATTGCACGACCGATAATGCGTCATTGCAAGTTTTTGGTTTTTTTTTTTTTGTTTCAGACAAATCTGCTTTTGTTATGCGGTTTTATTACAGTTATGAAGCAAAATGATTTTTTCAGGAAAGAAAATTTATTTATCTATCTGTAAAAAGGCCAATACTCATATTTTTTTTTGTTGAGAATCACGAGTGGCTTTGATCCGACCATTTCATTTGAAAGTTCAAGGCCACTTTGGAGTTGAAATGAAGTTTAAGGTTTGGCCCCGACCAGAACAATAGAACGATTAAATTTTAACGTCTTGAAGGGACGAAAAGCGCAAGAAACCATTTCTAAGTTCTGACCATACCTTTTGGAACGTAGCCTAGATGTCTGAATGTCTGAATGCAAATTAGGAAAATGAGGCCGCCCGGAAGAAGTCGAAGATGAAGGTGATTGTAATGAAATATTTGATTGACTGTACATACCTGCAACAGATAAAAGAATAAGAATATTATTCAAACTGTGGTACCTACAAATGGGCTAAAATTTGATATGACCGGCCTAAGAAAGCAGTATGTTTTTGCAATTTACCAAAAGTATTTTGAATAGGGGACAATGTTTTACCTCGTTCAGAGCTTTAATTTTCTCCTTTTCAAAGGTTTTCTTAGTTTGTCTAATCTCTACTCCATTATCCTGACATTTTTATGATATCTCGCTTTTTTAAGTCTTCCCCATATTTAAGGCATTCGTTCCTTTACACCACCGGCCCGTTAGCCGGACAGTGGAAAATTAATATAGATTTTAAAAAAATTATACATCTTTTTGAAATTTGTTTTTTACAAATGAAAATGAGATCAAATCGCAACGAAACAGTGCCAAAAAGTTTTGTTATGTTTCAGAGGCAAAAATTCAATATTTAAAATGTATGAAAAAGGCTTCTTAAATTTGACAATTTTTTAAAATGTTTTCGCAATAAAAAAATAAAACGCCAACGTTTATTTTTTGTTGTTGAAATAGTTCCCGATTTCACCGCTAGAGCGCTGTACTGGTCTCTCGGAATGAAACTTTTTTTTTTTTTTTTTTTTTATTATTTTTTATTTATTTATTTATTGCGAAAACAATTAAAAATTATGAAACATAAGAACAATTAAATCTTGTTCATGCATTTAAAATCATGAATCTGTATCTCTGAACATAACAAAACGTTTTGTCACGGTTTCGGTGCGGTTAGTCCCCCGTTTTCATACATAAAATACTGGACTTGAAAAAAAATTTTTACGTATTTTTTTATCGTGAAAATGTCTCTACCGCCCGGCTAACCGGCCGGTGATGTAAACGAATTAATTAATGCCTTTACAATTTTCCAAGTTTTTTTCAATATTTTCCAAATAAGCAAAAAATCCAGAAACACTGAAAATTTTCAAATAATCTTTTTTGACGGAAGTTGATAGAACGCAACCTGATTTTACCTTTTTATTTTAAAAAGCCATGAATTCTTAGTAAATTTTCTTTTTCTCAGAAGATTTCGCAAGCTTTTCTTTAACGGTTTAAATGTCCGTTTTATTAAGTTTGCATAACATGCCGTTAATAAATTTTCTCGGAGTGAGCTGCAAATAATACCGTTGTTTAATTTCACCAAGCTGTGAACCAAGTAGAGTTTTCGCTTCAACATTTTTGAATTTTCACGAAAGCGTAACGGGGATACGATGTTACAGAGTTGAAAAAAACAGTTGATCGTTTTTCTCGTGTTTTCGATCGAAACTCGTAATTTCGACTTTAATTTCACTTTAGAAAGTCGAATGAAGGCTTTTTTTTTTTTTTACAGGATTTCACGCCTGAGCCGAAGGCCAGAGACGTAATTGCTCATTTATTGAAGTATAACCTACTCTTCGCTTCGATATCTAAGATTTGGGGTCGTCCATTAATTACGTAATTTCTCTTATTGAGCGGGAGGAAAATGTACACTTTCAGCCCAGAGTGGTGGGAAATAGTTTTTTATCCCTAAAAGAAAGTTTTCGTCCCGCTTGAAAAACGAAAAAGTTTGAACTTGCCCTTGTTCCAGAAATGCCTTCAATTTGAGTTTGATGACCTTCAAGGACTGTTTTCAAAATTGAAAATGAAATTTCCGTTTGTCCCAGTAAAATTGAGATGATAACCTTCAGTTTTTCCTAAAAAAAATCTTCTTAAACCTATTTGTGCTGAAGATAATTTTTCCTAAATTTTTTTTCCTAATTTTTTCCCCCTAAAACCATTTACCCTAATATATAATTTTCCTGAAATACAATTTCCTAAAACTAATTTTTCGGAAACATTTTTCCAAAACCAGTTTTTTTTAAATAATTTGAACAAAAATTTACTTCTCTAGTGCTTTTACAAATTTTAAAAGCAAAATCTCTCAATCTGACATTGATTTAATTTTTCAAGTTTGTCTTTTTAATGTTTTTATCGTTAGGATTATTTGTAATTTTTCCATTTTTTTTTTTTTAGGTAATTTTAAGCTTAATCAAATCGACATTTTCGAAAAAACATAAAAATTAAAAATTTGTTTTAGGAAAAAAAAAGTTCTAGGAAAAATTTTTTAGTAATTTTAAAATTAGGAATTTGGACTTTAGGAAAAAGAATTGTTGAAAAAATTATTTTTAGAAAAATTAAAAGTTGGAAAATTTTTTTAAGGAAAAATGATCGGGAACGATAAATGATATGTATAAACGTTTAAAAGAATGAATGAATGAAATATGTAAACCTTTTACGCATATAAAGTTGGAAGAGGCAGAAATTATTATTGTATCGCATCCATTGTCGAAAATTTGCTTTATTGTTGAGAATACGTCAGTTTCTATCACGAAGAACTTTTCAGTGATGGAAACAACAAAAGGAAAATCTAAAGTGTTTAGCTTTGCACACACACACACACTCACGCTCAAAGATGTCAATATTTGGTCGGCTCTTTTTCCTTTTCATGACCCGGGATGTTTTCGGTACAATGAGCTGTCGTGCCTTCGACAGATTATTCTCTGCACTTATGCCATTTCCCGTCGAGAAAATAACTTTTTATTCTTTCTTCTTTCCCCTTTGGAGCGAACTTTGATTGAACGCATTCTAAAAGAATTCTATTTCTTTTAACAGACTAGGTGGAAATAAAGTTAGTTACAATGGAACGACACCCGGTGATTCCGGGCCTTTTTTTTTTTTTTTTTGATGGGTCCCTTGGGTTCTAAAAAGGGAGCAAATGTTTAGTTCATCATTATTCCTGCGCTCTGGGTTTCTAATAACCGACAGATATCCCTCGTCCATCGAGGATATTTTGTCAGCCAGGGAGGGAAAAAAGTGTTGATGACGCCTTTTGAGAGAGTGTGACTCGCTGCTCCTTAAGACCTCCGTACAAAAAGTTTTAAAATGAGTTCCGTAACGATGAAATAAAAAAAGTGGATTAAAAAAAAAAAAAAAAAAAAACAGAAAAGAAAAAAGAAAGAATTTTTGAAATGAAAAACGCAAGTTCCAAACAAGAAGATATTAAAATAATAAACTTCTTCTAACTGACAAAGACAACATAAATTTGGAAAAGAGTTGTTAGGAAAATTAAGAAGCGAAATTTCATGAATAGTATCCTTGTCCCGCATCGATCAAAAGGCGAGATCCTTACTTTTTCCCGTTATATTTTCCGGGGCTTTGTGCTTCGCGACGAGAAAGTCGATTTAAGTTTCCACTTTCCCTTAACTTTCACTTTGTTTAGCAAGATACTATTTGAGCCCTTGAGATTTAGAGAAATGGAACTGAACCAAGTTAGGATTTATTTTATAAAATGTATTATAGACACTGGATGAAACGAAACTTTATTTTTATTATTTTTTTTTTTTTATTCATTATTGTGTTTTTTTTTCTTTTTTGTGGATGGTACGAGACGTTTGCTCCGAAAAAATACTACTCAGAAGTGACTTGGAACCTTGAGGAAATGGGTAAAGTCAAATGCTGACGCTATTTTTGGCTTCTGGATTAATTTCAACCCCGAGGCAATCAAGCAAAATATTGATGTACATGTTAAGAAGGCCTGTTTTGCCAGAATTGCAAAACATTTTTTTTTTTTTTTTTTTTTTTTTTTTGGAGCTGGAGAGGCAGGTATAATTTCCAGTTAAGAGCCAGTGTACTTACTGTACCACTGCACTGTACCGCTTTTGCTACATCGGTTTCAGCTTCTTGTGCTAAAAGCTTTGACTTTCAGCAAAACTCATAAGAGCAAAACTAAAAGCTTTTTCTTTTCTTACACTATATTTTTGGTTTTAGCGGTAAAAGCAAAAGCATCACGTATTAGAGTTTAAACCGGTTCGTGCTATTCATTAGAGTGCCCTTTATTTTGGCAATTTTTGAATTCCAAATAGCTTACCCCCAAAAATGGTTCTCCATGGTGTACTGATAAACCTGACTTTTTTTTTAAATTTTTTACTCGACGGGAAAGCCTGGTGACTTGGGCTTAAAGCTCCGAAAATTGCCATAAGAAAAAAAAAGTCGACAACTTAAATCACTTCCTTTCCAAGTAAAGTAAATTACTATTTCCATTTATTTAAAGTTGAAGACGAAAACAAGCTCGCTGTGATCGTTCGTTAAATTTTTTTTTTTCTTCCTCCTCCGCCGATTTTCTTTATTTGTTCATCATTTTCATTTTCACATAATTCTCCCCCCTACTTAATACACAAAATTAAGTAGATTTTTTTTTCGGATGCATTATTTACGGCGTTACTCAGCATAAATTTTCCTTTTTCCGGAAAATTAATTAAATTTTCGTTCCTTTTATTTTTTTTTCTCTTTTTTTTTAAAGGCAGAAAAGAGATTTTATATAAAATTGAAAAACAATATAAATGAAAACGAAACTAGAACAAGAAAAGAAGGAAAAAGCCGGAGAGAAGGAAGCAAGGTGCGGCAGTGAAGTAGAGAACATTATGAGTAAAATCGATAACACTTTAATTTTGAAGCATTTCGACACGATAAAATATTGCTCAACTGGTAAATGCTGATTAATTGCCCGTTCGAATCGAAATAAATCTGTTCGTCGCCACTCTTAAGAAAATTGATATTGTCATGGTTCCTCCGGAAACATCTCATTCCCTTATCGATGGTTTCCCTACGGTTTTTTAATAGCTCGAAAAAAAAAAATTAACTCTTATATTTTAAAATGCTTTTTCTTGATATTTTTTTTTATTGGATAGCTGATGTTTCTGGAGTTAAAAAAAAAGTGAAACATTAAAAAAAAAAAAAAAAAAAAAAAAAACTTTATTTTTGAGATTTTTGTGGTTAGGATTTTATTGTTCGCGGTTCTTTTTTTTGGCATTACTTTTAATGGTTGAACGTTATCCCGAATGTAAAGGACTTGTCGATTCTTCGGAAATCGATATTTTATTTGGAGTAAAACTCTTTTACAGATTTTTTTTTTAAAAATAGGGCGCCGTAAAAAATTCGACGGTGATATACTGTTACTTTTTACCGTTAATTAGAAACATCGTATTTTTATTTTTTTACTTTTTCGCGACAAAGTTGACCGACGTATTTCCGAAAGTCTAGATGAATTTTCCATCATTTGGCGTTTATGGTGAAGACTGTGGGATTATCTACCTCTTTTTTGAGGGGGGGAACGTAGTATTTGAATGATCCCTAATAACAATCCTGTTTTTTTTTTAAATTTTTGTCTTTTTAATTCTTACATCTTCACACCACTTACCCTTAGCGACCTTATTTTGAAGACCACTTACCCTTATGACCAGAATTTTGAAGGACTGTCTTGTCAATGTCAGCAACGCTAGGAGGCTCTGTCTGTCAAAACCCCTAATTTTCCTTATCGCCACTCATTAGGGTGGTCCGTATTTTACGAACTTTGGATTTTTGGTGAGCTCACTCCCTAATTTTTGTCCTTTTAATGAAAAAAGATCGCATAATTTTTTTCAGATTTCTTAGAACTTGTTTACCCGTGCCTCAAAGGGTCTGAAAATCATTATGGGTACAGCCATTCGCGCTGAATTCTTCATCTGTTTAGCTCTGTAGGGTCGTAACTGATTGAGATACGGGAATTATGACTTCATTTTTATAATCTGCATAAAAATATTGATAGGAAACAACCGTCTTCGTAAAAATAAAAAAATTAATTTTTCGGCTTCTATGGGATTTTGAAAATTTTTAGGTCCTTTGAGGAACACCTAAACGATACCTAAAAAATATTAAAAAGTTCAAGCGATGTTTTTTGATCCAAAGGAAGAAAAATCGCTGGGTGAGCTCAATAATAATCCAAACTTTGTAAAATAAGGACCACGGGAAAGCTTGCCGACTTGAGCTTAAGGATCGAAAAATTCCCATTTGAACAAAAAAAACCAATTTTTTAATGGAATCAAACAATTAAAACGGCCCACGATTAGGTTGATACTTCATTTATTCAAGCCTGATGGCCATTTCGGTTTTTTAAAAAACCATCCTCAGAGGCAATCTACAACAAGAAACGAAAAGATCAATAAACCGATAACTTTTTTATCCATAAATTTAAAAAACAAAATTTCAATTTATTAAATAAAGACTCCGGGGTCATTAACTCTTTTACAGTCTTTGATATTGCGATAAATTCAAATATTAGATAACGCGCGAGCTTAAAGTTGTCGTGATTTATGAACTGTTAATTTCTACGATTGTGCGAATTTCTTTTGACACGTCTGTTTTGTTTTTTCGCAATGACTAGGCGAATTTTTTATTTTAATTTTCGACTAGGTATTTTTGTGATTTATTCGTTTAATTTATTTAATTTAATTCTTGCAATTGTTTAAATATGTGGCTTTTTATATACCGATCTGTTTAATTTGTTTTTAATCTTATAAGTTATCGGTTTACTGATCTTTTCGTTTCTTGTTGTAGATTGCCTCTGAGGATGGTTTTTTAAAAAACCGAAATGGCCATCAGGCTTGAATAAATGAAGTATCAACCTAATCGTGGGCCGTTTTAATTGTTTGATTCCATTAATCTACACGACCCAGCCTCCATCATATCTTATAAACCAATTTTTTTTTTTTTTTTTTTTTTTTTTTTTGTGAAATAGTAGTAAATTTATCGGAAATTTTGCGTAAGTCACGAATCTGAAGTTCGTTTTTTAACATCGGTTCTGTTTTTGATCGAAAAGCCAAAATATGGTGAAAAAAGGCCATAAAATATCAACACAAGCCACAATCCACAGTTTTTGCTCATATTTTGGCTGCCAGCTCAAAAACCAAAATGTTACGTCAATATTGAAGTTCTATATTAGGAGGAAGCCTATCTTGTCAATTTTGGGTTCAGCTGAAGTTCATTTTATATTTAAGAAGAAAGGAGGACTTCACCAACTCGAACTTGAAACATTATTTGAACTGCATTTAACCGGATTTTTTTTGGTTTCGTAAACATTTGGCCCTAAGACTCCGCAAAATGCTTAGATGATGCTTACTGATTTTCTTATTTGATTTGCTTATTTTTTTTAATTGCCCCCACTCCCTTAATAACTAACGGCGGAACATAATGTTCCGCCATCAGTTATTGAAACTTGGCGCGTCATGCTCCTTTTTTTCTTTAAAAAAAGAAAAAGAAAAAAAAAAAACGATTTTGTAGTAAAAAAAAAATCCGAAACTTAAATGAATAAACATGAAAGCGATAAAAAGTAGCGTAGGGCACAGCTGACGAATTCATAAAACATCATCCTTAAAGGATTGAGTTTGAGATTTATATTTTGCGTAACACTTACAATATAAATCGTCGAAGGACTTACTCCTCTACTTCTTGGAACATGTATATATGTTCTTGTGTTACGGTTTCCCGTCCAAAACAATATCCTCTTTTTATACGGTATTCCCTCTCCGCGGCTATAAACAAAAGGGAGGAAATCACATTAGCGTTTGGGAATTTCAATATACTGCATAACATAGAATTTTGGATATTTTGGGAAATACGGGGAGTTTGAATGATATTTGTTTTCTCTCGGAAAATTTTCGAATAGTATATTCCGATTTTGGAACTAGTTAACAAACGGAACTAGGCTCGAGGCGCTTCTGTCTTTCAACAAAGTACATATTGACAACTTGACTTAGTTGGCAGTTTGTATTCTGATAAAATTTTCCTGTTGCATAACAAAGGTAAGCCCGTGTATGAAAACCGAAACAACAGGATGAAATTCCGGGGACGATTCATAAGCAGTTTTTTTTTCCGCACCGATTGAATTTCATTTCATATTCCTTAACATTATAAAATTTTGATATTTAGTCACGCTAAAATGATATCATTTGAGCTAAATCATCAAAATGAACGAGAAGTAAACCAAAAATTGTTTCTTCACATTTCAAATTTTTTAATTAGGCTCAAGGAGAGAATTATATTAAATGGCAATGCCCGGGGGGCCGAAGAAATGCTCGGGGAGTTCAGATAGTAGAGGCCCGTACGAAAAAAAGATGCATAAATTATACAGAAATTGGACATACATAAAAATTTCATAACATAAATTATGTAGTAAGAACTAAACTTTTTTAACCGAAAAAAAATTTTTCATTTTCCGATATAACTCGTATATATATTTCAGGGGGTGAAATTAGCTAAATTGACCGTTTTTGTTCTAATGTTTAGCTTATGGGAGCGAAAGAATGTTTCTGTTTCTGTTTCCGTTTCTGTGCTTACATAAGCTAAGCATAGGCGCTCCAAAAACGTTTCTACCCCCTGATAAATTTTGCATAAATAATTATGCATATTTACTCATATCATGCATGTTAATGCATATTTATGCATATTAGGCATAATTATGCACATTAGGCATAATTATGCATAGGGGCTGTACAAGTATTACGTAAGCACCTTAGGGGGGGGGGGAGGGGGTCCTTCAGATGCTTACGCCAATGTTAAACCTCCATAAGAGGAAGCCTATTTTTGCTTATTGGGGGGGGGGGGAGGGGATCAAAAATCACCAAAATCATGCTTACGTGATACTTGTACACCCCCATATAAAAATAAAAAGTTAAATAACCAATGACATTGGTAAACGATTTAAAAATGCGTAACATTTTCTTTATGATTTAAACAAATTATGGTTGTAAAAATTATTCATGTTCAAATTTTTGCTTATACGATACAAAAATAATGCATATGTATGCTTATATTATGTGCGCAAATATTTATTTCTGTGCTTTGCGCGCCTGAAAAAAGCAGCAGCGTATCGATGCCGAAAGAACGGAGACGGGGAGACAAGACAAGAAAATGTTTTAGATGTCAAATGGACTCAAGAGAAATATTACAATAAGCTTGTGTGCGGTTTAGAAGACCATTCACAAGTTTTATGGACCGGAGAAGAAGACTCGTAAGGTCGTAGTTTTAGTTACTATATTCAGTAATAATATTTTATATCGTGTACTTTGCACTGGATTTTCCTCTCTTAGCACCCATTGCAAAATGTATGTTCGGGATTCTCCGTGGGGTATCATTTCGTATTTTTTTATTTGTTTTTACTACACTTCGGCCTTTATTTTTATTTTTTTTTTTTTTTCTTCTTTTGGTTTTGGTTTTGCTTTTGTTTCTTCCTCCTGTTATTTTTAAGGCACGGGAGTCTAAAAATGTTTTCATTTGCCTTGAAAAACGACAGTCAAAATACATTCTGTCAAGTACATCTCAGTTTTGAGACACAACATCCCAAGAAAACTCCTTTTTTCCAGCTAATGAATAATTCACAAGATATAATATTCCACAACTGTAAATTGAATTCATATTTAGGATTTTTCGTTTTAAAAAGATCTCCCTCCCCGTGCCTCGTGAGCGGGGAACGGGGTGCTTCTTAAAAAGATAAAAGATTTCTTAGAAATTGAATGGAAGATAAATAAACACGATTTCGTTGTAGCTGTTGCCTGCTTGCTTCCTTGCTTACTTGCTGCTTGCTTATGTGTTCGGTGCCGTTATAATAGATCTCGCGGCATCCCCGATTTGCTTTAGGTAAAAGTGGGAAAGAAGGAAAAGCAAGTAGAGATAGAGAGGTAAATAATAATCTTCTCGGGAAAATAACCGAAGCTTGAAAAAAGCAGCAAAAATGCTGATGAAAACTTTGGCCTGGGTGATAGACATTTCGAGTATATGGGGAAAATGTAATATTTTGCATCTTCCTTCTATATCGCGCTTCTTTGATTTTTTATTTCATTTTTTTTTTCTCTCCTCGGCAATTGGTTTTTTTCTCTCCCGGGAGAGATTTAGAAAAACTCGTGTCGCATGAACAAAACAATAGGATAAAAAAAAAGTGTATTTTCGAGCCGACTGCTCCAGACTTTGCGGCGGGTAAATCTTTATAAAAAGTGGAAGGGGATGAAAAATCCCCGATAATAAAAGATTCCTAATGTTTTAAATTGCTTGGAAATGATTTTGGGTCGGCTGACCACAGTGGCGGGGTAAGCAATAATGTGCCTCAGTCTGAAATTTTTCAAAATCCCTCGATCTCTTATTAACATTAAAAAGAAAAAAACTTGTTAGGTACACAGCAGCAATGGGTACTGGGATACGTACCGAGTTTTTCTTATTTCGGAATCGCAAACCAAAGATGAAACGATCTGCAACGGAAAAAACAAATGAAAGCCTGAGTGAATCTTGCAAAACCTGAAACAGATACATGTTTCGTGCACGTTCCTTACCACCGGGAGGAAGATAGAAGGTGTAAGGCTTAAATGACATTAAGAACATTACGAAATCATCGAGCTTTCCGCGTCTTCAAAGACCCTACAATAGAGGCTCAAATTAAAATTAAATCTTGCATTAACTAAAATCAAGATCTCAAGAAGGCGACACTAGAAGAACGTTTAATTGTTTTCAAACCGTGTTGCCATATTATTAAGAGCGTAGCTTTTAAGTTCGTATTTTCTTGGAAAATTAGATTGCGTAGCGGTTGCGCAACGACGATTTTCGAAACGGAAAACGTTTGAAATATTTTTCTTTTTTCTTCCGAGGCGCCATTTAAACGTTTCTCCACGACTTTTCCCATTTTACAAAATGCAGAAAAAAAATAAAAGAAAAAAAAATGAAGCCGTGATCGCTGCCGTTATGCGATGACACCAGAGTTTTTTTTTTCTTCTTTCCGCGGAATTCTCTCCTCTTATTTTTCCACGATCGTTTCAATTTTTTTTTCTTCGTTTTTTTTTATTCTGCACTTAAACGTCAAAAACAGATTTCCTTGTAAAATAATAAAATTCCTTGTGGAGAGACTTTAGCCGTGAAAATTTAGTGTTTAAAAAAAATGACGATGATGTTGGTTGGTACGTCAAACATCTCGTTATGTTAGCTATCAATTTTTATTTACTCACTTTGAGAGTTTTCCTGTTGCTTTTTACAGCTTTAATAAAACCCAGTCGCGGAAATTTTATGAAATTTCGGAATTTTTTTTTTTCTCCCAGATTTTTTTTCTTACCACTTTCTTCCTTTTGATCGCGAATAAATTAGTTAAAATGTATTGCAGCAAATTTTAAAGGTGTTTCGGTTTTCGTCGTAAAAACCGAAACAAACGATTTCTAATGAAAAGAAAAAGGAAAAACAGAGTGAGAAGCTCAAGTATGGAATCGTGTATAGTTGGGAAGCTCGTATTGCGCTATTTGGAAATTAAACTCTAAAATCGAATTTCAAGAGCATAAATTGGGAATCTGGAGGTATTTGGATATAAAATCCGGCATGCGCCGCTCAAACTCTCACATTATACCAGCAGTAAGCTCAAAACCCACATTTCACTCATATTTACAAAGTACAGGAGCCCGGGGCAAGTTAAACTAATTTAATGAACGATTTCTCCCAATCTTCTGGGACAACGCAAAAAAATTGGTCGTCGAATGTTACCAATCTTATATCTCAAACGTTTCGTGAAAACCTACGAAAAATTGAATATAACGAGCGAGAAAGTTACCAACTTGCCCCGGTTTCGAAAAATGTTAATCGTATGACTGATCACGTGACTTGCAAATCGAAGATGGCGATGGGCACGTCCATCACTGCCTTGCCGTTACGGCAGAATCCACTGATTGTTGACTTCCGTGATGCGAAATACTAATAATTTCTGCTAGTTTTAGCTTTTTACACACTTCTAGAAGCTTCTAGAAAAAGGCGAAAAAAAAAAAATTCCAGGTAGGGAAATTGATGGGAAATCCTGACTGCATTCCGCTAACTTCGGTTCGGAAAATATCTAGACTAGAAATGATAAACAGAAAATCCTGCTTCGAAAATTCCTGGGGATTTGCAATCTTTAAATACAAACCGATATGCAAGTTGAAGGCGTCATAACCTGCCCATCAAAATATAAAGCGGTTCGCGTCGAACTGCTCTTGAGATCACGTACAAATCCAATATCTCTTTTGTAATTTAAGATGCTTCAGGAAAAGAAAAAAGAAAAATCTTCTCGAGTGGAAGTTCTTGGAGAAGTTATAACCACCTTCAATTTTGAAGCTCTTTATCTTTTTTTTTTTTTTTTTTTTTTTTTTAGTTTTAACCAAGTCTAAAAGTAATTATTTCGTTACTCTCGAAATAAAATGTCTAAAAAGCAATTCTCAAACGGTTATTCCAAGCACGATTTTTACAGTCTGATGTTTATGGTTTTCCAACATCGGAATCCGCTTATTTACGGTAAAGTTTTTCATCGCCCCCCAGGTCACTTAATTTTCGCATATCCGAAACCAAGCAAATGATTAAATCTCCAGCTTTGCTTTTAAAAATACAGAAAAAACTAATTTTGTTAAAATACAGTCATATAATTTTTTTTTTTTTTTTGGATAAAAATGAATTTTTTTTATTCATTCTTTTTAGATTTTATGAATCATCCGTTGAAGAGGAATGAATAGAATATCTTGTAGTCAACGCATGTAGATTTCGTTTGCATAAGAAATTTGGTATTCCTAAAGGGGATCACAACAAGGGAATATTTAATAAATACATGGTTTTCCAGTATTCTATCAAACTCTAAATTTAAATAATTCGTTTTTCCCTTTAGAAATAAAATCAGAGGCGTATTTAAAGTTTTCTTGTTTATCTTTTGTTGTTCCGTTTGTTACGATTCATTTCAAAAAACAGCGAGGGGGTGAGGCGAGGACAGAAGACTCCTTCCTTAGTCCAATTTTATTCAATTTCTTTCATTTGGCATTTAAGGGACAAGAGTTCTTTCGCACAGTGGTCGCTAGTCAAGAGAAAAGCGGACGTAATTCTCATCTCAAGCGTAGGTAAAAGCTATAAAAAGGATCTAGGCGTCAAAAGCTTTGGTTTTCTGCGTAGCTTTAAAATCACTTGCCCATATTGAAAAATTCATCATGGCGGATCCAATATGGTGGGTGAGATTTCGAATTTGGCATTGATTTTCATGAAGATGTACATCTATGGGTTTTCGGGGTAGCTGAATACGAATCTGATACCACTTTCTGCAAAGATGGCGGAGTTAATATGGCGACTTTTATCCGCACTTGGTGAAGTTCACCGAGGTTCGTAAAAATTAGTATATAGCGGTTTTCAAGGTCGCTGATTTTCAAATTTAAATATTTTAAGCCATGTGTTTTGCCCTACTAGGTCTGGCGTATAGAATTCGAAACCAAAAATATTTACAATGACGATTAGCTCTTGTGAACGCTTAATCAATGCCAATTCAATTGCAAAAATTTTCGAGGTTACTAACTCACACCTGTGACTTAAGGTTTACCAATAAATCTTCGCGTCTCGTTGTAAAATTACTAAATTAAAATCCTGCAAAATTTTTTCAACAACATCTATCTTTCGCAAGAGACATGTCGCTCTAACTTTCTCGAAAACCTCGCTAAATTTGTTTATCGCAAAGCATAAGTTAAACTTAATTCCTTAGTTCCTCCTTCTTCCATTTTCATGAATTATTTCCCCTTCCAGCGGATAAAAACATTTCATTTTTTCTATTTTTTTAATGACTTACGACTCCCGAAAAGGTAAAAGGCTGGAAGGAATACATTAACGCAAACTTACAAAGTAGTTTTTTTTTTTTATCTTCCCAAGTTTTTTTTGCAAAAAAAAGCACTCAAAAAAGATCTATTTACGTTTTTTTAAATTGCTTTTTAAGAAAAATAATTCCGCGCTCGCCTCGCGATATTAATTTCAATTGTCGAAAAAAAAAAAACGTGAATCGAGAGCAAAATAAAAAGAACGAAAGAAAAAATAAATAAATCCGTAACCACTTTTGATGATAACCTCGCGCGGTTGGGAAAAAAACACAAACACACAAAAAAGAGGAAAAGAAACGAAATGTGCAGAGATCAAATTTAAATTAAACCAGAGTCGATGTAAATCCTGAGGATTAATTCATTATTAAAAATTTATTTTACATCCATAGCAATTCAAAACGTTCTCATCCTTTTTTTTTTTACGTTTTTTCAACTGGATTAATTTAAACGAGGCAAAAAAAAGTAAGATTTTTTTTAATGGATAGGTTTCGGGATTCAGCGGTTTAAATGTGCTTACTGACCCAGTGCACTAATTATGAAGTCTGGATAAGGGTGGTCCGTCCGTCCTGCGTTGGACCTTGATAACACTTTAGTCCCTAATTATTATTTGGCCAAACTCAATATTGAATATTAACTTCATATTAATGTTAACTTAATTTTGCAAATAAAAGTACAATTATAACTAGCATATTTATCAAAAACTTTTTTTGATCTATATTGTTAAATAGGAATATTATTTATTATTTTTTTTTACATGCTAGTTAGCTTTCAAAATCAAGTTAATATTAAATTAATATTTTAACTTAATATTAACTTGGTAGTATGTTAATATTAGGGTAATATTAAGTTAATATTAAGTTAACATATTAACTTAATATTAATTTAAGATTAACATAATACTAACTTAATATAAACTTAACAGAACGTTTATATTAGGTTAGTATAAAGTTAATATTAAGTTAATACTAAGTTAGTATTTAGTTTGTGTTAATACCGTATTAAGGTATAATATTACTATAATACCGTATTAAGATTATACTTCATATTAATATCATACGTCAGAAATCAACTTGTCGATGATTCGTCGCCGTAAAAAATACACGGTTATGAGTCATCAATAAATCGCTTGACCTCTGAAGTACGGGATAGGCCTGAATATTAACTTTATATTTAGTATATTAACTAATTATATGTATAATTAATAGCTTATATAATGAGTTTTTCGGGACAAATCTCACATTTCTTTTTGCCTGAAAAAAGCTACAATATTGATATGATAGGTCCCTTACCAATTTTGGGGAAACGAAATCGATTTATAATCACTTAGTTCCGATTGGCTTTTATGATCTCTAATCAAAGTTATTTCAGTTGGAAATATGTGAACGTCCACATGAAAACCTGCCTTCTGGGGAATGGCGGAGAACGTTTTGTTTGTAAACAATGTGTTTCTTTATAAGTTAAACTTCCACAGCCTTCTAAGTACCATTCCCCAGAAGGCAGTTTTTCATGTGGACGTCCACATATTTACGTTTTTCTATAATTCTAATTACAAGTACCGAGGCCTATTGTTGTTAAATCTACTTTATTTCTCTGGCGAACAGTTCGGTTCTAAATCTGATTTTATACTTTTATTCGGTTTGTTTCTGATTTCTCCGTTTCAGGAGAGCGCGCGCAGACTGTAAGCCTGATCCTTCTCTACTGTCAAAAATATGTTTCCGGTTAACAGCAGCGCGGATAATTCTCTTTTCTCACGCATAACTCGCATAAATTTATTTTCAGAGTGCAAATCTTCGGAAATCGAAGTTTAAATCGAATGTCAATCCATAAAGCCAAAAGAGATGAATTTGTATTTCGCGTATGGACGAAAGGATAATAAGAATTTAATGCCAATAAATAATACCGAAGACGAACACTTTTTTTTTATGCGTCGTTTTATATCTATAAAACAAGCTGAGAAATCCGACGTGTTGTCTGCATAGCTTCCATAAATCAATCACAATCGATAGCTTCCTAATATCCCCGGCCCAAGAGGAATGTTTTTTCTTATTTTTTCGATTTTTCGCTTTTCTTTTTTTGTTTTACCATTTAAACTTTTGGGATGTGATGTTTAAAGCGAAACGGTGCTGCGTTGAACTCTTAAACTGATCATATTTTTTTCCACGAAAAAATAAAATATCCTGCTAGCTGAAATGGCCTACTCTTTGTTTTCTTTCTTTGCTGTCATGAGTCCCCTATTTCCTTTAGTTGAGAAAGTTAGAAAAGGTGTGCAATATCAAGTGGAAGATTTCTTCCTATATGCAGAAAACTCGCAGCTTTGAAACTGTAAACGTGTTCGGCTTTTCTATTTTCGTGAATTTTGAACTTTCTGCTTCGCGCTCGAAATATCCGTTAGTTAGTTCTTCCTCTTCATCCCTTTGCCCTGGAGCCGAGGTAATGTTACCGATCCACAGTTCGGTCAAGGCCGGGGGTTTCAAACCACTTCTTAGGACATAGGAACACAGCTTTCCCAATATCTCACAAAGGACTGACCTTCCCTTTTTTTCCCACCTGGCTACGGGCCTGCATTTTTCCTATGATCTTCTTTTTTATTGTAATATTTTCATAAAATAAGTAAATAAATAAACAGAAAACGCAATATTTGAACATGTTGAGAACCTGCGAAGAAAAGATAAATGTTATTGTTGGAGCTGAATGCAGAGGAATGCTATATAATTTTCGGGGCAGTCATAAATTCCTGAACGCTGAAAAGTTATCTGCATCAGAGATAGTGAATTGAATCTGCTCTAATTCAGGAATATTTCCCTTCCCCCGAAAAAACGAAAAATCCCCGGCGACAAACAGAAAATTTATTTTCTTTCTTTTTGATTAAAAATGCGGAAAAATGTATTCTCTTTAAAACAAAAATATGAGATGGGAAAATCCTTTTTCTGCATCTTTTCCCAACTCCGACCTTTATAATATATGTCAAAACGGTTTTTTTTTTTTTTTTTTTTTTTTTTTCGTAAATCAAAAAGTGAAAATTTCGGTTGTTCGCCGAAGAAAAAAAAAATACTTTAGATTTTTTTTTCGATCGAAGAGTGTACTAAACGACAGGTTTTTACAGTCATCGATCTCCGGGAAAAATTTTAAGATGATTTTTTTTTCTTCTTCTTTTCTTTTCTTTGTAGAACGACCTTTTGACGATTTACCAAGTAAAATTTACATGTAAATCAACCGGTTACAAGAGACTTTGAGAATTTTATGGCCTTTTTGCTGACCCATAAAAGGAGATGTTTGCGTTTGTCTAAGCGATTCTTTCCTGAAACTCGAGTGCCTTTTCCTTCGTCTTAAGACGTTTTATAGCTCCGGGGGAGAAGAAACAACGAACGGCAAAGTTTTGTTTGTCGACTGATTTTATTTATTTTTCCCTTAAAAACTCATGAAAGAGAGAAAAATAATAACACATAAAATTCTGTGAAGCAAGATTAACAGCAGAAGCTCACTGACAATTTTTTTTGTTTCATTTTTTTTAAAGGATAGAATCACTGAAGACGATAAAAGAAGAACTTTTAATCCTTTTTTGAAGTAAACATTCGAAGTGACTCACACGAGAGATGTTCAAATTTTATTTTTGATCTTCAGCCAGCTCTGATTTTTCGATCGAAGTAAAATTTTGTTGATTTTAAGGGAGTTCGTTCTCGCAATTCCTGAGGAGAAGAACCGATTGCTCGCACGCTAAGTTTGGAATTCTTATGTGAATCTTTATTTGCCGAAATTTTTTGAAAAATCTTTATCATCAAAAGCTCATTAAAAAAAAAAAAAAAAAAAAAAAAATTCCCCGGCCTTATACCCTTTTGGCTTGGCTACGGTGCTGGAAAAAAAAGAAACGTTACGAAAGAGGATTCATGTCAACTTGTCCCTTTCCGTATTTTGTCCACCATAATCATGTTACGGCTCATTAATCCACTTTCTTCCTGTAAGCCTCTCTCCCCCTATATGCCGTTTAACTCTTCTTATCGGGAAAAAACTGGCCTCCTTTCGCATCGTTTTCATGCGCGGAATATTTCATTTTCTGACTTTATGGTTTGTAGTATCATTTCTCATTTGGAATCGGATTAATGATCGTTTCATTACCAAATCGCTCCAGTTTTTGTTTCCAGTCATAAATTTAAAATTATAAATGGGTGGCGACCAGAACGTATCGGAGAGAACAAAAATTGTCTGGGAAATATTTTTAGACCGATCGCTTTTTTTTTTTTTTTTAGATTAAAGATAGTGCTGTTGGATGTATGGCGCAATATACTTTTTAGATTCTTTTTTTCGAGAGAATTCCTCTCTTATCAGGCGGCTTTTGAAAAAAAAGGAGTTTCAAAAAATCCGGAAAATGGAACTTTTGGATGTGTGCCACTATGAAATCAAGATGATTCAAGAACAAAAGGGGCGTACTAGCTTTCTCCTTCCATTATCGTATTTTCCGTTTAAAGCTAAATAAGGGACGTATATATGGCAAATAGCTGAAATGATCTTTTCGCTTAGGGAACTTATGTTCGAATTTCCCTTTTTAGTTTCGTAATTTTGTCTAACGAAAACCTATCACCGAAAGCGCTCCTAGAAAATAGCACTTTAAAAATAGTGATTAAAAAGTTAATGTTTTTACCTGAATTTAAGCTAAAAAAAAATATTGGATGCTACTTTTTCTTTTCTTTTTTATTTATTGAACATCATATCATCAACATCATGAACATCATAAAGTAACAATTGAAGAGGATAAATATACCGTATCATATCAAGCGATAATGGACTAATGTCCATTTTTTTTAAAAAGTAATTGTTTGGTATCAATGCATTCCTCAGGACGTCTTCCGGTACGGAAGCCCGGAAGGGTCTAGCATCTGTTTTTTTTTATTGCTTGTTCCGGAACAAATCATACCTGTTCCGGAACAAGCAACGCAACATTTAATAAGTAAATTGCCTGTTCCAGAACAGACAATTTTTTATCGATTGCCTGTACTGGAACTGCCGATTTTAAATTATTGTTTGTTCCGGAACAAACAATTTAATTATTAAACGCTGTCAGTTTCAGAACTAACATTGCTTGTTCCGGAGCAGACAAGGAATAAAAAATTGTCTTTTCTGGAACAAGAATATTTTTTTTGGAACTGACAGCGTTTAATAATTAAGTAGTTTGTTCTAAAACAGACAATTTTTTATTCATTGTCTGTTCCATAACAGGCCATTTTTTTATTAAACGTTGCGTTGTTTGTTCGGGAACAGACATTGCCTGTTCCGGGACAAGCATTCCGAGCAACCAAAACGTCGAAGAAACATCGAAGCAAAACGTGTCAGTTCTGGATCAGACGATGTTTGTTCCAGAATAAACAAGAAAAAAAAAAAAAAAAAAAAGAAACAGATACTTATTGATTCTTTAGTGCATCCGTACCAAAGCTTTCATCCATTAAAAATTAAAGAAAACAAAAGATTTTTTTACATTTTTTCGCTTTGTTTTTATCGCCACTTTTTCGAATTTACAAAAAACGGACGTACGCCCATATCGCTTGACGCGGCAGAAATAGCAATTTATTTAAAAATTGCACTTTGGGGCATCTAATTAAATGTATAAAATAATACTAGAACAAGTATTTTTAAGGGAATGGTATTAGTGTGGAAATAATCACTTTGAGCGACTTGAAGGAAAATATTATTGAGAGAGAAAATAAATTATTTGCAAATGCAAATGTAGGGAGACTCGTTTTGCAGAAGGTTATACCTTGCATCACTCTCATCAAACCAGAGCATTCTGGTTTTCCAAAGACGACGAGTTTTCGTTCTGCACATGCACCATTAACTTAAGACAATCATGGGAAAATGTTTATTTGCTGATTTATTTTTGTCAAGAGTTGGAACAGGTTATATTTACATGAAGAAACTTTTCCGAGTACCGGAAAAAAATGAATCAGTCTATTTATCTCAACGTAAACAATTTGGTAAATGCAATTTTGGACCATGGGAAATCGTTTTGTCCGGTCAGGGGTCCGCCAAAAGTTCTTTTTTGCTCTTGAATTTGCTCGATCCTTCGTTTTACAAAAACGTTTCGCCATTTCAAAAAATGGAGCTTTTCAAATGATGGTTTAATAAAAAGCAAAACATTTTTGAGAAAAAAATAAGCTGAAAAAAGTAGCATTAGCTTTGGCTCTCATAGAGCGCAAGAAAAAAAAATTGGCAGAATGTGAAGTATTTTGACTAATAAAAGGACGGACTCCCTTTTGCTTTTAAGGAGGAAACTCTCAAAATCACCAGTTCGTACACTTTACCCCTGTGAAGAAGTTGTTAAGGACGCCATATTCCTCGAAAGCTATAAATGTGGGAAAAAAAAGTCGAAGGAGCAGATAAAAACCGATGATTCCAAAAGAAAATTTCCACTTAGACTACAAAAAAGTGCATTATAGGAAGTAAATAACGAACTAAATTTATACCTCTGCAGGGACTCGAGAGGTGGTAAAGGCCACAGGGGTTGTTTTCATCAATAATATGCTGTGATACATGCTTTCAACCGCATCTGAGCTTACAGGAACATCAAAACAAAAAAAAAGTTTTTCTTTTTATATTTTCGAGAAAAAAAAAATCCACTTGAAAACAAAATAAAAAAGTTTTTAAGTTTTTTTTTTTTCTTCCAATTTTCTTTCACCGCGCATTACTCCATTGTAAGTAAAATGTAGTAGTGCTCGATACCCCTTTAGTGTCATTCCTAAGTTCAGTGTTGCGTATCTTTTTGTAATTACCCATCGTTAGTTCTGACCATTGAGCATGGGGGTTAATTAGTTTTCGTTTCTTTTCAGAAAATCTTTGCTTTGCTTAAAAGATCAAGAAGGAAAGGGAAAAAGAAAAAAAATAAAATAAAATCCCCGAGAGGTTTAGACTTTTTGAATAAGAAGAGGGGAGGCGATTTCAATATTGTAAAGCCTGAAATGTAATAACGCGAGTAAAGATTGAAGGGAAACGAAATTTACATCTGTTCTAGATGAAATACGTGACTTTTGAAAGAGGACCAACCTCAAAGTCTCTTGACCTGGACCTGGCTCTTCTTTTGCTTTTGCTCTCTCTGATACTTTAACTCGGATCGTCATATTCGAATTAATCCCCCTATTTCCCTTTGGGCCACCTTTCACCGGGGATCAAGTCAGTGGCGTCTCCCGACTTTGGTAATCCTCCGGATTCAAAATTTAATTAATTTGTCTTACCTCGGTAAAGGATCAATTATAAGGATCGTGAACGGCTGCAGGGAAGCAATTCGTCCGGTTTCCTACCGTTTTCTCTCTTTTTTTTTCTTTCGTTTATTAGGCGACATCGCTTTAAACGGAAAGAACGTAATGACTTGGGAGTTTTTAGGCCTCCTTGCTTCTTTTTTTTTTCTTAAAGTGAGTTATAGTCTAACCTTCAACTTGAAAAATTACCTCAATTTTTTTCCCTCATTTTTCTTCTTTATTTTATACTCATTTAAAATATAACAAAAAAGAAGTCGGGAAATGTCCGAATCGTAAAAGACTATTAGATTTGAATCGAATCGAAAATTGAGTTATCAAGACTTTTTAATAACGGTAAAGAACTTTTAAAGAAATGGAATGGAGCGTTTTATTGGATATTGAAAAATATTCGAATATTAAACGCAACTGAAATTACCAAAGTTTTTTTTTTTTTTTTTTTTTTTTTTTTCTCTTTACTGCGAATCCAATATAGATAGGCGCTAAAGTATCGTGATCGAGACAAAACTCTTTTATTTTGAGTAAAAACCCGGTTTCTACCTTCTTCAGAAATAATGCTGTCGGAATTCGGAATTCGACGATCGGAAATAATATTTTTCGGAAATCGGAAAAAAAACCATGCGGACATAAACTATCCATTCAAACAAATCCTGGATATATAAAAATAAATAAAACCCGGTTTTTACTCATTTCACGATATCGATAGTCTCCCTATTTTATTCTTTCGTAAAAGAGAAGAGGGTTCGATTCTAGAAGAAAAATATGGCGAGCTGCCTAAATTGAACGTATTAAATATTTTTGAAAAAATAGCCTCCTTTGAATATTTTTTGAGTGCATTGCCCTATAATGCTTGTTTGATAAGTAGCCGATTCTACTAAAAAGTAAAGTACTTTTGTTTACCAAAAAAAAAAAAAAAAAAAAAAAATGAATTTGTTTGAATGGATAGTTTATGTCTGCATGGTTTTTTTCCGATTTCCGAAAAATATCATTTCCGATTGTCAAATTCCGAATTCCGACAGCATTATTTCCGAAGAAGGTAGAAATTGAGTTTTGACGATTAATACTATCATATTCATTTACTTAAATTAATTTGCAGCGGATAATGAAAGAGATAATCACAGTATAATGATATCGCCAATAATTTATATAATGATGCGTGCATAAAATATATCAATCTCTCTTATTAGCAAACGAAAAAATATCCGAAATATCGATGTTTAAGCAATTCACCGTGTAAGCTAAGTATTTGGCAATACATCAACGTCATTCATTTTAAACATCTTTGTAAAAAAAATAAGATTTTTTACTCGTTTAGAATTTTTTACTCTTTTAGGACTCCTTTTCCCTTTTAGGGCTTTTATGAACATAAAAAGCAATAATACCTTTGTCAAAAAAAAAAAAAAAAAAAAAAAAAAAAAAAAAAAAAAAAAGCATTCCCTTGGGCAGATTTTGCTTGGCCTTCGTCTTTCTCTTCTGCTGCTCTTCACTCTTCAGGTTAAGGTTGGCCAATAACGGAAAATGGGTGATAGTATCTCGCTGGCCATGGAGGAGGCGGATATGTTTGAGTAATTTTTACCTGGTGAAAGATCGGTCAAAGAAACAAAACTGAACTAAAAATGCTTTTTGTCGCTGCGCCAGGCCCGTAGCCAGCCTGAGAAACATAGGGGGGCACGAGACATTCAAAGGGGGGCTCCAAATGGCCCCTTATAACATGGAAGATAGGGAAAATACATGGGCCAAGTCAAATTTACAGGGGGGCTCAAGCTTTTCCATAGGGGGGCTGAGCCACCCTATGCCCCCCGCTGGCTACGGGCCTGCGCTGCGCCTTAAAAAGGTTCAGTTCAAATGCTTCTTCAGAAGGTAAACATAAAAAAATTTTTTAAACTGAACCTTTTCAAGAGGCAACGACTTTTCTTGATAAAAAGGAATTATTACATTTTCGGCGAAAAAATTAATTGCTAATTTTCCTGAAATTTAGCAACACTCTGGTAGTCATATTCGTCTCGAAAACCCTAGAGTATATTCGTTGACCAATAGGGTAAGAAGAATGGTCAAAAATAAGTTGTAACCTATATGAGGACTACACGGGAATATCTTTAGATGCTCACAATGGCGGTTCGCTTGTTTTGTTTTTTGAACGACGTATTTATTTACATTTTTCGGAATCAAAACAATCCAACCGCCATCTTCGACATCTATGGATGTTACCGTGCAGTCGTCATATCGCCCTGAGCAACTCGTAATGGTGTATAATTTCTTTCATAAAATTTATTTAGTTTTACCATAAAATTAAAATATTTTCCGTGAAAGATCAAAATCGGAAAACTTTTGTGTGTTTCAACATCCACACAATTGTTTTATACGACTACTTTACAAATTTCCCGTTTCTGATTCTAACGTGAAACTTATACTAATTTCTGACTCTATGATCGATAAAACTAATCCCATCCCTATTTTTTGTAAAAAAAAGAAAAATTCAAAATGAAAGAAATGTAATATTGAAATAGTAAGAAAATGCAAAAAAAGAAATGTGACTTGTCGATAAAATGAAAAGTCTCAGACTTAATCACTCAAAATATGGAAAAAGAAAATCATTTTTCGAAAAGGATCGAATGAAGGGAGCGAAAAGATATTTTAAACTATTTCAAAGACGAAAACGTGAGACGTTTCAGCACAGGAAACAATGAGAAACTATAAACAAAGAACCGAGGAAATTATAATGTTAGCAACATAGAAACGGTCGTAATCAAGGAAATGTAGAATAATACGGACTGGAGTGTTACTTAAATAGATACCAAAAGCATATTCATATGATTCTCGAAATTCGGATGAAAACCTTAAATAGGATTCTGATATTCCGGTCTTTGTCAAAATTTCTAAATGTTCCCGCAAAATAGAAGATTCGAAAACAAGGTTCCGTATGTACGGAACACGGCGTGCCTCAACCAACTTTTTATTCGACAAAAATGACGACGAAAATTGAGTTCAGGGCTTGGTTAGGGACCATGCCAGGACTAAAAAACCGTTCGAATGAAAATCCTAGCTGATCATCTAAACGAGATATCTCCATATTCAGTTCGCCGCATCGCGCTTTGCATATTACATGGTGATTTCAAACTATAAAACTACATCTGGTTTTGTCGCTCCATGAAATTTAGCTTTCTTTTAGTGTAAAATTATAAGATAGTTAAAAAAAAAATTTTTTTTTAAAGTCTGGAGGTCGTTTATAGCCTAAATAGTCGTTTATTTTAGGCAGGGCTTTAAATCGTTATAAGAGCTTTTCGGACAACATTTTTACTGTCGAAAATACTATGAACTTAAGTTTTTAAGGTCGTAGAACACGAATACAACCCGTTCGATTTTGTACGAGCAACGCAGAGGCAGTCAGATGCCCATTATCGCTTTTAGCACCGATTTTTTTGTCGAAAATTATTAGATTATTCTGAATTTCGCAACAATGTCGATTCCTATTCTCTGGAAAATGACTGTGACATACTTTTAAGATGTCCTAAAGTCAGTTTTGGGAATTATATTGACCGCCACGAGTTTAGAAGAGTCACAAAAATTGAAATAAAGAAGGAATTTTAAGAAAAAATGCTCATTCGTGGCAAAAAAAGTGACTTACGGCATTTACAGGATGGTTGAAAAAAATTGCAGCCAGCGTAAACTTACTTTAGAATATTCTAAAACGGTTTATAGTTTATTTTGACATCCATAAAACGCAAAACAATCGTGGAGATTTAAATAATCGACGAATTTTACGGAAAAAAATCTTACTTTGAAACAAAAAATGGCTTCTGGTGTTTTCAGGATTGATAAAAAAGATTGAAGCCGTCCTAAATTTACTTTATTACATCCTAAAAGCATATTACTGCCATTCCCCCGAGAATAGGAATCGACATTGTTGCGAAATTCAGAATAATCTAATAATTTTCGACAAAAAAATCGGTGCTAAAAGCGATAATGGGCATCTGACTGCCTCTGCGTTGCTCGTACAAAATCGAACGGGTTGTATTCGTGTTCTACGACCTTAAAAACTTAAGTTCATAGTATTTTCGACAGTAAAAATGTTGTCCGAAAAGCTCTTATAACGATTTAAAGCCCTGCCTAAAATAAACGACTATTTAGGCTATAAACGACCTCCAGACTTTAAAAAAAATTTTTTTTTTAACTATCTTATAATTTTACACTAAAAGAAAGCTAAATTTCATGGAGCGACAAAACCAGATGTAGTTTTATAGTTTGAAATCACCATGTAATATGCAAAGCGCGATGCGGCGAACTGAATATGGAGATATCTCGTTTAGATGATCAGCTAGGATTTTCATTCGAACGGTTTTTTAGTCCTGGCATGGTCCCTAACCAAGCCCTGAACTCAATTTTCGTCGTCATTTTTGTCGAATAAAAAGTTGGTTGAGGCACGCCGTGGGAAGCTCTAAGTATCTATGTTTTTTTATTATTGTCTGCTCCGGAACAGGCAAGTTTTGGTTCATTGGTTTGTTCCCGAACAAACAAGGTTTAATGAATAAATTACCTGTTCCGGGACTGACGATTTTTTTTTTTTGATTGTCTGTCCGGAGAAAAAATTTAATTATTAAACGCTGTCAGTTCCGGAACAAACAATGAATTTAAAATTGTTTATACTTAGCATATAGCAAGTTCCATATTGAAATAATTTCGTAGTATTCACCTAACACCAATGTAACCAAAGTTCAGTAGAGATAATCACAGCTGAGGTAGCTCATTGGTAGAGCAGCCGTCATGAAAACGGAAGGTCGGTGGTTCGAGTACCTCTGGTGTATTTTTTACTGAACATTTCCCGGTTCCCTCTTTGATCGAGTATACCTAATAAACCCCAACCGAGAGAATTACACCCTAAATGCCCAAAAAGGCTAAAATTTAGGTTATGTTGAAATTTACAAAAAAATATTAAAATTGTCAGTTTCGGAACAGGCAATTTACCTATTAAAACCTGTCAGTTCCAGAACAAACATTGCTTGTTTCGGAACTGAATGAATTTAAAATTGTCAGTTACGGAACAATAAATAAAAAATCGTCTGTTCGAGAAGTGGCACAGGCAATTAATTTATTAAACATTGCCTGTTTCGGAATGAAAAAATGATATTTTTATTGCGACCAAGACGGATTCATTTTTCTGAGTGAAGGACATGAATTATAAGGTTATTCCGAAGAATCAAAGAAGAAGAAATGCTGATGTCTCTGTATAATAAATTTAAACCAAGGAGTTACTTGCTTCCAAAAAAAATAGTTTACCACAATGCAAGTAATTCAGTAGTAATGCAAGCGTTGCAAATGCATCGGTAATGCAAAGTCAAATGTACACCTAAATGCATGAGTCAAACTTTATTAAATAATATGTTTCGCTTAGTTTTTACGAAAAAATATTGATTTCAGTAATATACTTCTTACTACATTTTGGTGTATCATGTACTAGTCGCCTTTTAAAAAAAATAGACTCATAACTTTTCAGCTCCTTTTCCGAAAAAAAAAAAAAAAAAAAAAACACTGAAACATATAAGCTGATTTCAAGACTTGTGAAAAAATAAAGCTACCATTTGAAAAACTTAAAATTTTGATATGAGCTTCTTAAGATGTAAAAGTTTTAAGATCTCCCTTCTTTTTTTTTTCTTCCGCTTCAAAAGAATGAAGAAACATTTTAAGGTATTTTTTTCTTTCTTCATTTTTAAAATAAAAAAAAACCGCACGTAATCTTACCTTTCTCTCATTTTTCTTTTGCCCCCATCGATCGACTTTCTCCCGAAGGTATTCTCCTTGATAATCCGAATTCTGCAACAATAACAGAAGGTAGAATTAAGCGGGTCCGGGGATTTAATTAACTAAGCTATGGTCTGGACTGTTTTAAAGAGGGAAATGATAATGTCACAAAATATTTTCGTGCTTCATCCCAATCGGGGAAACTCTTCCCGAAAACACTTTTGTTTTCAAACTTTTTCCGGTGAAGAGGAGGTCGAAGGGTTAGGAAGCAAAATCGATAACGGTGACAATGAACGACTTGCACATTAGTTGTGGGTTAGTCAGCTGTTTTTTTTTAAATATTCGAATTCGATTCAGTCCTGAAAATTGTATTTCTTTTTTTCTGGGAAAAAAAAAACTCAAACGGATTAAAGATCTTTTTTTTTTTTTTTTTTTTTTTTACAAACATGATATCTATTACTCTTTCTGGACGTAGTCCAGGCATTTGACATATTCCTTGAGGAGAAAAATTGATGTGCCGCAAAAAGAATGAAGAGAAGACGTGGGAGAGATGGAAAGAGGTTTCTTGATAAATTCTAACCTATTTTTTTTTTCTTTTTTCTTTTAAAACAAAATTAAATGGACTGGTTGGATAGATCGTTTCTTATTCCGCTCTAAATTGTCGAGTAATCATTAAAAACTAAAAAAAAAAAAAAAAAAAAAAAAAAGTTATCACCGTCATTTTTGCTAATAACATTTAACAGGGAAAAAAAAGGAAACTTGTCTGAAAAGCGTATAAAATAAAGCACTCTTCACTCTTCGAGTGAAGAGCAGAAAACGCAAAAAAAAAAAAAAAAAAGTGATAAACGAAAGATTTGAATTTTTTTTCCTCTTTTCAGGTTTCAACAAGAGTTTGATGTTTTTAATTTCATGATTGATGATGTTTTTCCCAACGGTGAAAGTTTTCTATTTTTTTTTTTCTTCCAAGTCTTCTGACATCTTCGTCGTTGAAAGAAAAAAAAATAAATGTTTTCGGAACAATCTTTTAATGTGAAGTTTCCCCTTTTCATCTAAGTTATCGTCTCATGCGTGTGATTTTTGGATTTTCTGAGGTTGAGTAGCAAAAAAAAATGTAGGTTGATTCTAAGTCATAAAAAAAAGAGCAAAAACTACTTTTAAGTTTTATCGACCATGAGAGAAAAAAGTAAGGATCTTTAGGGAAAATTTCGATGAGTAGCGACTGAGTGACTAACTCCCCTCGGTTCCTGGTTCTTAGTTACCTGGGAAAATTGATTATTGACGGTCACAAAAGGGGACTGTCTTGCTTTCCTATATAACTTGTTAATCCAAAAAAGGGTACCCTGTATTACAAGAATGCAAAGTAATGCAAACAGTTCAGTGGTAATGCACGTAATGCAGCGAGATTGCACTAATGATATGACACTATAATTGATACCAAAGGTAATGCAATCTGTAATGCAGTGCATTGGTAAAGAAAAATGTATGTAATGCAAAGATAATGCAATGAAATGCAAAGTCAAGTGAACATCGAAATGCATAAGTGACTAACGCCAAGTTTTCGTCTTGTTGTCTCGAGTGCAGAAACTGTTGCATTACGCATCTATTTTGCTTGCGTAATCAACATCCATTGTGCGGTTGTCAACCTTTAACTTTTGAGTTAATCAAAAAGTTTGGTGTGAATAGTTTTATTACAAACCATAACATATGACTTTTAAGCAAAATTTCCCTCTCATATCGACTGAAAGATTAAAGGGAAACCAAAAAAGTTGGGTCTAGCCAGCACCCCCAAGCTATGACCCGGACAGAGTTAAAAAGAAAAGAAAAATAAAGCGAAAACTTGTTAAGGAAACCTTATTTTTTGACATGATCCCCGGAAACGTCAGCAGGTTATAAACGGGCCTTACTTTTTTAAGTTCTACACGTAAAAAATCTGTTTTCTCCTTTAATTTTTTTTTTCGTTAGAAAAAACAAACAATCCGAAATATTTATGATCGTTAAAAATTAAAAAAAAAGATTAAAGCTATAAGCTTTTATATGACGAAAAACATTACATCGATCACGTCTGAGCTTTTTTCAAAATCGAACTTTCCTTCTGAATCATTAGCATGCCATTAAAACCAATTATCCGCTTTTTATTATTTCCTTTGTGTAAACTTCAGCATAAAAAGCTTTTTCGGAACGATCAAAAACTTCTGTTTTTGAGTATAAATATGTAATTCGTGACGGGGGACATCCCACGAATTTTCGTTTCGGCTGATTCGTTTTCCTTTTGTCCCCTTCTTTTTATATCGAGGCCGAGGGGGAAGGAGGGAAGTGGACTTTTGAGAGGCTTCTCCCTCTCTTTGCCTTTCGGTGTTGTTCAACTTTGTCTACTAATTACATCGCATATTCTGCATGACTTATTTCTTTACGGGTCAACATAGCACTTTAAATAATTCCTTGTCTTTCGAAGGAAACGCCAAGAAAATGCCAAGGCGATTAAAACGATATCTTTTTTTCTCTCCAAAACGAACGGAAAAAATTATGGAAATCAAGTTCACGTGTGAGTGAATGACAAAGGTTGATTTGTGCGTAATGAGGTTAATTAACATGAAATGTGAAACTTCCGAATTGTTCAACACTCATTAAATAGGTATTTTTTTTTTTCGTTAGAAAAAACAAACAATCCGAAATATTTATGATCGTTAAAAATTAAAAAAAAAGATTAAAGCTATAAGCTTTTATATGACGAAAAACATTACATCGATCACGTCTGAGCTTTTTTCAAAATCGAACTTTCCTTCTGAATCATTAGCATGCCATTAAAACCAATTATCCGCTTTTTATTATTTCCTTTGTGTAAACTTCAGCATAAAAAGCTTTTTCGGAACGATCAAAAACTTCTGTTTTTGAGTATAAATATGTAATTCGTGACGGGGGACATCCCACGAATTTTCGTTTCGGCTGATTCGTTTTCCTTTTGTCCCCTTCTTTTTATATCGAGGCCGAGGGGGAAGGAGGGAAGTGGACTTTTGAGAGGCTTCTCCCTCTCTTTGCCTTTCGGGTGTTGTTCAACTTTGTCTACTAATTACATCGCATATTCTGCATGACTTATTTCTTTACGGGTCAACATAGCACTTTAAATAATTCCTTTGTCTTTCGAAGGAAACGCCAAGAAAATGCCAAGGCGATTAAAACGATATCTTTTTTTCTCTCCAAAACGAACGGAAAAAATTATGGAAATCAAGTTCACGTGTGAGTGAATGACAAAGGTTGATTTGTGCGTAATGAGGTTAATTAACATGAAATGTGAAACTTCCGAATTGTTCAACACTCATTAAATAGGTATTTTTTTTTTTCGGTAGGGTAATGCTTTTTCAAGTTTTTGTTTTATAGACCGTAAAGAGGAAAATTTTGATAGTTGTGTGGGAAATTCTCTTTTTTTTTCTTTTGTTTTCTTTTATTTTCCTCATTCTACAATATTCTTCTTTTTTATCGCATTTTTCGCATCTTATACAGATGATATCAAGGTCAACCACATACACTTAGGTTGACTAAGATTCAATGATAACTGATAACGATATTACAAGTCATTATAGTAGTGCTGTAGTGAGCGTTCTCGCCAGGAACATTGCTGTTTGTAAGTATTCGATGTTCGGCCAAATCCTGACGGCAAAAAGGCTCTCGCTGATGGCTGTCGTAAGTACTGATTCAGCCCAATCGATACTTAGGTTACAACCGTCAGCAACAGCCTTTTCGCCGTCAGCATTTGGTCGAACATCAAATCCTTGAGGCAGCAATGCTAAAGGCTTAATTGAAGTCTTTATTTGGCTGAATCAGCATTCGGGGCAGGTTACAACCGACAGCGACAGTACTTTCGTCGTCAGAATTTGACCGAAGATCGATTACTTCCAGCAGCATTGCTGTTGACCAGAACTCCCACTACAGCACTACTTAGCAAAGATCTCCAATAATATTTTTCTTTTGAAAGAAAATAATTCAACCGTGAAATGATTAACCATTATGAGTTCATGAGAGCAAAAAAGAAAAAGTAATGGATCAAGTTTTATTTCGAAAAGGCCGTAAACTACAATGGCCACAAACTGAGCGATAATAAAATTTTATTAGAATTATTTTATGTGTATCGCACTTAAGAATTCTCATGATCTTCCAGGCTTGGAATTTGATACGTACGATTCTTTTTAAATCGGATCCAATAAAATATTTAATATTCAAACCGATATATTTTTAACGAATGACCTTATTTTTTTTACTCTTAAGAAAAACGAACGAAAGAGAAAGACTTTAAAAGACGGTGGGAGAGTTAAAGACCTTTAGAGAGCTTATTTATGCGTTAATACAAGGTTTTCGACCGCTGCTTTCTCACCCTTTTACGCTCTATGGATGCCCAATGACCAGATGATAATTGGATTCTACGTCTGTTTAAAATAACCTCTCAACTGTTGTCCCGTGACCAAAAGGATTAGGGTATACACGTTTCTGCAACTCAAAATAAGGTTAATTACCGTTTGGGAACTTTCATGAAAGGGTCGAAGAAAGTGAGAGCAAAAAAAAAAATTGGGGAGCTAATTTACCTTTGGTTCTATGATATCTACCTTTTTCGAATCGTCTTCGCAGCAAGTGGAGAAAGCCGAGGTCACATTCCAAAGGATCATCGGTTGGAAAGTGGCGTGGAAAGGGTTAGCACTTTTGGGATAGAGAAACAGCTTGCCTTTGAAGACGATTGTGGCAACTAAACAGGCCGAAAATATGAAGAGACATAAGCGTGTATGGTGTCAGTTTAATTATTTTGTACACTAGAAGCCATCTAGGTACTAAGAATGGCCTACATACGGCCTAAGAATGCCGTTTATTTTCTAAATTTTGTGATTCTCCCTTATTTTGTGACTAATCCCTTGTGATGCATTTTTTAGTGACTGCCACTAATCTCATGATCGCTTCTTGACTTTCTGGTGTTCTGATTTTCAAATTTTCTCTTTCAAGTGTTCTTAGTTTCAAAAACCAAGAAATATCTCAAATTAAATGGCACGCTACTGTGCTCACTTACGGCCGTAAAAATTGGTTTCGCACTATAGTACAGTAGAGCCCAGTACCGCCATTTTCATGGCTGAAGAAACTGACATGAAAACGATCGTTTGAAGGTTGTGTAAGTGCAAAATGGTGGTGGCCGGTAGCCTAGTTCCTAGCGGAGCGGGCTCGACTCTCAATCATAAGATGCGACGCGTCGTGCTTCTGTGTTATCTGGGTCAAAACTCAGTCAAAAAATTAACGGTCACCACCCCTCGGAAGGCAATGGCAAACCACCGAGCGGTAATTGCCTCGTACATCTCTCAAAAATAGCTGTTCGGAACCGGCGTTGAACTGTAGATCCCATATGCCGCTGAGCTCACGCACAGGTGATGAGAGATCACCACACTCGTAATCGAGTAAAGGACTAAGAAAGGACTTTATGCAAAATAAGAAGAGTTGCAAAATTTCGAAAATAAGGGCCGTCACATGCAGTTGCAAAAAAGTGGGAACTTAACGATTAATATGACATACAACCTGTTGTAACGTAAGATTGGAGTTACATTGGAAATGTAACTCCAGTCTTGTGAGTGTGGAATGCACAGTGCAACAGCAATACGTGTATTGCTGTTGCACGAAGTCTTTGCAGTATCCCAAAAATTTAAATCACTTATCAATTACAATTCCCATGGAAACTAACCACTTTTAACCACTTTCAAATACCTGTGGCGGTAACACTTACGCTTCATCTGTTCGTAATTTGGGATCTAATCTGATTTTTTTCCTTTCCAGGGCATGGTGTTTTTGCCGTACCTCGTACCTCCTACAACATTGACTTGAAGGCACCAAGACCAGTGGATAGCCGTCTGTTATACTTCAAAAATGAAGTATGAATGCCCATGTCGTACAGCAGGAATCACTAGTGAATGCTTCTAGATGAAAAAAAAAACGGGATTTACTTCTTTTTGGGGGAAAAGCTGCAAAAGACTTTGCAGTCGGAAGGTAAGGAATTGCACAATGCACATTTTGTGCAACAAATTTATGGCCAGAGGCGAAGACCCTCGGCAAGGCGGGCTCTGTCCCCACTCTCCACTCTCTAAGACGGATTTTACGCTCTGTGAAACATGTTTTTTTCCCATACATTTTTCCTATTCTCCATGTTGAAGAAGCCATTTGGAGTCTCCCCCGGTAAATTTCATGGCAAACCTGCATTTTACCAGGGTTTAATTATTGGCTTAAATTTTTTAAAAGCTTGACAAAATGAAACGTTTTTAAGCTTTGGCTGGTTCTCCAACCGGCTAATTGTCGAAAATACGTACGCCCGTAATAAATTTGACACGCGGTTGACGTCATATCGTCCCCGGGAACGCAACTCGAAAAGCTTCCGAAATAAATTTTATCAGGAGGCCATATAATTTTATACAACTATTTATTTTATCAAAATGATATTTCGGACGAAAATGCCTTTGGACAATAATGCGACCGCGCCCCGTATTTAATGTTCATTTGCGTGCAATTTAGCAATATTATCTGCTCGGGTCATAATTAAGAATCTAATCACGCACAAGACCAATCCTAATAAATTTTAGAATAATATATCGCCATATTATAAACCTTTACATGGATACGACTGTATGCGGATATTATTATGTTCTCTCCGTCCACTTTCTTTTTTAATTAACCGCGGAGTAAACGTCTGGGAAAACATAACGTTTCATTTGAAAGATTTTTTTCCTGAAAACAAAAAGGCATTTAAATTACGATAAAAAAACATGCGGTGAAAATTTCCATGTTTTTTTTATACCAATTACTTATTTTCCTGTTCATAAATCATTTTCTTTACTATCGAATTTCACGCTTTCCCTTTTTATTCTTTTTTTTTTTTTTTTTTTTTTAATTCAAAAATCGACGGTTTTATTTATTTTTTTTCCCAGTTCACGTATTCGCGGGGAAATGTAACTTTAGCCTAAATCTCCAGACTTTGGTAAAACTAATTTTCCACGGATCAAAACTTGTCAGAATCTTTAAACCTTTCGATCATTGCAATTTCGCAAGAAGACTGACAGGTTTCAACAAGAACAATAAGCATCCTTATCCTTTCCGTTCCTTCTTCTCGTATAAATAAAGACGGACGAGCTGACATGTTTCGATCGGGGATTCGAAAACATTTTAATTTATTCCCTTTCCTCTTATTCGCGTACTTGCGTTGGTGGAAATTGGTAGTATGGTAGTGTGTGCGGTTTCCGCGGATGATTCCTTATTTGACTTATTCAATTGGAATGATTAGGCTTTTGCAAGTTATTGAAAAGGGAGAATATAAATTATAATCCCACCTCGATTTTAATCATTTCAAACGTGTTTTGCTACGGGTTGTGAAAGGTGAAGATCTTGAAGTCAAATTGGTGGGAAGATGGATTTTCTCCCCGGAAATAATTATTCTCTTCGCAAGTAAATGTCCCCTTATTAAGCTGAAGCATCTTTTAATGAAGCCGTGCCTGAAATTATATTCGAGATTGATTAAAATGACTCGGAAAAGGTCCGAAAATCAAAAATATGGATTTAAAGTCGAAAATTCTGATATTCTGAGATTTATTTTCTTTTTTGTTTGCTTTTAGGAGTTCCTTTTTTAATCTTTATGCATCAAAATTTAAGTAAGCATGATTTGTATCTTTTTTGACTTTCTCCTCCTTCTCAGCAGAAATAAGCATTTCGCTGTGCCAGTATTACAAGGTTGTATCTGCAAAATTTTGGAAAATCGACTTTTTTGCTAACTCATGTTCTATTCCAAACCAGCTTTTATTTTTTGAAAAAAAAAAAAAAAAATTAAAATAACACAGTTGCACGCATTGTTAACTTACACTATCGTATCTGCATAAGTTCGCCGAAAATCAGAAAATTACAAACTTCGTATCTGTATTAAGAATTAAACGCCGCTGTTGTTATCCTATTACTAATCGCTTGTATTTTTCAAAAATCAAACCGGAATCGTATTTTAAATTATTTGGACATTTGAGAAAAAGAGCGCTGCCTTATTAGTCAATATTTTCATTTGAAACCGTGAAAATAAGTCGAATAAACGGAAAGAAAAAATTGAAAAAGAATTTTCAATCCATTGGACATCCTGTGTATTGCCCATTAGATATCCAAATCCATGGATGGGATATCCATAGGACGTCCAGAGGACGCTTTTTGGATCCGTGCAGACATAAGTAAATCGCATGGACATCCAATAAATATCCTCAGGACTGGATAGATTTTGCTATCTGGGAAATCATTTCAATCTCCTTGATTGGTTAACGTGATTTGTTTTTTAACTGAGACTTTAAAAGGATGAGATTTGAAGAACCCATATATGATCTCGACTGCTCCGAAGAAAAAGTCCCTATCTTTTTTTTAGCAGTACAAAAACTCCCTATCTTTTTTTGGACAGTTGAAAAACTCCCTATCTTTTTTTTGACGACTTATAAACGACCTATTTAAATGGTCATTGTTATATACGATAGATCGTTTTTGCACTAACAAAAAAAAGATAGGGAGTTCTTGTACTGCTAAAAAAAAAATAGGGACTTTTTCTTCGGAGCAGTCGATCTAATGGAAGATCATGATAAAAAAAAGTTGTATGAAACTTTTCGTTATTAATTGCTGAATTTAAAAAAAAAAAACAAAATTACGGATTATTATTATTTTTTATTTATTTTATTGTTTGTAATATCCTATTATTTTTCCCTTATAAAAAAAAGAACAATGCAATGACAGCAAACATATAGTTTTCAATATTATTTTCCTTAATTACCGTAACAACCACGTCAAACGTGCACGAGGCAAAATCACTAAGCCTAATTTTTACCAAGCCGGATTTTCATACGAAATGTTTACGAAAATCCGTTTAAATAACATAAGTCCCGACCCATAATAAGGACCTACCGACCGCCTATTGTTTTTGGCGCCAAAACTAGCTGTGTCGTTGAGAGACTTGCAGTTATTAAACTTAAAATCATCTTTGTCTTAAATCAAAAAAAAAAAAAAAAAAAAAAAAAAAAAATGCATTTTTAAAATATTTTATGGGTGGAATTACTGCAACATAAAACAGTATCGCATCTACACGACTTATCGTAGTAAAATCTTTTTTTTTTTTTTTGATCTTATTATTTGATAAATAATTTTTTTTGGTTTCTATTGGGTTTTCTATTAAACGAAGAAAAATAATGGTTTGGACATACATGTAGGTCCGTATGGCTTATGCATGCCGCATTTGCGGAGCCACAATTGACAAGAAACAGGTTTTTTTTTTTAGGAAAAAAACAGATATGAAAAATATTTATTAAAATTTTAATTTTTTTTTTCTTTATTGAGATAATAACACAAACAAATTATTCACAGTAGGCGCCCCCCAAGTGAATATTATACTTTTCAGGGTTGATAAATCGTTTCAGTAAGTTCGTTCGAATTTAGTTTTCTTTCAGTTGAAAAATTTGGCTTAAAAATCATCGTTTTTCGAGGCTGTGCCGATGTGTAAAACCGAAAAAAAATGTAATTTGAGGTTTATGGTATTAAAGTCTAAAACGTCATTAATAGTCTAAATTTAACGAAAAAACCGATATTTTGTTGCAAGAATTTTTTTTTTTTGTTATCATATTACACATCATAATATTTCTGCTATAGTGGCTTTGGTTCGGTTTATAATTTTTTTAAACAGTTATAAAAGATATGATTTCCTGGTTTGGTTTTTATTTTCCTATTACAGTTTTAACCAAACATTTTTTTGGCTAAAAACCAATTTTTCCGACCTCAAAATTGAAAAACTATGGTGCCAGTTTTTGAACGCTAAAATGCAAGATTTAAGTCCCTGATAATTGAATTCCTAATTAACATAAATTAATAGTCATTGTAAAATAGATAATACAAAAGAAGTAGTCTTGTTTCTTGTGTATGAGAAAAACTATTTTGTGTACCGTGTTTTAAAGTTTTTCCAAAATCAAGGTAACGAACTCAGGAAACTTGTTCCATCGGCATCAGTACTCATTTCCTAAACGTTATTCAGTAGAGGTGCAACAACAATAAGTGATCTTTTTTTTTTTTTTTAAGTGCAAAAATTTTTTATTTTTTTATTTATTTATAAAGCATACTTATGAATCTGACACTGCTTGCATTTTTAGTAATCGGAATTTTCGGACTTATAATTCTGACCTTGTACCTATATTTTCGAAAGCAATACGAGTACTGGGGAAATCGTAATATCCCTTTCATCAAACCATGCTTCCCTTAGGAAATTTAGAAAATGCTGGAAAATCCCACATTGGACTTATAATAAAAAAACTGTATAGCGAAGCTAAAAGCAAAGGATATCGATTTTGCGGAATTTGGATGTTTCACAGACCAGCGCTTCTTATTGTCGATCCGGATTTAATTAGAAACATATTAACGGTGGATTTCGCAAGTTTCCAAGATCACATGGTCAACGTCGACAGGAAAACGGATCCCCTAATTGGTAAGTTTTACCCCATGACCCGAGGCTGCTAAGTTTGATCTCCGAGTCGATTTAGTATCCTTTAGCCCTTACACTTTACGCTGATCCTTCGACTTATTTCAGGAAATAACTTATTCGCATTGAAAGGACAAGATTGGAAAAATTTAAAATCGAAAATATCCCCGGCGTTTTCTGCATCGAAAGTCAAAACGATGGTACCTTCCATGGTAAAATTTAGCAAGATCATGCGAAAGGAATTCGAGTCGTCTGGCGAAATGAGTATCGGGGAAGTGCAAGGACTCATAGAGAGATACACCATCGACTGCATGTCGGCCATAGCTTTCGGGGTCGATGCCCGTTGTTTACGAAATCCGAATTCGATTTTCATCAAGATGAAAGAAACATTTTTTCAAACCGATTTGGCGGGGGCTATTAAAAACGCCTTGTTTTTCATTGCACCTGATTTATTTCAATATTTAAACGTAACAAGTTTTTTTTTTTTTTTTTTTTTTTTAAATATTAGGAAAGTTATGCTAGTTTGTTTCGAGTTAATGAACTTTATAATTATTTTTCTTCAGATCAGCATGTTTTCGAAAGAAATGTCAAAGTTTTTTATTAGGACTCTTCAGAATTCTCTAGATGGGGAAAACAAGAGTGATTTATTGAAATTTTTGATTAATTTGAAAAAAAAGGAGGGGACTGCTGAAGGAAAAAAAATGAAGGTAAATTTTTTTTCCCAAATTTTTAAAGGAATTTTGAATTGAAAAATGTCAGGGGAAAAGGGCCTTAAAATAATTCTTACAAAATACTTTAAGGACAAAGTCCAATCCTGAGTACGGACCTACAACAATAATATGAGTAGCCTTTCGGAACCGCATTAAACTGTAGGTCCGATATGCAGGCATATGGGACAGGCCCTGTGAGCTCACACGGTGGCCAACTAGACAATTATTAATCTACAAAAATGTGGTAAAAAAAATAGGCCTTCACAGTTTTGTTAGGGATCAATTACATATCCAAAATCAGTTAAAACCAAAATCCTATCTGCTCGTCCTGACAAGATAAGGGGTTGAGCTTATGCTTAACTTATGGTTAAAGGGATGATATGTGTAGGCTGCAATTACTACCACTCTACCCATAAATTAATCATAGATGCAACACGTTACCTCGCTACCACGAACAGATAGGATTTTGGTTTTAACGGATTTTCGATATTTAATTAATTCCTAGTGAAGCTGTGAAGTCAGATTTTTACCACATTTTTGCTGATTAATAAGTGACTAGTTGACCACCGTGCTCACAGCTAAGTGTGTTGGGAGGTCACCACGCTTGTGCTTGAGCAAAGGACTAAGAAGAATTCTTAAACGGCTTCTAATTACAAATTTTGCATTTACAGGTTGTCAATCTTTTTCAATTGAAGAGACAACTTCTCAGTCATTAATGTTTTTCGTCGGCGGAACATCTCTTCCTCCGCATATGCTGCTTTATGCACTTTACTCACTAGCCGAAAACGAAAAAATTCAAACGAAAGCAAGAGATGAGATTGACCGACTACTGGCCAAATACGACGGTGACATAAATTACGAAGCCATAGGAGAAATGGAGTATTTAGAACGGATTGTTCACGGTAAGTCGGACTTTTTAGAGGTCCGTAACCTGGATTGGATTTTGTCCACCATCCTCTTGATGGTGTTCATGGAATTCTTTCGTTCCGTCTCAACCCCCTAATGGGGGCCTACACCCCCTCACCCTCCCCCATTAAAGGGGTGTTATAAAGTATTTCGCGACCTTAGAAACAAAAGGTTCTAAATCGATTTGCCCAACTGACACCAGTTACTTACAAGTTAATCATATCAAACTCTCACCTTTCAAAGTTGACGATTCGGAACCTTTTGTTACTAAGGCCGCGATTTTAAAGGTTTTTTAAATTCCTTTACTTTTTCAGAAACCGTGAGGAAATATTTTGTTGGCTACGGCTTGGACAGAGTTTGTACGAAAGATTATACGATTCCGAATACAGACTGCGTGATTGAAAAAGGCACGGTGGTGATTATTCCGTTTATGGGTCTCAGTTGGGACGAGGAGCATTTTCCAAATCCAGAAATATTTGATCCCGATCGGTTTCTAGAACAAAGTCTTAGTAGACATCGTTATTCCTACGTACCTTTCGGGGAAGGGCCTCGAGCTTGTATTGGTATGTTTCTTGAAGATGATTTTATTAATGAGATATTTGCCTAACTTTTTTTTTCTTTTCCGTTTTAGGCCGGAAAATTGGATATTTGGAAATAATGATCGGACTTATCCCTCTTTTATCCACGTATAAGTTTAAAATAATTGGAGCACCTTATCAATCTTTTGTTGAATACAATCCGAGGACTTACTTGCCTATGGCTAAAAATGGGGCGAAATTAAAGATTTCCCTTTTAGAGAATTGTGACGAATAAAAAAGCATGGATGGAGGGACAAAGTCGAAGAAACTAATCATATAACGGGATTGCCGATATCGTTTGCTACCAGTAGCTTTAGTAACAGAAAGGAAATCGCCAAAATATATTTTTAATATCCCTGCGAAAAATGTGACATAATTTAAACTTCAAAAAGACGTCATCAGGCATGTTCACATTCCGGGACCATTTAACGGGATTTTCGATGTCAAAATGACTACTTTAATAATGACCGACAATACAATTTTTTAGTGAATGATGTCAAGACGACGTCTTATTGAAACTAAAAGACATTAGCATTTCGAAATCGAGGTGACGTCAATATGACAACACTAAGACGTCACACAGTGACAGATATTATCAGTCTTACCCTGTTGACGTCATTTTGATATCAAAAAATTTCGTAAAATATTCCCGGGAAATCACCATGTATGATGACCAAAATGTGACGCGTTACCATGACGTGACCTTTTCCATTTTGTAAACATCAAAGATGCGACATTTTATTGCGAATACTTTTTGATCGTCCCCCGCGTAACAGTGCGGCAGAAGGATATAAATTAATCATGTCAAATAGGCAGTGATGATCCCTTCGTCTTGGATTAGCGCGAGATTACTCGGTATTTATTGAAGCTTTATCAACAACTATCTTCCTCCTTCTCGATTAACAGTCTTTTGTGGAGTTTAATCTCGTCCTTGTAATTATCAAGGAGTCCTTCTTTAAAAGAAAAAACAAGTCTTTGCCGGTTTTATCTGACGGGGGTGTACGTGGATCCCTCTGCTATAGCCCCAGGGTGAGGTTTACAGATTTGAAAAGCAAAAAGCAACGGTACCCTGGGTTGATAAAACAATAAATCAGGGAGCTTGCGGAGAAAGATTTAGGGTTTGATAAAACACAGACAACAAACCTTCATAAGCAGATTAGTAATATAATTCATTATACGAGTATTACTCGGGAGCCCACTCAAGAGATATGTTGCAATGCCTTTTCCGTTTGTTTTTTAAGTGAAAAGTAATTACAGTGTCAAGAATAAAGCGAAAGCGATAATTTATATATGGGGATTCCCTCTTTAGGACTCAGAAAATTCCGGGAGAATTTCCCGACGGAATTTATAGCGTGTAAAAAAGGATAAGAAAAAGGATAATGCCGATGATCAAATAGTAATTAAAATAAACAAAAGTTGAGTTGAAGACGACATAAAACGAGGAGTAGCTCTAATCCTTTACGGAAAAGCGAGAGTGATTTAACAATCGTCATTGAAACTTGAGGGATTATGTAGTATAAACCTCTACTAGCTGCGGTATTAAACTATGAAAAGAGGGGAGGAATCGGGGGCTTTCTCGGTACTATTCAACGACTGTCATGTCCGGTTTTTCACGAATGTCCTCTAGCGCTTATCCATTGAGCGACAAACTATTATTCTAGCTTCCGCTCGAAAACGCTTTGTCGCTTTATTTGATATTCATACACGAAAATAATCGATGAAAAAAAGGTTGTTTCCTTTTGCGAGAAGGGTCAAGACTGTCGTTTAAAAAAAGTTGGACTTTTTTAAAGCGATTATCGGAAACAGTTTTTCATTAAACGCTCTACATAAGTTTTTTTTCCCCCTAATAAGTAACAGACAGCATGTGAGATAAATTGTCGGCACTTTGTTGGAATTAGAATTCAGAAAAAAATTAAGTCCAATTATTTTTTTTTTAAATTTTGTCACATGATCACTTTTCTTTTTTCATCGGTTTGACGTCATCGCTTTGTAACAAAAGCACGTGGTAATCGAAAAACTAAAAATGTATTGGTTTCCAATCAAGGAGGTCTTGAGATGAATGTGTGGTTCATAAACTAAATCGAGGTTGAAGAACTCTTCTCAAAGAAACAAAATCATTTTACAAAATTTTTTAATTGAGTGTTAAAACGTGTACTCGACAATAGGGCTCAGGTTATGCATGAAGTTGATATCGCTGACCGACCACTGAAGAGATGAATGCCAAGAGTAATAATGTCATAGCCGTTTTGGCGCTTCAGTTGTCTTCGAAGGGGCTCGAAGTAGATATGTCGTCTTTGAAAGGATTTTTAAATTACTGGGAACATTAGGGCAATGTGTACAGAGGTGGCTCGACCCTCCTTTGCCATCCTGGACCTCGCCACATCTATCTGCGAGATACCCGTAAAATACAAAAATTGAAGTAAAAACCATCATGTCGGGAAATTCCCACACCTAATTAAAGATGTCTGAACGTAAAAGCGCTGATTTACCAAAGACGTCGCCTCATCATTTTAATGCCTGCGTTTGACGTTATTTCCGGAATCTCGAGAAAGGGAAATTGAACCGCATTATCCTGTAGTACAGCATTCAAGAGGCTTAGAAACGTTTGTAATAATGATTATATTTCAAATTGAGTTGAGTACAACAGTCGCAGAAGGAAAATGCGTAATCATACGAAATAAAGAGATGAGATTTAAAAAAAAAAAAAATGGTTGTTAGCCAGTACCGTATTTGGGTTTTTGTTTACAGCCTAAACAAAACTGCAATCACTTAGACAATAGGATAGTTCAAAATTGAACTTTTGTGGAATTTAGAACTTCTATATTGAGTAAACGTTTTTTTATCGGTAGAGTATCAATCCTGATTTTTTCGTGATTTTTTTTAAAGACATCTTGAGGTGACTCATTGACCTTGAAACTTCTAAGAGGTCCATTAAAGAGTCAAAAATAATTTAATTTTTTTTTTTGCTTAAAAGAACATTGATTTCTACAGGAAATTTTACGTAGATTCGAATTTGGACTTAAAAATTACTTTTCGTGCACGGTTTTTGAGCCACAGACCGGATTTGAAAGCTCTAAAAATTTTGTTATAACTATTTGTCTGTGGTTCAAAAACTAATTTTCGACTTCAAAGTCATAATCTATCGATGGTCTTCTTTTTTTTTTTTTTTTTTAATTCATTTTTGACTCTTTAATAAGCCTTTTATTTATATTAATTTTAATTCCAATTTGACACCACGAAATGCTTTCAAAAAATCTGAAAAAAAAAAAAACCAGGATATTTCAAGTTTTATAACATGCTATCTAACATGTTCGTCTTGAAATTCGACCGTTAAGCTGCCCACACTCCTGCAGCTAGGTGATCGATTATGCAGAACAACGTTTCTCTTGTATCAGAATGACCGCGAAAGCCAAACCATGTACGTTGCTCATAATGCTTTTGCAATAGCACTTTTATCCTGAATTTCCGTGAAACATTAAAACCAATCACGAAAAAAAAAAAAAAATAACAATAATAAATATAGTTCTTGATAGAAATTTTATTTCAAATATCAAAAAAAAAAAAAAAAAAAAATTAGTTATTTATTTGCGAAATTTTATTTTTTTATTCTCTTTTGCTTAGAATGATCTATAATGTGATTCGTAATTACTTCCCTTGCCTAGATTTCGAAGCCGACTAAGTGTAAAATTACTTGGTGAACTCCTAACTTCATGAGGTAACAATATTCCCGTTTTCCAAAGCAAACCAGGATCAAAAACCAAATGGGAATACTTTAAAACCCCGTGATTCAAAGTCCAATGAAATTAATATCTTTGATTTCCCCAATCTCCTCCGATTTTCCTCCATCTAAAAACTTTTAGCTTGACATGCTTGAAAAGTCAATACTTCCCGGGACCCCTCTTCGAATTTTCCCAAAAATCTCTCCCGATCGTGTTTTCCGGCAAACCGTTCCCGGGTTATTGATATTAGGTCAGCCTTGCATAACTTCCATGCTAAGTTTTTGCATGAGTCCGAGAAACTTTGCTTTTTAAAAGAAAATTGTCCCCCTTCTTACCCCCCCCCCCCTCCTCCTTTTCTCCCATCCCGTTCGTTTCGAACGAAACTAGCTAAGTGAGACAGATTGTGTACTGTAGGCCATGCCGCCGCCGTTGCCTCGATGAAAATTGAATTTTCCGTGGGGTTTAAATTTTACTTCCCTTCTCTCAAATTTTAATCTTGCAACGCTTTCATTTCCTTATTAGTAAACAATATTCCTCCTGTAGTGGAGCCTTTTTAGGAAAATATGTTGCCGGTAATTTTGGTAAATATGAATGTACTTTAAAAAAAAAAAAAATAATTCGGTTAATGATCGACGCAAAAGAAAGAGAGAGAGAGCAGGAAAAATGAAGAAAAATGAAGTCGGTCTCGCAGGAAGATAGAATTACAAGAAATATTGATTGAGGCGGATTGTCGAATCGATGGATCAATGTCAAAACCTTTGCGAACTAATAATCTTCCGCGTCCAGTATTTTTTTCCCTCATCCTTCTTTTTTTCCTCCTAATAAAGAATTCGAAAACTCTTAAAAAATAATTCCGGCGGTTTAAAAATTAATTTTAGAGGAACTTGAGAAATTTTTCCAGGCGGTTTTGAAATTCATTTCGGAAAAGATTTAAAAAAAAAGAGGCGAAGCGACGGGATTTTTGTTTTATGCATGTTTTCGACGTCTGTGTCTTCGAACATTTTTAATTAACATGGCATTAATGTCGTTTGAATAAACTGAAAAATCAAAGTGTCTCATTTCGGGAAAAATGTTTTGCAAAATATTAAATACAAATTAAAAAGGAAACCCTTTTCCTTGGTGTATTTTGTTTTAATTAATTTTTTTTTTTTTTTTTTTTTTTTTTTTACAAGAAAAATTGATAGAACGCTATGAATATTGAAGCTACTAAATTTTTAATGAAACAACAACTGCCGATGTCATCTAAATGGCTGACGATTGATGGCTGACTTTTGGTGGGATATTAAGATAAACATTATGGAGGAGCGGGTTTTCGAAATGCATATGCTGAAAAGGTGGAGAAGGGGTCAGAAATGGCCAGAATCGTGCTTAAGGAAATACGTGAATTATCGTTTGAAAACTTTTTTTCCTTTATCTTTTGCCAAAATTTTACTTCGTAACTCATTTGGCTTTTCCGAAAGCTTTTCCCTTTCGTATTAATTTTCCATCCGTGTGATTGTTGTACGAAAATTAATTAAAATTTTGCAACAGGAATCCACAAATCTTTATCCCCGTTAATCGGTAGCCATGCAACTCGCATGCAATCGGATTAAACACGAACCGGCGGAAAAGATAAATCAGTAAAATTATCATTACCGTTATTACCAGTTATTATTTTAATGTGTCGAAAAACATTTATTATGTAGAACAAGTCCCGAGGATCCCTTTCTACGAAATGAGCTCGTCCCTTTCAAAAGCTGTGAACCAATAAAAAAAATTAGATATAAAAAAAAAATTTGTTTCACATAAATCTTCACCAAAATTCTACAAAAAAAAAAAAAAAAAAAAAAAAAAATCTTATGAACCAAGAAAATAAAAGAGAGGAACACAAAAATCAGCCAAATAACAAACGCGGACTTTATGTTCAAAAACGATTTTGTATTGATTCGAGGATTTCCCAATATCCGTAAATCACGGGTGGGTGATTTCTCCCCTCCTCTCCTCACACCACCTCTTTATCTCCCTCCTTTTTCTAAAAACCGAACATTCCTAAGAGCCCTGCTAAAAAGAATTCGCTCTATCTAACAAGATACAAGACGGGCTCTTTTGCCATAAATCACTTTGGGCGTCTCACGAAAAATCATAAAATATTCAGGTTAAAAAAAAAAAAAAAAAAAAAAAAAAAAAAAAATGAATAGGGAAACAAGTACAAAAAGTACATTAAAAACAAATCCGTTACGTAATGCACATTATAATTTTTTTTTCATTCGTTCCTCTCAAAAGATGGACTGGAAATCAAATATCAAAAATTTCGAAAAAAAAAGAAAATTAAGAGATATGGTCGCCGGTCAAGCTAAATAACGAACGAACGCACCGAGCATCTTTTACGTGATTTTCGGCAGAGACTTTTTCATTTTCCTGCACGAAAAACTAGCGTATGAACCGAACATTAATCCTAATCCATGTGAAATCATAAAGCAACTTTTCCTCTTTTTTTCCCCTCTGTTTCTTTATTACCTTTTTCGATGGGATTTATTTATTTCATGAAAGTAGAAACAAGCATGGCTTTCTCTACTACAAACATTAATTATCAGTTATTAAGCGAGAACTAAAAGCAACTACATTCCCAATGGAATTCACACGAAGAGTTTCCTTATGATAATTATTCTAATCTCAAGAACCTTCAGATGATTCGTTTGTTTGGATACGCTGAAAATTGAAATTATATAAATATGAAACGTGTAAAATATCGTATACTGGATTGCCTAAACTTGTGTTTTGAGGGCGCTTTTTTAAAATTTTTGTAAGTTTGGTTTTCGCCTTAAAAATGATGATTAGGTTCCCCTGTATAAAAAAATATTTTTTGTTTGCTGAAAAATTTGTAATTACTTTTAGATCATAGGAGTATTTATAATGCTCGGAAGTCTAAACATAATTTGTCGGGCGTTTGGTTGATGTGACGCAGACGTCCTAAATTATATATAATTATATATAATTATATATAATTATATATAATATATATAATTATATATAATTATATATAATTATATATAAATTATATATAATTATATATAATTATATATATTTTATATATAAATTATATATAATCATGTATAATTTATATATAATTATATATAATTTATATATAATCATATATAATTATATATAAGTAGATTTTATGTATAATTTTAAATTTTTTTGCGTTCCCAAGATTGATATATATAATTATATATAATTATATATAATTATATATAAACTGGTCTCCCAAAAGAGTTGGAATTTAATAGCGGTAATAAAAAATTATATATAAATTATATATCATTTATGTATAATTTTTCTTCGAGCTGAAAGGCATAAAGTGCAGTCCCCTTCAAAGAGCTAAATCATTTCATTTTTTAGAAAGATTTGAATTTAGCTTTATACGTTTTATGCAACGGCCTTTTTTAAAATATTAATATTTTTAAGACCTTTTTACGCATCACCTTTCTGAAGAAAAATTAATTTTACTTCATCCAGGAAAAGAATTACTTTTTTTTAAAAAAATGTCAGTACTTACTTGTTCTGGAATGTTATCTATTGTAATTTGAAATTCAAAAGTCTCGGCATTGCCTTCTTTATCATTGTTTCCGAATGATTTAAAAAATGGAGAAAAACGTAGGGAAGCCCTGGAAGGTCAAGTATTTTTATTGAGTGATATGCATAAAAAGTAGTAATTGCTTTTACTTGAAGTAAAAGCTTTTACTTCGAAGCGAATGCTTTTACTTCGAAGCAAATACTTTTCTCGGAAAGCAAATGCTTTTACTCGGAAAGCAAATGCTTCTGCTTTTACTTTTGACCATTTACTTAACTCGGACTTAACTACTGACCTTTTACTTAACTCCTTTCACTTAACTCCTCTTACTTAGGACCTTTTACTTAGGACCTTTTACTTAGGACCTTTTACTAAGTACCTTTTACTTAGGAGCTTTTTACTAAGGACCTTTTACTTAAAAACTTTTGCTAAGGACCTTTTACTACGTATATTATGCTTTGCACCTCTTATGCTTAGCACCTTTTACTAAGTACGTTTTACTTAGCACCTTTTCCTTAGGACATTTTGCTTAGGACCATATACTAAGCACCTTTCACTTAGGATCTTTTGCTTAGGACCTTTTACTAAGTACCTTTGGCTTAGGACCTTTTGCTTAGGACCTTTTACTAAGGACCTTTTATTAAGATATGGTTTTTCTCGTCGTATTACGGTTCTTCGACCTTTGGGCTCATCACGAGGTATTTAGACTCTAGGCTGAATGAGACAGCGGACCCCGACGAGGAAATCCGAACCTGAATTGAAATATCTCCGACTATCTCGCCGGATAGTTTTAAAGACCGATAACATAACACATTCCACATACGCATAAATGCCGATCTGGCTATTTCAATTCAAGTTCGGATTTTGTCGTCGGGGTCCGCTGTCTCATTCAGCCAAGAGCCTAAATACATCGTGATGAGCCCGAAGGGCGAAGAACCATAATACGACGAGAAAAACCATATCTTAATAAAAGGTTCTTAGTAAAAGGTCCTAAGCAAAAGGTTCTAAGCCAAAGGTGCTTAGTAAAAGGTCCTAAGCAAAAGATCCTAAGTGAAAGGTGCTTAATAAATGGTCCTAAGTAAAATGTCCTAAGCAAAAGGTGCAAAGCAAAAGATACTTAGTAAAAGGTCCTAAGCAAAAGCTCCTAAGCAAAAGTTGCTAAAAAAAAGGTGCTTAGTAAAAGGTCCTAAGTAAAAAGGTCCTAAGTAAAAGGTGCTTAGTAAAAGGTCCTAAGTAAAAGGTCCTAAGTAAAAGGTCCTTAGTAAAAGCTCCTAAGTAAGAGGAGTTAAGTGAAAGGAGTTAAGTAAAAGGTCAGTAGTTAAGTCAGAGTTAAGTAAATGGTCAAAAGTAAAAGCAGAAGCATTTGCTTTCCGAGTAAAAGCATTTGCTTTCCGAGTAAAAGCATTTCCTTTCCGAGAAAAGTATTTGCTTCGAAGTAAAAGCATTCGCTTCGAAGTAAAAGCTTTTACTTCAAGTAAAAGCAATTACTACTTTTTATGCTTATCACTCAATAAAAATACTTGACCTTCCAGGGCTTCCCTACGTTTTTCTCCATTTTTTAAATCATTCGGAAACAATGATAAAGAAGGCAATGCCGAGACTTTTGAATTTCAAATTACAATAGATAACATTCCAGAACAAGTAAGTACTGACATTTTTTTAAAAAAAAGTTAATTCTTTTCCTGGATGAAGTAAAATTAATTTTTCTTCAGAAAGGTGATGCGTAAAAAGGTCTTAAAAATATTAATATTTTAAAAAAGGCCGTTGCATAAAACGTATAAAGCTAAATTCAAATCTTTCTAAAAAATGAAATGATTTAGCTCTTTGAAGGGGACTGCACTTTATGCCTTTCAGCTCGAAGAAAAATTATACATAAATGATATATAATTTATATATAATTTTTTATTACCGCTATTAAATTCCAACTCTTTTGGGAGACCAGTTTATATATAATTATATATAATTATATATAATTATATATATCAATCTTGGGAACGCAAAAAAATTTAAAATTATACATAAAATCTACTTAATATATAATTATATATGATTATATATAAATTATACATGATTATATATCATTTATATATAAAATATATATAATTATATATAAATTATATATAATTTATATATAATTATATATAAATTATATATAAATTATATATAAATTATATATAAATTATATATAATTTAGGACGTCTGCGTCACATCAACCGGGCGTTTTTAATATTCATAAATTTTAAAGGGGTCAGCACCGATGCTTAATCGGTTGTATTTCAAAATTTTCCCTTCAGTGACGTTTTAAAAATGTCTAAGTGAATTTTCACTAGGCATTCAATTAAACCGCTGAGTGATATTTAAAGCGGTATGTAATTCAGCGTATATCGTGACGTGTCTCTTAGTTGACGCAAAAATACGATAGGATTGGATTTTTTAATTAGATGCTTGATTTTATCACTTACTCAGATCGATTTTCTACGCACGTAGAAATAGAAAATGATTGCGTTTTATTTGCAATTTTTTTTTCTATTGACGTGTGGTTCTCACTCCTGCTTTTTTTTTAATGCTACAAGAAAAAATACAAACTTTGCCAACAACTGTAACCCCTTTTTTCCGAACAAAATAATTACTACCCAAGCGAATTCGGATGAATAAAATTTGAATTGGTTTTACACCGAAACCTAAACATGATTTTCAAGACGTTTTAAAATTTTTTAAACTGTAGGTTTATATTAAATTATGCGCAAAATTTGAATGCACCGAAAGCATTAACACAGTTTTCCAGGCGCAATGTGATGCACAAAAGAATAATCATAGTTTTTTGGGCGTTTCACGGAAGCTTAAAAAAAATTCTTACGGGGGAAAAAGTTGATATCCAACCGAAGCGAAAAGCGAAACAAACATCGTCGGTTTTTAAAAGGCACATTGTTTTAAATTTTGAAAATACCCTAACTTTTTGGGAAACGGGAACGGATATCTCTTTCCTTGTCGATGTTCACTTGTCGCATAATGTAAAATGATGATTTCCACCGGTAAAGTTTCACTTAATCCCCCATCCAACTTAAGCGGGTAATTCCGTCATGTGTTTGTATTGATGTAAAAAGGATTTAGGAAAAGCTTCAGAATTCAAAGATGACACGCCGAACATTTCGACGAATTATTCAAAAGCCTGGCAATGTAAATCTCGCTCTTTTCCTTGACAGTTCATGTTAATAGGATCAACAAACAAAGCTACAAATTTGAAATTCAGCAGTAACGAGGGCTGTTTGACAAGTTATTCCATTTGAAAGGTGCGATTTCTTCATCTTTGATTCTTGCGGAATTCACCGTAAATGCAACAAGCGGAGCTCGGGGACGGGACGGTTTTCGGAGGAGGGGGAAACTAATCCCGCGTAAATTCTCCGTCCAAAAACCGGCAGAGTTTATGAGGAGCTTAAAGGGGGTTGTGCCTTTACGGCAATGAATTTAAAATAATGAGGATTTTCGATTTTGCAAATTGGTATTCGCCTTGGAGATGTGGATTAGATTAAAGTGAAATTTTCAACGCACATAAGCCTAAACATATTTTGTTAGGCGTTTTTGTTATTTGCGAATTCGGAGGTTTCTTAAAAATGGAAGGCTAAGGTTTTAAAAAAAAGTCTAAACTCATTTTTTTGGCTTAGGCTTATCAATCCTTTTTCTTTTTTTTTGTGGAAATTTATTTTTTTTACAAATGAAAACCTCAATTGGTCGGCGTCGTAAAAGATAAATCGGTCTGGGTGAAGGGACATCAGGGAAAGCTCTTTGCTTCAACGTCAGCCCAGTCCCCAAGGGGCAAAAACCTTAACACCTTCAAAACTAACTCCACTGTTGCCTTGTGGTCGGCGAAAAGGACTTGAGCTTTTCATTTGTGAGGAATTAACATGTATAATATAATCAAACTTGCCGGACCATTTCAAAACCAAAAATCTTTTTTTTTTTTTTTTTTCTCGAATAATCTGTCCCTTTTTAACAATCCAGGTGTAAACTCTCCGCGTTGTTTTTAATGAACCGTAGCTGGCGAGTTAATCAAGATATCGAATTGGGAAAGTCGCGTTTTCCGTTGACGTGTTACTTGATAAAATTGCCGGAATGCGGATGTTTGATGAGTTGTACAATGACACCCCCTATTTCGAGAACCCACTTCTGAAGTTTCCTCATGCATTATTCACTACGCCTCCTGCATATCTAATACACAGTGACCAGAGACCATGTGTTTCCATACGTCTAGATATTTTGTTTCGAGATTCTCTTTTTCATTACATATATATATCGCATGGCACAAAGCGAATATCACTTTCACAGCGAACTTGTACCCTGACAAAAAAAAGAAAAAAAAAAAAAATAAAAAAAATTAGCCTTCCCTTCGTTTCTTTATCTAAAGTTTCCTCTTAATTAGCATTTAATTTTCTCATTCGGTTAAAAAACATCAAAGCGAACGCCTTGCTTTTGAAACTCGGATCAGAACATATTATTTGTAATACGCGAGTGGAAAAATTAAAAAAAAAAAAAAAGTGAAAATTGAATCACTGAAACTCGATTCTGGAATTAATGTTGCACTTCTGCGAATTTTTTTTCTCTTTTTTTGAAACGCAGTACAGTAGATTAATTACAATCAAAACGGATGTTGTCGGTAAAATTGAGATTTGCAATACAAATACAACTGTACAACCTACAAATCATTCTTGTCTGATCTTTAAATAATGCACCGCGAAATCTCGACATAAATTATATCGGTCCAGATTAATTTGACCACGCAACCGTTGCGTCAGTTTTGGAAAGAAACTAAAAAGGGAAAATATTTCAATTAAAAATATTTGATTAAAAGCGAATATTGCATTCGCCTTAAAAATTTGGATTATATTAAGGTGTTATTTGGAACACATGGAAGCCTAAACACCGATATTCAGGCGCTTGGAATTTTACAATAAAAAATTATTTATCAATACGTTTGAGCTTAACAATCGTATAAGTAATTTGGCACAGACTCAACGAACTTGGAAATTTAACCGTTTTAGAAATCTTTGCTTCAATTTATACCTCCAGTACAATTAAACTAACTTTTAAAACTCAGCGAAAACGGAAGGATTCATTCATTATTTCTTGAATGCGTTTAAGGTTGGAGTATTCAATATTATTTTGGTTTTTGTTTTTGTTCAAAGCGAAACTTAGTCGTTTGTTTCCTATCGCGGAACGGAATTTCGACGCATTGGAATGTGAGAAATCGGTCCCCGGGAAAAATTTTTTATGGGGTTAAATCCCTTCCCCTTCGTGGGAAAGCAAGCTTTGTTTAAGAATGTAATATCATTTACTTGCAAGGATTTTTTGTTAGCTCCAGAATTTTATTATTCGCTGCTTTGGCTTATTGTTAATAATTTTTTTTTTCTGTAATTGTTTAAGTTTTTACTTCTACTTGCACCGGACAAACTTTTTCAGATTCATCTAAGTAGAAGCTGGAGTCATTTTCCGGCATAAAGTACAGTTACAATTAGAGTAGTATTTTTTTTTTTTTTTTTAAATTCATTGGACGATTGAGTTTTATTCAGCGTTTATAGGTGCGTTCAAATACCGCATAGGAAATGACGTGGATTTTTGTTATCATTTTATAATAACCGAAAGAAGATTCCCTAAATTTTTCCAGATTTTTTGGACGTCGTTTAGTTGTGTGCCCGGAGACCTAAACATTTCGAAATTTTTTTTAAAGACCGAAGAAGAAAAAATTGGATTTTTATGTAAAAATGGTCGTTTCCTATTCCAATTTTTATGCAGATTACGAAAATGAAGTTAGAATTTATTTGCGACAAACGATTACTGTGCTAGAGGATAAGAATATGAAAAATTTAGCAAAAAATTGTGGCTGAATTTTTTTTTTTTTTTTTTTTTTTTTTTTTGCTTAGGCCTCTGCGACCAAAACCTTATAGATATATAACTTTTAACTATATTTTCGTGATATTCATAAAAATCGGAATGGGGAGCAACTACCTATTCTTACAAAAAAATTTAATTTTTGGTCTTTACAGGAATTTACAAATTTTTAGTTCCCCGGGGACAAAGCCAAAAGAAAAATCCGAAAAATTCAAGGACTCGTCTTTCGGTTACTGTAAAGAATTAGAAGATGCGTTCACCGAAATTCAAAAATTCGTAAAATAAGGGCTACCCTAATCTCCCTGTATACTTACCAATCACTGAAATCGCTAAAAAATAAAGATTCGATCGACTAAGAAGGGATTAACAATGTGGAAGCCTCAGCATTACTTTTTGAGCTTTTTCAGTCTTTGAAATAAATCCTTAACATAATTCATTTTCAACCGACGGAACGTTTTTTTAACTTTTCATATTTTTTTACATCTTGAAACGGTAACAAAAAAAAATCTCAATAAAAAAAAAAAAAATGCAAGTTTATTTTTTTTTATTTTCAAAATGCGATTTTGTGCTTTAAAAAAGAAAAACGAATCGGAAGAAAAGTGGAAAGTACGGTAGGAATCAATTTGAGATAACTAAATTCAGATCCATTATGGTTGAGGGAGGAAATTATCTTTTCTTTTATCTACATTTCTTTTCAACAACTTGGAAACGAGGAGGAAAAAAAAAAGAACGTGAATAAACCTCTCGGGAAAAGGTATGAGAATAATAAAATTTTTGTTGAAACAAACTTATTTATGCCGATAAAAGATTGTATGTGTGGTTTTCGCATTTTCCCTCCGACTCCTTCCTCTTTTTAGCAGCAACTTCCGTTCCCGTCCGCGATGGAAAACGGAAGGAAGGGATAATTTGCGTCACAAAGTGGAGGTGTCCGATACCAGGACGTGCTGTTTAATATTTATTTCCGTTTGATCGCGAAACTGCCTTGGCAAATTGTCGACGTTTTAAAATGGAAATGATGACGTTTCCCGTCTCGTTTCCCATCACGTCCTATAAATATAACATAAACGATTATTGCAGGGATGATTTTGCCGTCCTCTTGGGGGGTTTAAAATACTTTAAGTAACTGTATATTTTTAGTGAAACATCATACATAGTTCGTCCTTTTTTTTTTATATCAACGCACGCACCACACACATCCCGAGTTTCGATCGGGGAAACGTCAGACTCGTTTCCTGATCCCCTTTCTTTATACGCATTACAAAAACGTTCATTTAGCGAAAGAAAAAAAAAATTTTTTTTTCCTCTTTTTTTGTAAAGGTAAGGAAAGGGATGAAAACGTTTGAATTTTTATTTTCGTTATTGCGTTATAAGGGAAAAAGTATTTTTATTTCATTGAAAAACATCAGTGAAATAAAGTAGAGCATTTCATTTTAGTCTTTAGTCAGTCGACAATCGTTTTTTGGGATTTGGCCCACGCAAACACTCTCGCTCTTATTACCATTTTCACTCCCATTCGTAGGCGGGCTAAGTAGTACGGGTAATTCACACGGCGAGGTCTAATTTGCAGAATACCAGTCTATTTTCCCAGCCACCAATTTTGAGACCGATATTCGTGTCAGCCAACACGGATTTCAAATCCTCTCCCCCAGTAAATTATTTTAAGGTACCCCCCCCCCACCTTCCCCCTCCCCCCCTTTTGCTGGAAGAAATTTTGAGGGTTCCAGCTACATATTTTTAATCGGAAATTCGTGTCAGCCAGCTCGGATTTCACATTATTGCCCCGATAAAATTATTTTCCGCTATTCCCCCCCCCCCCATCCCCCTCCCTTCTTAGCGAAAAGAAATTTTCAGTCTTCCAACCACTTAATTATTATACAGAATTCGTGTCAGCCAGTTCAAATATCGTATCCTTGCCCCTAAAAAATTATTTCAAGCCATCCCCCTCCTCTCCCCCTCGCGATGAAGAAATTTTCAGTCTTCCAGCCATTTGATTTTAAAAAAAAAATTGATTGCGAAACCCGAGCTATCCGACACGAATTTCCCATTATTGCCCTGAAAAAATTATTTTAGCTATACCCCCACCATCCCCCTCCCCCCCTTAGGAAAAAAGAAATTTTTAGTCTTCCAGCCACCTGATTATTATACAAAATTCGTGTCAGCCAGGTCAAATATGGTATCCTTGCCCCTGAAAATATATTTCATGGCATCCCCCCCCCCTCGCGAAGAAGAAATTTTCAGTCTTCTAGCCACCTAATTTGAATGGGAAATTCGTGTCAGCCAGCTCGGATTTGGAGTTCCTGCCTTAATCTAAGTATTTTTAATTACCTTTTCACCTTCCCCCTCTTTACTTTCCCAAGGAAGAAATTTCCAGTGTTACAGTGACCTATTAGCAAGCGGAAATTCGTGTCAGCCAGCACGGATTTGAATTCTTGCCCGAAGGGAATTTTATTGTTGGCTACTTCCCTAGTTTCCCCCTCCCCCCGTTTACAGTACAGAAATCTTTACACTCTCGTTGGAAGAGTATTTCATGCTTTTTTTTTGCTATTATGTTTCAATGGTTGAAAATTCTTAGAAAAAACTTATCGTTCTGATATATACGAAAATGAAGGTGAAGTGGAAATAGGGAAACTGGAAGAAGTATTATTATTTAATTAAAGAGTCATTCCGATTAAGATAGCGGTTTTGGGCCAAGAGACCGATTTCCCTCAAACTTTGGGGTATGATACTATAGGGTAAGGGTAACTAACTTACCCCCAAATTTTCAGCCATTACCGTTGCTTGTTTTTGCCTCCAGAGTCAAATATGTGATTTTTTGAGGGTTTTAGGAAAAAATTTAAAGCGCAGCTCGATAGCTCATAAAATGGGCTTTAAAGGGGTGTATATGGCCCATAAAAAATCCGTTAGCAACAATTTTTAAAAATTGAAAAAAAGGTGTTTTTAAAATTTTTTTCGATTTTTGAAAGCACCCCCTCGCCGTTTTCACATATGCTTTAGAGGGCTTTCAGAGCTTTTAAATGCTTTTTTGGAAACTAAAAACCGTTGCAGGAAACAGAAGTTATGAATTTTTTTCGATTTTTCCCCATTTATTCCCATATTGTTACATATGAAACTTGCAGTATGAAGTTTTGATGAAAACCTATAAATTACTTGTAAATTGGTCAAAAATTTATCTAGGACCATCTTATTCTTCTTTAAATTCTGCGTCGAATGCTTTTTTATTCGATTTTCTCCGATTAATAACGCAGGAAATGTAGTATTTCTAAATAAGTGTTAATTCTTCGCGAGGGGGGGGAGGGGGATGCCATGAAATATATTTTCAGGGGCAAGGATACCATATTTGACCTGGCTGACACGAATTTTGTATAATAATCAGGTGGCTGGAAGACTAAAAATTTCTTTTTTCCTAAGGGGGGGAGGGGGATGGTGGGGGTATAGCTAAAATAATTTTTTCAGGGCAATAATGCGAAACCCGAGCTGTCCGACACGAATTTCCCATTAAAATCAGGTGGCTGAAAGACTGAAAATTTCTTCATCGCGAGGGGGAGAGGAGGGGGATGGCTTGAAATAATTTTTTAGGGGCAAGGATACCATATTTGAACTGGCTGACACGAATTCTGTATAATAATTAAGTGGTTGGAAGACTGAAAATTTCTTTTCGCTAAGAAGGGAGGGGGATGGGGGGGGGGAATAGCGGAAAATAATTTTATCGGGGCAATAATGTGAAATCCGAGCTGGCTGACACGAATTTCCGATTAAAAATATGTAGCTGGAACCCTCAAAATGTCTTCCTGGAGTAGGGGGGGAGGGGGAAGGTGGGGGGGTGGCTTAAAATAATTTACTTGGGGAGAGGATTCCAAATCCTTGTTGGCTGACACAAATTTTCGATTAGAAATGTATAGCTGGAACCCTCAAAATTTCTTCCTGGAGAAGGGGGGGAGGGGGAAGGTGGGGGGGGGTCTTAAAATAATTTACTGGGGGAGAGGATTTGAAATCCGTGTTGGCTGACACGAATATCGGTCTCAAAATTGATGGCTGGGAAAATAGACTGGTATTCTGCAAATTAGACCTCGCCAATTCACACGAATGTAGCTTTTAATGTAATTCAAAAATAAATCTAATACAAAATGCTCTGATTAATGTATATAATTCGTCCCACAAAATTTGGTGTGAAATGGATGCTGATGCCTGGACATTTATTTTTACACAGTAAAAAATTATCTGTCAAAATGTTAAAAACGGTCTACATAATTTTGATGTAAATGATACTCTGTTAAAATTTTTAACATATTCATATGTCAATTTAACAGATTTCAAATATGTCATTTATTTTTTTATGCCATTGCTGTTTTCGGCAAATTTCAGAATATCACTTTCTGAAGAGGATTTTTACAGAACTAGATTATGTTAAATTGACGTATAAAAATTGGTGGACGCATGCAAGGGCAAACAATGAACATTTTTTTTGGCATAATAGACCATCGATTCCTATCGGAAATTTTGCGTAGTTTACGAATTTGAAGTCGAAAATTAGTTTTTTTGGTGCATGGTTTTTGAGCTTCAGGTCGGATTTAAAAGCTCTGAAAACCTTGTTATGACTTTGAGCTTGTGGCTCAAAAACCGTGCACCAAAACTAATTTTCGACTTCAATTTCGTAAACTACCCAAAATTTTCGATAGGAATGGATGGACTTTTATGCAAAAAACAAAATGTTCATTTTTGGCCCTTATATGGGCTTTTTGGAAATTTCAAGGCCAATTGGACATCTCAAGATGCCGTTCAAAAAATATTAAAAAATTCAGGGTATATCTATATTCAGGGTATACCTATAAAGAAACTTGCCCCGATATAGAAGCTTTGAAATTCCAAAATAGTTGATTTTCTAACCATCTTAATACCTATTTTGGGAAGTCAAATAAAAACGTATGTCCTTTTTTGGATTTTCCCCGAATCTCCTGCTGTTCACTCTTTCTGCACAGGGGTCGTGCATAAATTACGTAAGCATGGGTTAGGTCCTTTTTGCACGCTTTATCCCATTTCGCCTATGCTTAGCTTATGAGTGAGATGTCAAATTTGGACCCCCTCCCCCTCCCTAAATGTGCTTACGTAATTTATGTACGACCCCATAGCAGGTATCTAATATCATACATCCCAAGTGACCATGCCATTTTTGTTATACTAAAAAAACTGGCAAAATATCACTTTTTGGCCAAAACGTGGTGAAGTACTGGAAAAATGTGAAATGGTTGAATGCTCGAATATTTCGGCCACCATCTAGAAATGAAAAAGTACCGAAAAATTTCACTTTCAAAAACCGGGAAGGCCTAAGGGGGCTAAGGTTTTCGAAAATCTCATTTTTGGTCAGAAAATGGTATTTCCGATTTCTTTATAATATATATTTAGCTTTTTTTACCCATCCTTGCAAGCTGCGGCCTGTAAAAGATCTGATCGGTTTTGATAATGTTAACACAGGCCGTGGGATGAAATTAAGTCTTTATTTGACCCTTTTCCTTCCGCCCCCACTATAATAAATCGTTTCCTCTCTTTTTAGCTCTGCTCCCGCTCAAAAAAAAATGGGTTTTTCGAAAAAGAAATCTTTTTCCATCTGTAGATTTGTTGAGAAAAAAAAATAGAATTCATCAATTAATGCAAAATTATTTCAGTGGCCGTGAAAAGACTATAAAAATGCAATGACGTTTTGGCATCCTGGGGTACTTTATCGGCTGAGCTAAGTCACGAAAATTAACAGACTTTCTCTTTAAAAAAAAAAAAAAAACATAATGAAAATGACTGCAACACGATGAAACTAACTAAACGGACAAAATTCCGGCGAAAAAGAGTGATATTTCATAGAGCGACATACAGCTCGCTAATTTAACCGACCTTGAAGCACGCGAAAATGCAAAACGAAAGAGCAACCAAAATAACAGACAATTTCCGAATGAAATCTTGAATTTTCAAAAAGAAAAAAAAAAAAAAAAAAAGAAAGAAAATAAAGCATTCAAACGTCGTTTCAAGAACATTAAATCATTTTGAGACCCCCCGTACCTATAGTATTATGATGTTTTAGAATTTATTCACGACACAAGGCGCATTAATTCTATGTGACGAGGAGGAATGAAGGAAGGGAGGGAGGAGGAAGGGATGTCCCTTTACGCATATTGTTATTACGGCCAGTTCTAAATGTAAAACGTGTTTCGATTTAATTGCTTCATCTTATAATAACAACGTCACGGACCTATGTAGTAGACGTCACTCGGAAAAACTTGATGCAATATTCGACGTGAAGTAAATAATAATATTTTGTTTGGCATTTAAAACGTTCGCCGCGGCGGCCCTTTTTTTTTTTTTTTTTTATATCATTTCGCGGGCAACAAGTGGGTCATTTTTTTTCATCGCGCGGGAAACTGAAAAACCTCTCCCTCCCCCCTTCCCCCGTTTTCGAGGAACATTGCTGAAATATTCATCTGCTGAAAAATGTCCCGTAAAGAGCGAACGTGGGGACTGGATCATTCGATTAGATTCCTCGATAATTGGGTTAACTTTCAAATCGTCAACCGTACTTTCGACTCTAATAAAATTACCAACTGATTTTTCCGAGTCAATTTTTTTTTTTTTTTTTTTTTTTTTTTCGAAAAAAGATTCTAGCATTGATTGTTAGCACTTATTATATTACTTCAACAAAAACGCGGAATCCGATTTTAATTAGGAAAGGTAAAAAAAAAAAAAAGGGGGAAGGAAAAGGGTACGTAGTATAACAGCGAGAGAAACGTCTTTTTTTACGTCATAAAAAATTTCGAAGCCATTGCGAATACATATCCTAATAAATTTTTGAAGGTCGAAAGTCTTAGGGAAAGCCTTTAATTAAAATCGGCAACTTTTCATCTTTGGAATAAAAAATTATTTACTTTCACTCCGGAAAACGGTCATCAAAACCGAAAGGTTTGCTCGTTAAATTTTTGTCAAAGTTTTTTTTTTTTTTTTTTTTTTTTTTTTTAATAAAAAACGTAAAAGAGGATACTTTAGGATATTCAGTTTTTCGTTATCTAACATTAATCTGGTTCGGTGTGGCCTTTAAGTGTCATGGATCCTCATTATGTAGAAAGCTTGAAAGCTTGAATCCCGAGTGGAAAAGCACACCGGTGGTTTTAGGCCCCACAATATCGAGCTTCCCAGTTCGCAGCTGGAACTCGAATCTTTCTAATTAAAATATGAAAAGAGACTTCTTCATCGAAACGGTTCTTCTGAGCTTTACGAAAATGATGGATGACTTTTTCCTTCTTTTTTTTTTACTTATTTCTCTATAATATATATTTTTATTTCTCTTCTTTTCTGTGTCCGCTGGATATTTTTCTCCGGGGAGGGAAGGAGAGGCGGAGTGGAAGGAAAGTTTTCCATTTTTTAACTTTTTCTACCGTAAAAAATTTTCGAACTTTTTTTTTTTCGGAAAAAATTATTTAAGGGAAAAATATCTCAATTTCATCTGTTGTCCAGGATTCGGCTCGGGAAGGGGATTCCAAAAACGGGAAAAGTGTTCTGGAGGCCAACGGAACTTAGGGTAACTTAGGGTACCTAGTAGGGTGAGTCATTTTAAAAAAATTTTTGAAATGTTGGGGGGCATGTTGAAAATCGGCTTTTTTCTGGTGTAAAACCACTAAAAAATTTTTTTCAAATTTTTCTTAACCCCTTAATGGCCCCCCAAAGCCACTTTAGCTTTTTAAAAATTTTGCAATTAAGTTCTTTTAAACTCCATTTTTTTAATCCACTTTAAGGGTCTACAAAATATTTAAAAAAAATGTTTTCTTATGTTTTCGAGGTCGTAGAACACGAATTTCACTATCCCGAATTTTTCCGATTAACCCCTGTGACGTCATTAGCGTTTTTATCAAGCTTGTACCTGATTTTTCCGTCTGAAATTCGGCTTAATCTCGATTTTGCAGCTCTGAAAATTTTTGTATTTGATTGGTAACACTCATACTTATGCAAAAATATCCGTAGAACACGAATTTCACCATCCCGATTTTTTCCGATCAACCCCTGAGTAGGGGTGTAAGTGTAAATTTGGTTTTTTCAGGCAAAAATGAATTTTTTTTCCAAAAAATGGCAAGAACTCCTCACCAGTTCGATTTAGAGGTCATGCTCAATGACATTTTTTAGTCAGGACACTCTAATTAATAAGGATCTTTTGTGTTTCGAATCGATTTCCAAAATTTTTTACTGTCGGAAAAAATTTAGAATTTCAAAAAAATTACTGGTAGAATTTTCCGACCATAAAAAATTTTGGAAATTGATTCGAAACACAAAAGATCCTTATTAATTAGAGTGTCCTGACTAAAAAATGTCATTGAGCATGACCTCTAAATCGAACTGGTGAGGAGTTCTTGCCATTTTTTGGAAAAAAAATTCATTTTTGCCTGAAAAAACCAAATTTACACTTACACCCCTACTCAGGGGTTGATCGGAAAAAATCGGGATGGTGAAACTCGTGTTCTACGGATATTTTTGCATAAGTATGAGTGTTACCAATCAAATACAAAAATTTTCAGAGCTGCAAAATCGAGATTAAGCCGAATTTCAGACGGAAAAATCAGGTACAAGCTTGATAAAAACGCTAATGACGTCACAGGGGTTAATCGGAAAAATTCGGGATAGTGAAATTCGTGTTCTACGACCTCGAAAACATAAGAAAACATTTTTTTTAAATATTTTGTAGACCCTTAAAGTGGATTAAAAAAATGGAGTTTAAAAGAACTTAATTGCAAAATTTTTAAAAAGCTAAAGTGGCTTTGGGGGGCCATTAAGGGGTTAAGAAAAAATTTGAAAAAATTTTTTTTAGTGGTTTTACACCTGAAGGAAGCCGATTTTCAACATGCCCCCCAACATTTCAAAAATTTTTTTAAAATGACCCACCCTAGTACCTAGTGTCCAAATGGAACTTTAACCTTCAGATCGAAAAACTACATGATCTGCAATGTTTCGATTAATATCGATCACCATTAGAAATTTGTAACGAGGAAAGGAATGAAAATGAGAGGAAGTCGATATTACAGCAAAACGTATTAAATGATTCCTGACGGCCATCAAATGCGTGTAGGTTTTAAAGTAAACGAATTTCACTAAAATTTCCGATTCAAAACAGTTGAAAATAGAACAGTGTTAATGGGTTCTGTCAAGGTGTCAGTCCGTTGGCAATTTGTAATTGATTTAAAATAGTCCGGGAGAACGAGTGGAAAAGGGAAGATTACGCGGGGGAGAGAGCGACACATTTTCGCTGAAATCCAGTTTTACACTTTTCGCAGGAAACAAACACGCATGTTACCTCCCGTTGGGTTGTTGTTTTTTTATTTTTATTTTTTTTTTTTTGCGGTCCAATTATACGTCCTTCCTCAATCTTTTAGCCCGAAGCAGGGTTTCCGATTATACAAATGAGCGCTTGAATCAATTTTCTTCTTACACAAAATATCTTTCTCAAACAGGAAAAAAAAAAAAAATTATCGGGGATTAAGTCGAGAACGAAGCAATTTGTACGACTCAGCAATATACACAGCGTTCCATTACATTAACTAACAATTTCCCGAAGCTCATATTTTTTAATCTTCGTTTTGCGTCATCGAAGTTCCTGAGTTTTGTCATTTCCTTCCTGTTTTCGTTTTCCCCCTTTTTTTTTCGATGTAAAAATCCGATCGAAAGTAAATACGAAAAAAAAATTTATTTATTTTTCTTTTTGCGAATCAACGAAAAAAAAAAAAAAAAAAATAGAAAAAAAGGTGTACCTTTCATTTTATAAAAAAAAGGAAAAAAAATCGTATTTTTATTTTTACGGGAAAACATCATTCGATATTCAGTGATGATCTCGTTATAATTAATGATGAAGGAATGTAAGTTTAAAACGGTGGAGAGCCTTCTCCTCGACAGTTATCGACATTCCACTCTTGAAACCAACAACGTCGATTCTCTTTAGCTCATTTTGATTTATTACATGCAATTCCAATCAATCAGTTCCTCCTGTCACCAATTAAACGATTTTTCGTTCTCCATCGAAAATTTATTCAAGCTTCGTTTTAAAAAAAAATTTATTTATATTATTTTGTTTTTATTTCAGAACGATGATTCTAATATCGATATCATCCGTAAAACGACGAGGTTGTGAAATAGTATGTTACGTACCGTGAGCCGAAGGTAAGAGATTTTAATGAAAGATTTAATTACTGACAGTTAAACCGAATTATTACAATTCGACTGGAGCTATCACGGGAGCCACTCAAGACCCCAACAATACCCTAAATAATAGCACATGTTAGCCTAAACATCATTATTAAGGCGTTTTTAAGTTGAATATTCAACTCGTAGGGTGGTTCTTATTTTGCCCAGTTTGAATTTTTGGAGTTGCCACCCCGTAACTTGTTTTATTTCTCTGAGATACGTTTCCCTGAATTTTTTCAAATCTTTTACTAGACGGGAAAACGTGCCTCATCGAGCTTTTAGTTCGGAAAATTCCCATAAGAACCCAAAAATTGATCATTTTTTTTTTTCGTAAAAAAAAACTGTCATTTTCTATCGGAAATTTTGCGTAGAATCCGAATCTGAAAATATTTTTTTTGTATCTGGTCTTGTTTTTGAGCAAGAGGCCGAAATAAGACGAAAAAATCGAGAAAAGTGACAAAACGCATGAAGTCCACAGTTTTCATTGCTTTTTGGCGTCTATCTCATAAACCGAACCAGGTACAAAAAAAAATTTTTCAGATTCAAAATCTAGGCCTGAGCAAAATTCCCGATAAAGAACAAGGGTTTAAAAAACAAACTTAAAACAAAATAAAAAAACCGTTCACAAAATAAAAACCACCCTAGAACTCATTTTCAATCCTCATTTCCCCATTAGGTAAGATTTTTTTTCTCTTTCGTATTTGAGGGAGCAGGAAATATATACACCTGACGCCCGAAGTGATTAAAAAAAATTTTCTCAATTTTAATGAAATTTCCGAAAACGTGTACCGGGTCGTTTTAAAACTTTCCCGTTATTTTGTAAAAACAACATTAAGAGCTAAGGTACGCAAAAACTTTCCTCCCCCTCCTTTCCCCCGGAAAATAAAATATATTTTTCCATATTACTGTTGTTAAAGAAGTTTTTAACCCTTTTTACTGAAAATGGAAAGTTCTAGAAATATTCTAATGTTGAAATAATAATCTCCTTTTTGCTTTTCTTATTTTTGTTTTAAAAGGGAGTGTGTTGGTGAAATCGGGGTGGGGGCGAGTGCGAGGGAAGGAGGGAGTAAGGAGCGTGAAATAGTATTCAAGTAAAAATTTTGTAACTGGTGCTTGAAATTTTTTTTTTCTTTCTTCTTTTTTTAAAACGAAAATCGGAGTTTGTAATGAAAACTTCACGAGTTGTAAGCACGTTAATAGTGAAAATTATTCTATTAAAATGAAGTTGGTAATTTTTTAGAGGCAACTGCTAGGGCGACTGGTGCAAGATTGTAACGCTAATCTTTTTTTTTTTTTTGCTTTTATTTTTTTTATTGTCAAAAACGGTGATGACCTTTTTGGGAAAATCGACCGGTGATGATAAACTTGAATCGTTAGATTAGTAAATCATTACTTGGAAATTGTGAGTCTCTCCCTCAAGAACTATAAGAGACAGTTCAAACATTACGTAGAATGCCTTTAACAATTTCTTACGATTTGAGGAATGGCAAATTCTTAGCGAGGAGATCGGTCTCTTCTGGAATTTTTTTCTCCCAGGGAAATGTTAAACGGATTTGAGCCTGACAATTTTAGGAAAAAAGACGCATGAAAGCCTAAACTCCGTAATTAAGGCGATTTTCATGTCATACACGGAAGTATAAACATCACCGTTAAGGCGTTTTCAGCTTAAACTTTGAAGTATATGTGGGATATGAGTTTCGCTCATTTCCCACTTTTACCTTTCAAAACACAACCGACCTTGTAGGCCTGCAAACTAGTATCAAATATGCCCTCGATTCGGATCGGCATAGGATGTTTTGATATTTTATCAAAACATCCTATTTCGATCTCCTATATAATAGCGAGGACATATTCGAGTCTTTGCCAGTATTTTCGGTCATGCTGGTCCGGTAGGGTCGAAGCCTTTTCCGATCGTTTTCAAAACCCCCGACTTTTCTTTATTCCCGCTCGGCTATCCTACATTTTGGTGACGGCGGTGGGCCCCAAAATTATTTTTAATTTTTGGGGAAAACGGTCCCTACATTTTTGTGACAGCGGTAAAACTTTCGGTCGTCCCCCGAAGAGCCGAAAGACTAAAATTTTTAATTTTTATTCCCTTTTTTTTTTCGCGTCGCGTAAACGGTCATATGCATAATAAGACGGTTTGCTGAATAAGCAAATCATTTTATTATATGTTAACGACCTTGATTTTTTTTATTCATTATTCGATCCTGCCGACTTTAATTTTTTTTTATTTATTTTTTGACCGACATCACATTTTTTATAAAAAAAATTTTTTTTTGAATGTTCTTCGTCTTTTTTTTAAGGAAACTCAACTGTAAAAAATTCTTTTATGATGTCAACGCATTTAGGATTTTTGGATGTATATTTTTATTTCTTTGATGCTGGTTTGCACTATCATAATGCTACAAAGGAAAAAAGAAATTGGTTTTAAATAATGGGTCTACGATATCGGATCGGAAATCTGCAATGTTAAGTTAGAAGGTATGTTAAACTATTTATTCCTTTTGGTCGGGAAAGAGATGTGTAGTGTATGGTTTATTTGGTGCTCTAAGGATTCTTGCTGGCTGTCAGTTGTTGATATTGTGATTAAGAGATAAATGTATTTAGTGCTGCAGCAGTACAGAAAGACGAGCCGCCTTTTTTCCGACTAAAACAGAATAAATATGGGAATCTTAGCATTGGCAGATTTCTGCAAAACCAGCAGAGTAATCTGCAGGGATCGAGCATCGCGTAAAATAATGTTCTGCAGAGGATTGGGACTCTAGCCTCTGTTCGATCTCAGCCCGTTGTACGTGGTGAAGAACCACACCCGGCTTATTTAAGCCAAATACAACGGAGCTAGACCAGAAAAGGTCGATAAAAAATCCGGGCAGGCAGCCATACTGCACCGAATAATAAGAAAACAGGCTGCGGTGTTAGGGCAAAATACCCGCGGATAGGCCCTTAGGCTTATCAAGACTGTTGTGTCCTGGAAGTTTAAAGTCTTTTAACTTTCTTTCGTCCAGGTTGCCGAAAATTAAAACACAGCAGATCTAGACCAGTAAAGGTCGAAAAACAATCCCTCAGGAAGTTTAGCAACTTCTGAGCGTAAAATCGGCTTGAGTAGCATTATGATGGTCCATGCCATCTTTTTAATTTTTTTTTTTTTTGGTATTATTCCTAAATGCATTGTCAGCGAAATTTTTGTTTTCACTGTTATTATTTTATTTTATTTTATTTTTTTTTTTTTCTTGTACTTCCTGGTTTACGATTTTTTCTGTTATTGTTATTGTTGTTGTTTTCATTTTTTTTATTCAATATACGTTATTTGTTTGCTTCGATTTTATCTGACCAACATCTGAGTTTGCACAACGCCAAGGCTCGTTGTGTTTTTGCCCCCTGGAATTGTGGGATATGAGTTTCGCTCATTTCCCACTTTTACCTTTCAAAACACAACCGACCTTGTAGGCCTGCAAACTAGTATCAAATATGCCCTCGATTCGGATCGGCATAGGATGTTTTGATATTTTATCAAAACATCCTATTTCGATCTCCTATATAATAGCGAGGACATATTCGAGTCTTTGCCAGTATTTTCGGTCATGCTGGTCCGGTAGGGTCGAAGCCTTTTCCGATCGTTTTCAAAACCCCCGACTTTTCTTTATTCCCGCTCGGCTATCCTACATATAATTATTATTTTTCGGGCGGTTTTACGGATCAACATTTGCTTCAATTCAACTAAAAAATTTGGTTATCTATGCGATGTTGGTTCCATTTGTATATCTAAATTATATATAAATTGTATCTATCTAAACCCTATATAAATTGTGTATATGAATTTTATATTAGGATTTTGAAAAAAATTCGGGATTTTGGTTGGTCTTACATGCAGGTCCTTTTTTCCTTTGGATTTCAGGATTTTAAGCTTGTATAATTTATGTATAATCTATATACAAACTATATCTAAATTATATATAGATTGTATTAAATTATACTAGCTTAAAATCCTAAAATCCAAAGATAAAAAGAACCTGCATTAAGACCAACTAAAAATGCCGAAATTTTTTCAAAGTTTTAATATATGTACCATTTATATAGGATTTAGATACGACTACATATAAATTAGATGTAATTTAGATACAAAAAGGGAGCCATCGTCGCATAGACAACCAAAACTTTTACTTTAGATTGAAAAAAAAAATCGATATATATTTGCTCTCGTCGACTGCGGAGATCCTAACGAGCAGCATTTCCCATTCAGCATTGGACAAATGGGACACATTGCGAATCCTGAATCCATTTTGATTTTGATATATTAGAAACCGCAAGTCCCCGTTGTATATTTTCTCCGATATCACTTTCAACATGAGCCAACCGCGGCAAGGGAATAAAAAGACCGCAAAACGAAATAAAGTGGCCTCCTTTTAAAAGACAGGCTTTTATACCGACTTTGAATGATAAAAAGTGTGAGAGCTATGGAGATCAAAATGCACATTCTAGAATTGTGTAACCCAGGACACATACAAAACGGGGATTCTCCTCTTTCTCTCTCTCTCTCACTCTCTATCTCTCGTCTATACACAATAATAATTTCAATTTCCAATGTTTTCCATGTTTACACAAAATCCTTTTTTGAATATAAATATAGATTGATTGAATGTTTTGACGAGCGGGGGGGAAGGGAGGGGGCGAGGAGGGCAAAAAAAAGAGACGAATGGAGCAAATGTGAAAAGAGAGCCGAGCCGCATATTCCGTTTTATATTGTTTGCATAGTCAACAATGGACATTATTAACGCACACAAGCAGCTATTTAATTTTAATCATCGCTTTAGTTCTGATTGGAGGTAATTAATAACACATCAAATTTAAGATCACGAAGCAAAAAAATGTAAAATTATAATCTTATTCGCGGTCGTCGTTGCGGAAAATATAAGACAAGAAAATTTTTCAAGGAAAAGGTAACAGGCGTAAAAAAAAAAAAAATTATAAAGCTCGTGTTTTTTTTTACTACGAAACTTTTTTTTTTTTAAAGGTAAAAATCGCTTTTATCTCATAGGAGAGTTTTTATTTTTGTGTAAGATGCAAACCGAGTTTCAAGAGTATAAATATCCATAAAGCATAGTTATCGCTCGAGGAATTTTTTTCCGGCTAGAATATCTCAAGCAAGAAGAAGAAAAGCAATTTTTATAAAAACATTACCGAGTCTCCCCGGATCTGCTGACAAATTATTATGCATAATCTATCTTGAAGAAAAAAAAAAAAAAAAACTTGATAAGATTTTGTGTGAGCAGTGTTGAAAGAAAAAAGAAAGGAAATCCGATTTTCCGCGACGTCTTTAAAAGGCCTCTTTTGCACTTTTTAATTTTCCGAGAATTTCGAAAAGAAAAATTTTGAGAAATGGAAGAGCGTCGATGAATAATTATTACGTTACGTGGAAGATGTTGTAAATTGTGGAGTTGTGCATGAAAAGGGAATGTCGCAAATATCAAGATTGAAATTCGCCCAGACTGAGTGTATTATTGTGTCGCTTTGTAAACGACATGTCGATCGTAGGCAAAACAATGATTTATGAATGGCGTCTGCTACTCGGAGGTTAAGGCTTTATAATGTTCTATGGACTCGGGAGGGCATATTTGGAAAATATATTTCACAACATCGAAAACTTAAAACGATGGTCGTCAATAAACAAGGTTTTCCTGTTCAAGAAATTAAGGGGATGTATTAACAATTATAAACGTCCGATAATGAAGACGGTTAGAAATCTTTATGCCTGAAAATTATTTTTGTCTGGTCACTGTAGTTTAAAATCTATAATTGACATCCTTCAAGTAAGCTTGATTTTGAAAAGTTCGACTCCTTCTTTGCAAGTAGAAATATTCATTTTGAGTTTTTGATAAAGGGCGCAATTTCACGCCAAACATGTTTGGCGAACATGTTCGGCAAACATGTTTGTGTTTGATAAAAAGTGACGAACATGTTCGGCAAACATGTTGGACAAACATTATCACCAAACATTTTCCTGAACATGCAGGGCGAGCTTCACATAAGCAGTGACGCTTTTTTAAGGATGTTTGGTGAAAATGTTTGTGTTTGACAAAAGTGCCGAACATGTTCGTCGAACATTTCGGACAAACATTTTCACCAAACATGCTTGAAAAAGCGTCACTGCGTATGTGGAGCTTCCCTTGCATGTTGGGGAAAATGTTTGTTGAAAATGTTTGTCCAACATGTTTGCCTAACATGTTCGGCGAACATGTTTGGCGTGAAATTGCGCCCATAAACTAAAAGTGTCTCCTTACTCTGATGCTAACTGTTGGGGCAAAATTTGGGACTTATGTAAGAAATGCCAAGTGTTGATTGAACTTGCTGTCTTCTATAAAAATACCGGATAAGTCACGAAAAATTTATAAACTACTCGTTCGGTAGTTGACAATCGTAGCTGCCGGTGAACCCCAGTTTTGACTGCTTGTAAAGCGATAAATGGCAGAAGTCTAACACGGCACTAATCAAAACAAGAATGTTAAGAAAATTTAAAATTCGCTATAAAATTTTATAGCCTATGTTTTATAATTTTTTATAAAATTCTATAAGAGAAATCCTTTTCAGTTTTATATTTTCCTCCAAACCTCCCTATATTCTTCCGTCACAGTAGGAAACTAGCTCATTATTATTTCACAAAAATTTCGAAAAAATTTGACTTCACAGCTTGATTAGGGACATAATAAATAGTCAAAATCCGTTGGAATCAAAATCGTACCTGATCAGCTTCGCGAGTTATGGAGCTTTGAAGTTTGGCGTGCTAACTTGGAATTCTTAGAAGACCGGTGCCGCCTTGAGTTAACATACGCACGCACCGTCTTTTAAAAACGAAATTAAACATATTTGTTATAATTATTAAAGCGTTCAATACGGTAGGAATAAAATTCACGGCATTAATTATAATTTAAAAAACAATTAAAAAAACAATTTTTTTTAAAAATTCAATATTAATTACAGATTAATACGGTTGAGTCATTAATAAATTTCAAGTTTATTTAAAAAAATGTTTTGTTTTCTAAACCACGGCGGGCCTCAATCGTTTACCGACAAAATTGCCACCAAAAACTGACCTTAAGGATTCAGAAAATATAGAGTCTAGGTTATTGGGCTCTCACATAAGCTAAATATAGACATCGACAATTTCTGGACCCGCCGATGCAGCTAACTCTTAAAATAGTGTATATCAGTCAGTAATCTGACTATTGGATCATGAATTTTTAAACCTTCATTTTTAACTATGAATCTTTAAGTTTTGATCTTTAATCTTAACCTATAATCTCCAAACTTATACTCTCAGATTATTTGCCTCATTTATTTTCAATTGTTGGTTCCATCATCAATCATATCGTTCTGACTTCCGATTTCCGATCTTCAGTCCCCTATTTTCGATCTTTGATATTGAATTATCGATCTCCAATCTTAAAGATCGCTATTAAAAATCTGTACATTAACTTTTAAATGCTGATTAGAGTATCTGATAAGTAAGTTGCAATAACTGATTAGCTCTTTACACGGTAGCGCGAGTCCTCTATCGGGAGTGACCAAACATAAACTTGTATTGTTGTTGTGAACTAATAAACTCTACCGGCTTTAAAAAAAAAAAAAAAAACAACTATTCTATATAGATTGAAAAAACAAAAATACTATTAATCAAAGCTTCCAATGAAACATCAGCGTATTTTAATTACTTTCTCTTGGAGCTTTTGGGAACTTTAGTTCTTAGAAGCAATATTATTATGTTTACCTTTATTCGCCAGAGGTGCTGAATTAACCGGTTCGCCGCGGATAAAGGCTCAACCCTTAAATTGCTTAAGGCTTGCAATTAAACCTCATATGCACATTTCACATGTACTTATTACGTTTTGCATTTAAAAAATATTATATAGAGTGCATGAATAAATACAACCACGACCAGTTTCAAAAAACAAAATTAATTAATTAAATATTTAATTAACAACTTTGGCACATCAGTTGAAAAAAAAGTAAAATTTAATTTTTTTGAAAGTAAAAATCACTTCATTTTTTTATGTTTTCAAACAAAGACCATTTTCGAAGATTAATAATCCAAGCAGGGAAGAAAATAATGGGAGCGAAAAAGTTATGAAAAATAAAACTGCACTCGTAATTCGAACATCATGATTGAAACGCGAAACGTAAGTTTGAAGCGTTCTTCAGAATGATTCGCGAGAGACTAATTCACTCCCCGAAGTAAACGGTTCGAAGCGAACGCTTGTGCGTCGTCGCTGATTATTTTTTTTTTCTTTCTGGTCTATCCGCCTTTCCTTTCTGGATCTTTTTTCCCCCTAATCTATGATTCCTGGTTTTGGTTGGGAGTGAAAAGGTAGATGAAGAGGGGGTGGGTATCGAAGAATAGTAAAAACCCTTTTCTGGTAAATACTCTTCTGGATGAAATAGTGGATCAAAGGGATTGTCAGGAAAAGAAATTTCTGGTATTGTAATACGATTATGATCATCTCATCATCGCTTTTTTTTTTTTTTTTTTTTGTTAGAATAGGTAGTAAAATAACCGATTAAATAATTGGACTCTTTGTCAAGCTTAGGAAAACTGAAGATGGAAGAATGAACCAGATGGCAAAGTCTATCCAGTCCCGAGGACGTCTTCAGGATGTCCATTGTTTTTACCTACGCCCGTACTGATTCAAAAAGCGTCTTTGGACGTCCTATGGCTATCCAATGGATTTAGATATCCTGTGGATACCTAATGGACGATCCAATGGATTGAAAATGATGTCTGGGAAGATTGGAAGGTTTTTATGTTCGAAGATCAAAAATTTCTGGTAGAAAGTGGAATATTGAACATTAAAGTTGGTTGAAGAACTCAGAGATCGAATAATTAAATATTATAACTAGGATTACAGGCTGAAGATCGAAGTCGATGATTAAAAGTTAAAGATCGAGAATTGATGATCAAGGATCAAAAATTTACTATAGAAGGTTAAAGAATTTAAATTTAAGATTAACGATTAAATAGATCAGGAATAAAAGATTTATTATAAATTAAAGTTTGAAGCTTTGTTCGAAAATTAAAAGATCGAAATTAGATGAAATGGATTAAAAATTGACTTTGACCGAATATGGGATTACAAAGTCAGGGATTGGTGATCAAAGATTAATGATGAACTTGGAAAATTGAAATGAGTGCTTAGACAATCAAAATCAAGGATTAAAAATTGAAGATCGGGATCGAAGATCAAAGATAGGCAATCAAAAGTTGAAGCTCCAAAGTTAAATATTGATGAGTAAAAGTTAAGCACTAAAGTTTGGAGGTAACAAATCTAAGATCAAAGATTAAGGATTAAGGAAGATTGAAGGTCAAATACCGGGGAATCGTAGCGATGGATCAAAAATTAAACAAATGCTGTTGTATGAAAGATTGAAGATTAATATCAAGAATTAAAGATGGGAGATCGATAAAAGATTAAAGGTAAAAGATGAAATCGAGGATTGAAGATTATGGGCGATGAATTGAAGGAAAGCAGATTAAAGTTTGAAACTTGGAGATCGTAGATTGAAATTGGTTGGTTGGAGATTAAATGTTAAAGATCGAAAATTGAAGGGTGATAGATAAAGAATTAAATATTAATGATGGACCGTAAGATCGAAGACTGAAGATTGAAGGTTGAAGATTGAGGACTGAGGACTGAGGACTGAGGACTGAGGATTAAGGATCGAAGATTAATGATTGAAGATTATGCATTAAAGATTATAAGATTAAGATAACAATGTCTTAACAAATTCTTTGATAAAGAAACAAAGATTAACGATGAATTATAAGATCAAAGATTGAAGATCAAAGACAGATGATTAAGATTTAGGATTGAAGATTAATGATTAACGATTGGGGATTGGAAATTTAAAGGTTAATTATCGATCATAAGATCGACGATTGAAAATTGAAGATTGAGGATTGAAGACTTAAGGTTAAAGATTGGGATTGAGCCAAACAAAAGCTTAACACAAGGAGATCAAAACTTAAAACTGAAAAAAATAGCAAAAAAAAACTATAATATGGCGACATGGTTGTGGTGATCCAGTCAAATGTAAGAACAAAACAAAACAAAGCTCGTAAGCGCATTGGACGACAACAATCTGACCGCTACAGCAAATTAAATTCACTGCCGCTTCTAGTAGATGAGTTTTTGGTCCGTCTGTTTTATTCAGGCATGTTGATTTTTAAACTTGCTGCCTTGAGAATCAAATTTTAAGCAATTTCTTATTCTCGTGAAACGGCAGCTATAGAGGATTGAGTCGCATTTCTCTCCACTACGTCATCGTTTTAACATGAAATCACGACTTTCATTTTATTAGGAAACCTCCATTCTGTGGTTTTTAACCAATAAACTGCGACACCGAATGACGTCCATGCTTCCATTTAATCGAAATGATCGGGAGTGCTTGCGACGGGCATGCATCGGAAGAAATTTTTTCCCGTCGTCATGGTTATCACCATCTTCATCCTCGTCACTTCCCATTATCTCTTTAAAGTAAATCCTCAAGACGATTTTCTATTAACATTACCGAAATAAAGTTTTTTTTTCTAAAATCTTGTAGAAATTGTGATCGATCGAACGCTCCGCCGCGGTTAACGTGTCAGGCCTTGTTAAGAAGTTACTGAATGCAGAGTAAATGGTTAATGTCATTTTCCGCAAAAAGAAAACCCGGAGAAGATTTTAAAAGGAGGAAAAAAAAATCGAAACCTATATTTTTATTGTGAAGACATGAATTTTACTTAAACGGAATAAAAACCGTTCGAATAACTCTTTTTTTATTAGTCAAAATCAAAAACCGGAAGTCGGAAAAAAAGGGAGAAAAAAAAACCGTTACACTTTTAAAACGTGTAATTTATCTTTAACTGTGTTTCGGTGGAGAAAATATGAGCGCGTGCTTCCCTTTGGAGGACGTGACCGCAAAGAACCTCGGCAAGTGTGTAAGAGGGCCGCTTTTCGATGTGCACTCACTCGAAGAATTCTGAATAATACATTACGTATTCCTAAGGTAATACATTTTCGGTCGAGATGCCAAAAACAAACCTTCCACTTTGATACATATTTGATAGTCGATTTTGAAAAGACTTAATACCTTTTACTCTTATCTTATCGGATTTTTAAAAAAAAAGTAAGGATGGGGAAAATTGTAGAAAAGGAAATTGATGTCAATTAGGGTCAGCTGTGGAAAAGATAAATGGCGCGGAGGTCGCGACGGGGGAAAAAGGGTTAAACTGTACATCTTGTGGTATTTTTTATATATATTTTATATATATTTTATATATAATTTATATATAATTTTTATATAATTTATATATAAGTTATATATAAATTATATATAAGTTATATATAAATTATATATAAATTAAATCTATATATATTTATATATAACTTATATATAAATTGTATATAACTTATATATAAATGACATATAAATTTATTATAAATTATATATAAAATATACTGTATATAAAAAATACCACAAGATGTACTGTTTAACCGGAAAAAGAAACTTAATGCATAAAATTAAAAGCGGTCCCCTGGTAGAAATTTTGAATGTCGTATCTATGTTGGAAAATTAACGCTTTTCGACCTCGGATCGTCATCGGATTAATCTTGGCCAAGATGAATCCGATCTCAGATGAAAGCCAATATTGAGAAGCGCTAATTTTCAGACTGGACCCCGAGGTTGGATCGATGCTGTATCGACATTGTTGATTTCAAAATTTCCACCAGGGATCATCCCGACAATTTTATACATGGAATACCCTAAAATTTTAATAGCTGTTACCCTTTTAAACGAGGAAAAAGGGCTCCCGTGATAAAGCAACAAAAAACGTCAAGTTAACGGGCCGACAACTTGACAGCGAGATGGGTATCGGAATTTTAGACAAAGAGACATCAACACAAAAAAAAAAGTTCCGTCTACAGGGTCATTGTTTTTATTGGTGTTTCGCTGGTAATAGCTTTCTCGTGCTTTTCGTTTTGACCGTCAGCAAAACTTGGTTTTAAAACTTTTTTTTTTCTAAAAACAAAAAAAAAAAAACTTTAAAAAAGAAAAAAAAATTCGATTCGGAAAAAAGAAAATGATGATTGTAAGTGATTCCGAGAAAGAAAAAAGAAAATAAAGAAAGGAAGAAAAATCTCGGAAGATCTAGTTTGGTAATTGATCAATTAGGGAAAAAAAAGAGAAAAGCAGTGCCGATGATAACAACATTGATTCAAGTGAATGAAGAAACCAGACTTGGCAAAGAGGCTTTCGATCGACTTCATAGAATCGAGTAAAAGCTCAATGGTTTGGAACAGACTTACGATGAGTTCTTTCCAGTTCATTTTTTTCTTGAAAGCGGGGAGTGAAGGTTTTATTTTTTCCGTTAATTTCGGGAGATGAGTGTGCAGAAGAATAAAATAAAATATACTCTTCAGCCTTAAGAGATCGGTAAAATTTATTAATAACTGTGTGGTGTTGTTATTGATGGAATGAACTTTTTTTATGGGGGAAAAGAATTGCAAGTGTTCCTTTGTTTTTATAAAAAACAGAGCGGTAGGTTCTTTTGATCGGAAACTGTGCTGAAAAAAAAATTACGATCATATTAAAGCAGGAAATTCGGATTGCCCGTGATTCCGTCAATATTTAATTGATTTTTGTGGCACATCCCTGTATCTAATTGATTCTGGTTTCCCTAAGAATAAAGCTGTGACACCTCTCGTAGCTGACCATCTTTCTGAAAGACCATTCGTTTAATGCACAATAGGTGATCTCAGTCGGAAAGGTGGCCCTGACATGTCATTGAAATTTTCAACTGTTTCTCGGTCTATCTGCTTAATTAAAAATTCGATTTTTTTTACATTTTAAAGAATTCCAGTAATTTAACTAAAATTCCAAATGGCTTTGCCCACTCTTAATTAAAAAAACGACAATGAAAAAAATAAGACTTTTCACTGACAAGTCTAAAATATCATTTAGCATGTAGGTAAATCTCGGCGGACTCATTACGATGTAAATTGAACCCTTCCTGCAGATAATTAGTCCTCTTCCTTTGCATCCTTGAGCCCTTTAACCATACCACCACCGTTTCCCCGTTCAGGGTTTTGGACTTTTTATATCTTCTCTTTCTTTTTTTTTTAATAATTACCCCGAAGACTCTCGTCCATGAAAAATCCGTGTGTTGTTGATATAAATGTATGTAGTTGAAAGTCATTAATAAGTGTCTCGGGGAGATGGTTGAACAAGACTTTTCGACCGATCTCCCTTTATTTAATACAGCTTACCATGAGAAAGGATGCAGCCTTTACCGACGATTCCCTTAATAGATTTTACATTGTTACAAACTCGACTCCCATCGACTAGATTTTTTTCCCCCCAGCTCTTTCCGGAACTCATTTATACCTTTCAAGTGGATTTTTCGCTGAGGGGAAGGAAGGAAAAAAAAAGCTTAACAAACTTCCATTTTGTTTTACTTTATTACCGATTCAGTTTTTTTTCCTTCTCGTAAAAATAATCTCTTAACAACGGGAAAGAGATTTTGCTTTGAAGATTGTTTTCGTTAAAGATCGTAGAAAGAGTACGTGATGTTTTTCAATAGAAATAGACCCGGTTTGGTTCTTAAATGAAACTCTAAATACCGTGAAAAAAAAATTATTAATAGTTTGTTGCTTAAAGTTGTAAAAGGAAAGTTGGGTTCCCTTGAAATCGTCCATTTAAAAAATACAGGTCATTAACTTTGACTTAAATCCAACCAATATCGTCCCTGGTTCCCCGATCGTATTAATCCGGTTCTCTTTATTCTCCTTTTATGATTATAGCATATAACGGACTTTACAAGGTTTCAGTGAAACCTAAAGGGACTCTAAATTTTAGGATTAGGAGCAAAAAGCCAAAAGATCGTATCATTCCGCATTTTTCCCTCTTTTTGGCGTAGTGTAACTGAATCCCGGTTTAACTCATTTCTTACGTTTTGAAAGGCAGAAAATAATGATTAAGGTCACTGCCTTGAGACCGAGCTTTGCCTTCCTGGAAAAATTCGACTTTGGATATTATCCTATGGTATGGGCCATTTAAGCACTGCGCAAGTACGTTGGACGATAATTGTTTTTATTTACATAAAGGGGAAGGGGGTTTGTAAACTCGTACATAAGCATAACATAATCGAATTTAAAGACGATTTGGGAATTAAATGGTACGTGATAAAAAGTGACAGGAAGTCAAAAATTGCCTAAAACTTTAAGATCCCATGCTATGTTGCTTAATGTTGCAAACCGAAATTTTGGCTCCATTAAATTGCTTTTGTGTAATGCAAACAAGTGAAGAGCAAGTGTGTTATTTAAATATTCTGGAAGGGAATTTTATAAAAATACGTGTTTTTGCTGCAGGTGGTGGTCCATAAATTACGTAAGCATACAGTGTTGCCAATATTTTATCGAGGACTTCGATAAAATATTGATATATATATATTATATATTATACATTACACAAATATCGACAACTTTTTTCGATTTATCGGCAACACTATCAGCATAATTGGAGAGGGATGGGGCTTCAAAATTATTTTGTTCTTTGTATAAATTTTTAACTTTTATACCTCTGATTACCAAACTTACTGATTTCCGTTCTTGGAGAAATACTTCAATTTTCGAAGGGCGGAAAGGGGGTTCAGAATATCGAGGCATACACAATTATAGAATAGCAGGAGGTGTACAAAAGCATTTTGTCTTCCCCCTTTGTCTCTGGAAAAGTAATTTTCACTGTACCCTACAGTGCCGGGGAAATATTTATGCCCCCCCCCACCTGTTTCTGATTTCTGAATGTTTTTATATTCCAGGTCACTCACGGGAATACAATTGTTTGTTTCATTTCTCGTAATCATACCTTAAGTAAAAATATTAGTCTTGAGTTTTTCCATCTCATACACGGAAGTGTGAATATCGCCATTAAGGCGATTTTCATCTCTCACCTGGATCAAAATCATAAATTTTTAGGCGCTTTCGCCGATCTAAATTTTGGTAGAGGTCCCTATGTTGGTCTGCAAAATGTATACAATATGTATGTATACATATTGTATACATTTTGCGGACCAACATAGGGACCTCTACCAAAATTTGTCTGTGCGCACATTAAATGGCGCCGATTCGTTTTGAAAAAAATTAAGTTAGGTTGGAGAAATCGATCTGCCATCAACTGCAAAGATCCTAACGAACAACATTTCGTGCTCCTATCTATCATGAGCGCATCGAAGAAGACATTAATTATGAGTCATGTTGCAAGTGAAGTACCCGCTAAAGGTAACAAACTAATTTTTATGATGTAAAAATGATTTTAATCGGTTCAGAAACTTTTTTCGCGCGGATATCGTACTCAAGCTGGCATTGATAATTTTTCACTATTTGCCGTTCGAAAATAAAAATCGAAACAATATTTTTTAACAAGTCTCCTAAATTTCAAATGATATTTTTTTTCCTCCCCGTTGTAAAACTTCCAAAGTTTCATTTTTCATCATTTCGAAAAACAAACAAAAAACGAAGTGAAATTGAATTCTTTTTTTGCCTCACGCACCAATCAAAAAATCAGCAATCGAGCAAACAAATACGATGTGTAACTTTCAACACCTTCAATTTTGAATCCAAAAAATTTTTTTTCTTTATTCTCCTCCTCTCTCGAATTTTCTTCTTCTTTTTTTTTTTTTTTTTCCTCTCTTTCGCGTTTCCCTCGTCTCCGTATACATACATTCTCCAGAGTTCTTATCTCGATTAAAATCTTTTCTGTTTTGATTTTCGCGAAATCGGTAAAATCCGCGTTAAATTCAAATTTTCGAAAACGACGCTACAGGCAAATCAAGTATATGAATAACAACTTCCTAACCCCCCCCCCCCTCCTTTCTCCTCCCCTGCCTACCTTCCGCCTCTTGTAGCCGATATATGGAAACGTGAACTTGAAAGTTATTTTCAGTGTTGTTATTACAGCGTTTTCACTTCTCGACAGCCAGGCCAGATTGTACTTCGTCGAGCGTAATTAATCTCGAGCTACTTTAATTTATTAAAATCCTTATGACTAAGATATGGATTTCCTCGCATTTGCAACTCGCATGTTAATGATATTGAAATACACAAAGTCGGCGTATAATCACAAACAAAACGATTAATTTCTTTCGAGGCGATATTTTTGCTTTTGACGTTTTTTGAAAAATGGGAAGGGGGGGCCGGAGCTGTAAAAATTCCGCCAGTGAATTTAGCTGCGGATATGTTTATTTACAAGTCGGCAAACCCCTGAAAGAAAAAAAAAAGAAAAATGAAACTTGATGCAAGGTGACGGGCGTCAAAAAGATCCTTATTGAACTTGACGGCTGATTTTCTTTTTGCGTCATTCTTTCCCTCTCCCTCCCTTCTTTTTTTACATTTACCGCCATCTTTGTTTAACATTCGATATCTTTTCATTTTCGGAGAAGTCTCTTCAATTTTTCAAAGCTTCGATAATCCGATATACGGGTTCCCATTGACAAGTTCTGTTTCATTTTCCGGGATTACAATACGACTATTTTCGATATGATTTCCTCCCCGGAGGAGTTTTAATGGGGGCAAAAAAAATAAATAAATAAGTATTTGAAATAGCACTCTTTCGAAAAAAGAGAAAAAAGAGGGGAAAAAATCGTATAGAAAACTCTTGACGCAGAAGAATAAATCACCGCCAACACGTGTGAAATCATAAACTCTGTAATTATTTTTCCGCATAAAAATTTATTTTCGATTCTATTTTCCAGTTTGATAACTTTTACTTCGACTTGATTCTAAATTTGTTTATCCAGCAAAGAAGTCGTCGCGTTTTGGAGGCATCCAGAAGGGAAAATATGTAAAGAGAAAACGCAGCACTCTTTTGAAAGTTATCCCTTCTGCTTTTGAATACCTCATAGCAGTCTTTTTGGACGTATTCAAATTACGGGACTGTAAGCAACCTCTGGAAACCGCTGGAGGGGGCAAACCATTAAGATATAACCACCCAGGTAGTTAAGTCTATACAGTCTCGAGGACGTCTTCAGGACGTCATGAGGATATTTATTGGACGTCTATTGGATTTAATTATGTCCGCACTGATCCAAAAAGCGTCCTTTAGATGTCCTATGGATATCCTATGGATTTGGACATCCTTGTCCAAATTGGATTATGGATTTGGACATCCTTGTCCAAATTGGATTATGGATTTGGACATCCTTGTCCAAATTGGATTATGGATTTGGACATCCTTGTCCATCTTTTCAATGGATTTGACATCCACCAGACATTGGATGTCCAATGGAATGAAAATGCTATCTGGGCAGGTTCGGGGGGAAATATTAAATTTTCCGGGTAAGAGGGGAGTAAAGCTTGCCACAGTTTGCGAAAGCCTGTCATTTGAAAGGGATATTTATGGCTACTGTCGGCAAATACTTGAAAGATTTGGAATCTAGAAATTTCAAGTTTTCACAAATACAAGCTTGTGTTCCAGACGGAATGAAGGTCATAAATGCCATAATCACAATCGGTTGACAAAAAATGGGGCCATTCATTCACTCATATGTCACTAAAAATAATCATTTTTCTCTTAGTTTTCGACTCTTCAAAATCAGGCTTTTCAACAAGGTATCATCTTTTCGACAACTCCTGCCCCTCTTCCCCCACCCGCTACCCCAAAAAAATATTGCTTACCCCGATTTTGTTTTCGACTTCTTTATCATAAGCTAAACATTGTTTTAACTATACAAAACTTCGGTGATTTGTGCTCATGGGGAGGGGGGCGGGGGGTGCAAGAAAACGTTATATCAAGTAGGCGTTGAGCTTATGCTTAACTTATGGTTAGAGTGGTGATACGCCTAAGCAGCACTTAGTACCACTCTATCCATAAGTTAAGCATAGACGTAACCCCTTATCTCGCTACCACGAGCAAACAGGATTTTGGTTTTAACGGAATTTCGATATTTAATTGATCCCTAATTAAGCTGGGAAGTCAGATTTTTACCACATTTTTATGGATTAATATTTGTCTAGTTGACCACCGTGACTCAAACATACTTTTAGCATTTCCTCGGACGACAAACAAGGCTACCCCTGTGTTCTTCCTGCCACCGCTTTCTTCTACCGAATTCTGCAATTTCCGTAACTCAACCTTTTGCTGTCTTTAGAAATCGTTTACCGTCAAGGGGAACCTTACTTTTTCCAGATAAACGATGCATGTGTCATAAAATAATTTTAAAGTTGCTACTGCAAAAGAGAAAAATTTTCCATTTTCCAAAGAAAATTTTTTTCTTTTCAGTCCATAAAACGGATATTGAGGGCTACGAACCCGAGTGAAATCGATTCAAGTATGGTCATGTATGGTCCGGGTATGGTCACTTATAAACAATGTTTAAACATATATGACCATAGAAGAAAAAATAGAAAATTCATATATGGCAATATGTTCTCATATGCGATTAATGATGATTTTATGTGGTTTCATGTTGAACTAAAAGTAAAACCACATATGTTCACATAAGTTCATATGAAATCGTGCTTGTAAATCATATTTAATTTTTCAAACCAGTATTTAATCACATGTGTTCACATAAGTTCATATGATATCGTGCTTGAAAATCATTTATAGTTTTTTAAAACAGTCCTAAATCACATATGTTCACATAAGTTCATATGAAATAGTGCTTGAAAATCATTTGTAGTTTTTTAAAACAGTCCTAAATCACATATGTTCACATAAGTTCATATGAAATAGTGCTTGAAAATCATTTGTAGTTTTTTAAAACAGTCCTAAATCACATATGTTCACATAAGTTCATATGAAATAGTGCTTGAAAATCATTTGTAGTTTTTTAAAACAGTCCTAAATCACATATGTTCACATAAGTTCATATGAAATAGTGCTTGGAAATCATTTGTAGTTTTTTAAAACAGTCCTAAATCACATATGTTCACATAAGTTCATATGAAATAGTGCTTGAAAATCATTTGTAGTTTTTTAAAACAGTCCTAAATCACATATGTTCACATAAGTTCATATGAAATAGTGCTTGGAAATCATTTATAGTTTTTTAAAACAGTCCTAAATCACATATGTTCACATAAGTTCATATGAAATAGTGCTTGGAAATCATTTATAGTTTCTTAAAACAGTCCTAAATCACATATATCATATTTAATTTTTCGAACATAAGTCTTAAATCACGTGATCACATAAAGAAATATGATATCGTGCTTAAAATAATTCATTTTTAATTTTTTATGTGATTACATTTACTTTATTTTTTATGTGATCTCATATGTTCACATATGAAACATAACGTGAAGTTCATATGGAAGTTTTAGCATAATATATATCAACAATTGGTTGGCTTATCGGTAAGGTAGTGGAGTATCACGCAGTAGTCCGTGGATCGATTTCAGTCTGGAGCATCATTACCAAGGTTTTTTCTCGGGATTTTTTCAGTGCCGATCGTTCGTACTAGGTCTACGGAAGTGATTAAGGGCACCGGCTCAACCCCAACCCCAATCCCAACCCTAACCCCAGCCCTAAATTTTTTCAAAAATTTAAAGCGCATTAAACATATATTCACATAACAACATATATGATATCATGTGATAACATTCGATAATATACGGCAATATATGTTTAAATGTGTTTAAATATGCTTATGTGACCATAAAGTTTATTACATAAGAACATATAATATTTCATGTGAGCATATAATATTTTATATGAACATACATGATCACATCTGTTTACATAGTCCAAATTTCAAGTATGATCATATATGAAGGATTAGCATGTAAACATATATTATTTCATGTGATCATACTCGAATCGATTTCACTCGGGAAGATGGTATCAAGGATCGTCATTTATGTTAAACAAATTATTAATCGTTTAAACTCCTGTTATCGCGGAGAGGTAAAAAAAAACCGATTTTTGATGATTTTTTAATTTTGTAAAGTGGTTACTTTCGTTCCGTTATTAAATTCGGAAACAAATTTCGAAGAGGGAGTGAAAAAAAAACTGTTTTGAAAGTTTAATTATGAAATTAATAAAACCGGTTTTGGTACTGGGAGGGAAGGAAGGACGGTAGAAAGGAAAAGAGTAAAGAGAGGAAATGTCCCGTCCTAAATAATTAGAATATGAAATTGCATTTAGTCTTCTGGTCTTCATTTCACGTGATGTAAAAAGCTTTTCCTAAGAAAATTTAAAAGTTTCCTTTTATTAATTTTTTTAAAAATATATTATTATTATTATTATTAATTTCAAGTGAGATTCGAATTTTTTTATTTTTTAGCTAAAATTCATTCATGCCTAGTAAGCCCTAGAAAAATACATCTGTAGGAAAAAAAGTTCGGTTTCTCTCTTTCGAATTTCCTCCAGGTAATCCTTATTTAATCCTCTTAACTTGTTCTTGTTTTTTTTTTTTTTTTTTTTTTTTTTTTTTAATGTTAAAAAAAAAGAAGAAAATAAATCTTCTTTGTAAAGGAAAAAATATGTTTTTTATTGGTACCGTACATCGGGGCGAGAACAACCGACGGGGTGAGATTGATTGAAAATCCGAAAGAAGAAGGGCCGATAAACATTGTTTTTGGGTCCCGGTATGGTATGTAATTCTTTTACACGATTCGTGTGATTCCATTACATTGATGTCAAACCTAAAAGAGTAATTTTGAAGGTGACGGCAATCACGCACAGGGTTGAGCCTTTTACAAAATGAAGACCATATTATACCGGTATTTCGGTATTTAATGGTAAACCGATTAACTTGAAATTGCGTTTAATAATATATTTCAAGTAGGGATCCGATTCCTAGAATTTTTGTTTTTTCACCTGCTCAGCGTTAACAATATAGATAGACTTTATATTTAAAAAGGTGTATTTTGCCTCAGGTAAGGGGTGGCATTGACCCTCTGTACTACCTTTTTAATCCGCTACAGTCCACTAATGATTGACGAAAATGATCAAATTAATGTTTTTGTAAAGGAATATTTTTGATAGATTTTTAATGTAAAGGAATATTTTTGCCCCTTCAGGTGCTTCGAAATGATTTCAAATTAAATTAATATGTAATAAATGTTCTCTAACATAATTTTCCTTTTTTTTTTTTTTTTTTTTGCGCCTCTTTTTAGCTTTATTTATTTCAAATGAACTCCGAAAGAAGTCATAAAAGCTACAGCATAAGCCCAAGAAACATTGGTTCGTTGAATAACAGTTGCCGCAAACGTTGTTCCTTAACGTAAGGAAACGGTTAGCAATAAATGTTGCCGTAACATTGAAAATGTCCGGGTGGGAAAATGGTATTGGCAACGGTTGCCTAAACGTTTATCAAACGCATTGAGTAAACGTTTCTGTGACCTCGTCTCATGAACGTCAACTATTTGCCAACGCTCACTTTTTGCTTAGAAATTTATTATTTGTATTGGCTTATTTTTCCTATTCTTTTTTTGGATTTGGGTAAAAGGAAAAAATTGCACCTTTATTGATTGTTTAATTCATTATCATTAGTCATTTGGATTATTATAAAATCGACTGCTCCAAAGAACAAGTCCCTATTTTTTTTTTTTAGTACAAAAACACATTACAAAAACACAGTACAAAAACATAGCAGTACGAAAACACATTTTTGCAGTACAAAAAGATAGGTATACTTATCTTTTTTTTGACGACTTATAAACGATCTATTTAAATGATCACTCCTATATACGATAGATCGTTTTTGCAGTAACGCAAAAAAGATAAGTAGTTTTTCCAACTGTCCGAAAAAAGAGAAGTAGTTTTTGTACTGCTAAAAAAAGAAATAGGGACTTGTTCTTTGATAAAATACACGTCAAAGAATAAAAATCATTAAAATATATTGCAATGAAGACGTAGAAATGAACTTTTATGAAAAATACTTATAAAATGCACGGCAAAAATATAATAATAAATATTCAGTCATAAATAATTAAACTAGAAGCACTTAAGCATCGACAAAAAAACTACAACCACTCCCGATAAAATTTCTAGCTAAAATGAAAAATATTTAAAAATAGTATAAATGAACTCTGCGCTGGTGAAGTGTACAATAGCCTAAGTTCAACGCCCCCTAGGTGGCGTCCAATACACCCTTGGAGGATGAAAAAATTATTTTTGGGATCGGCCATTAATCTATTTCGAAAATTTAGGAAAAAAAATTTCTTTTTTCGACTTCAACTTTCCGGACTTTTTTCCGGCTAAAATCTGCATTCAAACACTGTGCGGCGCGGTTTTTTTTTTAATTTTGAAAAATTAATAAAATACACACAATTTTTTATTTTACCTGTTTCTGATTTCTTTGAGTGGTTTACTTCTTTAAATGCAGAAAAAACCGAAAGACAAGTTAAAAAACAGGATTGCGATAAAATTTGTAAAGTACGACTACGTTGTAGCACGTAGCTTTTTAGTTAGCATATCATTATTACTAGCATATATTATTAGTAGCATATCATTATACTATTCAGTTAGCAACCGGAAACGTATTTTCTTCAGTCGATGGCAACGTTAGTTTTTCAAGTTCATGAAAAAGCACAGCTTTTAAATTTAAATTTAATTATCAGACCAGTAATGAATGTTGAAATGCTTTTTGCGAAATAGTACGAGGCAACGTTGTATTTTACGAAAATTTTACTAGTTAGAAAAACGTTGGTAAAATTCATAGTAGAATTTTGGTTAGTAACGTTACCCGTTGACCAATAACGTTAGCGGCAACCGTTATTCAACGAACCAATGTTTCTTGGGAGACAAAATCAAAAACCGGTCAATTTCGTCCCGGATTACGGTATTAATTTTTAACATTTTTTTTTTAAATAAAAGGTTACATAAAAAAAAAAAACTTTTTGAATGGTTGGCATGTTCCTCGGGCAACGGAAAATGATCTGATTTTTCTTTCTTTTCTTTTTTAAGTTTCGTTAAATGAGAGCAAATTAATTTTATTAATTGGCGCAGATTTAAGAAAAACAAAAGCCTGTACTCGAGATTGATTCATTAAAAATTCAAAATCCGCCTTTTTTTTCCTTCTTTTTATTTCTCGAGTTTTTATCGATTTCATTAATGATATCGGTTTTTCAAAAGGTAAAGAAATTGAAATTGGTTATTGCATATTCTTTTATTTAAGGCGTATTCAGTGTTTGGGTTTATTTATGAGGATTGTCGTCCAGTGGCGTAATAATGGTGTACGTTTTACAAGATTCTTGATGGGTTCTAGTTTATAAAATTTAGCCGACTAGAACTAGAAAAAAAACGGTAGTAAAATTTAGTTCGGATGATCGCATATCGAGGTTTTGTGGTCATATCGAAGAAATTTTATGCTTTTTTATGAAAAACGTGTTTTTGCCCCCAAAAAAGTAAAGTTTTACATGTTTTGTGTACATTTTTAGATCTCTGATGATGGGCCCATCATCAGAGAAAATGTACTTGAAATGACCTTACTATAATATAGAATAATTTTCATTCAAATAATTTTTTTGTGATTAGTGGGGGGTTTTTTTTAAAAAATTTATTACTTTGAATTCTTATCACAGAGTTCATTTACAATTGGAATCTGAAATGAGGGTTTTTAAAATGCTTGTTTTGCTTACAAAGGGCGGAGGTCCATAATAGCCAACAGCATGCTTAGGTAATAGTTGAATGGCCGCTTTGACCTTTCGAATTTCTTATTTAAGTTTTTTCCTTAAACGCTCTACTTCCAAAACGAATTATGAATATAACTGCGGATATCTCCATTTTTAAGAGATATTGCAGATCACGGATTATGTATAAAAAGTAACATTATAGATAGGGAGTCAAGATCCTTCCCACTGATTACGTCTTTGGCACAACTATAAATCCGAACAACAACTTTTAGATTGATTTCTATAATTAACTGTACTTGGCTCATAATATCTAATTTTTCATTTTCAGTTGCACATCCGGAACCATTATTCAGAGCTGTTACGGACGAGAGTCCAGGACGAAACTGCTGAGAGACGTGAACGAACTTCCATAGACTGACTTTCCTTAAACACGAGGACTAGAGTCATACTCAGTGTTACCCTAGTAACGAGACATTCTGGACTCAAGTATTAAGTAAGTACGATTTTTAAACAAACTTTGACCCCCTCTCCTTTTATGTGCCCCTTTTCCTAAGCTACTTACGTAGAACTTTAATGATCCAAAATATAACCTACAAGGAATATGCTATCCCGATCTTCAGTATGCGGTTTTGTTTTACCATTCCTATGATAATTTGTACAGATTCATTTTTTCATTCACGGGAGTAAGAAAACAGGAAAAGAACGTATTCACGTCAAAAAAATCAAAATAATTCATGCTTTGTTGATATGGTTTATTAAATGCTATTACAACACAGGAGATTGAGTTAACAAAATTAATTTTTTTTTTTTTTTTTTTACATTAAAATGACTGTTTTTTTTATATAACATTCATAATCTCAACCATCGGAAACATCTTTAAAAATTTTATCCTCTGGGGTGATGCAAAACATGCGCAGGCTTAAAGGAAATTCAAAATACTGATTAGTTGACTATATTATAATTTAGAAAATTTTAATTTTGAAGATTATAAGTATAATAATGAAAATTCGAGAGTTGAATCTATTTGAATTTTCCTTTTCAACGTTAAGATACGAAACTAAAATTTCCTTATCGAAAATATTTAACAACATTTCGTTTTTTTAAGAAAAATATTCCAGTTAAAATGAAAAAAAAAAATAGCTACGAGATCTAAAATAAATAAAATAAAGCGGGGAAACTATTGGTTAAATTTTTTAAGGAAACAAATTTAAATAAGTTTAGTAAGTAGTCAACGATTCACCAAGAATTTCCTCGCGATAAAATTTTAAATTTTCCTCACTAAATAATATCAAAATAAATCATCACTCTAAACACAATCGAACTGAACAAGCTGTTTGTTTATTTATTTATTTTATTTTATTATTTTTTTTTCTTAAATATATACCATGTCCATTTCGATAAAACATTTTTTTTAAACTGAATTCTTCAATTTATCTATATTGTCTATCTTTTTAAATTAACCGTTTTTTTTTTCTTAAAAGAGGATTCGGAATTCTTTTTATACATTTTTTTAAAATTTAATTTATTTTTAATTTTTTTTTATTATACATTTTTTTTTTATATATTACATACAATCCTAATGATCATGACGAACGTGTTTGTGGAATGAATTTGTTTGAGTAAAAAGCAACCGTGTGATGTTAACAAATGATTTTTTTTTTTTTTTTTTTTTTTTAATCAAAGGAAAAACATTCACCAAACACTTTATTACATTCTTAATTTTAATTTACTTTTAAATACCATAATTATGATATCGCATCGATTACCTCCCACTCGGTACTTACAAGCTTTTATTTTATTTTTATTTAAAAAAAAAATTAAAATAATTTCACGTTTAATTATAAATGATCGAAAATACGAGTTTTCGCATCATTTATCGTCAAAAATGAAAAAATAACATTTTTTTTTTTTTTTTTTTTATTATATTTACTTCATACGTTTTTTTTTCTCTAAATTGGTTGCAAAATATCTACTTAACAATATTCGCTGTGCTTTGGTTTATTTTTTATTATTTATTTTTTTGTTCCTAACACAATTTTTTTTTTCTTTGGTAAAAATTCAAAACCGAGGAATAAAAATTCGAATCGCTGGTTTTGAATCAGTAAGGACCCAAATTTGATAAATACGCAAATAATTAATTAATTTCTCAATTTTTAAAATATAAATTTTTTTTTTAAATTAACAACGAAAGAAATTAATTATTATTAAAAAATATCAAATTTTTCAAATAGTTGGAACTTGGAATTTAACACACTTAGTGGACTGATCTTCAGTAAGGCAAGCATAGGCGCAATAGAGATTCATTTTAACTAAGAATGATTTTGCTGCTTCCAAGCATTTGAACAGCACTAACCAACGTTTTCTTCATTTTAGAAAATTTATCAGCGTATTCTTAAATTCTCGAAAGCACAAAGATCATTTTTTTTAAAAAAAAGTGAATCATTTTGCATCTATGATTACCGCATGAAAAAAACAATCATCTGACAAAGCCGAACCATTCCGAAGCCCCACTTTAAATTGTCATACGTCTAATAAGTTTTGACTATAGGCTATAAAACAGACTTTTTTAAGAAAAATAATAAAAAGGTTGTAAAAATTAATCTTAATATAATTATTTTAAATTTTTTTTTCCATACCTCAACATGGATTTCTCGCAACTGAGCGCTGTCTTTTCTTTCAAAACAGGAAAGTTATAATTTTTTTTTTAATATAAGCTTTAAATATCAATATTTATTAAGATGACAACATGAAGATATTAACATATATATTTTCAAATAGCAATAAAAAATGCGCTTAATATTTTTTTTATTTTGGAAGTTTCATAGCGCTCGTTATTTTATTTTACTTATGTTTTTCAATATGATTTTGAGTTTTCTCATTTTAAAGATTAACATGCCGAACAATTAAAAAAGCTTATAATATTTTTTTCGAGTGGAGCATTCTGTATTACCGATCCGTTTGTCATTTTTATTTTTGGAACGTAAAATTATGAATAAAGGAACAAAACTTTAAAATGAGAAAAGACATTCTCACTCGGCACTGAATTTTTTTTTTAAGACAGCCCATGTCTTAGCTTTTTTCACAATTTTCCAACAGATAATTTTGACAGGGATGTTAATAATGCCACGGGTTTGAGATGCACTTTCTGTTACAGATGTGGATAGGTATTAGGTTACAGTAGCGCCAAATGACGGAAATTCGAATATGCATTTCAGCTTATTGCCGGTGGAGTGTTATAAAATGACATTGATGTTTTATAATTTACGACATGGCATGCTACAAAGTAGCAATCGTTGGTACTTCGTTACTTGGTAATGTAACATGACAAGTCTGCTTTATGACGGTGGCACGTTTGCCTTTTACAGTGGCACTGCTGCTTTATGACCGTATCAGTACTTATTTATAACAGAGACAGTGAGGCTTTATGACGGTGGTAGTGTCTTATAAGAGTGACAATACTAGTTCCGGCTTATAGTAATGCTAATGACTCCTTGCAAGAGAAACAGTTTTGCCTTTCAACAGGAAAACGTCCGCTAAATACTTGTTGTGGTGCCACCTTACAACGAGGTGGTGCCTCCTTATAGCTGTGACACTTCCGTCTTATAACAGACACAATATTCAAACTGAGCAGTGCCGTTTTATATAAGTGACAAATCCCCGTTATAATATGGATAGTTCTACCTTATAACAGGAATATAACAGAGGACAGTTATGCCTTCAAACAGCGATATCTCCCCTTTATAAGAAACAGTGCCGCTTTATAACAGTGGCAACTCCGCTTGGTTTATAGTGCCACTGCATATCTATAACAATGGCGCTAACACGTTATAGCAAAACAAATGCAGCTTTATAGCAGTGGCTCTACATTTTTTTACTTTATTTCTTCTCAGCTCTGTATATTATGACAAAAAGAAAAGCTTTCGAGGTAGTTACGTATAATCAAATTTTGTAGCTAAAAAATTTCGATTTATGAAAAAACCCTTATGAACAATGCCCGAACATCAAAATCTGAATTACTTAGTAACCATAATTTTTTTGCTTTTTTTTTTTTGTTGCTTTTCCACTTAATCCTAAAATTTGTGCGTTTTTATATGACAGATTCCAGCTTCTTTGAAAGAAGAAATCCTTTTTTTTGTCTCTCTTTTCAAGCATTGTTCTCGGGAATTATTAATCAATCCTTGCTCAAAATATCTGCTCTTAATGCGAGATCGATTAAACATAATAGTGTATAAGAAATAATTACAACAAAAAAATTTAATATGGAATGAGTTTTTTTTTATCATATTTACCAGACAATTTAAAAAAATCTATAATTTTAGATTTTACTTTAAAATGAAAAGACGAAAAATAATTAATGATTATTCATCTTATCCTTTTTTTTTTTACACCAAGATATAGATTAATGACATCAAATGAATTCACGAAAAAGAAGCGAAAAAAGGAGAAAAAAAAATTACATTTCTCGCTTCTGATGATTACTTCTCATCGGATGAATACTTGTCCCGATTAAATTTTCAATACCTTTTTTTCACCTCTTTTTTGTACTTTTTTTTTTCAATAGTAGAAAATTTTTTTCGTAATACTTTTTTTTATAGTTAACAATTTTCTTTTTTCAAAACAGGTTTAATTTTTTTTTCTTGGAAGCCATTTCGTTTAAAAAATATTAAATTAAAAATTATTAAAACCTTCTTGAAGTCGGACTAGGTATTTTTCATTTGTGTCATTTTTTTTAATTAACGGTGCGGAAAATTAATTTTTCCAGAGACATTAAAAACTTCAAGAAAGTTTCATAATAATGATTCATGATTACAAGGAGTCAATACATGTGAATACAGATCGATAATACAGTAATATTGTAAAATTTGTTTTCACATTTTTTTTTTTTTTTGGCTACGCTGCTGTAGGGTCTCGACGTATGGGCAGATGTCTTCTGGTGTCTTCTTTACAGTGTTTGTTCATCTCCTATGGAATATTTTAATAAAAAAAGGATATAATTAAATAAATATGATTCTTTTTATCTAGAAATTTTATGTAATTTAAACGAAATAATAGTATGTACTGCATATAAAAAGATTAAAATGAAACTTTTTATGGGGCCATTCATGTTAGTATTTCAATAAGCGAGGGAGTCGAGAAATAAGACATCAGTGTTTTGCTCTGACGCCTCTGTTACAGAGGTTCACGTTTGAATTTAATTAGTAAAATTTTAATTATAAAATATGCAATACATACGTATTTAATTAAGCGTGCGTCCCTTTATTTTGAGGATTTTTGAATTTAAAATAGTGTAGCCACCAAATGGGGGTCTCTAGGTTACCAACATTTTTTTTTTTTTTTTAAATTCTTTTGGATGATTTTTCCAAACATTAGATTTAAGTCGCCAGTCGCCAAATTGTCCCTTTTTCAGAAATTTAATTCAAAACTGAGGTTCATTAACTACCTAGAGACCATTGATTTAGGGATGAAGCATTTTCAAGTTCGAAAATTCGCAAAATTAGGGACACAATTATTTAAGTACGTTCTAAAAAGTCTCTATCATATTATATCCAAGACTAAAAATAGTTTATTTAAGTGAATTTATTGTACAAACGTGTAAATAAGCGTAAAATTTTTGATAAAAATCTGCACTGCTGTGGAGAAATCAGAATCAGGAATATTTTTGTGAAACGCTAAAGCATTAGATGTGTTTTTAAATAAATTAAGCAAAGCGTGTTATTTTGCCGATTCGGTTAGAAAAGAATTCTTAGTTGTAAACTTTTTTTTGGACGTGAAACGTTTTTGGGCTCTATATCAAAAGTAAAATTTTCTTAAAACTTTTTCGGTGCCTCAAAATTTTTAGCAAAAACATTTTTTTTTTCTTCGGCAATAATTTCAGTGCTCCTGAGAAACGTTTTGGAGAAATTCTGAGAGTTTTTCTTTCTTGTAAACTTTGGGTTCTGTTTTGTACAAAATTTGCAGGTTTATTTTGTGAAAAGGTTTTCTTACTATTGTTCAGTTCTTTTACCAAAATTTTACAATATTATCCTAGTTATTTGCATTGCAATCCTGAAAAAAAAATTCTTTCAAGATTTTTTGAAAATTAAAACTTACCCATCAAGTAATCATATCAAAAATATTCAAAGATCATTTCAAAAAAACGTGCCGCTGAAAATTAGCAAACCAGAATGCAACCTTAAAACTCTACCGAAACCATTCAATAAACCCCTCGTATTTTTTTTTTTTTTACAAAAAAAAGTACGAAAACGACATGCAAAATTTTTGAACAAACACCAAAACGGATGAACAAAAAACAACAAACATCATGTTTTCAAAACCTCTTCGACTTTTTTTTCGGTGAGAAACTGCCAAACCTCTGAAAACTATCTACAAAAAAAAAATTTGGGTGCTTTGAAAACGATGAAAAAACCGGGACAAGTCCAAAAACCTTTTGAAATTGAAAAAAGAATAAAACGTGCTTAACAGTGCAACAAAACGTCTGCCTTCTACTTGTATCTACAACCGGGGGGGAAAGTCTCATAAGATGAAAATTTTGGAATCAAAAAAATTGTTCATGCGGTTTTTCTAAGCGCTAGCAAATAATTTATAAATTCTGCCGTTAACGGGAGAGTGGATAAAAAATTTTGGCCACTCGAAAAAACTCGAAATGCAAATTAATAAAAAAAATAATTGCTGGATGCCGAATCATAAAAAAATGCAAAATTTCAAACTGGCTGTTGAAAAAAACTTTGAAAAAAATTCGAGCGAATAAAAAAAATTAATTTTTTTTCGGAATTTTTTTTGGAAACATACATAAGTTTGGTTTTATTTTTTCTCGTCTGTTTCTTCGGGATCCTTAAGGGTGTGCCACTGGGCAATGGGTCGCCGAGGGGAGGCCAACATGTCGGACCAATGTCTCAATTCCGTGCCCGTAGCATTACATCCAAGTATTACCCGACCGATAGGGTCCGAGGTACCAATCCTATCGTAATCCACCACAGTAACGGAGAGGTTTACTTTCTGTAACATGTAGAAGCGAACACATATAACACTTGCCTCTAATATTATTTTCTTACCCCGTGGTTTTCTTATTTTTTCTCGTCGTCGTCTGGGTCTTTAAGCGTGTGCCACTGGGCGATCGGCCGTCTAGGCGAGGCCAACATATCAGACCAGTGACGGAGTTCTGTCCCGCTGGCATTGCAACCCAAGACTACTTTTCCGATGGGATCTGATGTCCCGATACGATCATAGTCGACTACTGTTACCGACAGACTTACTTTCTGAAATGGCCATTAAAAAATTCGGATATTCAAAAAGATTCACGCTGTCAGGAGGTCAACTGCTAAACGCATTACTTGTCACGAAATTTAGTGGGGTTAAGATTTTATAAATCATTCTTAGTTTGAATCGGGATCTAAAATTCAGCTTATCGGAATGAATAAAGCATTGAGTCGCTAAAATCCTGACTGAGTAGGTTAGCAATGACTGCCGAAATCGGTTTAGTTAATAAGTGAAGCTTCGTGACAAGTATAATGTTTAGTAATGAACTAGTTCCTCTTTTGCGTGACGCAATAACAATTGAGCCGTTTGTGAATGTATGAAATTCAGTTGAGTTGCAGAACATGAATCCCAGCGTATATGCATATTTTATGTATAATTTTTGGATCTTACACGTATAATTTGATCATAATTTATGTATAGTCATGATTATGTATAATATGTGCATAATCATGACATAGCATTTTTACGTTTTTTCGATTTACGAGTTTTTCACTCTCACATTTTTTGTGTATAATTTATGTATACATCGATTATATACATGACATGTATATTGTATAAATCATGTACAAACTAAATAAATGCTCAAAAATGAAATCCGCACCTTGAGAACTTATGTTTTAGTTTTTTGGTTCGATTTGCAATTTAGCATCTTCCCATTCATCATATTTGCATAAGCGCAACTATAAAATCTATTGCTGAAAATTTGTTGAAGTTTATATTTACCTATCTTACCCATGTTTGAGAGATCCTCTAAAACGGTTAGGATCAACCTAACTCTTAATGGTAACTTTTTACACGAATATGGCAAAATTGCCCCGTGCAGTGGAACTAATGAAATAAGAAATTTCTGACGTAGAACCTTTTGGTTCTAAATCAACAAAAAGGGTTGCGCAATTCAACGAACTCGTTAACAAACTTATAACTCTGTATGTGAGAAAGATTTAAGCCCGGAAAGGCCTACAGTGTCGATGTTGTTGTTCGGCATCGATGTTGATCGATCAGTAGAAGCCTGTTACAAATCGTTTTAAATTCGTGAGCTCAATTATATTGTTCTAGTTACACTTCCCAGGTTGACACTAGTCCCTTGTACTTAGCTTATAAAAAACGCTTGTCAACCTGGGAAGTGTAACTAGAACAATATAAAAATAGCCTACGAATTGTTAAACATATCTCCGAGCTGAAATGTTAGTCTTATCAATTTAGTACTGCTCCTTCTTATGTGTAACAAAATAAAATTTGAAAAAATCAAACAAAAATAAAAGTTTCAATTTGCATCAAAAAAACCGATATTTTCGTGCATTTTGAGCTTTTATACCATTCAACCCAATTACACCAAAAGATTTGCGTGCTTTGATATTAATCAAAATGCATCGAAATATCGGTGTTTTTTGGTGTAATCGAGGTAATCGAGTGTAATCGGTGTAACTTTTTTTTTTTTTTTTGTATCGTGTTACACATGGATTTGAAAAATAGAACTGGAATTAGCCTTTTTTGAAATGAGAATACACGCAGAAATTTAATGACCGTTCTTTAGGCCGCAATATCACGCTAAAACATGTTGTCCAACTTTTTGCAGCATTAGAAACATGTTGCCAACATGCTATTCAACATGTAGAAGCTTAGAAACATGTTGCGCAACACTGAAAACTGAAAAATAAAAATTTGTAAATGATGCGCAACATGTTGACAACATATTTCTATGCTGCAACATGTTCAGAAAAATATTGGCAATAATGTTGTGCAGTAATATGTTACTGCAACGTGTTTTAGCGTGAAATTTCGGCCTTAGGGCTTCCGAAAAATAATGAAAGACCAATTTATCGTTTCGTCGTTCCGCTTTGGAAAGGAATATCCCAGCAAACAAAACAAGGTGTTTTTTACCCTCCCATCTTAATGCAAAAATAGTCTTTTCGACATCCTCAAATCTTTTAGACGCTTCAAATTCATGTCATTAGGAAACTTAAAATGGACATTTCAAGACGACTTTGTAATCGTGACACCTTTTAGATGTCACGATTACAAAGTCGTCTTGAAATGGGCTGTAGAAGGGCTCTTTAGGAGCTCAGGGAGTGTAAATGTAAACAATCGAAATGTAAGCTACGCTCCTTTTCAAAGCGCACCGACTGTATCCAGTCCTATTCAAACGTTAAAAAAGAGAGGGAAAGAATAGAAAAAAAATTGTCATAAGTTAATAATTAAATTAAGGTAAAATTGACTCACCTGAATTTGTTCGAAAGGTACTTCAAACGTGAAGGACTCGTTGAAATATGGATTTAACGTACATTTCTTGATACTCGTCTTCTTTTTCTTCAATCTTTTACCGTTTTGCAATAATGCAATTTTAACATATGGATCTGAAAAATTAGTTAAAACAAATTTGTTAAACATAGTTAATAGTTAAAAATTAAAAAGAATTGCTTAAGCCTAATATTTTTGCTGTTCAGATTTCATATTTCGCTTTTTTTTTTTCTCAGGAGAATTAAACTTTTTTTTCTCCAAAATGTTATTGATTTAGATTTTAAATTAGTAGCTAAGTTATTTTGTTTTAATCTAAATTATATCTAATCAATACTGTTACACCTACAACACACATTTATCATACTTGCATTTATTCCGGTTTTTACTTTTTTTCTCTTATTTAAATCCAGTTTCTGAGGACTGAAAATCTTGTGGTTATTTTTTAACAGTTTTTTCTCTGAATTTTCTTTTTGATAAAGCTCGTGGCCGTGAGATTCAAAAAAAATTTCCCCTCTAAAAATAATGGGCCTCAGAACCCGCCTAAACCGTTAATTTTTCGGGTCGAGTCCCAAATTGCAATTCCCTAACGTACCTGAAGCTTTCCAGTTAACAGTATTCAGAGACCCAATCAGATTAAAACATTCGAATGTGATTTCAGTTCAGATTCAATTTAAAATTTAGCTCAAACATCTGCTCGGCAGTTTTGCATTCAAACTAAATTTTAAATCACAAGTTGAAACTTTTGAACGCTTTTTAATCTCTTTTGAGTCTTAGTGCGATTTTTTTTTTCCTTTTTCAGCGATTGAGGATGTTTTGACCTACCAGAGAGACCGCCGACGTCCATTTTCTTAAGGTTCTTAGCTTCCAAAATGCAGATGGTAAGTTTTCCACTCGTCGGGACGTATCTCAAGGAGATGCAAATATCGCCCAATTTTTCCTGCACACAATATTAACAGTGACACAACACACAATATTTTAAATACAAACCGAGAAACGGACGGTTCTGATTTTTTTAATTAATTTTTTTCTTCGTTCGTTCCAGAGAGCCCCATCTGCACCTGCGAGAGAGAAATGACAACGAGACAACATCAACCTATGTCTTCCACTGACCTGACAGGCCTCCGACGTCCATCTTCTTCAGGTTTTTAGCCTCCAATATGACGACTGTCAATTTCCCTGCCGTTGGAACATAACGTAATGAGAAGCAGATGTCACCCAGCTTGTTTTCCTGTATTCAAATTCCAATTTTTAATCATCCAAATTTTTATCTTTGATTCGGGTCCGGTGGTCAACGATTTTAAAAAAGAAATCTTTTGTGATACTGAGAGGTGCTTGAACGATATTTCAAGACTCAGAGCCAGTTTCATCAGCACTGACTTTCTGAAAAAAACCGTGATTAAAAACGATAACCGGCCGATTTTGGTCGGTTAATTAATGGAGAAACAAAACCAATTCTTTTTTTTTTTTCGGTTATCAGTGTTGGTGGAACTGGCCCTCAGTGATAATTTTGCCTATGTCGTGACACAGTAGATCTAAATTTTTTGGGGTTTAGTAGCCCGAATTTTCGCATCAGTGCGAAAGGTTCATTGTCTCTCTAGCATGTTTAAACAAGCTTGAAAAAGAGAGGCACACCCCCTGAAATTTTGTCCCTAAAATTTTGACTTTTAGTGTTGGACCTTTATTATTGTCGACCGTGTTGCTATGTGACTGAATTATGGGTCATGCATTTAGATTTAAGAAAAGGCAACATTCTTCGAACAAATTATTCTCAAATCGTCTGGTGAATGGGGCACTGTGCCAGGGTTGCGATCGATTTCAGCAGAATGTTTTTTTACTCTCATTTGCTCTCTGACAGACAACACCATCGTGTTTTGTCGCTATAATTTTTGGTCAAATAATTGCGAAATATTTAAAGTAGTTCACGACTCAACGTGCTTAGCAAATTAAATACTTTAAATTTTTCGGACTAATAAATAGTTTATTTTTCATGTCCAAAACAGCTCCCATAAATAATTTACGGACTTAATTAAAAATTCTGAAAATTTATTTTTCAATTATAAAGACTGTCATCTGAAATGACTTCGATTTCTCATTAAAAAGCGGTGAAATATGTCGAAATGTTAGAGAATCGTTACAAACTTGGCTCCAACTTTCCCGAAAAAAGTTTCTCAATTTCGAATATTTAATAATCCTTAAAAGGCGAGATTGTTAATAGAATCGTTCGAAGTACGAAGATTAATTTATTTTTAGTTAAATCATTGACCATAAAATTCTCGACATTTGATTGACTCGTAAAACTCCTTTAAAAAAGGCAAATTATCTTTCGTATTTTAGATTCGCAACCGCGTTCTCGGTTGGGTGACCTTCCCCTCCTTTTCCTTACACCCCTTTCCCTCCCCAAATAAGAAGGTGGAACGACCATACAGGCGACCGCCATTTTAGATTTTCAAGATTTTTAATGGTGCACACCCATTCGCCATCTTGGTCTCCAAGATCATGTGACCATCTATCGCCATCTTGGTCTTTGAGATCATGTGATCATCGCGATCTTGAAATCGTCAGCAAGTTGGCCTTGATCGTTGATTTTCAAAGCGGTGGAATCGCCGAATGACCATTGGACTTTGATAAGTTCCGAAAGAGGGGAAGGATTTGCCCAGTCCCTCTAGCCTCTGTTTAAATGCTCAGGAGCTACTAGTAAATGTATTTCTGCTTCACGGCAGAGTTTGCACCTTGTGCACGAGGATATTCATTGAAAATTTACTTTGAATGAATTTTTAGAGGACGTTAAACAAAGAAAACAAGTTTATCTTTGGATGAAATATGAAAATAATTTTTTCCTACAACTACTCCGTTTCTTTCATTTTTCCCATGAAATTAAACAAAATCATTACTACGTTTGACCACCGGACTTTTTCTTAAATTATTTAATTAGCCAAGTCATCTTTCCTTAGCTTTTATTACCGTGATATTAATTTTTTTTTTCAAAATCTAAATCATTCTGTGTCCGAGAGGTAAAAGGGAGAATTTAAATCTGAATGCGTCAGAACTGCGGCCAAATATCTGAATTTCAATTTTGAATTTTTCCATATCGAAATTTTAAAATTCGCCCTTTCACCACTGACGTGCAGAGAGTTATCAACAGTGCAAACTTTTCAAGGATTATAAAAACACAGGTACCTTTTTTTCGGAATGTTCGTAAGTGAATTTGACATTAAAAAAAAGGTGCTTAACAGTAAAATGCGTTATGGCGACAGCTTATTTTGCAGCCACGCATTTTATGATCCTTCCTAGTTTTTACGATCCTTGAATAGTTGCAAAAAACTTAATTCGGTATTTAAAAAGCTACAGGAATGATAGACTTATACACATCAAATAACACTCTACATAATTTATAACATCGATCTTTGTGACCACAAAAGCATTGACTACATAAGCACTTGCATACTGTCAGTTTAAAAAAAATGGAAAGAAAAAATACACTCTTAAAACAAAACCAAAGAAAAAAAAATTAAAATTAAAAAAAGTCCCTGGACTAACCTTGAAACCTCAAATTTCATAATCGGTTGGAGGTTCAAAAAGGTTTTTCTGAGAAATACTTACCTTTCTAAAGATTATTGAAAGGATTTTTTTCGAAACTTTTTACAATTTGTTTGAGATTTAGGGAAAATAAGAAAGGGAAAATAATTGTTAAAATTATCATGAATGTAACTGGGAGCTAATGGATCTTTAGAAAGGTGGTTAGCCTCTTTAAAAATCTTTTTTTGCCCAAAAAATTTAAAGATTTGCAGGAATAGCATTTAGGCGTTGGTTACATTACTCGAACATTTTTGTTCGAAGAGTTTCAAAAATTTTTTCTCGATGAAAGTGTTTACACTTTTCAAACAAAGTTTCGATGATGTTCGATGATGTTCGATGATGTTTGATGATGTTTGACGTTATTTTTGGGGTTGTATTATATTTTTTACGTAATGGGAGGGTACATATATCATCGACCGAGTACCCATATTAATTTAAGTCATTTTTTCCTACACGCGGTAGGAAAAAAAGACTGAAAAAAAGTTGGGGGAAAAAAAAAAAAAAATCCCGATTAATTTTTATTCAGAATCGGAATCGAAATCGGAATCTGCTGCATTTCGAAAGTTATTATATATATATGTACCCTCCCATTACGTAAAAAATATAATACAACCCCAAAAATAACGTCAAACATCATCAAACATCATCAAACATCATCGAACATCATCAAACATCATCAAACATCATCGAAACTTTGTTTGAAAAGTGTAAACACTTTCATCGAGAAAAAATTTTTGAAACTCTTCGAACAAAAATGTTCCGAGTAATGTAACCAACGCCTTATTTTCGTGAGGCGTTCCAAGAAAAATTTTCTAGAAATCAGAGAAGGAGAATATTTCTGAAAACCTTGGATAGTTTTCGGGATACATTGAAAAACTTCTGGGAATATTCTCTTCAAACTTGTGGCTCATTCCCTCTTTGCCATCTGAAGAACAAGTGGTAATAAAAATTCATTTTAACATCCAAATAAATATTTCCAGCATTTTTTCGAGTCCCCCGAAAATCATCCGAGACTTTTAAAAGGGTTCTCTTATCCCGAATTTCAGAAAAATTTTCGTGTTTTAAAAAGTAAGGCCTGAAGGAACTAGTTACAAGCTTTTGAATTCTTTATTTCAGGTAAAAAAGCCGGCCAAGCTCATAAACGTTATACTGTAAGAAGACATCTTTCACTGTATGGATTACAGTTTTAGAACTGCCTATTCTGGTCCAGGATTAAGTTGAAAGGTATGAGGCTTTAGAAATGGCAATTTTTTCCAATGGACAACGTTTTTAATGGATTACCCGATGAAAACAACTAACGGTAAGAATGAATTTTAAAATAAGAGAGAGTTGAAACAATAAATAAATAGAATATGCTACTTTAGGTACATATTTTTCAGAGAAAATTGTTATTAATTGATTTTTCTCAGTAACAGGCAACTTAAAGCATGTCGAAAATGCTTTTATAATTTTGTAATATTTCAACTGAACTTCAAAACATAAAACAATGCTTTGACATTTGAGAAACATTTTTAAAATGTTTAAATTGTTTGAATGACATTTTACGATTTTAGAGCCTAATGGTTCCAAATCCAACTACACCTCCAACTGGCGCTAGTTGCCCATAAGTTAAACATGTGAAACTCGTATCTTTCGAACTGGCAGATTTGGAACCTTTAGCTTCTAAGATCGCTAAAAGCGTTTTTAAACAATATTAGGAAATATATCGGCATGTTTTTAGTCGCATCTCAAAAATATTTGAGTATTACTTCTCTGAAACATTGTTTAAACCCGAGCAACGTCGAATTGCAAAAAAAAAAAAAAAAAAAAAAAAAAAAAGAATTTTCTTTTTCTGAAGCGGACATACTACTTAATAAAATTTCTGCTCCCTTTTTGTATATACAGAAAAAAAAAACTAACATCGCTCGGAATTAATATTTTTTTAAAAAGAAAAATCGACAGTATGCAAGAAAAAGAATAATTTCGAGCTTGATTTATATTTATATAGATACAGCATTGCTTCACTCATTATCACTAACATTCAACTTTAAAAATAGTTCTAATGAGAAAAAAAAATGAATTTTGTTGGTAAATGTTTTGTGAATGCATATTTATTGGCTTATCTACGGTTTTCTTTTTTTTTTTTTAAATGTTTTGTATTTTTTTCTTGTTAAATTGGAATTTGAAAAAAAATGAGAAAATAATTAATAGATTTCAGAGATTCGAGCTTTATTTTTCAAGGGTTATCTTTCACTATATAAAAAATTAACTTAAAAATGAAGAGAAAATAACCCTTTAGCAAATGAAATTTTGTTTTGTTTGCAAAAAAAATCAGAAACAAATATTGTCACGTTTTTCGAAGGCAACAAAAAAAAATTTCATTGTAAAAAAAGCTCAGGGTAGAAACAAAAACGGAGACGAAACGAACTTAGTCATTTTTTTTTTTTTTGTTTTTTTTTGTTTTTTGCTTTCTTTCCGCTTTTGTTTCTACTTTTAAAAATAAAAAATCAAGATGAAAAAAATGAATAAATTAAAGAAGGATAAAAATGGAAGAGAGAAACCTGAAACAAAGGCATGAAACACAGAGCACAGATAGTAGCACCTAAAACATACAAAACACATATCGTTAGTTCTAAAACATTCAAAAGAGGCAAGGAAATTTTTCTGACGTGGATACGTCTTTTTTTTTTTAACTCTTGAAATGGCTATCGTTTTTTATTTATTTATCTTTTTTTTCGATTTTTATGGATCTAAAACATTCATCTACTAATTCCCTTACCACTTATCAAAGACAATCTATGTATATAGTATCACAAAAAAGAGAGAATCGTGTTTTTTTTTGTATGGTGTGTAGGTTTTTCTAAATTTTTTTTAGTAATTACAGGATTTTTTTTCATAATTAAAGGTACTGGTTTTGTAAGGAATCGCTCATTGTATTACAGATTTACAGTATAAGCCCTAAAAAGGTTTTAGCTTTTTTTTTAATAAGGTCATGTTGACTCATATTAAAAATTTTATTAGCGATCAATTTTTTAAAAATTTTGTTTTTTATAGCATTTTTTTTTTGTTCAAGCAAAATGCACAAACAAGCATGCTACAGCCATCAAACTAAAAGTCTACAACTTTTTTTTTAAACATTTAGCAGATGCATACAAATCCAGTATTATTAATAAAAACCCTTTTCTTTTTTGCTAAAGCCTTTCCGATAGAAACCATTTAGCTTTATTAATAATATGGAATTTTTTTTAGACGTTTTGTTTTTCTTAAGAACCAATACTTACGTGAAAAACGTATTGAAGCGGCATGCATGATTCGTAGGCATAACCATACGTATTTTACAGGCAGGCCAAAAGCAGAGCATTTAAAATGGACGTAAAAAGAAAAGAGAAAAAAAAATTCGGTCAACAATGGATAAATGTTTTGGAGCGATTCGCAATAACGAATTTTTTATTTAAAAAAAAAAAATATTTGCTCTTTCATAGGCGTAAATTAATTAATTCATACAACATTCAAAATGGCGTCTACTATGTATATAGCTTTAAAAATAAGCCTTTTTTTCTGCTTTATAGCAAGCAATCATCAAACGCAATTTAAAAATTGTGCGAAAATGTGCTTTTTAACCGATATAATAATAATTTTTTCTCGGAGAAATAAATTTAATAAAACAAAAATAAGTAATGACTAAATAATTAAATAAATAAATCAAACAAAAAAATATCACGAATCGCTTCCGTTAACTGTGAGCCAATTATACAAACTATAATCCGGTTGTAAAATTTTCATTTCTATAATTTTTTTTTTTTTTTTTTTTTTTTTTTTTTTTTTTTTTTTACTTTAAGTAAGGATTCAAAATTAATCTGATTCCGGCCATTTAAACCAATAAAAAGCGTAAACCTTATCTGTCACTTTAAGTTGATAAAAACAGGCAGAGTCTTATCCCGCTTTATAACTAGTAAATCTCATTTCTAGAAGTTTAACACCGGGAGCACTGGCTCATGAAAAGTATGAATGAAGATTTGATTCAGTCTGCAAGGATTTCTCTCGGGTTTAGAAAAGAAAGAAATTTATCCATGGAAAATTCTAATGTAAATAATTGCTACTTTTTTTTCTTATTTCTAGATACGACTTTCAATGTACGCGGTTTTGTCGGAACTGGCAGTGTAAGAGCAAAGTTCACGGTACTGGTACCAGGATTAAGGGTGAGTATAAAATTTTCCAATTTCCAATTGTCTCTAGTTGGGAGATAATGGGGAGAGTTTGATACTGGAAAAACTTCAATTTTTATCAGTTCAGCCAGCCCTCAAAGTGTTAAGGGATAATTTAAATATGACGTCATCGATTTTTTGGACGAATTTTGACTTCTCTTGTACCCTTTGCAACATTCGTCATCGGTCTTGACCTCCCTAAAATAAGTACCTCAACTTTTAATGACCTCCCCTTCCCTGCTGTGAACCCATTACACTAACTTTTCGTACATAAATTAATATTTTCTTTAAAGTTATTTGCTTGAATTTTTAAAATTCAACAAAAATTTTAAAAATCCAATCAAATAAATCACATATAGAAATGAAAAGTTTAGATTTAAAAATGAATTTCTACCTGTTCCTAAAATAGTTGATAACGTCATTTTACAAACTCGCTCCGTCTACCCAACTTGGAATTCATCACCACTTGCGGACTCCCTTCCTTGCGATGGATTAAACAGACCCCCTCCCCTCCTCCGGGAAAATCTACTCTTCATCACCCGCCTTTGTTATTTTTCAACAGGGTTTACCCCAAACCTTTTCGTGGAAATTATTTGATTTTAATTGGCATTTCATCAGGAAAAAAGAAAATTTTTAATTCGGTTGATTATTGAAACTAATTTGTTTTTGAACATCAGTTTCCAGTGTACTTTACTTTTAAATGTTTTCCACTTCGTCGGGCGACGTGCTTTAATTATGACATCATTCATACAAAAAGGAGAAAAAACCTTTGAGACACTACAATATTTCAAATGAAAATTTTAGATCCGGATTTTTTTTTTTTTTTTTTTTTTAATAACCCGTAGGGCGTATAATAATGTTAGTACGCAAGGGGGCGAAAATAGCATTTCAGAAAAATTACTACTGTCGTTTCAAACTTGGCCAAAACCTATTTTTTTTTCCATATAATGAAACGTCAGCAGTAGAACAAATGCAGAAGAGAACTGCAATAATTATTTTTTTAAATTGTGTGCTGTGTGACAGCTTGAATGGTAACGAATATAATCCTCAAAGAAAAAAAAAAAACTCCTTGCTCCAGCTCCATTACCATTTAAGTAGTCAAAGTGAAAATTTTGTAATCAAATTAATAACCCTGCATCACAAATATAAATTAATTTAAAAAAAAGAAATTAAACTCAAAACTTGCAATTAAAAAAAATTGAATTGAAACGAAACGAAACGAAACGAAACGAAATTAAACAAAACAAAGTAACACGTCAAACCGAAATTAAAATAAATTGAACAAAATAATTAAAAATAAAATTAAATTAAACTTTGAAAAAAAAAAAAAAAAAAAAAAAAAAATTAAGTAAATAAAAATAAATGAACAAGAATAAAAAACTGCAAAAAATCCCATGCATAACTGTCATATCAATAGATTAAAAAATTGAATTTAAAAATTCCCAAAATTGATTCATGCAATTCTGTTTTAAAAAATTGAAAAATATATAGTATGCTTTCAATTAAGAGATATATATTATACTACAGCATACTGAATAAAAAAAAAATTAAAAGCTTGAAAAATTTTTGGAAAAAAAATAAATAGAAATAAATTAAATGAGCACTCTGCATAGGATTTTAGCATACAGGATGTTTCATAAGAAAACAAACAAAGGTAAATTTTAAATTTAAAAAAAAATATATAATATATACGTATGTCTTGTACTGTTTCTGTGTTTGTGAGATATGAAACACTCTGTAGTGTATTTTAAATTACAATTGTTTTTGAAATCACAGATTTTAGATAATGAGATTTTAATTTCTTTTTTTTTCCAATTTTAAAAAAACTTTTTGAAGCATAAAATCTCATTTGGCTTATTTATAAAAATTGCAAGAACTGAGACGAGTGTTTCAGTTACTTTTTTTTTTTTTTTAGGGGGAAGCGTTTTTATAAAACCTTGCGCATTAAAAGAAATAAAAGTTATAATTATAACTGAAAGTGCACAAGCAGAATTTTGTCAAAGTCACATTGAAAATTCGTTCTGTTTGTACAGTTTTCAGAATCATTTATCACAATAAAAAAATGGTTCCAAATAAACGAAATATTTTTAGAGAAATTTCAGTCAAAATTAAGGCGTTTCGTTTATTTGGATCAAGGAACAGTAAAATGAAACAATGAAATTTTAAATATCTAACGTTACTCACCTGACCGCCCTCTCCTTCTACACTTTGAAGGTCTCTCCATTCCTCGATCGTTTGGGCTAAATCGACTTGACATAGCGGAACCTTAACCTCCCCGATTTGATCGTGCTTTGAAAATCTGTCGAAGTCGAATATAGCGAATACGAGCGTTTTGTTCATGGCGTCTGCGTAAGGTACACCCTGTAAATATCAAGAGCGGATGAGTAAAGTTGGTAAAAATCTGAGAAAGCACCGCAATGAATCAGAGAGTTAAAATTCTCAGGAATTTCGAGGAAGAAATATTTAAAATTCTTAGGAAAATCTTAAAAGAAAGAAAAAATTTAAAAATCATAGCAGCCCCAAAGATTCTCGGGAATTTATTTTTTATTCCCGGACGCTTCCGATAATTTATTTTTTACCCTCAAAAGTGTCTGATAATTACAAAAATTTCAAATGTACTCTTTTCTCGAAAATTTACTTTTTACTCCCAAAATTTCTCGGCTTAATATTTTAATTTTATAAACTCCTTTTTCTTATTTTCAGTTAGCTTGGGAGAGAATGGATGCAACTGCTATTATCAGTTGCGAGTTAATTGCGAGTAAATTTTGCGCCCCTCCAACCCGCACCTCTCTCCCCCTCATCTCTCCTCCCACGACGTCCCATATCAATTACCTTAAAAGTAAAAGTTTCATTGAATACTGGACTTAGCGTCTTCCTGTGGACTTTTGTTTCGAATTTCTTTTTCTTATCAGGCAGCAAATACACTTTGACATAGGGATCACTGGTACCGCCCATGTCCAAAGCAGGCAATTCCTCGGCTTGTATGACGGTCACGGCCAAGCTGTTGGAATTGAAGTCGTATTCCAATTTATACTGCAACCTTCCTAATTTCTGCTCGCTCTGTTTGCTTTCGGCTTCGTCTGCTTGATCCTCCGCGTTTTCCGTCAGTTCTTCCATGTCAGGCTGCACCTGAAAAGTTGATGCACTGATCATCTTGATTATGACTTTGCGAGGCCATCTTTAGAAATAAAATTGTAAGATAAAAATAAAAATTATAGTAAAAAATCGGAAAAAAAGTGAAAGATAAAAAGGAAAATAATAAACCAAAAGAAAAAGAAAAAAAAAATTAAAGTGTAAAAAAGATCAGAATGCAACACAATGCAAAATAAATGAAGAAAAATAACGTGAAAAAAAATTAAATAAAAAAAGGGACGTAAAAAGATTTTTATCGAGTTTTCGAAAATTTTCGTTGATATTATCGCTCAAAACTTTACCGAATTTAAACGTTTTACAAATTTCCCGTAGCTGGAGTATTTTTTTTTTTTTTTTTTTTTTACAAATCGAGATCAGACGGAAACCATCTTAGATGCTGTAATATTCATGATTTCCGAACAACTTTTCCATTTAATTTTCTCGATTTGTAAAGTCTGTTGAAAATTTTATTAAAATCGAAAAATATAAAACCGGTCTTTTGTTTGTTTCTTCAAAGCTGATTTTCGAATTAGATAAGTAGAACCGTGTTAGCTTTGAACGAGTCCTACTTTAAGAAAGTAAAAGAAAACCTAAGATCTACTCTACTAAACAAAAGAGAAAAGGTTTCATTCATGAAATTTTTTTAAAAATATTTCTTAGTCTATGGCAGCTGGTAGTTGGTTCTAGTTCCTACACAGTTTTTAGAAGTTGAAGAAGTAAAATTGATCCTCTAACGAGTACAGTTTGTAAACATTGTGGATTCCCAAAATACCTTTTAAATTTGATGTTTAGGTGGGAAATTCAGGAGAAAAAATTTCATCTGAAACATGCTGCGTAATGCAAAAAAATTTTGGACTTAAAACAATTTTTATAAGTTGACATTTTTTAAAGTTTCGAAAATTTTTGGCAAGTTTTTGCCTCGTAGCGTGTTTCAAGACAGGATTTCTCGTAAATTTCCTGCCTTACGAATGCCACTTCAAATGCAGCGCTGCATATCCTTAAATGAAAGTTTATTATTTCTATGACGCAAACATTTCCATAAACTTATATCATCGGTCATCAGGACGGCTTATCCTTTTTGTAAATGCCAGGGGTTTAGTATGTGTGACTGATGCTATTCAAACTGTATGAGTAAAGATAAAGTACCCTTACGTAATTAATAGGCGATACTTCACTACTTTGCATATTCGATGTATAAAATTGTAATAAAAAACCATACAAACATTTGATAACTTAGAATAATGATTAATAATAAATTATTGATAATAACATTATTTTAACAAGCTCAAGAAAGAATAATTAAAATGTATGTCTTTATCGGGAGCTTAATGGCGCCTTCTGCTAAAAAATTAGCATATGCAAAGTTGCCACTATCAATCGAAAATTGTCAAAACTCTACATTCATTAATTTTGTAAATGATACTTTGGGAATTACCTTAATATACGATCAGTAAGCACCATTGCATTTCAATGTTAGTTTCATATTTTCAAAATCGATTGTCTTTTTTTTATTTATTTTCAGGGATGAACCTTTTTTCTTATACTCGATTTCCTTTTACTACTACACTCTAATTGGAACTTTGACAGTGATTGCAGTGGGGATGGTTACAAGTTACTTCACCGGGTTGAATAAGCCTAGCGATATGGATTCTAAGATTTATTCTCCGACCATTCGCAAATACTTTATCCGGACACAGCAACTAGTGAAATGACTAATATGGCGACGATTGATTAATTTATTCTGTCAACTGAATTTAACAGAATAAACTTTAGAACTTGCATATAGTTACCGTGTGAGTTTAAACAAGGCAAAGGAGGACGAACAAGCTAAACCCAAAGTTCGTAAAAAATGTTTTCGAATTTTTTTGAAGTTGAATCGCCTTCCGAATATTTTCAGAAGTTGAAATTTTTCAAAGTTTTGAAAATTTTTAGAAAGTTTTCGCTTTGCAGCACGTTGACGTTATTTCTCTTAAACCTGTCTTACAAGTGCCAATACGAATGCATCGCTGCATGTCCTTAAATGGAAGCTTATTATTTCTGTGTCAAACTTCCATAAACTTATATCACTGTTTTGAAGACTGCATTTCGTTTTTCTGGGTTTTAGTGGATGTGACTGATGCTAATCAAACAGTATGAATAGTGAGATAAAACTTCCTTACGCGATTAATCGGTTTTACTTCACTACTTTTTTGTATATATATTCAATGTATGAATAAAAACTATAAAAACAATTAAGCTCAGAAGTGAATACTTTAAATGTAAGGCGTTGGTTACATTACTCGAACATTTTTGTTCGAAGAGTTTCAAAAATTTTTTCTCGATGAAAGTGTTTACACTTTTCAAACAAAGTTTCGATGATGTTTGATGATGTTTGATGATGTTTGATGATGTTTGACGTTATTTTTGGGGTTGTATTATATTTTTTACGTAATGGGAGGGTACATATATCATCGACCGAGTACCCATATTAATTTAAGTCATTTTTTTCCTACACGCGGTAGGAAAAAAAGACTGAAAAAAAGTTGGGGGGAAAAAAAATTTTTATTCAGAATCGGAATCGAAATCGGAATCTGCTGTATTTCGAAAGTTATTATATATATATGTACCCTCCCATTACACGTGAAAAATATAATACAACCCCAAAAATAACGTCAAACATCATCAAACATCATCAAACATCATCGAACATCATCAAACATCATCGAAACTTTGTTTGAAAAGTGTAAACACTTTCATTGAGAAAAAAGTTTTGAAACTCTTCGAACAAAAATGTTCGAGTAATGTAACCAACGCCTAAGTTTTTCCGCACATATCATTAATCGGTTTTACTTCACTACTTTTCATATTGGATATATAACATTGAAACAAAAAACGGAAACATTTGATAACTCAAAGTAAAAATTAAAAATACATCAATGATAACATTTGACAAGCTCAAGATAGAATATTTAAAATGTATGTTTTGCCTCGTATATCTTTTGTCAGTTGCTAATCTTCATACGAATTGGTAAAATTGAGGAAACTTCCAGTGCGAGTGGGCATTAGAAAGAAAGCTTTCTGTATGTTTGCTATAATTTTAAAGTTTTAATTTTTTTTCTTTTTAGATCAAAAATGATTTCTCGTCAAGATCAACAGTTTTTCGATACTACGGACTTCGTTTTATTCATTATAACTTTGCTGATACCGATTTTGATTGGGATATATTATTCGTTTATCTCCAAAAAGGCACAGAGAAGCATCTCTGAATATTTGGTGGGAAACAGAAATATGGGACTATTCCCGGTTTCCATGTCTCTATCAGCTAGGTTATAGAAATTAAATATTTTAAGACACAAATGATATGATTTAAATTTAATTTAATTTTAAATTTCAGTGTTATTTCAGGGTATTACTTAATCGGGCCTATATCAGAAGTGTATTTCTACGGTTCACAAGTAATTTTAATGTCGTTAACTAATTTATTAGGATCTTTCTTTTTTGCCATATTATATCTCCCGGTTTTTTACAATTCCAAGGTTACATCAACTTTCGAATATTTGGAAGGTCGATTCGATTACAAAGTGAGGTTTTTAGGGTCTGTGTTGTTTTTAGTTAAGACGGTAAGAATTTTGAACATATGACTGAAGAAAATTCAGTATTTGTAAAGTGAGGATTTCTTTTTCACAGGTAGTGAACATGGCTGTGTGGATATATGCTCCCGTCTTAATGTTTGAGCAAGTAGTGGGCGTGAATTCAAATATTCTTGTCCCTATTTTTTCTGGCATTTGCATCTTTTATACATTTGTAGGTTTAATTTGCCTATTTTCCTTTATTAACATGGCGTTTTACAAAGGAATGTGAAAGTGAATCATTTTTCTTATTTTAAGGGAGGAGTTCGAAGTGTGATTTGGGCAGATACTTTCCAACTTATCCTGATGTTACTTGGATTGATCATCATTGTCATAGTAGGAGTTTTGGACATAGGAGGGGTCGTAAAAATCTGGGAAATAAGTAAAGAAGGAAAACGATTACAAGTTTTTGAGTAAGAGATCTTAATAGTGTGAGCTATGAGTTATCTAATGCTATCTTTTTATAAGGGGCTAAATTACGAGTTGAAACAAAATTGCAAGTATTTTTCAAAACCTGTTTTTAGCTTCGATCTGGATCCTCGGTTGAGGCAATCTTTTTGGATATATATAATCGGAGGCGGATCTTATTGTTTAGCATATAATACAGCCAGTCAGTTTTTTGTACAACGTTGCGTATCGGTATCTACTTTATTTAAGTCAAAAATGTAAATTTATGAAATTTTTTGAAATTGGCTTTCGAAAAGTATAAAATTAATTTTATTTTAATTTTTAGAGCTGTTATGATTCAGGTAATTGCAAGCAGTGTAACTATTATAGTTAGCAGCTACATCGGTATAATGTTATACGCGACCTTTCATGATTGTGACCCGATTTCTGCTAAAAAAATCACAAAACCTGATCAACTTCTTCCACATTTTATAATGAATTTGAAAAATCCGATTCCAGCGTTGCCGAGTTTATTCATTTCAATCGCATTTTGCGCAGCTTTAAGGTAAATCATCACTGACCCAAATTATTTCAAAAGTTTCATTTGCCGGTATTTTTCCAGCTCTGTATCTTCAGGTTTAAATTCTGTATCAGGAGTCGTATTAATCGACTTGATCCGTCCACTATCTAAAAAACCAATAACAGATGCACAGGGATCGTTTTATATGAGAATAATTACTATTGTTGTGGGTGTCCTCTTTATGGCAATCACTTTCACCTTGAGTTCTTCAAATAACCTGATTCAGATTTCAACAAGTCTAATTTCGATACCTCTAGGACCGACTTTTGGTATTTTCACTTTAGGGATTCTGTTGCCGTGGGCTAATGCAACTGGCGCATTGATCGGTGGCATCGCGGGAGTCGCAATGGTGGCTTGGATATCTATCGGGAACCTAATGGCATCTTCGACTAACAAATTGGCATATTCAACGTTGCCACTGTCGATCGAAAATTGTGACAATTTTACATTGATTAATTTTGGAAACGAAACTACGGGGATTGCCTTAAGATACGATCAGTAAGCACCGTTGCACATCAGGGTTAATTTTATATTCTCCAAATCCATCTTTTTTTTTTTTTTTTTTTTTTTTTTTTATTTCAGGGATACAACGTTTTTCTTGTACTGCATTTCTTTTCACTACTACGCACTCATTGGTACTTTGACAGTGATCATTGTGGGAATGTTTACTAGTTACTTTACTGGGTTGAATAAGCCCAGTGATATGGATTCTGTCATTTATTCTCCGACCATTCGCAAATACTTTATAAGACCCGAAGCAACTAGTGAAATGGTTAATATGGCAACGACGGATTAATTGATTCCGTCAACTTATTTTACAGGATGAACGTTAGAACTTGTGTGTAGTTACCTTGCGATATGAAACAAGCGAAAGGAAGAAGAATAAGTTAAAGCCGAAACTCGTTGACAATAATCCCGAAAATGTGTACTTAAAGCGGTTTCAAAAATTATGAATCAAAAATTGTCAAAATGATAAATGAAGCCAAAAACCGTCAACAAAAATATAAAATAAAAATCTTGGTGCCTGGACTTTGAAAACAGGTTTTGTTTATAAGACACGAATTGAAATGGAATCCTACAATTAACGTATTAAACTCCCAACTGATTTTCCTTGAACGTAGGTTTTTACAATAGTCCTATATCATTAGGAATGAAAAACTGCTATTTATGTAAAAAGATGAGATTTCCGATTTAATTTTACGACCAGTATTCACAACGTGTTGAACAAGACCGGTTTCATTATCATTTTCCCTTTAAATCCGTTTTATTCTTCTCCTTAACGATTGTTTGTTTTGATCGATTACATTATTTTCGTTTGTGTACATATGGATTAAATTACACACCTTCGAAATACGGTTTTTATTCATTTAATCAGCGAAACTGAATCGTTTAAAGATGTTATTAATTTTAAACTTAAGAGTTAAGCCAAAAAAGATTCAGTCTCATCGATAATAACATAGTGCGTTTAATTTCCATTTATTGGAAATTCCGATCATGTGAGTTTTTTATGGTGGAAACGATAATGGCGATGCCTTTATCCAGGATCATGAAGGATTGATAATTAAATACCGTTAATCAGGAATTTCGTTTGAACAGAGTATTACCTTTTTCCTACGTTTCTTAAATTTGAAAAAATATAGGAATCAATTGGACTTGAAGCCACAAAAAAAAAGCGTAATTATTGAGATACTTGTAGTGGGAATGGAACGAACAGAATCAAAAACGATCAAATTGTCGACGTTTCGGTTTTATTAATAAAAACCATTACCAAAAAGCGTAATTTTTACCAAGTTGATGTCGTAGTCACGAGGTCGAAACAGGAAAGCGCCAAAATCGTCTCATCAAGATTCGATTTCTGCTATATCAAGGTTATCTTCATTTTGGGAATATAAACGTTTTAGGGTAATTCAGAGCGCTCATTTCGGCGCCGTTTTTTCCTTTTATAGCCTGTAGTCAGCAATAAACTAGGTTGAAACCTCTACAAATTAGCTCTTTCCAAATTATTCAAAACCGTACCAAGTTACGGTACCTTGATGCAGCTGAAATCGAAACTCAGCTGAATTGCTGATGTAGTCAAATCAAATGAAGAGAGCATTGCAACTCGATTCCTTAATCTGAATCAGCGTCATTTTCTTACACACTGTTATTATTATTCCGATTCCGAGGATCATAATTCGAATACTTAGTAAGATTTAAATCTTTTTTTTTTTTTCTTTTTTTGGAGCTAAAAATGTTTTGAATGTTCAGTTGATTCAATATTTTTTTATTCGCAGATAAAATATGGCTTTTAATTACGATCAAAAGTTTTTTGATGCTACGGATTTCGTCGTGTTTATCATAACATTGCTGATTCCCATTTCGATTGGGTTGTACTATTCTTTTATCTCGAAAAAGTCGCAAAGGACCGTCTCTGAATACTTAGTAGGAAATAGGAATATGAAACTGTTTCCGGTTTCAATGTCCTTATCAGCCAGGTACCAATGGAATGAAATTCCCATTCTTCATCAAACATTCATTAAACATTTTATCCGGATACCATTCACATATGTTTCAGCATTATTTCTGGATATTATTTGATTGGGCCAATATCTGAAGTTTATTTCTATGGTTCTCAAGTTATCTTGATGTCCATATCCGGTCTAATAGGATCTTTCTTTTTCGTCACCTTATATCTTCCGGTTTTTTATAACTTAAAAGTTACTTCAACGTTTGAATATTTGGAAAGCAGATTCGATTACAAAGTCAGATTATTGGGATCTGCGTTGTTTTTAGTTAAAACGGTAAGAATCGAAGAAAAAGGCGTCTAACCATACATGCAATCACAAACCATGTAAATCCTAATATAATTTTATAATTTTTTTATTCTTTTTTTACAGACAGTGAATCTTGCAATATGGATCTATGCTCCAATTTTAATGTTCGAACAAGTTGTCGACGTCAATTTAAACGTTCTCATACCTATTTTTTCGGGAATTTGCATATTTTATACGTTCGTATGTATTAATTATGGCCCTCTAATTAAAAGATTGATTCACAAAATTTTTAAAGCGATTGTGATTTTTTTTAAGGGAGGAGTGCGAAGCGTGATTTGGGCAGATACTTTCCAGATGATTCTAATGCTACTTGGATTGATTACCATTGTTGTGGTGGGCGCATACGACATTGGGGATATCGGAAAAATTTGGGAAATAAGTAATCAAGGAAAGCGACTACAAGTTTTTGAGTAAGAAACTGTAGTATGGTCCGTATAACGTCTAAGGAGAAAAGGGGAACCGGGTAAAATCCAGTGGGTTTTATCAATTAAGGCTCCCTGTGTCCTAGGACTGATAGTATAATTACTAACTGTCTTTTTTTTTTTTTTTTTTTTCATTTTTTCGGATTTTTAAAAAATATTGATTCCAAATTCTTCGAACCTTTTTAATATTTTTTTCCTCCCAAGTTTTTGTTTTCAATTTTCTTTAAAAGTTTTCAGGATCATCATTTCAAATCTTTAATTTTTAAAATTTTTTTTTCTAGTTTTAATCTGGATCCTCGATTGAGACAGTCGTTCTGGATATTCTTAGTAGGAAGTGGAGCCGACCACTTAGCTTATTTCACAGCTAGTCAGTTTGTGGTACAAAGATGCGCATCACTACCGACTCTAAATAAATCTAAAATGCAAATTTCTTTATTACTTTTTCTTTGTTCGAAATTCCAAATACAAATAAAATTAATTAATTTTTTTCATTTTCAGGGCTGTCATGATTCAGGTAATTGCAAGCAGCGCAACTATTATATTTAGCAGCTACATCGGTATTATGCTATACGCGGCCTTTCATGACTGTGACCCGATTTCTGCTAAAAAAATTACAAAACCTGACCAACTTCTTCCATATTTTATAATGAATTTGAAAAATCGGGTTCCAGCTTTGCCCAGTTTATTCATTTCAATCGCATTTTGCGCTGCATTAAGGTAGATTTTTACTGACAGTTTTTATTTTAAAATTTTCATTTGGATTTTAACAATTTTAGCTCCGTATCGTCAGGTTTGAATTCTGTATCGGGAGTCATTCTGATCGACTTCATACGTCCACTTTCTAAGAAGCCGATAACAGATGCTCAGGGATCATTTTATATGAAAATAATTACTGTTGTCGTGGGAGTCCTCTTTATGGCAATAACTTTCACCTTGAATTCTTCAAATAACCTGATCCAGAGTTCAATAAGTCTGACTTCGATACCTCTAGGACCTACTTTTGGTATTTTAACTTTAGGCATTCTGTTGCCGTGGGCTAATGCAACCGGCGCATTCATCGGTGGTATCGCAGGAGTCGCAATGGTGACTTGGATATCTATCGGGAGCTTATTGGCGTCTTCTGCTAACAAATTGGCATATACAACGTTGCCACTGTCAATTGAAAACTGTGAAAATTCTACACTGATTAATTTTGTTAATGAAACTTTGGAAACAACCTCAAGATACGATCAGTATGCACATTTGCTTTATAAGATTAATTATATGTCCACCAAACGTGTAAATTTTTTTTTTTTTTTAGGGATGAATCGTTTTTTTTGTACTCCATTTCTTTTCACTACTACGCACTCATTGGAACTTTGACAGTGATCATAGTGGGGATAATTACAAGTTACTTTACGGGGTTGATTAAGCCTCAAGATACAGATCCAAAATATTTTTCTCCGGTCATTCACAGATATTTAAAACGTTACGGCGATAAGATGATTGTAGCGACGACGGATAATAATTAAAATCAAATAATATTTCAAGTGAAATTTTTTTTTTTTTTTTTTTAATATATTCTTGAATGTTGAATAAATAATTTGTTTTGGTTACGAATTCAATGTATTTTTTAATTGCCAGTTAATATTTGATTTTAATTAAAATGTAGTGATTTCATTTGGATGACCATCATCTGAAAATTATATACAATAAGTACGAGTACCTATCGTAATTTAAAAAAAAAAATGAGTAAAAAAAAGGAGTTAATTTTTTTCTCCAGAGCCTTTATGATCCACATAATCAGTGGTGATTGCAACTGTCTTATTAAGCCCCGACATAACCCTACCGGGGTTAAGCTGTACATCTTGTGATATTTATTATATATAATTTATATATAATTCATATGTAAGTTATATATAATTTATATATTTATATATTTTTTATATAAATTATATATAAAGAATACCACAAGATGTACAGCTTAATCCTGTAAGGAAAACATTTCCATAAACTTATCAATCTTCAGGACTGCATTTCTTTTTTTGTAAATGCCTTGGGTTTAGTGTGTGTGACTGATGCTATTCAAACCGCATGAATAAAGATAAAGCGTCTTTACGTAATTAATCGTTTTTATTTTGTATATTAGATGTGTGACATTGATTGTTGAACATTTGATAAGCTCATAATATTATATTTAAAATGTATATTTTTCCTCATATATCTTTTGTCATTTGCTAATCCTCATGCGAGTGGGTAAAATTTATGAAACCGTGAGTGGGCACTAGAAAGAAAGTCTTCTGAAGGTTTGCCAAATTTTATATTTTTAATTTCTTTTTAGATGAAAAATGACTTTTCGTCACGATCAGCAGTTTTTTGACACATCAGATTACGTTGTATTCATTATAACTTTGCTGATACCGATTTTGATTGGGATTTACTATTCGTTTATATCCAAAAAGGCACAGAGAAGCATCTCCGAATATTTGGTGGGAAACAGAAATATGGGACTGTTCCCGGTTTCCATGTCTTTATCAGCTAGGTAAGAAAATGAAATATTTTTTCAGACACAAAACATATTAATTTAATTTAATTTAAAATTTCAGTGTTATTTCTAGTTATTACTTAATCGGACCAATATCTGAAGTGTACTTCTACGGATTACAAGTCGTTTTAATGTCATTATCTGTTTTGTTAGGATCTTTCTTTTTTGCAACATTATATCTCCCAGTTTTTTACGATTCAAAGGTCACAACAACATTCGAATATTTGGAAAGTAGATTCGATTACAAAGTGAGGTTTTTAGGGTCTGCGTTGTTTTTAGTTAAAACGGTAAGAATTTTGAACATATGACTGAAGAGAATTCAGTATTTGTAAAGTGAGGATTTGTTTTTCACAGATAGTGAACATGGCTGTGTGGTTATATGCTCCCGTCTTGATGTTTGAGCAAGTAGTCGGCGTGAATTCAAATATTCTTGTCCCTATTTTTTCTGGCATTTGCATCTTTTATACATTTGTAGGTTTAATTTGCCTATTTTCCTTTATTAACATGGTTTCACAAATGAATGTCAGTAGCGAATCTCTTTTCGTATTTTAAGGGAGGAGTTCGAAGCGTAATTTGGGCGGATACTTTCCAACTTATCCTGATGTTACTTGGATTGATCATCATTGTCATAGTAGGAGTTTTGGACATAGGAGGGGTCGTAAAAATCTGGGAAATAAGTAACCAAGGAAAACGACTACAAGTTTTTGAGTAAGAGATCTTAGTAGTGTAAACTATATTATGTAACGCTATGTTCCTGATGCAGCAAATATCTGATAGCTGGAGTCCACTTCTCCGTTAGCGACATTGGTGTAACAACGAAAGTGCGCATCTGTACTTAGCTTATGCCCCTGATGTCCCCCCCAGGGGCATAAGCTAATACAGATGCGCATTTCTGTTGTTACACCCCTGGTTAGCGACACTAGAACAATGTATTCTCCTAAACGCGGAGTCGCGGTCCGAACTATGAGTCGGAGCCAGACTTGATTGTGATAGCTGGTTCAGCTATCAGGCCCTGACCCGCGGTTCTAATGACGATTTTCTAAAATGACCGTATCATATCAAGTTCATAAGCAGGCGATGGCAATATTTTCCTTTATAAGCTGGGAGAGTATTAATTACGAGCTAAAAAATACGAGTTGAACAAAATTGCAAATAATTTTTCAAAACCTGTTTCTAGTTTCCATCTGGATCCTAGGTTGAGACAATCTTTTTGGATATATATAGTGGGGAGCGGATCAAATCAGCTAGCATTTTTCACAGCTAGTCAGTTTTTAGTACAACGTTGCGTATCGTTATCTACTTTATTTAAATCTAAAATGTAAATTTATTAAATTTTTTGAAATTAGCTTGGGAAGAGTATAAAATTAATTTTATTTTAATTTTTAGGGCTGTTATGATTCAATAATTGCAAGCAGCGCAACTATCATATTTAGCAGCTACATCGGTATTATGCTATACGCGGCCTTTTATGACTGTGACCCGATTTCTGCAAAAAAAATTACGAAACCTGATCAACTTCTTCCATATTTTATAATGAATTTAAAAAATCGCGTTCCAGCTTTGCCGAGTTTATTCATTTCAACTGTATTTTGCGCTGCTTTAAGGTAAATCGGCTCTGATCCAAATTTATCAAAAATATTTGCCGGTATTTTCCAGCACTGTATCGTCAGGTTTAAACTCTGTATCAGGAGTCGTATTAATCGACTTGATCCGCCCACTATCAAAGAAAGCAATAACGGATGCCCAGGGATCATTTTATATGAGAATAATTACTGTTGTTGTGGGAGTCCTCTTCATGGCAATAACTTTCACCTTGAATTCTTCAAATAGCCTGATTCAGATTTCAACAAGTCTGGGTTCGATACCTCTAGGACCGACTTTTGGTATTTTAACTTTAGGAATTCTGTTACCTTGGGCTAATGCAACTGGCGCATTCATCGGTGGTATCGCGGGAGTCGCAATGGCGGCTTGGATATCTATCGGGAGTTTAATGGCGTCTTCTGTTAACAAATTGGCGTATTCAACGTTGCCATTGTCAGTGAAAAATTGTGAAAATTCTACATTAATTCATTTTGTAAATGAGACTTTGGGAATTACGTTAAGATACGATCAGTAAGCACCATTGCATTTCATGCATAATTTTCTATTCTCCAAATCCATAACTTTTTTTTTCAGGAATGAACCATTTTTCTTGTACTCCATTTCTTTTCACTACTACGTACTTATTAGTACCTTGACAGTGATCGTAGTAGGAATGATTACAAGTTACTTTACGGGGTTGATTAAGCCTCAAGATACAGATCCTAAATATTTTTCTCCGGTCATTCACAGATATTTAAAAAGATATGGCGACAAGATGATTATTTCCACGACGGATAATAACTAAAATCAAATAATATTGCAAGTGAATATATTTTTTTTTTTTTTTTTTGTGTTTGTGTGTTTTGTATTCTTGGATTTCGATTAAATAATTTTTTTTGGTTACCAGTTCAATGTATTTAGTAATTGCCAGTCTACATTAAATTTTAAATAAAATGTACTCATTTCATTCGGATGACCATCTTCTGTAAATCAGGATAAGTACTCGTTCTTATCGTAATTTTAAAAAAATAAGTAAAAAAAAAAAAAAAAGTGTTCCCCCCCAGAGCCGTTATGATCCATATAACTTATTATAACTGTCTTATTATTCTGCGACATTTCTAAGGCGTTGGCTACATTACAAGAAAATTTTTGTTCAAAGAGTTTCAAAAATTTTTTCTCGATGAAAGTGTTTAGCCTACATTTTTCATACATGTTCGAAAAGTTTCGATGATGTTCGAAATGTTTGATGATGTTTGACGTTGTTTTTGTGGTTGTATTATATTTTTTACGTAATGGGAGGATACATATACTGTATCATCGGCCGAGTACCTATATTAATTTAAGTCATTTTTTTCCTACACGCGGTTGGAAAAAAAATACTGAAAAAAAGTTGGGGAAAAAAAAATCCCGATTAATTTTTATTCAGAATCGAAATTGAAATCGGAATCTGCTGTATTTCAAAAGTTATTAGAATCAAAATCGGGAATCCGTGCTGTTCTTGCAGAAATAAGAATAGGAATAGGAATCGAAATCGGCATCCAAAAAAATATTTTCGATTCAGTTTGACTTAAAAAAACACGGAAATACCGTTGTTACACAGTTAATCGATTTTGGTTTAAATCGGAATTAGAATCGAAATCGGAATCTAAAATTTTTTTTCCGACTTTTTTTCAGTCTGTTTTTCCTACCGCATGTAGGAAAAAAATGACTTAAATTAATATGGGTACTCGGCAGATGATATATGTATCCTCCTATTAAGTAAGAAATATGCGCAAAGATTTTCATAAACTTTAATCACCGATCTTCAGGACAGCTTTTCCTTTTTGTAAATGCATGAAGTTTACTATGTGTGGCTGATGCTATCCAAACTGTAGGAATAATGATAAAGCGTCCTTACGTAATTAATCGTTTTCAGTTTGAATATTCGATGTATGACATTGTAATAAAAAACTATAAGAACATTTGATAAGCTCATAATATTATACTTAAAATGTATGTTTTTCCTCATATATCTTTTGTCATTTGCTAATCCTCATGCGAGTGGGTAAAATTTATGAAACCGTGAGTGGGCAGTAGAAAGAAAGTCTTCTGAAGGTTTGCCAAATTTTATATTTTTAATTTCTTTTTAGACGAAAAATGACTTTTCGTCACGATCAGCAGTTTTTTGACACATCAGATTACGTTGTATTCATTATAACTTTGCTGATACCGATTTTGATTGGGATTTACTATTCGTTTATATCCAAAAAGGCACAGAGAAGCATCTCCGAATATTTGGTGGGAAACAGAAATATGGGACTGTTCCCGCTTTCCATGTCTTTATCAGCTAGGTAAGAAAATGAAATATTTTTTCAGACACAAAACATATTAATTTAATTTAATTTAAAATTTCAGTGTTATTTCTAGTTATTACTTAATCGGACCAATATCTGAAGTGTACTTCTACGGATTACAAGTCGTTTTAATGTCATTATCTGTTTTGTTAGGATCTTTCTTTTTTGTAACATTATATCTCCCGGTTTTTTACGATTCAAAGGTCACATCAACATTCGAATATTTGGAAAGTAGATTCGATTACAAAGTGAGGTTTTTAGGGTCTGCGTTGTTTTTAGTTAAAACGGTAAGAATTTTGAACATATGACTGAAGAGAATTCAGTATTTGTAAAGTGAGGATTTGTTTTTCACAGATAGTGAACATGGCTGTGTGGTTATATGCTCCCGTCTTGATGTTTGAGCAAGTAGTCGGCGTGAATTCAAATATTCTTGTCCCTATTTTTTCTGGCATTTGCATCTTTTATACATTTGTAGGTTAATTTTTCTGTTTTCCTGTTATTAACATTGTTTCATAAACTAATGTCAGTAGCGAATCACTTTTCTTATTTTAAGGGAGGAGTTCGAAGCGTAATTTGGGCGGATACTTTCCAACTTATCCTAATTTTACTTGGATTGATCACCATTGTCGTAGTTGGAGTTTTGGACATAGGAGGGGTCGAAAAAATCTGGGAAATAAGTAAAGAAGGAAAACGATTACAAGTTTTTGAGTAAGAGATCTTAATAGTGTAAGCTATATTATGTAATGCTATGTCCCTAATGAAGAAAATATCCAATTCATAAACAGGTCGTGGCAATATTTTTCTGTGTTAGTGCTGGAAGGGGGTCTAAATTTTTCTAAATTTTTCGTGCGATTCCGTATTTATTACGAGCTAAAATACGAGTTGAAACAAAATTGCAAAATATTTTTCAAAAACTTTTTTTAAGCTTCGATCTGGATCCTCGGTTGAGACAATCTTTTTGGCTATATATTGTGGGAGCCGGATCTCATCAATTGGCATATTTTACAGCTAGTCAGTTTCTAGTACAACGATGCGTAGCGTTATCTACCTTATTTAAATCTAAAATGTAAATTTATCAGGTTTTTTAAAACTGGCTTTCAAAAAGTAAAAAATTAATTTTTTTTATTTTATTTTTAGAGCTATTACAATTCAGGTGATTGCAACCAGCTCAACGGTTATATTTAGCAGCTATATCGGTATAATGTTATACGCGACCTTTCATGACTGCGACCCGATTTCTGCGATGAAAATTACAAAACCAGATCAACTTCTTCCATATTTTATAATGAATTTAAAAAATCGGGTTCCAGCGTTGGCGAGTTTATTTATTTCAATCGCATTTTGTGCTGCTTTAAGGTAAATCGGCACTGACACAATAAAGGGATCATACAAGTATTACGTAAGCATTATTTCGGCCTTTCAAGACCCCCCCTCCCTGGTAGTAGCAAAAATGGGCTTTTTCTATTGGAGTTTTAACATTCGCGTAAGCATTTCGGAGACCCTCCCCCCTCCCCTGTTCAGTGCTTACGTAATACTTGTAGAATCCCAAATCTTTTTCAGAAAGTTTTTTTGCCGGTATTTTCCAGCTCTGTATCTTCTGGTTTAAATTCTGTATCAGGAGTTGTATTAATCGATTTTATCCGTCCACTGTCTAAGAAACCAATAACGGATGCCCAGGGATCATTTTATATGAGAATAATTACTGTTGTTATGGGAGTCCTCTTCATGGCAATGAATTTCACCTTGAATTCTTCAAATAACCTGATTCACATTTCAACAAGTCTGGTTTCGATACCTCTAGGTCCAATTTTTGGTATTCTAACATTAGGAGTTCTGTTACCGTGGGCTAATGCTACTGGCGCATTTATCGGGGGTATCGCGGGAGTCGCAATGGTGGCTTGGATATCTATGGGGAGCTTAATGGCGTCTTCTGCTAACAAATTGGTGTATTCGACGTTGCCACTGTCAATCGAAAATTGTGACAATTCTACATTGATTAATTTTGTGAATGAAACTTTGGAAACTACTTTAAGATACGACCAGTAAGCAGTTTTGCTTTATGAGAGTAATTATATGTCCCCCAAACCTGTAAAATTTTTTTTTTTCCAGTGATGAAACGTTTTTTTTGTACTCCATTTCTTTTCACTACTACAGCCTAATTGGGACTTTGACAGTGATTGTAGTGGGAATGGTTGCAAGCTACTTGACCGAGTTGAATAACCCCAACGACATGGATTATAAGATTTATTCTCCGACTATTCGCAAATACTTTAAAAGACACACAGCTACTAGTGAAATGGTTAATATGACATCTGAGTAATTAAATAATTTTCTTATCTAAATAAAATTGTCTATGTTTAACTTACGAAAAGTCAAAATGCGTTATCACCTTTTGTTTTTAAGTTCGCGACCCTGCTTTCGTCTATGATTTCGTTAGGCTTAAAGAACCCATTCTCTTCTCTCATATCAGACGCTACATTGAATAAAATAAAAGAAAAGAACAATATTGATGTGGCAATTTGTAAATAAAAGCAAAAAAAATAATTTTTTATCAATTTCCTTGGCATTCTTTTTATTTGCTATTTCAAAGTGGCTAATTATTAAAGTAACTGTGAATTTTCAGTTCTCAAAACTGCAAAGTTGGAATTACAGTTATTAAATGTATTTGTTAAATTACAGTTCGCAAAACTGGTAAGGTGCAGTAATAATTTGGTGTAGGTGTAGTAATAATTTATAAGGTGTAGTATAATAAGGTTATATAAGGTGTGGTATAAGGTGTAGTAATAATTTCAGTCTTCAGGTCAAAAATGACTTTTCATCATGATCAAAAGCTTTTTGATACCACCGATTTCGTCGTATTCATATTAACTTTGCTAATACCGATTTTGATTGGGATTTACTACTCGTTGTTTTCTAAAAACACATCGAAGACCATCTCTGAATATTTGGTAGGAAATAGGGATATGAAGCTATTTCCGGTTTCAATGTCTTTAGCAGCAAGGTATTCGTTCAAAAACTCTTTAATAATTTTAAACATGCGATATTTACATTTTAATTTTCTTTTTCAGTCTTGTTTCCGGGTATTTACTCTTGGGGCCGATATCCGAAGTATATTTCTACGGTGCTCAGTTCGTCTTAATAACGATACCTTTGTTGCTTAGAGCTTTCATTTTCATGACATTATATCTGCCTGTTTTTCATGGTCAAAGGGTCACGTCAACGTTCGAATACTTGGAAGCAAGATTCGACTACAAAGTCAGATTGTTAGGATCGCTCTTATTTTTAATTAAAACGGTAAAAAGTATAATTCAAAAGGAGTCTCCTTTTCGTAAAGTTTTGAAGTTTTTTTTATGACTATGCCTATAACATTTTTTTTGTTTGCTTACAGCTAATAGGTATGGCATTGTGGATTTATGCTCCTACCCTAATGTTCGAACAAGTAGTCGGCATGAATATAAACTTTTTACTACCTGTTTTTTCCGGCATATGCATATTTTACACGTTTGTACGTGATTTATATTGGCTTTTTTACTTCGAAATTTTGATAATGCAAACGTTTTTTTTTTTTTTTAACTTCAAGGGAGGCGTTCGAGGCGTGATCTGGACAGACACTTTCCAAATGATTCTAATGTTACTTGGATTAGTTGTCATTGTCGTGGTGGGAGTCTACGAGGTTGGAGGCGTTGATAAAATTTGGGAAATAAGTAAACAAGGAAATCGCCTAAACGTTTTTGAGTAAGAAAATAATTTATTCCGGGGTGCGCAGTTTTTTAAAGCAGAATTCGTATTTTTTAGTTTTGATCCGGACCCTCGATTGAGGCAGTCTTTCTGGACTTTCATTGTCGGAAGCAGTATTGAGGGCTTAGCTCATTTAACTTGTAGTCAATTCGTAGTACAGAGATGCGTATCGTTATCATCTCTGTTTAAATCAAAAGTGTAGGTTATACACTCAAAAAAAAAAAAAAAAAATCATCTGAAAATTATGACAGGTATTCCTTTTTTTTCAGAGCCGTTATGATCCACGTAATTACTAATATTGTAACAGCCTTATTAAGCTGCTACATTGGTATAATATTATATGCAGCATTTCACGATTGCGACCCGATTTCTGCAAAAAAAATTACAAAACCGGATCAACTTCTTCCATATTTTATTATGAACGTGAAAAATCGAATTCCAGCATTACCAAGTGTCTTTATTTCGATCGCGTTCTGTGCTGCATTTAGGTAAAGCTTTAAAATTCCATTTTCCATTCACATAAAGAGTGGATCAAATTTTAAAAAACAATTTCGCGTATATTTTATTAATTTTCAGCACCATATCATCAGCTTTAAATTCTGCTGCAGGAGTGATATTGATCGACTTCATACGCCCATTTTTTAGGAAACCGATTACGGATGCTCGGGGATCATTTTTTATGAAAATAATAACGATTGTTATGGGAGTGTTCTGCATGGGAATAACATTAGCGATCAATAATTCGAATAATCTGATTCAAAGCACGATAACCCTCGGTTCCACATTTTTGGGACCATGTTTAGGTATTTTCACATTAGGAGTTTTGCTACCGTGGGCTAATGCAACTGGAGCATTTTTTGGTGGTATCGCTGGAGTAGCGATGGTAGCTTGGATGGCTATCGGAAACTTAGTGAATTCTGCTGTTAAGAAGACAACGCTGCCACTGTCAATCGAAAATTGCGAAAATTCTACCGTCTCTAATTTTGTAAATCAGAGCTTGGGCATAGCCTTAAATTCTGAACAGTAAGGACTTGTTACTTGATATAATTGTCGTATACTTTAATAATTGATATAATTTTCCAGGTATGAACCGTTTTTCCTGTACTCAATCTCTTTTCATTACTATGCGCTGATCGGTGCTTTAACGGTAGTTTTAGTGGGAATGGTTGTGAGTTACTTTACCAGATTCAATGACGTTAAAGATATGGATCTCAAGCTTTTTTCACCGATTGTTCGAAAATATCTAACAAGACACGAAAAAATTAGCATCATTATAAATATGACGCCGGATTAGATGGTTTTCCGATGCCATAAACATTCACAACAGATTAGTTCCTTTTTCAGCCATTTAATTACCTGCGGTTTAGAAACTAATGCGGTATTCTCCGAAATAATAAAGTCCTTTCTGGGAAGACTTATTATTCACGATTAGGTTTCATTGGGTTTCAAATTGTCAAGAAAAATTTGATGCTGCACAATAGAGCGATTAAAAATATGAAGCATTGTCAACTTTTGGTCATTCGAATTGGTGTAAATATACTAAAATATTACCCCTACTTAATTTACTACTTCGAATACTTTAATATCTCCTTTCATTCCAAAATATTTAAAAATAGGTACATGAATTTACCAGTGAGAAGGGTCAATATGGCTACAATTTATTAAGATTCAAATAAAATTCAGGGGAAATTTTGGATGTAAAGGATGTTCGATTTAAATTTTGGATGTAAATTCATTTTTGGAAATTTTGTGATGTAAAGGTAAATCTGCTATTATCGTAGTTTTTTTCGACATAGCGATGATTTCTTGGTCTACTTGAAATTAAAGTAAAAAATAAGTCGGACGAATATTTTGATTTCAAATGAATTGAAGTTGGAAGCCAGGGCGGCCTTCAGATAAAGACCTCTTGAAAGGAAGAAAGAAGCCATGGAATTCTGTCAAATGGCTATTGAAAGAAAGCCTGCTTTTGCTGATAAAGGAAACCAAGAATTGTAGAGTTTTAGAACTATTCTGACGAAATATCTGTAGTCAAAGACTGAAAGATGACAATACTTGAATATCTTATCGCATTTTGTCTTGTATTTTCACAGCGACGCAAGAAAGAGTACAATCATTAAAACGAAGCCTTCCTACCGTAACTAACTGGTTTCACTTCATTAACCCTTTTTTTAATATATATCTCATTCCGCAGGTATAACAAAAAAGAATGTGATATGCCAGTAGAACAATAAGAACCTATTCGCACCTATGCGCCACCATAAATTCATTTAGTGGCACGTAAAAGTGAATTGGCATCATCATCAATTTAACAGAATTTCAAAAGTGTTGGTTTTCGTAGATCAAAAATGACTTTTCATCACGATCAGAAATTTTTCGATACTACAGATTATATCGTATTTGCCATTACCCTGTTAATACCGATCATTATCGGAATGTATTACTCATTTATCGCCAAAAATACACCAAAGACAGTGTCTGAATATTTAGTTGGAAACAGGAATATGGGCCTCTTTCCGGTTTCGATGTCTTTAGCAGCAAGGTACTATATATATTTACTCAATGTGAGCTTGAATGTCGATTTCAATTTTCTGTTTTCAGTCTTATTTCTGGATATTTAGTAGTAGGGCCGATATCCGAAGTTTATTTATATGGTGCTCAGTTCGCTTTAACAGGTGTAGCTATAACGCTAAAAGTTTTCATTTTCATCATAGTATACCTCCCGGTGTTTTATAATCTAAGGGTCACTTCGACGTTCGAATATTTGGAAACCAGATTCGATTACAGAGTCAGAGTCTTAGGGTCCCTGCTATTTTTAACCAAAGTGGTAAAACTTTTTAGCCAATGTCTTTCGGCAGGATGTGGTCATAGTGCATAAGTGTATTCAGTCATTTTTTTTTACACAGATAGTTAATATGGCAATTTGGATCTACCTTCCTACACTGATGTTTGAACAAGTAGCCAATGTGAATTTAAATATTCTTCTACCGATTTTTCCCGGAATTTGCATCTTTTACACATTTGTATGTAAAACGATTTTGCTACCGAATTTTCATACTTAAAAAACGATTTTTCTTTTTTTAAAGGGAGGCGTTCGCGGTGTGATTTGGGCAGACACTTTCCAAATGATTTTAATGTTATTTGGGTTAGTTGTCATTGTCGTGATATGAGTCTACGAGATTGGAGACGTCGACAAAATTTGGGATATAAGCAAACAAGGAAACCGGCTAAACGTTTTTGAGTAAGAAAATAACTTACTTCGGTATGCGTCGTTTTTTGAAATAAAACTTGTGTTTTTTAGTTTTAACCTGGATCCTCGATTGAGGCAATCATTTTGGATTTAGCTAACTTGACGAGTTGTCAGCTCGGGGTGCAGAGATGCGTTTCATTGTCAACTCTGTTTAAATCGAAAGTGTAAGTGCATTAAAAAAAAAAAGAAAAATTATGTATTATCGAAAATTTTGAGGTCTTGTTTTTTCCCAGTGCTGTGATTCATATCGTCACCGGTGTTGTAACGCTGTTATTAAGCTGCTACATAGGCGTAATGTTATACGCAGCTTTTCATGACTGCGATCCGATTTCTGCTAAAAAAATTTCAAAACCGGATCAACTACTTCCGTATTTTATTATGAATTTTAACGGTCGGATACCAGCGTTACTAAGTGTATTTATTTCGAACTCATTTTGTGCTGCCTTAAGGTAAATAATTATTTGAATCAAGAATGTTTGCGATTTTTGACCCCTTCTCCCTTTTTCTAATTTTATAAATTTTCAGCTTGGTGTCGTCTGGTTTGAATTCTACATCAGGAATCATATTAATCGACTTTATTCGTCCTCTTTCTAAGAAACCGATAACTGACGTTCAAGGATCATTTTATATGAAAATAATTACAGTTGCCATTGGAATTACACAGCGATAACTTTTACCTTGAATAATTCGAAGAATATTGTTCAAAGTACGTTGAGCCTGACTTCCATACCCTTAGGACCGAGTTTCGGAGTTTTCACATTGGGAGTGTTGTTACCTTGGGCTAATGCGACGGGCGCATTTTTCGGTGGTATCGTGGGAGTAGTAATGGTAGCTTGGATGTCTATTGGTAACTTAATGACTAACCTACCGGCTTATTCAACATTGCCGTTGTCCATCGAAAATTGCGAAAATACAACAGCGTTTAACCTTGTAAACGAAACTTTGAAAGTACCTTAAAAATCCGACCAGTAAGTATTGTTGGAATATTTTATAATTGGAATATTTACTTGATTCTTTAATTTTTTTTTCAGGGATGAATCTTTTTTTTTGTATGCCATTTCTTTCAATTACTACGCTCCGATCGGTGCTTTAACAGCGATTGTAGTGGGAATGATTGTAAGTTACTTTACTGGACACAATAATCCTAAAGATATGGATCTGACGCTTTTTTCGCCCATCATTCGTAGATTTTTAAAAAAAGAGGAAACAAGTTCCGAGACGCTTAATCTGGCGACGAATCAAGCAACAGAAATATGTGGCACCTAAAGGGCAATTTCCCGATAAACTAAACACTAAAAAATTTCCCTTGTTGTCCTTAACATTTGGACTACCCAAGAAAAAACGAATATTTCTGTTTCAGCGACAGTAGAATTGAACTCTTCGACAGTCAATGCACTCGGGATTCGAGTTGATAAACACCCAATGTTATCGATAAATTGCCGATTTGGCGATAAAAAATTGGAGTGGCTAAGGACATGCAGCGCAAGGTATTTACGTTTTTCAAAAACCTTCGATTAATCACCGAAATTTTCATGAATGAAACCAATAAAGATTCTTAAAAATTAGAAAGTTAAAGAGTCGAGAAGTAAGAAAAAAATAAAAAGAGAAAGAAAAGTAAAGTAAGAGAAAACAAGCAAAGATAAATAAACCTCAATGTCGCATTAATAAATATCATTTAGTCGAATCGTTTGTTAATTTTGCTGATTTAGCCCCTTCAAAATACAAAACTTCGACTTTTTTTTAAAACACTTGACTAAATCTTCAAAATTTTTTATGAAACAGCCAAACACGGAAATCTAACCGATTAATATTTAAAAAATAAAAATTAATTGATCTAATTAATAAACTGATTAGCGCAAAAAAGTCTCCATCAAATTAAAAAAAAAAAAGAAATTAAAAAAACTGCTGCCTACATGGTTGTGAGCGAATAATAATTAATAAAATATAATAAACTGTGTAGAGCTTTGCTGCTGCTTAAAAAAAAAGAAAAAAAAAAAGACTGCCATCATTTCATTGTATGGTGCTTTGTATATTCAATGGGTTTCGAGTTCAAAATGTTTTTTCCAAATCGTGAGGAAGTTTGTATAATTTTCCATGTATAAAGATTGTAAAAAAAAAGCTAGAAAAATACAAAAATTTTCAGCCAAAATGGTATGAAAAGGTGCAATAATTGATAATGTGAAAAAATAGTGAATGAATGGATGGCAGTCACGAGCCTAGGGATGCATTTAAATATTTTTTTTTAATCTTTTTTTTTTTTTTTAGCAAAATTGGGTCATTCCAGAAACTTTTCATGCCTCCCACCATGTGACATCGAAGGGCCCCGTTGGTATTTCCTGTCCACGAATTTGCAGTTCATCATGCGCCCCACGTCTAAGTTTGATTTTCTCGCCGGTTTTAAAAATAAAAGGAAAGAATCAATTCTAACCAGTGTTTTTTTTTTAAATTGAGGCGGAAAAAATGATGAAAAAATCGTATTAGACGTGGGAGCTTGAGCATCTGCATCACACACATCTAGGCCTACTTCAAAGCCACATACTTTTTCTTTGTAAGCTGAGCCAAGCAATTGTACCGATTTCAAATCCACCACCCCTTTTCCTTTCTTCCCATCTTTGGCGCGTCTCTTTTTGAAGCAGCGTCTGATACAGAACCCGCAAATGAGAAGAATCACCAAACATACAGCTGAAAGATTAAACAATTTTTGGAGTCACATTTGTGTTCATTTTTTCCCCTCGCAAAATACCGGATGACCCTGTAACATTTGTCAGCCCCAGGCGGAGGGCTCGAACTTTAGTTGCCAAAAATCTGACTGTTTTTGGAATTTAAGGTGGTTTTTTGGTCAGTTTACGGCTTGCCATGTGGTTACATGAAAAAATCAAAAATTACTTTAGAATTAGAGAATCTGCTTAGAGATTCCGAGAATCTCTTTTGGGCATTTTTCATAGAAAATTTTTAAAAAAAGTGCCTTCCTTTCCCTATTATATTTTGGATGCGAAAAAAATATTAAACTTTGGACAACTTTTTCGCACTTAAATCCATTTCCAGCACGATCTTTGCACCTAAAAAGTCCCGAAAATAGTCGCATGGTCAGTCACGTGACCAATTTAGTGGCCGCCATCTTGGATAGGCCGTATTCGATTGTGCAGGTAACCGCCTTCATCTTGGATTGACCATACCGAAACGATCATGTCACTGCCTCTATCTGGGATTGGGTTGGCTGTGATGGACTCATGTGAACAATGTCACATTAAACTGAACGCGATATTCGTCGATTGGTTGTGGGATAACGAAAATTTCGAAACTTTTCCCGACCACCAGTTTTTAGAAAAATCAGGAATCCGAGTTCGAACCCTGCCGCCGTCCAAGGGGTAAAAAACTAAATTCTGGAAAAGGTAATTGGAACCGTTTTGCTGATATTCATCTCACAACCTTTATTCCTAAAAAAGCAAATCACTTACCAACTATTATAGCTACTAGGGCCCATGTCGGGATTCCCATTTCTTCTGCTAACTCTTCCGTGGCTTTTTCCACTTTTTGTCGGAATTTATTCTCTTCATCTTCCTTAGGTGCCGCCGGGGTGCTCGTCAAGTCCTTGATTTTCGTAAATATTTCTTCCGCTGCTAAAAGAAAAGAACGAAAGAGAATAATAAAATCGTCTGTTTTACACGATCGATACACGCAAAATGCCCGCTCGCCTCCACCATAAGTTTCTTAAACTGGCGCATCTGCTTTAACTCAAGGTCATCATAAAAGCAGGTGAGAAAACTTATATAACTTTTTTTTTTTTTTTCCTGACAATAACGCAAGTCGTTTGTTTTTATGATTGTCCTTGCATGTAAAATGATTCTACAAAGGGGAGATTTTTGAAGCAGAAAAAAAAATTGCTGACCTTTCGCTACTCTTCTTCAAAGCTAAGATGATTTCCTTTCATCTTTGGAATTCTCTCATAGTACTCCGAAACTATTTTCCATTTTCCCGTCCTGTTTACTCCCGTAAATGTGTATAAATAGATAACGTGTGAATGACTAAAAGTTATATTTAGATTATGCTATTGTGAGTGACGTCAGCACTATCATTCCAGACTCGGTTACCGTGCTGTTAGTGCGTAATAATAATTAAAGCGAAAACCGTTAGAACATTACGTGAGGGATTTCACGGTCAACCGTTTTATATATCGCAAAAAAAAAAAAAAAAAAAAAAAAAATTGAGCTTTCTTATGGTTTGACGAGCGCATCATTTCCGGGAAATTTAAAAGCTTATATATATATGTGATATAGCTGTAAGGTCGTGTGCGACGAACACGCATCATAAAGCAAAAAGGATTTTATCGATTTAATGCTAATTAGGAAAATCCTTTCGGCATATAATCGCTTTAACTTGGCGAATCGAATGAAAGCCAGTATGTGAGTCTGTAGAAATTCAATGAAGGGATCGGGATAAGATTTAGAGATTGAGGGTTCAAGGTCAACGTCTGTACGTAGGAGAAATGAAATGAAAAAGAAATAACCTAAGGGATGAATCCTTTTTAGAAAGAAAAAGGTTTTCTTTTTTTTTTTTCTCGAATCACGTGTCAGCAATCGGTCAATGGAAAACATCTGCACTGGAGCTCGGAAATTTTGTATAAAATAAAGATTTTTTTAGTTAGTAATCTTGATTCTCTCTCCCCCCCTTCCTTTTCCAGATCCATTCATTGAGTTTCAGTAGTATTTTAGAACTCGAGATCGTTCTGGGAATTGCTAGTATTATGGAAGTTTGATTTTGGCAATTTTTGACCCTTTTTACCCCTTGGGTGCTTGCGTAATACTTGAATGCCCCAAAACCAAGATATTTTTCTCATTTATAACTGCAAAGAAACATGCTTGCTATGCTATCTTGCAGTGCTTCATAAATCTGCTACTTTTTTTTGCAGAAAACTCAGATTTTGTAAATGCTCAAACTTAATCGAAGGGTGTCTATTACGGAATTTATTCTATTCGTGGCACTGACTCTGAAGCTAGCGTTGCAAGTCAGCGCTGCTTTACAATCATTTTAGTTTTTAAGGCTCTGCAGGAGTGATTCATTTTTTTGAACACCCTATACTTCGAAAAACGCTAGTATTAACGTTTTGAAGCCAGATATCAAAATTCCGCTTCCGAGCAACAAGTCTTATGAATCATACGCACCTTCATGAAAAATTCCATATCTATGACCATTCAGTACTTGTTTGGGAAACTTTGATCGAAGATAAATTCCCGGAAATTTGTAGAAGATAAGGTTTCCCAAAAAAGTACTGTAAGAATTTTTAAATGAAGGTGTTTAAGCTTGATGAGGATATTTCCTCGGAAGCGGAATTTGGATACCTGGCGCCGAAAGGATAGTATTAGCATATTTCGAAGTATAGGCTGTTCAAAAAAATTAATTTATCCTGCGTCACCTTAAAACTCAAATTCGGAGATTCGTTTTTTTGGAATCCCGATGTGGGTTTTAAAATGAGCTTTTAATTAAACTTCTAACTTCATAGATTCCGCAAATGGCGATGTGGTGGTCCCCTAAGCTGAGTATCGTGAGTTGTTTTTACCCCCCTGCCTTATGTTATGTAGGGGTCATGCACATATTACGTAAGCATGTTAAGGGGGGAAGGGGGTCTCGTAAATGCTTACGACACCTTACCAAGGGGAGGGGGTGGTCTCACACTTTCTTATGTAAGCTTTTTTCTACTCTGACCAGGAATTTTTGAAAATAAAATAAAAAATTAATTAATTAATTTCATCTTTTTTTAAAACATTGTAAATGTTGCGGCGAGCTAATATTACATTATTTTGTTACCGTCTAAATAAAGGTAACCTTCTCTTTAATTTTTCTCAATATCGGTGTTTATATTTTTTGGTTTATTTCAGTTCCATGAATTATGGGGAAAATTACCAAAGTCGAGTGCCGTTGGTTCCATAAAAAAAAAAAAAAAAAAACTTACGTAATATGGAGGGGGGGTTGCCAAAATCTTACTCATGCTTACAACGGGGGGGGAGGGGGTTGAAAATGGCAAAAAAAATGCTTACGTAATATGTACATGACTCCCTACATCGTGTGACTATAATCTCACTTAATAAAGATTCTAAGACGAGACACAAAGAGCTGGGGTGAGTCAGTCACCAACAATGCTAGTCCAGCTAGCGGTAAACTAACTTACCCAGACAAATATTCACGTGGAGTACACGTGGATTTTTAGACTTTTTTCATCAATTTTCCACCAATTATTACAACCTGGTGGAAATCTGGTGGAAAATCGGCGGTAAAAATCCACCAGTATTAAACCACTGGGTTTTTATCCACTGGGTTACTGTCTATGTCTTTTGGAATGATAAAACTTACCTGCTTCTGCTTCCTCCTTTTCTGCGGTTGATTCTAATCCCTCTCCTCCTTCCTTCCCCTCTTGGGTTTCTCTTCTTGACATAGGAGACATTTCCAATTAACTAGATTTCTTCGAGTTCTATCTGAAACAAAAAAAAAAATAATGCTGTACGTACACAATAATGCTCTACATTCTCCAACAGCCAGAGCTTTGTGGGAGATTTTTTTTCCCAATTCCCAACAGCAATTTTGTCTAAAAAAGAAAGTGATCTTTTATGCAAAAGGGATCATTCGCGAATTACGTTTGCACGTTTAAGAAAGGGGGAAGAGGAGAAAGCCCAGGAAATCCTTTTCTTCCCTTACAAGGGGTTGGAGTGGGTCAAGTGACCAAAATTTTTCTTACGAAATACCTAAATGACCCCATATTCCCCTGACGTCCTAGAAAAATTATCTTCTAGATTCCAGGGACTTGTAAAAGCCTGGAAAACCAGAACCTCTACTCCTACTTTAAAGCCTTTCCCCTAAAATAGCGAATAAAGCTATAATTGAAACTAGCCAAGGATGAAGCCGAGAGTATGAAGGGAAAATCTGAGATTCTCTTTCATGTTTCCAAAATGAATTTTGCACCAAAGATGGGGGGCAACAATGAAAGATGAATGATCAATGCTATCGTTTCCGTAACACTTTGACTTCTCAATTTCCTTTCTGACGGTTTTCTCCAACGATCCAGGTTACCAATATTTAATTGCCACGACCTTTTATGCTCTTCTTTTTCCTTCCTTTGTGCTTCGTCTTCTTTCCAAAGAGGGAAAAAAGAAGAACCTTTCTAAGTTTCGAATTTAAAACCGGGGACATAATTTTATCTTTTTTGAAAGATTACACGTTCGATCGGAATTTTTTTTTTTCCTGCTGCGAGAATAAAATAATGGGAAGCTTTTGTTCCGAACAGACAAACTTTTTTTATCCGTTTCACGTTTCACCCAAAGCGAAACGAGATTGGAAAGGGCAAGCGAATCGTTGAAGCAAATAATAATTCTTTGATCCTCAGATTGTGCCTACACACTCCAGAAAGAGGAAAATATGTCTAAGAAATGTTTTCCCTTAGTAATAAACAAAGTAGCCGGGAAAAGGATTCATTTTAAAAAAGTGGGGGGGGGGGCAAAAAAAAAATAATGACCCGGAAAAATGAGAAACAGCAAAAAATATCCGATAAAGTCATTTACTTTTTTTTTGGAAAATTTCATTTAGCTTTATACCCGAATGAATGAGGAAAAGAGGAAACGAAGAAGATTAACAAGAGAAGAGAGAGGGAAAAAAAATCCAAAAGAAAGTATTTGAAGTCGAGTATTTTGTCAAGAGAGTTTTATTGAACACCATCGGAGAGAAATGAAATTAGGAAAGCAAACTAACCGATGGGTGTAAGAAGACGGGATTTAATCTCTGAGATTGCTATCCATTCCGCTTCAAGGAACAGTGTTTACTAAATGGTATCAAAGTTGAGTTTCCCCGACCGACGGCTTTTCCTCGTAAACTACCATTCCTCTTTATTTTGCGGAATCGTTTCTCCTTAATTAACAGTCAAGTTTCTCGGTTGACTTGGATTTTATTTAAACAGGCCTGTCACGCCTTTCATTCCTTTTTGCATTGTGATTTACAAACGGTGAACGTTTTATTTTCTTTTTCAATTTTCGTATTTGGAAAAAAAAAAAAAAAAACTTTGTCTCTCTTCTTGAGGATTAATCCAATACCAAGGGTTTAATCCGAGGGCAGAATTAACGGTGTTACAGTTGAACCTCGATAAGTGGCATTTCTTTCACCAGGAACACTCGTTAATCTTTTAGGATCCAAATCCCGGAAAAAGTTTTGGGAAATCCGGAAAATATTTTTCTAAATTTTTATTTTTGAATTTTAGCGAAAAAATATTCCTTGGATAGCTGCTCGATGTACTCGCGGTACCCATAGATACTCGCTGTATGCGTTAAACCTGCATTGAGCTGCTACCGACTTCGAGGATGGGCAACCTGCATCACATACATGTAATACAAAATATCGCATGATTTTTTTTTTTCGTAAAACAATCGGGAAAAGAGGTTTATATGTGTTTCCGATGTCTGAGATTTCAAATTTGATGTCAAAATGATGAAATTTCAAACAGAAAAGGCAATATGGCGCCAAAAGTAAATTTTTAAAAATAAACTCGCTCGGCCACTTCGGATTATAATTTCTTCAAATGTTTGACTTCAGATTTGGAATCAGCGGTCCATAAATAGATCAAGGTTCAGCTTATCGCAGTCAATATTAACAATATTATGAAATTTTTATACCAATTCAGAGCATGAGAAAGCTCTCTTAAATTTGGAGCGCAAACCTGATGACTTTCGCCTTCAAACTAGATTCCTAATCCTGCCAATCTCGAGTTCTTGTAATCATTTCCCGTTCTCCAACACTCATTTGGTGTTCCAAGACAAAAATTTTAACTATCATTGTGATTTTGCTAAATTTTTTCTCACTTCCGACAATACAATTGTTGAGTACAATGAACTTTTAATTTTTCGAAATCCATCCACAAACAATTGGCCTCAGAGTCTCGGGTTTCAAACACTAAATATTTCATTCCCGACGACACCACAAGTTTCCAACTCAAGAAGCATGATTTGCACTTGACCAGGAAAACCAGGCATATTTTCGGGATATTATACGTTTTAAACCGCATACATTATGAAGAGAAACCGCTTACTACGTTATATTCTCCACGGAGTACGCTCAGCTTCAACATTTTGACCTTGCTCAACAAATTTCATATTCTGCTTTTCAGTGTTTTGCAGGTTGATCCTTTACAATTTTTAAAAATTAAGTTATTTAGTCATGCAGAATTAAAAATCTCGAAATAGAAAAAAAAAAAAAAAAAAAAAAAGAAAGGTAAGCAAATCCCGCGAAAATATCTGATAACATTATTTTAAAAATAAAATTCAAAATCCTCCAGTTCCCAGCCTTTTTTTTCTAATCTTGCGATACATGCTGAGCTACACTATCCCTCGAGGTTTTCCCTCCTTCTGTTACATTTAAAATTTAACAAGTTCAAAAAGTTGTTTTTTTTTTGTTTTTTGTTTTCCTAAAGCGAATAAACCGAGTTTATTTTTTCCCTCAAAAGGTTTTCTATAAAGGTTTTATACCGATCAGTAATCGTAGCCGATTGAGTTCTGAAAAAATCAGTGATATTCCGTAATCTGTAAAATATAAATGACGACATTTAACATCCCCAGACAGCCATGGAAATCCGACCTTTTATGCGATATCCCTCAACTAACATTGATCTCTGACGTCACACTCCACGTAATTATTATAACACTAAAATTATTATTGCTTTTTGCTTTTTAAAAACGATCTGATCTTAATGGGATATTGATTAATGCGATAAGCGGAGTCGTTTTTTTTTTAAGGAAACTCGAATCATTTTGGGACCTACAGCAGCCCAGATAGCAGAGTCTATTTAGCCCCGAGGACGTCTTAAAGTTATTTTTTGGACGTCCATTGGATTTACCGATGTCCGCACTAATCCAAAAACCGCCCTTTGGACGTCCAATGGGTATCCCATGGATTTAGACATCCGCAGGATGTTCAATGGATTGAAAATGCTATCTGGGAATAGAAACTGTTCCAGCGAGAATTTAAATTCAGGACCGCTCAAGCTATCATTTTAGTTTCAACCTGGGGAATCAAATCACCGACCAATATCACATTCGTGTTCACTAGACCTAATATGAGGGTATCCCCGGACTGCTAGAGGAGCAGTACTGTTATTCATTGCAAATTCTTCGATCCGAAGCTCAAAATTTCAAATTTAAATTTGTCAAAAATCTCCATAAAATGTCAGCCTTGGCTAAGGTTTTTTTTTTTTTAAGCTTTTCATTGAACTGCAAGCTTTACCCACATTTTAGCTTCTTTTGGGGACATGAATCGCTCCAATTTACGTTCAACCTATTATCGTGTGGTATAAAAAAACGTGCGTGCGACAATGTCGTGACACCTCCAGTACTTAAAACAACAATTTTCTGCAATCTCTTTTAAGAAGGTTTTTTTTTCTTTAATGAATAGCTTCATTAACACCAGATTTTAAATGTCCATCGGTAACAATGAAATTAAAGATTTCTTTCAGCCCTGGTAGGAAACTAGCAACTTATTTTTTCACAAAAATGTCGACAAAATCTGACTTCACAGCAAGATTTAGATCAAAAGGACATTCCAAATATAACCATTTTGAAATCTTATCTGATCATCCTTCATCAAAAATGGACAATCAATTTGGACTCCTTTGAGGTGAATATCTCGATACCTATAAAAGCTGGAGATTTCGGTGTGGTCTCATTCGACAACATATCCAGCGAGCTTTCATATGATACACCAGACTCGCACGAAAAGGTTTTGGGCCCCCAGGGGCCGGAGGATGGGAAAATCAGGTAAGATTTCAAAATTGGTATATTTGGAATGTCCTTTTGATTCTTAATCTTGCTGTGAAGTCAGATTTTGTCGACATTTTTGTAAAATAATAAGTTGTTAGTTTCCTACCGTGGGATCGCCTTCAACCATTCGATCTATTTCAAGTAAATCGTGCATTCTTGTCATCCTATTCGTCGTTTGTAGGACATTACAATAAATTGCATCCAACAACTGTTACCGAAAACCAATTGGCATAGGTTTTTCCCTAATCGTTTTCCCCTGCAAGAGTCGGCCTGACCCGAATAACGAGGTGGAGGAATTCGTACGTGCCAGGATTTTCGGTGACGTGACCAAAATTGCATTTCCAAATCGACGAGGATCTCATCCGTGATCTCCGGTAACATGCCCTTACCGCTGAATACCAATATGTTTTTTCATCGATTCTCGTGCAGAAATAAGTGAATGTGTCTGATCGGAGTAATTATCGCGTTTTGCGAACTTTTAAATTTTGTGACTCTTAACCTCTAAAATTTTTTCCAGTGATTGGAGAACTTGGAGAACTTCGAAAGCCCTGAAGAGTCACGACTTCTGCTTTTTTTTTCTCACTGTCAACGCGATTACGTCAGCAACTGAAAGCAGGAAGGGGGTCTGCAAAATGACGACTCAGATGTTAAATTTCCTACTTTTGCTGGCCGATGAAGAGAGGGGGTTAGAAATAACCAAAATTATGCTGCAGTACGGTTCCCTAGAAAAAGTATCACCACAGTGCAGTATCAACTGCAACTGCACTGACAACTGTAGAGTTGGCGGCCAGGGTTGCAATTCCGATTAATTTTTATTCGAAATCTGAATCGAAATCGGAAGCTGCTATTTCAAAAGTAATTGGAATCAGAATCGGAATCCTTGCTTTTTTTTGAAGAAATAGGAATCGGAATCAGCATCGTTAAAATATTTGTTAGTTGGAATCGGAATCGGAATTGTAGCCTGAGTTTGCGGTGAGAAAAAAAAAAAAAAGGAAATCGCTAGCCTACAGAATATTCTGTAGAAAAGCCATCCCAAAAAAATCTCTTTCTGGTTTAAATGAATGTACTTCCTTTTAAGGTCATATAAACAGATGATAATATATTTAACCTCTTTCTGGTTGTGATAATGAAAGCTAGATCTACGAGAGTGCCGACGACAGTAACTACGAAGAAAAAAAAAGGCATAAAAATTTTCTGTAAAACCAAAAGCGTCATCACTAGCGAAAACACCTGAGTCCTCAATCTCGAATTAATCCAATGAAGCAACCTCTCTTTTCGTACTTCAAAAATTCTTTAAAATATCTTGAAAATCATTTTTTAGCTTCACAAGTTTTTAATTAGTTTTTCAAGCAAGGAGCAAAATGCTCCGGTAGCTTTTAATCCTCGGGAAAAGGTTTTCCGGAAAAGTTTGAGGTTTGTCCTCTGTGAGTGCTTGTTAATTCGAGGAAAACCCATGCACCGTTACCCATTTTCCTACGTAACGGAACGAGAGAAATGAGAAAATGAAGCTCAAAAGGTTTTGCAATGATGATTTCAAAATCCCCCCGAAACAAAAACCACCTTGTTTTCAACGGGGGAGCTATTTTCAATCGCTTTTCCGATTTAATTTCCTTTTTGCCGAAAACATAATACATTCCATTTCTCGTATTAAGACTCGCATACAGTACATTTTTTTTTAAATGTCACTAAATTTTTTTTAAGCGAAGAAATCGTTTTAAATTTTTTTTTCCAAAACAAAGGAAACTATTAAAAAAATTAAAGCGCGCTCGACTTCTTTTGTGCTTTCGAATTTGATTATAGAAAGTTTCAATAGAAAGCAGGCATCTCTTCATGAAACACCGCATCGTAAAATGAAAAAAAAAAAAATTATTAAAAAAAAAATATTTTTGAGAAAGCAAAAGCAACCTTGAAAGCAACTGTTTTGTTGGGGAAAAAAATCAGGGTCACGGTCGCCATTATAAAACATATGTTTTAACAGTAAAAAGTACTTTTTTCTGTGATTTTCCCGTCCATGCAATTGTTTTCCTTTTTGATAAAAAAAAAATAGTTGGAAACTTTTTAAAGGTTGGAAATCGCAAATATAAAAAAATCGAATTTCTATTTCGAAATTATTTTGATTCGAAACTTAAACAAAAATCAAAATGACGAATGTTAACTGAAACGGAGAAATTAAATTGGTTTTTATTACGTTTACTTTTTTTTCGATTTATTAAATTAAAAATTGTTGCTTTTGACGTCAAACTTTTCTCTATTGCTTACATAAAAACCGATGGAAGACAATGAGTTTAAAAATTTTATAAACGCAAACGCACAAACGGAAATTCCAAGAAACGAACACCGGGGGCCCGGTATAATGCTCGGGTTAAAATCAATGGTAATTGTATATCTAGAACTATATACTGTACAGCAGGTCGGAAAATCCGGAAAAGGGGAAACTCTCATGATAAAAGCTTTTTTTTCCAATCGATTGAAAATCAGGAAGTTATGATTATAGTTTTCCGTGTAACGGAAATATGTACATAAGGATTCCATCGGGTTAATTTTAAATGATATTGTTTACAAGGGCTTCTTTTATAATTATATTCAAAACGTAAGAAAATTACGGACATGTACAATATTGCCGTTTACTGTAAAATCTCAAATTAAAATTCTTTGAAAAATCTTTCACTTATTTTTAATAAGTTGGCCGTAGTGCGTTTTTCCCGAATCTTACACTCATATGATCCTCCTTTTCCTATCACAATCTTCAGTTTCATCCCTTCCTAAGGGGACATACAAGCATTAAGTCAACACAATATAGGCCATTTTTAATCCTTAATTTAATTCGTCCAATCTTTTTCGTTTGAAACAAAATTTTGAGTCACCATTGCTAACGCAGGAAAATAAAAACTTTCGAAAATCCTCGTCTTCGTTGTTATAATCATAATAGGATCCTCACAATCCTCGTGCTCGTAATCCTGAATCTCACTATCCTATTTTGTCCTCATAATCTTCAGTCTCGCAATTCTCTCCTCACCTTTATTACCCCTTCATCATAATCCTCATTATGATTTCGTTCTGATCTCATGTTCCTGATCCTGACTCTTGGCGTTCAGTTAAATTAAAACGGAGCACTCTGTAACGTTAAAATGAAAAATGAAACAAACAGAAGATTAATTTAATGTTCTTCCTCATGAACCAAAATGGCAAGTGCATATAACTTGTACAACCCCAAATGTAAATGTCATCCCAACGTCTCTCAAGGGACATCTCTCTGTTCGTAGCGTATTGTGGCTGTACAAAAACCTATATCGTGGATGTTAATTTACGAATAATCATTGCTTTTTTTCTCCCCCTCCCCTTAAAAGTGATTCTGGGGAATTTCTAGCTACTGTAGCCAGAATTTTTATGCCCGAAAAATGTTCAAATTTGTTTCGAATCCATGACTTAAGATCGGGGATCTCTAAATTAATTATTTTATGCTTGTAAGAGAATTAACGTCCCCCTTTCAAGCTAACGGTACGTGCTTTCGAAGTGTTATCCATATCCCTGATTATCCATTATCATGGATCATGATCTTGATCTTGAACTTGATCAAATCATACACATGAGGAAGAGAATGGAAATGAGGATCATGAAAAATATGTGGGACAGGATCATGAAGATAAAAACACGGAAGCCCGCCTGAAGGGTCAAGTACCTACGTTTTTTTTTGTTGTTCCGGAACTGACAATTTCAAATGCATTGTAATGCATTTGTCTGTTCCGGAATAAGCAATGTTTGTTCTGGAACTGACAGCGTTTAATAACTAAATTGTTTGTTCCGGAACAGACAATCAAAAAATTGTCTGTCCCGGAAAAGGAAATTTACTAATTGATTGTTCCGGAACAGACAAGCAATAAACAAAAACGTGTCAGTTCAGGAACAAACATTGTCTGTTCCTGTAGAAACAATAAAAATAAAAAAAGATACTTGACCCTTCAGGGCTTCCGTATTAAAACGATAAGGATATATGAAAATGAAAATAAAGAACAGGATGAGGATTATCAGAATACAAACGAGGATGAGGAAGAGGAACATCAAAATGAGGATGAGGAAGAGGAACATCAAAATGAGGATGAACATGAGTAATAAGATCAAGAGAATGCATTCTCATCTCTATCTTCATGATCACGCAGAGAATGGAAAGATAGAAGAGAATAAAGAGGATTAAAGGATCAACACATGAGGAGGATCATCAACACATGAGAGGGGATCATCAGGATAAGAATGAAAATCCTTAACCAATCAGGCGTGTAACACCCATTTTCAACCTAGCCGGAACAGTACCAAACAATTAATTACGAAATTATTACAAATCTTGAATTTAGTGTATTAGCATCAACAGCAGAGTAACCAGAAATTATTTGAAATTGGTAAAGAAGCCAGGTGAAGTCATGTCCCTTTATCTGGCACAATAGGGGTCATGTACATATTACGTAAGCATTTTTTTTTGCCATTTTCAACCCCGTCCCCCCCGTTGTAAGCATGAGTAAGATTTTGGCAACCCCCCCCCCCCCCTCCATATTACGTAAGTTTTTTTTTTTTTTTTAATGGAACCAACGGCACTCGACTTCGGTAATTTTCCCCATAATTCATAGAACTGAAATAAACCAATATAAACACCGATATTGAGAAAAATTAAAGAGAAGGTTACCTTTATTTAGACGCTAACAAAATAATGCAATACATGTATTAGCTCGCCGCAACATTTGCAATGTTTTAAAAAAAGATGAAATTAATTAATTAATTTTTTATTTTATTTTCAAAAATTCCTGGTCAGAGTAGAAAAAAGCTTACGTAAGAAAGTGTGAGACCCCCCCCCCCCCCTCGCCTTGGTAAGGTGTCGTAAGCATTTACGAGACCCCCTCCCCCCTTAACACGCTTACGTAATATGCACATGACCCCATATATTGTATCAAAAAGTTAATACATTAATCATACACGTGTTTCAACCCTTCCAAAGGGCAATCTTCAGTGATGAGCAACTAGAAATAAAAACAATTAGGAACTAATATTAAATTAAAACTTAAAACTGTGTAAAAACAGAGCTTAAAGTCGGCATCCAGGTTAGGTTAGGACAAAGTCGAGTTCAAAATCAAATTACTGAACGATGATCTACTGAGACTTCACTTTGTTTCTTTACCAATTACAAAGATGATCAACAAATTTTAAAAACAAATTCAGCCAAATATCACCTTTACAACTGGCCCTTACAGCACAAATGGAGTCGCACAAATGTTATCAGTACACTACACTATTTGGATTGGAAGCCTATTATATAGAATAGAAGTAAATATAGTAGAAGTCCATTACAGTGCTAACCACCTAACTAGGTAAAATAACTTAAAACAAGTATATAATCGTTTCAGTTAAATGAATTCGACCGGAATGATGTAAGGGAAATCATCTTTAAAAAATTGTGCACATTTGATTCATTAGTCACGAAAAAAATCTTTTTTCCTAAGGGAGGGGAAGGGGAATAATTGGTTAGAAATCCAGTGCAAGACGAGAGAGCCACTCAATCAACTTGCCAGTTAAAATTGCGCAAGGTGACCCCGTTTGACGGTAATTTATAAAGTCAGCTTGAAATATTCAATTAATGCTACAAATTAACAAAACTTTTTGACTTATAAAGACGCATTACTAAAACTTATGATTCGAAAACTTTCACAGCTGCCAGATCTTGATACCACTTCAAACAGGAGAAAGTTTAGATCCTCTTTAGTCGAAACCGAAATGCAGCGGTAAAAAAGGTTTTTTAATTTATTGAAAAAAAAAAAAGTCTTTATTACGATGACTTTTTTAATCAAGCATATTTCTTAATAATTAGCAAAGAGATGAAGACCCTTTTATTAAAAAAACGACATGAAAAGCATGGTAACGGAAACCTTTTGTAGCCTTGGTTACATGACCTCTGAAAAATGTAGGCGGTAAAAAAACTCGTGAGAGATTAAACTTTTTTTTTCACCTTTCTCACAGAATCCTTTTCCTTTTTCATAGATGGGGAGGCGGGATTAATGTCCGACATGCAAATATTAATCCGTTATAAAAATTTATGATGATTGATTCGAAGAAGAAGGGGGAAAAAAATTCTTGAATGATTATTTTCTTCATTCAAAGGATTCTCCCCATCAACGCTGTTTTCATTCACGAGAAGGGGGTTGGTATTTTACTATAAATGTCGTCATTATTAGGCTCTTTTAAAGTTCTAAAACGGGAAAACGATTACGACTAAAGTTTCAATTAGCCAATAAAACTAAATTTTTAAACGAAACACTTTTTCTCTTAACAAAAATTTTCATCGATTACAAAGTCGAAAGGATTTTTTAAAAAAAAGGATTAATCGTCGAATAATTCACCAAAATAACGTACCTCCCTTTAAAAAGTGAAGTGGCAAAAAAAAGTTTTATTCCAGCACCATTTTTATGTAGGCTATCGATTTTACAAGTTGACATATGCTCTCTGATAACGAAACATTACAAAAGACTTCTAAGATTAAAATTTTTTTTCTTTTTTATCTTACCAATTATATAAAATCCTTAAGGTCACTAAAACCACTTTTAAACTACCGTTAAATCATTATAACCTTATTAACATTTTTATTTTGGAAAAAACCGATTAAACTTGAACAATTCCTCCCCCCAAAAAAAATAAAAACTCCTAAAAGGTCGGATATCTGCAACCCACTTTGCAAGATGGCGTACAGAACTGCTCCCTTGAAAAATCGATGGGGGACTTCGCTGAAATAAAATCGGAACGCATGCGTTTCCGTTATTCCCAGCGTAAAAAGACCTCCGTCGCCGGGGTCAACGAAACGGAGAGAGAAGACCTTTTTACGCTCCCCCCGTATCGGAAAATAGATTTTCGTAGGAGTTCTGTATTTTCTTGATGACGTCACAGCCTATGGAAATCTCGGTTCCTCTGCTTATGAATTATTATTTCGAGTGGTACTTTCTTTTTATATTAAATTCAGCGATGGCACCGATAAATAAAAAAAATCTCTCTTTTTTTTTCAAGGGGATGACAACAACCTTAATCTTCCGCCTACTTTCATTTCAATAAACCCATGTTATTCTGAATATTATTAAAATCTATTTTGTAAAAAAAAAAAAAAATATAATAATAAATCTGTTGTAAGTGGATAACGGATTACTTGTAACTTATTTGAACTTAATTGGTTCAACGATGGGAAAAAGCGATGAATCTAATTTGTCCGTCTGCTTCGGAAAATTTGAGACGTCGACTTATTTAGCAGCACAAAACCATGGTAATTTATTAAATAAGCTGCTTGATTTGTGAAAATTTAACTCGGCGACGAAATTTTAATTTTAAAAAATTAATTGACAGTCGGGCAGACCCCTGGTCAGCACTAAGACGCAAAACTCTATAATAATAATTCTTAATGACCCAGCACCGGTTTTAGCATTCAAAACTTTTTATTTTGCACCATCGTGAATCAGAGAACTTTTTTCTTATGATTTTTACTAATGTGAAAATTTTAATCTTGATACCAAAAAAATGAAAAACCAATTTTTTTGGCTTTCATGAGAAACAAAAGTTTTGGAGCTTTGGAGTTCCTGCCAATCACCTTTTTATTTTTTATTTGTTTATTTTTTTGGCACAACTGGTAAAAAAAAAAAAATAGTACCGTAAACTGGAGTGAGGCTCACCGGGCGTGGCAAGATTGCCGGCCTAAAAAAAGGTACGTTTAGCCGAATTTTTTGAAATTTGATTGAAAGAGGGAAAAAAAGGGGAAATTTCCAAGTAAGTTCATCAAGTGAAAACATAAATTAACTGCAATTTCCAAGATGGAAATCTTTAGGCCGATCAATCTTGCCCTACTCGGTCAATCGCACTCAAGTTTACGGTATCTCTTTTATTAATTGGAAAGGGGTCGTAGTATTTTTTGCCGATTTTTAACACCAACGCCAAGCCTAGAACTAGATTCTGGTCTGAAATTTAGGGACATTAGGAACCAAAAACATGAAAATTAAGGACCTTTTTAAGAACGTAAAAGTAGCCTAAAACTAGTCAGTTTTTTTTTATTTTAGACATCTTTCTGGTTGATCGATTTTAAAGGTTTGTGAAATGACTTTAAAACTTTTAAATTCTAGCAAAAAAAAAAAAAAAATTAATTAATTGTTTTCTTTTTACTATTTTCTAACAAACATAAAAAATAGAAGGTAAAATCTTGTTCCGCGATCATCCGATTAAGGCTTTTTACAATTTATCTGATTAGTTTCAGAAAAGTAAAAAAACCATGCCAATTTGGACTTTGCAATGGGTAGAAATTTTTTTTTTTTAATTTTTGATTCGTGATATCATGTTCTTTATTGTAAACAATAGGAAATTTTTCGTAAGCGCGTTGCAGATTCAAAAATTATGGAGTTTTAGGCGCCATTTTTCGCATTTAAGGACTTGTAAGAACTTCTTTTAAAAATATGGACTTTAGGGACTTTCAGGGACCAGGTTCGAGGGCTGTGACACCAACCCCGTGAAAGCAGAGCGTCCCCCCTTGTAATATTAAATAAGATTTTTTTCCTCTCGAAAAAAATGTGTTTGCATTTTTTCCCAAATTCCACACAAATTACGTCTTAACGTGCTGACCCCTAGATTTAAAAAATCCCCGTTTGCATTATTCGCAAGCAGCCGTTCTTCAGACTCCCGCCAGTTTCTTAACCCGAAAACATGCTAAACGCCTACAACAGACTTCTGACCATTTGGTTTGAAAAGTGGCGCATTCAGGTCAACGCCGACAAAACAAACGGAATACTCTTCTCAAAGAAATACAATCCTCCGAAACCAAAAATCTACTTAAATGGAGAGGCTATAAGCTGGGAACCTGATATAAAATATTTAGGAATTCACCTCGACGCTAAACTTACTTGGAAAAGACATATCAACTACGCTATAGGAAAAGCTCAAGGAGCCCTTCATCAACTTTATCCATTGATAAACAGTAAATCAACCCTTTCTACCAAGAACGGCCTTCAACTGTACACCTCTCTGGTAAGACCAATCTTACTATACGGATCAGAAATATGGGTTACTAGAGACCCTAAATTAAAAGAGACTGGCAAAAAAATTTGGCGCGAAAAAGCGGTGCCCACGGATCATGCGCACTGATTTTTGAAAGTTTTTGGTTACATTGCCGGTATAAACTGCAGCAAAGCCAAAAATGGCGATTGTTTTTGTTTATTCAATGTGTATTTGTTTACCGGCTCCTTAAAAAAGAGTCAGATTTTGAACGCAAACATTGAAAGTGCTTACCAAGACAACAAAACACTTAATGCTGTTCAGCTAATACTGATAGCCGCCAATTAAGTCGGATTTATTAAATTTCTAATGGAGAGCAAAACAAAAACATCCGCCATCTTTTACTGTGCTGCATTTCGCAGCGGCAGTTTTGCCAAAATTTCGAAAATTCCAACATATTAGTGCGCATGATCCGTGGGCACCGATTTTTCGCGCCAATTTTTTTTGCCAGTCTCTTTTAATTTAGGGTCTCTAGGGTTACGCCGCAAATTCACATATCAAAAAACTACAAACTCTGCAAAATAAGGCCCTCAGGAACATTTGTCGAGCTCCATGGTTCGTCCGAAATACTCAACTGCATAATGATCTCAACATCCCTCCAATCTTCGATATCATTCAAACCCGCGCCGAAAAATTATACGACAAAGCGGCAACGTCGCAACACGAGCTCATAGCCAACTTAGGAAATTACAACACGGACGATAGCCACTTCAAACGACCGAAACATATTCTGCACTAAGGCATGAAATAACATCTGAACAACTCGGCGGGGCTAGTTAGACCGCAAATACGGGAACAAACGCTAGTTTATGCTTACCGTAAGCACGCTCTATTCCAGAGTAAAAACTGTCAAGTTGTAAACCTGGTCAAGCTACGATAAGTTGGAGTTGGAGAGTTTCTTAACGTGCCAGTAATAGCAAGTTTCAGATCCCTTGAAATATGCTTATGCACAATATGTGTACGACCCCTTAAAATATGTTCCAGTAAATTTGCAGAATCTTCAAATTTTATATCATTTTATAAGAGCCTCCAAGATCCAACTTTTTGAACTTTTTTTTCAGTTCCTACTTAAAATTGGTCAGTGCCAAATTTATCAAATTTTTAAATATCCAAATTTTCAATGATTGTGAATCACAACAAATTTGAATCCATTTTTGGTTAACTATATGGTCCGTTTTTATCTAAATTTAAACTAAATTTTTATAAATCATCTCTAACTTTCAAGACATGGAAAAGCTTTGTTACAAAAAAATTAAATTATGATTTTTTCACGAAAGGAAATTTACAGATGACAAATTGTTAATAAATCAAACAATAAACTGGGAAAAGATTTAAAAAGTTAACAAGGAACTAAAAATCAAAATCCATCAGTAAGATAATTTTACAACAAAAATAATTAAATACTGCCAACTTTTTTTTTTTTTTTATATTAAAGGATCATAGTAAACAGAGATATCAAACAGTTATTTTCTTATAATTATGAATTATTAATTTATTTTTAAATTTACATCTTAAACAAATTAAACTCTTCTCAAAAAATATAATTTAAAACTTAATATGAAGTGATTTGAGGTTATTTTAGAAATAACGTAACCTCTAAAAGTTTTTTTTCCCCCCGGTTTTGAAAGTCCATTTTTATCACAGAAACGTAAAGCCTATGGTTTCACTGAAATTAATTACATATAAAAAAAATACTCACTTATATTTTTCACTTAGTTTTTGCAACATCTCATCATAATTAGTTTTATCTTCACTGTAATATCTTCTTTTTAAGGTCCTATATTTCTTTAACATGTAAAGAGCTTCCAATTCCTTAACAATGTATTCACCATGCTTAATCATTTTCTCTACTTTCTCTGGATCAGTTTCCTTGCTGTTTTTCATAAAAGCTCTATGGCACCGTGTTCGGAAATAATCATAACCCAGCGGATATTCTCTCCCCATATATAAAAGCTACATTTGAAAAAAAAAAAAAATGTTTTTTATTCCTTATCAAATGTCAACAAAAAAAAATGTCAATAAAAGAAATTTCATTCCGGTACAAAAAACTCACAGTTTTATACAAAGTTACTACTCTTGACCTCTGACTGGACATAATTTACTAGTTCTTTACCTAAAATTAAATTATTTCAGTTTTTAACTTTGACTGTTCGTTGAAAAATAATGAATCGCACACGAACGGTAATCATATGGGTTTGTTTACGTAAAGTTGTTTCTGCTTCTTGAATTCGATATATCGAAACTTCGAGTTCGAGTTGGAGGACATTTACATACTTTTTTAATGTTTTTTTCACTTGTTTCGGGTTATATCACAGTATGAAGTGACATCCGTATTGATAATACTATTATTTCTTAATAACAGGCAGTCTAAAGGAAAATAATTAGACATTAAAAGTTTCAAAGAAGGGTTCCGAATGAACATATCTAACTTGAAAAAGTTGGCTTTTTTTTAATAATATGACAAAAAAAATTCACAGGAAGACTTAGACCTCCTTACTGCAAAGCTAAGTCCCCTTTGCCATCTCCGGCTACTAATCTGTCGAGTCTTGTTGTTAATTTTGATTCTGATGATATTGTCTATATTTATATTTATATCTCTAGTATATATATTTTAAACGATCCTCTTTATGTCTACTGGTGTATCTAGGGATAAATCAGTAACACAAAAAACTGCAGTTAACTCATAATTAATCTTTTTTTATTAAGTTATGAAAAAGTTAATACATATTTCAACTACTAAACAAAACTATATCAAATTGATTCATTATTATTTAGTATAACCGACCAGTTAGGAGAGGGTTTATCCGTGGCCAACCAATTAAAATCATCCACTTTATCCCAATTATTCACGTTCCTATTCAAGCCCGACGCTTCGTAATGCTTATCTATCCCTTCGTACTCTAATTTATAAATTCCGAAACGAACGTTTTTGCTGTCCTCTATTATCGCTTTACTAGTTACGTGAATGTAAAAATTTGAATCCGTCGTGTTGTGAATCCTAAGCTGCTGACAAGCCAAATGCAAAGTGCTGTCTTTAACGTGCTCTATGAAGACCGACGTGGACACCGGTCCGCAATGGACTTTGCACCCTTCCAAATTAGCTATGTGAAGGGTGCTCGGGTAACCTAACAAATGGATTTTACAATTTTTCAAATTTGACAGGAGCAAGTCTTTTTTGTCTATCTGCTCCTCCTTCAGGATCAAATCCTCCCCGGTCCTGTTGAAAAATCCGCAGTCTTTAACCGATTCAATCGCGTCGTTCTTCGACGCAGAGTCCGTCTTGTCCTCTCCATTTTTCACTTCGGTTTTTTCGATTTTGTTTTTCCTCGCTTTAAAACCGAATTTTTTCTTGGGGAGGTACTTGTTTTCCAATTCTTGAAATTTCACCTGAAGACCGTGCAAAGATTTTTGGCATATTTTTTTATCATAAATCCTAAGGAAGAAAGTGGAGGTGGAATATAATTTTTGCAAGTCTTGAATCGCGGAGTTCAGATCGTTGAAATGATTCGGCAAATCTTCCCTGTTCACCGTTTCTGTCGATTCAAAACTCGTTTCGATCTCATTTTGCATCTTGTTGAATTTCTCGATGAATTTTTCGATTTCTCCATAGTTTGACAACTCGGAGGTAGGCTTTTCCTCCTTGCTCCTTTCCGTTTGTCTTTTTAATATCCTTTCGATCGGATCTCCTAAACTGGAAGATTCGCAATCGGGTTTATCTACGCAATCGAAGGATTTCATTTTCTAATATTTATTTTCTAAATTTGAATAGGAGTCTTCCTTAGGTTCTTCGGAAGAGATCGGATAAATGAATCTCATAGTCGGAGATTTTATAACCCTCTGCCCGTCTTTTTATTGCTGCTGCGCGTTCGTAATAAAGCCTCTCAAATTCTTTGTCCTTTTTCTCAATTTCTTCTTCTAACTTTTCTTTATCTATACGGTTTTGGAATTGATATTCCTGGAAAAGTAATTAAAAAAACTTGTGAGAACTCTAAACCATTAAAATTAGTACTTAAATTCAAATAATAAACCCACTGATTTTTAAAACAGTAACATTTGTTTGTTTACTAATTTGTTTTTGTTTTTTAAAAAAACATCTGCATTTATTTCCAACTGAAAGCAGGTAGTCTCTCAAATTTCTCAAATTAGTTTCCAAATTTCTCAAATATATTCCAAAAATTAAAAAAAAAAAAAAAAAAAGAATTGGGAAATATAAAAACTGTTATACTTAAATTCCTCAATATCAAAAGAAATTTCATATTTTCTAAAACAGTCTTACTCCCATAAAGTTGGGTTTGAAAAGAAAAAAAGCATCAAAATTTACAAAAAGGTAAAATCAAAAATAAAAAATTTTAATGATATACTAGACTTTACCTCTGGGTACATACGATAATAAAGTCCATATATAGCAAGTATACCAAAAATTGAACATTTGTAGATAAAATCTTTAAATAACATAGGGCGCTGCTGTCCCATTAGTTAAATTTTTTTTCCTGGGTCCAAATAGCTTGATCTATTTCCTTCCTTTATAATTTGAATTCAATGTTTCACCAATTTTATAGTAATAGTCAACAATAATAGGATATTCCTTGTACACTTGAAGACGGAATTCTGGGGAAAAAAAAAAAAAAGCAAAATTATTTCTATATAATCAGCAACGTTTCATCATCTGTTTATTCAGCACCCAATATTTCATATGTTCCTCAACTCAACCTATCTTTTTTAAAACAGAAAATTATTTTATGTGACTGTGAACCTTACATGATGGCAAGGCAAACAGTTTTTATTTTGAATTTAGAAAAGCATATGAAAGATATCTGGTGTCATATCATGCAATCTTTATAAATAATATTTAAATCACATCTGCGAAAATCATGTGGGTCGGATATAATTTGTAAAAAAAAAACAAGTAGAATACTAACCTCTGTTTCGATTTAAATAGGTATAAAATCCGTAAGAAATACCTAGCAATATAAGTTCACCGGCAAATACCCATTTGATTGCTTTTGTAAACAAAGGCGAACGTTTCGGTTTTTTTTCTAACATCACATGAATTTAATAAAATTCACAAAAGAAAAACAAATCGAAACTTAATGATAATATTCACACCATCTTTCTTTCCTTTGCTTACCTTTGAGGGAATACTTCAGCGCTGTCTAGTGGTCAAAATTGAAAGCTACTGTTGGGATAAATCGGCTTTTTATTAGCTTATTATTTGGATTTAAAATACTATTTTAAGTTAAGATGAACTATTTATTTAAAAACCAAATATTAGCAGCTCGTAAAATAAAAATAATTGTATTATAAACTTTTTCGGTAATACGACAAGAATTTCGCGGTTTTTCTTTTCAAAATGGCGGACAAAAATTTCAAAAACCAGTCGATTTTCGAACGCATCCTCATGTGTAAAAAAAAAAAAAAATTGCGAAATTTTAATTAATTAATTAAGAATTTTTATTTTAGCGAATTAATACTATGTATTAGTACGGAGAAAAATGAAAATCACCATTCGAAGTAAGTTCTTTTCAAGTTTATATCTCCATAACCTAAAAATAATATAGGCTTATCACCACGTTTAAAAAATATTGACATAACCTTATCTATGTTAGAATTAAAATTATTCAAATTTTTTTTTCTTTTTGCCAGGTTGGAATGGTGTTGCTACTTGGAGATGGGTGGCGAACGACGATAACTGCGGTATATGTAGAATGCCTTTTGATGCTTGCTGCACAGATTGCAAAGTGCCAGGTGATGATTGCCCTTTAGTTTGGGGCCAGTGCTCTCATTGTTTTCATATTCACTGTATAATGAAATGGCTCAATTCCCAACAAATCCATCATCAGTGTCCAATGTGTAGGCAAGAGTGGAAATTTAAAGAATAGAAAAAAAGAATAAACAACATTTAACAAAAGACTGTGATTATACTTGTGATTTTTTTGAAAAATAATTTTTAAATGAAAATGGCATCGTTAGAAGGTTTACCTCCCTTACCAAAAAGTCTAAGTGGTCTGAACTTACTAGATTATAATTCTTTTCAAAGTGGGAATTCTCCCTATTCCTTTTCGTCCGACAGAAGTGAAAATAATGTTGGAAGGAGCTATTCTATCAGCTCTGAAAATGGGAATTTTATAACAGCAACAGGAAGAACTTATTCAATAGGCTCAACAATTAGCAGTGATAATAGTGTGTTAGGTAGGAATAGAACCACACCGCCATTAAGGGATCTGACTCCAAGCACTAGTTTTAAGCAGTTATCAGATACACCACCTATGTCTTCTGCAAGAGCTAGCCCAATAATTAATTCATCAAGAAATACTCCGTTGAATTCAGCCAGGGCAAGTCCGGTTGTTGCCAGGGGTTCTACTCCTCCGACTCCTAATATCAGAGGATCAACACCTCCTATACCAGGGTTGAGAGGCCTTCCTCCACCTCCTCCACCACCTAGACAGCATCAGGTTAACCTGCATAATGGTATAGAATCATCTGCTCAGCAACAACGGTCTGGTCGTTTATTTAATTTAGATACTCAGTTAGCTACTTTAAGAAAAGAAATGGTAAGAATTATGAGATTTTTTCATTTTTTAGAAATTAACTCTTAAATTTTATTTTTCTTTCAGTTTGCATTACGGCAAATGGATTTATCTCTCCTGAATCAACTCTGGTCTCTTAATGAGTCCATTCAAGAATTCCGTCGTATGCAGGAAGAAAACGCAGCGCTTTCTCCTCCGTCTCCACCATCCTGTGATGATAGCGATGAATTTTACAGTCCTCTGTCCGCAAGGGGTTATCAAAATATTCCCGGGCTGAGGCGACCGACTTTTTCAGATCGTTATAATATGTCAAGTAGCTCATCCGAATCCAGCATCGAATTCGGTGACGTGTGATTTTTTTTTTTTTCTTTTCTTTTTCTCTTTTAACATAAAACCGTTAAAATATGTAACAGGAAATTGACTCTGACTGCATAACTTAAAGGATTCGGTTGTGAAAAAATTTGTTTACGATGCATCCATGCATTTTTTCGAAAATATACTGTAGTTCCAAACAGAAGTTTTCAAAAGACGTCATTTTCCCGATAAGCCTGTGCCTGTGTTAGCAATCATATTGTTAACTGTGTTTAGCTTATGGACGGGCCTGTAAGATAACGTCAAAGGCATCAAGCCTTGAAGGTCGCATAAATTGGTCTGGAAACTTCCTACATTTATCAAATGTCTTATATATTGCCTTTTAATTTGGTTTTTTGCCGCCGCAGTGCTGGCGTAAAATGAGTTGGCATCTTAAATGACTGAATATCAGAATATTAGCTATAAGCTAGCGCTACTGCGGTAAAAGTTTAAATTAAAAATTCAGCAACTTGTTCTAATGGATCGTTAAAAAATTTAATTTTCCACTAGGAGAAAAGAATCATCGGTCAAACCGGAAAGAAGGCCTAAGCACTGCGATACTAATTTGATGGTAATTTTATTTTAAGTCCTGTATTTGTGACCGTGGAACTCTCGCTAAGTGGAAATTTTTTTCAGTCGTGTATTTCGATTCGGATTAAATTGGATGCTACTTGTTCCTTTACCGATCACCTTTTGTTACAACGATTTTGTAATCGCCATCCATTGATGAATAATTAAAGTCTGATATAAGAATTTAAAACTTGTTTTAATATTTTCTTTTAAATTTTATTTTTTAAAATGTCTGAAAATACATGATATCAGCCCAAGTTCTTACTGACTAATTCCTAAACAATAACCTTTTTATTATTTTTTTCGGGAGCTGAGCAAAAATGTTAAACTTGTCTCAACTAGCCTAGATAGTGTCTTAAATTCATTATTTTTGTAAGAAAAAAAAACGTTTTTCCAGATTTTTTTAAGTTAACAGGTCATAATGTAATCAATCAGTGCTGGCAAACCAAAGCTAACTAAATTTTTTTATTTTTTTAACCGAAGCTACACAATTGGGAAACGAAGATTGCCATCATTAAAATTTTAAAAATCTAAGATGGCGGCCAGAATTTTTTGGTTTAGACTTTATATGGCTTTTGAGCTTTTGTAATTTTGAGCTCTCTTTCAATGAATCTGATGCTTGTTCTTTGTGATTAAGAAAAATCTGAGAGACAATATCGTTTTTTTAAATGATTCAAGATGGCTGTCATGAACAAGTTTTTGATCATACTAATATTGATTTGAAAGCTTTTGCCAGCACTGAAAAACACAGAACACAGTGGTCCGCGGTTTTCTTATGTAAAATGACATTTAAATATTACGTTTTAATTTAAGAAACGACAGGCTCCTATATCTTACGAAATGGTAATGTCATCCTTTACACAAGATCCTTCATTTGTTTTGAAATTTCATTTTAACAAATATGAAGTTTTAAAAAATTTGGAAAATTTTGGTAAATTTTTTAACTAAAAGAAATGAACTTTCCGTTTTTTACTTTTTGAAAAACTGGAGGGGGAAAATAGTGTAGCAAAATGATGACGTAATATTTGAATGCCCTATAATGTAAAATCGACTTTTTTAATAATTTGCACATTTAACAAATAATTTATTGCATACTTCAAGCATATTTTGTGCATAACTGAATCTGAATATTTATGCTAAAATTTACCATCTTGCTTTTAGATTCAAAAAGATAATAATTCTTGTGGATCAATTTTAGTCAAACTGAACTTTTTTGCTGTACAAAATAATCCAGTAGATTTTTCCAAAATATTATTTCGGTGCAAATCACTGCCTAGGGGACTCACAACCTTAAATCTAAATACTCAGACATTTTTATTCCCCTGTTGTTATCCATTTTTTTTTCGAACGATAAAAAATGTTACGACCCTCTGCCCAGTTAAAGTCGGACAAGCTTGCAATTAGTATATCATTAGAAAAGTAGTTCCAAACAAAGCTAAAGAGCCTATTATTATCTGGTAAAAGCTATCAGAGTTTGTTATTGTAAGATCGTTAAAGCTACAACGAAAATCTTTAGACAATATAATTAATTGTTTTTAAAAATAGATTTAATAAAAAAAAATATAAATATACTAAGTTTCCGCTTTTAGGATGTAAAAAAAGTAAACAAACTTTAATTTGCTTTGATAAGCTGACATCTTAAAAACGGGCCCTGGTATATCATTAGGTTTTGGTATTTGATGTTAAAATTTTACATAAAAACGAGACAAAAAAATTAAAGGTGTACCCAATTTCAGAAAAATGTTTTTTTTTGTCAATTACATTAAATTTGATATACCGTAAAACGGGGAGAAATCGATTGTCTGGGGTGATTTTTGGCTTGTAAAAATTCCAAGTGAGTTTCTTTAGGCCGGACAAATTCCCCCCATTTTACGGTATCATTCGTGGTCGCCTTTCATTTTTGATAAATGTTATAGGGAAAAAAAGTAAAAAAGTAATTAAAAATTGTGAATGTGATGTAAGTGTTTGAAAAAAATTTGAGTCTTTTTATTATTTATTTTTTCTCTCAATAGAGATCTTTCCTTTCTGAAATGCCCGAAAACATTATAAAAATGAAATTGATACTTTATTGAAAGTGTCAGTAAAAATCGCTCAATACCCCTCTATAATTAAAATTGTTATACAGTAGAATCTAAACATGACGTAATTTTAGATTAACATAGAATTTGTAATTTTAACAAAATGAATTGATCAGGTTGATAGAATAGTACTGCCGTGAAAAGGGGAATCGACCTATCGCACATCTCTGGGTTGGCCATGTTGTTTATGTTTAGCTTATAAACAAACATGGCCAACCCAGAGATGTGCGATAGGTCGATTCCCTTTTCACGGCAGAGTAGGACGAAAAAAAAAATGTGATGTGTAAAAAAAAAAACGTATAGCAATATTAAAAGTTGGCTTGCAGTACTACAATAGAAGTGAAAACTTTTTTTTTTTTTTATTCTAATACCTATTTCATTTTGTGGCTGAAGATACAACTTAGAAAAAAAAATGATTTTTTTTTGTTAATATTAGAATTTCCAGTCATTGATTGTTAGCTACAGATTTTAAGTTGCCATGTCGTGTGTTGTGTCAATTCTTTGTAATCGTTTATTAAAGAAAGTTTATAGTGAATATTTTTTTTTTTAATTTACCTTTGAACCGATCAATGAAACGCCTCGAACATCTTTTATGTCTTTTCACGCCTAGTTGTTTTTCCCAAAGATTTCAGTCTGGATTTAATATTTTCCAGTTAAGTCTGATGATGGATTATTTCTCCCGTTTGAACGATTCTTTCTAAAATTAAGCCGATAAAAGGCATCGATAAAACCTGAGTCATTTGCTATAATTCTACTGGCGGAACAGCTTCTTTTATCTTTGACTCTAATCAGTGAAATTGGTAATGGAAAACCTGTTGGAGGATGATCCAAAAATTCCTGAAATTTATGCTATATACAGATGCATAAAAGCGGAATCAGCTACAAATAACAAATTTTTTTTTCAGCTGGTTTGTCCATGTATTTGCCTAATTTTTTTCAAAATTTTTGGCGGTCTTTTAGCTCTGTCCATGGGAGCCTAAAAATTTCAAAACTCCGGTTAAGACCAAAAAATCAAACATTTTATTTTTATGTAAACTAAGATTATTAAGAGGAGGCTTCACGGAATACAAGAAGGAATGGCTGTTTTGTCCAATACTCGATTTACGATGAAAAAATCCAAATTTTAGGTATCTAACGAACTCCTCTGATATATCCCGGAAATTTTAGTGCAAGTTTCAACTTGTCTAAAATGTATGGACGGCGGGAAAATAATTTCAAAAAAAATTGCGGTCAAAAATCTTTGATTTTGTTTTCCTGGTTTTTGTTTGCTTGGAACAAGTTGAAACTTGTACCAAAACTACAAGAAGAAGTCAAAGGAGTTCGTTAGATACCTGAAATTCGATTTTTTCCCCCGTAAATCGAGTGTTAAACAAAATAGCCATTCCTTCTCGAATTCCGTGAAGCCTCCTCTTAAATTTTTTTCTTTATTTAAAAAAATTTAATGAATTTTTTTTTCTACATTTTCTTTTCAACCGATTCAAAAAGCAAAAGAACCGTCTTTTATAACTTTTTATGCTTTTCCGGCATCGTTTTCGTAAAGTTAAGGTCAAACTGGTTGTAATATTTTCCCGATTTATCCAATCACGAATTGCTTCTCCCGTTAGTACAATTCCTGCTAAAATCACACCCATGAAGGGCATAGACAAAACCTGAAGCAGTTGTTTTAATTCTACTGGCGGAACAGCATTTTCGTCTTTTATTCTTAATGAAACCGGCCAAGAAAAACCCGTAGGAGGATGATCCAATTTCTCCTGAATTAAATGCTGTAAACCGCTTTCATAAATACGAACCAAGCTGCAATAAAAATGCCAATGTCCGTTATTCTGGCAACTTTTGAATCTGATATCGCAGAGTCCACACTGCAGTCTCGGTCCGTTCGAAAAGACTGTTTTTGGAGAGTTTAGAGTTTGAACTTTCCGTGTTTCACTAAAAAAAAACTTACATGTGGTTGAATGCAGAAATGAATGGACTGTTTGCTGGTAAAAACAACACACCCAAACCAGTCGTTATTGGCCGATCAATTTGCAACAAATCGCATTTCAGGAACCGTTTGAAAAAATAGTATAAGTCATTGTTTTCAAAGGGTAATGCAAAATTTTCCGTGCATACTTTTTTGATGTTTGAAATGACTTGGAGGTTCGTGTGTGAGTCGGTCACTAAAGTCAGATTCCTGTACACATAGTTTATTAGAAAATTTCTTTCATTCTAGAATTCAAAAGAAAAATGTTCTGTTCAATAAAAAATAATGAGAGAAAAAAAATAAATAAATAAATAAATAAATAAAAATTCCAAACCTTCAAAAAGTAGCGCCCGAAAGAGTCGTTCGTAACCAACAGCTTATGGCCTTTGTTCAGAAAGAACTCTTCAAAAGTTTGAAATGGTATTTTTGGTATTTCCACGCATAAAAATGATTTTACAACAGCCCCAAATGTGGATACCGCAACGAACGAAACTAGTCTTAACACCAAACTTGAAATTCTCAAAGAGCAATTTTCATGTTCAAAGCTTCCTCTTTGGTTGAGAAACGTCTCGAGTCCAATAAAAAAATCGTCTATTAAGGAACGATTATTTTTTGATTTTTTAATAAAATTTTTCGCAACGATTACAATAAAAATGTTGAGAGTAATTATGGAACAGATAAAATGGAACCAAAGATTCCTATGAAATGGTTGTAAATAATAATCACTGCGTAATGTCGTTTCCGGATATTTAATGTACCAATTCAATCTGAAAAAATTACAAAGTTCGCCATTTTTGTTACGAATAAAGCTGGAGTTTTAAGTTTAGTTTGGAATCGTGAAGTAAGTGTTAATTTTTATTCCACGTGTGTGTATAAAGTAGCACTTTTCACGAAAATTTTTGGCTCCTAAAATTAAACTTTCAGGGTCAATAAAAAAGACCCCAAGAAGTAAAAATTTATATGGTCTAGCACTCGAAAAGTGACGTCAAAAATCAATATGGCCACTGTCAATTTCATAATGCAAATAGCTTTAAATGTTCATTTCACTTGAAATAAAAACTATGCTTCACAGCTACGAATATAAATCTCGACATTTTGAGCTCTCGACCATTTTTGGTCTCTGACTCAAAAAATCTCGCTTCAAGTTCTCGCAGCGAATTTTCTTCTTATTCCACTTTTTCGTTCATAAAGTCAGGAAGTGGAGTTGTGCCTCCGCATCTCAAATGACCCTCCATCCTGTTCGATTCTTTCAATTTTATTGTTTCTTAAGAAGTGGGGAGAGGGTCAAAAGCTGCCAAAATCAATGCCTGAATTGCACAAGCTCAAAAAAGTTACATTTCAACGATTCCCACATGACTCAAGATTTACGTTACCACTTACTTTATTCTACAGAGTGGACCAATCACTTTATGATAAGGAGAATAGTCGTCGCCGATTAAAACATGAAAGCCAGAAATATCCTCTGGAAAGTTCAACGATTCACTCGAAGTTAATAAGAGACTTAAATCATGACGAGTCCTTTAAATTAGAAAATATCTTAATTAATGAACGTTTATAGTTTAGTTTAGTTTTCGACAAAAAAAAAAACCAATAATTACGTTACTTACTGGAAATTCATCGCTATTGCAAAATCCAGGATTATTGCTTTATACAGTCGTAATCGTAAGGGAAAAGACGATACCCAATTAAATCCAGGCTTACGAATCGAATTTTGAAAAACAAAAAAAAAAAAACAAAAAAAAAAAAAAAAAAAAAAGAAATAAAGAAAATCGATATTATCATAATATTTATTACTGCATTAGAGTGGATTTTTCTCATGACCTAAAAATAGCATTTTGTAAAATAAACGCAGGAATCAAAATGTGAGCAAGTTCAGTCTTGCAACAAAACCGCGGAATGTTTCATAGCAAAGGAAAAATTCTTCACGACAACGGACATGTTGTTTCTTGACCAGATATTTTATTGTTTTCGCATGATTTTTAAGAAAATGTTTTGTCACAAGATAATTTTGCTTTGGCATTTTGCAATTTTTTTCCGAGGGTGTTCACGTAACACCTGACCTCCATTTTGTGAGACTTACGCCTGATTTACCGCCATAGTGGAGCGTCTTAATTTCTGTGCCGTTTAGATTTCGCCTCCTCCAATATAATGATAAATTTGTTGATTTCAAACCATGATTAGAGTCCCAGAGTCCATAGTCGAAAGTAAACGTTTTATTTTTTAAGCTATAAATCTCTGTAAGTGTATAAACCGATTTTTTCGTTTCGATTACAATAAATTCGCAATCATACGGTATTAAATTTTTCATTTTCCAGTTCTTAATGATTTCCAGGTCGGCCACAAACATAATCCATACCAATTTTCCGAGAAATTGTGCCTGTTTTTCCTGCAGTAAAAAAGTAAATGAAAAAATCCATCCACCCCTATCCCATCACTTCGCACTACTCACTTCGTTATAATTTTGAAAAATATTTTGTATGATGTGAATATGATCTTCATTGAAAAGCACCATTTCATTGCGATAAACGCTTGGACCGTTGCAGGCAACACGAGAATAAACGTAAGAATTCAATACATAATAATCGACAACGACGAAAAATATATTTGCCGATGAAATTTTTTTAAATTTTGAAACGCTCTCGGCGTCTTTTCCGTTAGAAATAAAAATACAGGTGCGAATTCGAAATGCTTCTACTAAATCAAAAATAATCCTGTCTTCGTTTTCTTTTGAAATCACGTTAACAGTTATGAAAATAATATTAATTAAAAAAATTCTCATGCAAGAGATGGGGCTAAAAGTCATTTTTTTAATAATTCGTTGAACACTTTTAAACCAAGAAAGAGTTTCTTTATGTTCGAGAATCTAAAGACTTGAATTACTTCATTTTCTTAATGCGGAATAACTAAACGAGGTTGAACTGATTGCGTGTAATGATTAAAATCAAATTGATTTTTTCTTTAAAAGCTCATATGCACGTCCACATATTAAATCAAAAACAATATATTTCGCACACAAACATTAAAGCCAGGATCATAATCATGAGTAGGAGGGCCGAAAAAGGCTTGAAGCTTGGGTCATGGGCACAAAATTGGATCAAATTAGATGTTACCTTGTTAAACATTTATTTTATTTTTTTTATTTTTTTTGGATTTAACATATAATTTCGATGATGAACATGATCAGAGCCTATTAAAGAACGATTAAGTTCATATTAGATTATGGTGAAAAAAAAAAAAAAAAGCTATCTGAGGTGTATTTTTTTCAACAGCTGTTAAAGGTGATCCGTTAATTTGTAACCCGGACTATATAACCCCATGAATTATAATTAACCCCCGTCCTGTGGTCAACTAGACAATTATTAATCCAGAAAAATGTGGTAAAAATCTGACTTAACAGCTTCATAAGGAATCAATGAAATATCGAAAATCCGTTAAACCAAAATCCTATTTGCTCGTCCAGACGAGATAAGGTGTTGCGCCTATGCTTAACTTATGGGCAGACAGGTAGAGTGGTAGTAAATTCAGTCCAGGCGTACCACCACCCGTCTCACCCGTCCCAGCAAATAGGATTTTGGTTTAACGGATTTTCGATATTTCATTGATTCCTAATGAAGCTGTGAAGTCAGATTTTTACCACATTTTTCTGGATTAATAAACGACTAGTTGAACACCGTGCCCGCTCCTCTTCGTACACAGTAAAAAATTTTATGTTAAAATTGACACAAATTGTATGTCCAAATCGGTCTACATAAATATTTTTTTAAGAAAAATAACACAATTGTATTGTTTAATGTTCTGCGTCCATTAACGATTGTCATTTTTTTGCTGTTTACAAACAAGTTATGTTGATTTTTTAACATAATAACTTAACATAGACTTTATGTAGACCGTTTTTAACATATTTACATAATATTTTTTACTGTGTAGCAGTAATCAGCGATAAAGATTCAAAACATGTAAAGAGAGTCGCCTTTAAAAACTGAAGTACAGTTCCGAGCACTCTACAATTTGGATACTCGGAAAATCAAATCAACATTTGTAAGGCGGTTAAAATCATAATGGAAAAACAAATAGAGTGACGAAGTCGGGGCTAGAGATTCTGCCCGGAATGCAGAGAAAATTTCCAGAAAAAAATTCTCGAAATTGTATTTAGCCATTTTTGGTTGGCTTTCAGTTTCGCACACCTTTTATTTAATACTAATAATTTAATTTATAATTTAATATTATTTTTTCAATAGTAGCCTATTTAATTTGTTTTCGCGATTCTTATACTACGCTCGCATTACACTTTTCCAATGCATTCTGGTTCGCACCCTACTTCCAATTTAAATTTTAATATTGACCGTTTTCCTACTTGGCAGATAATAAATTACTTCTCCCATTACTATAATGGTTGCTAATAAAACTCCGACAAAAGGTATGGATATAACCTGAATCATTTGTTTCAATTCTACTGGACGAACGATGTTATTATCATCTTTTTGGAAAAAATTCTCCGCAGGAGAAGGATCTACTATTTTCTGCATTCTACGCAGGATGCCATATTCATGGAAACGAAGCAAGCTGCAAATTAAAAAAAATCCATTATACTGTATATATTTACTTTCGTACTCGCTTTGCAGGTGCAGAACAAGTTACGAATCAGGTCTTTAGTCCGAAAGACTAAAGGAAAGGAAAGGCACGGACAAGCACAGCGAAAATTCATTATCATATCAAAAACACTTTAAGATAAAATGACAGGAGTAGGTACTCCGGTCTTAAATCCCCTTTCCTCCCTGCCAAGCTCAAGCTGGACTACTCACTACCACCCCCTCCCCCTCTCCAACTGAAAATCGACTTTTTTGCGCTTACGTAAGAATTCAGCCATTCAGCAGCCCACTCCCCTTATTGTCAGCAAATATGGCAAAAGAGGCCCTAAATCGCCATTGTAAGCATAACTTACTTATGTTTGAACGATGGAACCAGAGAGCTACGTGTACTGAACGGCAAACCAAGCCAAAAAAATGTGATCGGTTTATTTATTTGGTAAGCATTACATTGTAAAGCTTGTCTGTACCTGTCGTATATTTGATTATTTTCAAGCGGTACAGAAAAATCTGAACTGCACATTTTTTCCAAATTTTTTTTATCGGTTTCAAAGAAGCTCGTGTCCAGTTTAATGTCAATAGTGAAATTTTGAAACAAATTTTTTACTGCGTCATTTCTGCTCCTCTGAAAATCGATGTAATGTTTAAATGACACTGATTAAGCACGTGAGAAAAATCCTCTGCGATTCCTCACAAATATTGGCTCATTTCAATTAAATATAAAATCATCTTGTGTAAGAATAGAAGAAAAATTCAAACCTGCAAAACAGCATATATTAGCGAATTATGTGTAACCAGTACTCGATATTTCCCATTGAGAAAAAATTCTTCCAGAGTTCGAAATGGTATCTGCGGAGTTTCGACAGTTAAAAACGATGTTACCACTGCCCCGAATGACACCACAGCACAACAAGTAATCATCCTTAAATTTAAACTTGAAATTCTGAAAGACATTTTTTCATACTCGATGCTTCCACTTTGATTGCAAAATGTTTCCATTCCAACGAACAAATTGTCAATTAAAGTGCGATGGTTTTCAGTTTTATCATAAAATCATTTCGAAACAATTAAAATGAAAATATTGATAATGAACAAGGAAAGTGCAAAAGCCAACCAAAGATCCTTGTGAAATGGTTGAAGGTAATAATCACTCCGTAATTCCGTTTCCGGATACCGGATGTACCAATTCAGCCTGAAAAATCCACACTCATTATACTTTGGGATAGGTTTTTCCATATAATACGTAAAGCAGTTTTTCCTTATTTTTGATCCCTTCCCCCTTGGCGGTAACGCTAATTTCAGTACATCCGCTAATGGAACGTATCTCTGACCTCCTCCCCTCTCCCTCCCTCTTTAGGTGTTACGAGATGTATGGAAAAACTCACAGATCTAATTTCACTTACGTTTTCTTAAATACCGGACCAATTTCCCCGGTACTAAAATGTGAAGGATCGAAGATAGGAAGGGCCAGAATGTCGTAGGCAGGTAATTTCGACGATTGGCGTAAAACTGCGACATTTCTTTAAATCGAAAGAAAAAGAAATTAAGAGTAAATTTTACTTCAGAAGTTCAAAAATTTGCATTTACATAAAATTCATCATTCGAGAAAAATCATCCACCATTTCGTTTAATTTACATTCATGGAGAGTACAAGATGACGCCGGGACCTGATTCCACTGTGAATTCAATAAAAAAAAAAGGATATAAATATGCTTATTCTTAATTCAAATAACTTGAAGAATAAAATTTTCCTAGTGTCTAGAGGTGGCGATAACCTATCGATATTTTTACAGGCATCGAAGTCATTTACCCCCTCACAATTAGAGACTTTTAGAGACTGAAAAAAATCTATTTTCCATTACACTTAAACATACTACAAATGCGTTATATTGGAGTGACCCCATAGTAGACCTACTTCCTTAGTTTGGAGTGTTCTGATTTCTGTCCCGTTTAAATTTAACCTCCTCCAATATAAGGATAAACGGGTAGAAGACTTCAAGTCCCGGTCTTCGTATTCCAAAGTGAATGTTCTATCTTTGAAACCATAAATCTCTCTCAGTTTATACATAGATTTTCTTGCTTCAACAATTATAAATTCGCAGTGGTAAGGAATTAAATTTTTCATTTTCAAATCCTTTATTTTGTCAATGTCAGATGCAAACATTACCCATTTAAATTTGGAGAGACGTAGTGTCATGTTGTACTGCGACAAATTAAAAAAAAAAAAAATTACCATTCCTCTGCAGGAAAAATTTCCAGGTACTACATACTTCGTTGTAAATTTTAAAAGTTTTCTCTATCATGGGAAAATGTTCCTCGTTGAAAATGACCATTTCAGCATTTAGCCCATATCGACGAGATATATGCCTGTTCAATGCAGAAGGTTTCATAGCACCGGACAATGCAAATGCGAGCGAATATTTTTTTATTTTTATAATCTCGTTTCCAATTTTTTCCTCGTCAAAAACAAAAATGAATGAACGAAATCCTTCTGCTAAGTCGAAAATTATATTTTCCTCGATTTCGTTCGAAAGTAACGCCGACGCTTTCGTGGACAAAGATATATAAAAATATATTGCGCAACAGAAACAGAATAAAATATACCCATATTGTTTATTTCTTAACGTCATTTCGAAGCAAAATGATACAGGGAAAAAAACCATTACGAAAATAAGACTAAATGTTTCAATTATTTATAATTCTTAATGCGGAATGATCATTGAGCGATAAATATGTTGATTTTTGCTTTAAAAGCAGCGAGAAATGAAATTTAATTTCTTTGCAAACAACTTTGTTTGACTTATTAAGACATCATTAATAGGTCTTTGATTTTTCGCTGGGTATTGTCCACTGGCTTTGACTGAAACTTGCACTAAAAATAAGCCCTTGCCTGGGTCTTGAAAAATTCGGTCCTTTCCCCATAAGCTAACCGACCAAAATCGACTGTCTTCTAGAAAATCAAAGTTGGTGGAACTGGTCCACCTCCTTGAAAACCTGCTAATTCTAAAAACCCTATTATTCACGAAAAATAAGGTGATGACAATAATACTATTGCGAATATTACAGTTGGCATCTATGAAAAAGGCAGCGTGTACAGGAAATTGTCTACAAAGCTGAAGGGTATTTTCCATTCGATATATAATGGATATGAGGGATTCTTCAACAGTCGCCAAGAATTGTTTACAAATAAAGTGTTATAGATGTACTTCAAAAACCATTAAGATACTTATCGCTTAATAAGGAATTCACATTAAGAAATGTGAATAATTTAAGGAGTTTGTTTCTTGACTTTTGAAAATGGCAGAGATAATCAGACGTAAAACTCCTACTTAGAATTAATTATTTCGCTTAACGTTCACGTAAAAATATTCCAACCCATTTATCCACTTTCCATCTCAAATAAGCATTTTAGAAAACTTCTCCCTCCTCCTCCCTCCGATGCGGTTACGTATATCAATATTTGTAATTTATTAGAAACTGACCTTGAATGGTTAATTTAAATTAAATAAATCCCTTTGAGAACGCAAAATTTAATTAATTCGATTAATTATTTTAATCGATTCATATCATTTAAATCAACCAATTTATAATTGCAAACATGGTTGTAAAAATTGCGCCTTTAAAAGGTTGATTAGATTTCCAAGTACAGAATTTGAACACACGGAAATCGAATCAACATTTTTAAGGCGATTTAATCATAATAGTGATTAAATCAGTGACATAATTAATTTCTAAGCCATCAGAAAGGTGACATAACTAGCATTGCGTGTTTATGGGATCGCTTCAAATAAGTTTTAACCGATCAGAAGTAGTATCTTCAATTTTTGAAAGATGGCGTAGTAAAAAAATCACGTGGCACCTCCCGCACACTATGCTTTCTTCACTATATGATTTAATTTAAATTTCTCTTAAAGAACTAATAGAATCCCTGGACCTGGATAGACTTTTACAAACCTGTAAAGTTTTGGGTTGACTCATGCTAAATAGTTTAAAATTTCGAACCGAAACCTCACGAGTTTAAGACTTTAAAAATAGTAAAAAGTCGTTTTCAAATGCTATAAGAAAATAAAATGGCGAAAAGTCCAAAGGATAAGTTCGAAAGACGAAACAAATAAAAATCGTAAACAATTTTTAATTTGGAAACCCTAATTATAATTAAATTTTAAATTTATGATATAACTAATTAAAATATATTGGCATAGTTGAGTTAAGGTTTGTATTTAACTGGTCCGTATTTTATTGAATATCCAATCGGTAAATTAATGTGATTTGGTCATTGGTAATTCGCATTCGGACGGTAAAACGATTTTGTTTTCAAATCAATTTTTTTTTCAAACCAGGTAGAGTTCATTGTAAAAAGGGTAAAAAAAAAGCTTAAAATTTTTTTCATCATTAATTTTCAAGCTGAATGGATTGTAAAATCAAATCTTGAGATTCTGAAAAATGAGAATCGACTCTTGTATTGATAAAATTAACAAGATTTTTTTTAATAGGAAATTTATAACGGTTCCACTGTTTAAAATAAAATATTCTAACTTAGAATAAGCTCTTTGGGCTACTCCCAAAATCCCTCCCCTTATCCATAGCTTCAAAAGAAATGGGAACACTAAAATAATACACGTAGAGCTAATTTGATTGTAACCACTAAAAACAAAAACAATGCTGCAACCCATGAACTGTACATTCAATTTTATTACTGACAAAAAAAATTTTACTGATCAATAAAGGCTGACCAAAGCAATTTAAATACTGACCAATTATATATGAGCCTTGAGTTAATAAGTGTTTTTCAGAAGAAAAAGACATTTCATAATATTTGTTAACAAAGGTTTTTCAACCTATTCCTTGCATCTTCCTGTGCTTTTATTCAAGAGATCATTCAAGCATTGCCTAGGTATAAATTCGGAAATTTCTGAACTCCTTCCCCATTGCCAACAAAAATAATGTTTCGAAGACCCCCTAAAGTGCTAAAGAGTATTCATTATCTTGGCAGCAGATAAATCGTATTTTTCGTTTTACGGAAAAAAGAAGGCAAATCTTGAAAAATGAAAAGCTAAGAAATCATTAGAAAAAAATTGCGAAGATTTCTTAGCTTTTCTATTTTCAAGTTTTGTCTTAGTTTTACCAAAAAATGAAAAATACGATTTATCTGCTGCCACGACTGATGCGTACTCTTAAATGGCCCGTAACTAACCATTATAGCTTAAATTTTCTTTTTACAACGATTTTTGGCTTTCTTTATGGAAGACTATTTTACACATCTGACTGTACTTAATTTTCAAATAAAAGCCTCACATCAAAGAGCGGCCGTATTAAAAATAAAAATTACTGGAGTGCACTCTGAACACTAGCCGCTTGGATCGCAGTAATAGGAACGATTAACGGGGCTTGCAAAGTCTGTTTCGAGGACTCCGCCGCATTTTGATCTAATATCAATGACCTTTGATACTCTAATTTCGTTTTCATTAATTCTATTTCGTATCTTAATTTTTGCCCAGTGAGCCTTGCGTTTCTTAGCTCCTGTTTGGCTATTTTCCTCCTCCATTTATATAATTTCTTGTTTTCGATATATTGGGAGTGAGACATGGGAAAGGTGGACCTGTTCATTTCCTGCCAGGCTTTAAAAGTTATTTGCGTTTTATTCGGGTTCGCCGACTGAGGCTCCGTATTTTTTTTCCTTTCTTGGGGCAAATTTTTTTGTTTGCTCTGATTCGTATCAGTTTCGTTTTTAATTTTTTTGCTTTTGGATTCCTCGTTGAAATACATGTCGAAGTAATCCTCTTCCGAATCGCTTTGCTGATTCGTTTCCTGTTCTTCCTTACATCCGAAATTCGTCTCGTTGACGTATTCCGGGACGAGACCGAAACCTACTAAAACAGCGTCGTATTCGGCGATGGCCTTCAAATGGGACTTACAAGTGGAATGTTTGCTCGCCATCGAGGAGAGACGTTTCATATCGTCGTTTCCGGTGGAACACCACGAGGAAGACTCGGGCCGCATCAGAGTGCAAGGCCAGCAAAAGAGTTTGTTGTATTGGGTGCTTCCTGCGGAATAAATCAAATAGATAAAAGACTGGCTGCTCTTCAATGGCCAGAGGCAGCATTCTAAGAGACCACTCACCGCACAGCCATTTATGAATGCCGTACCAAGATTCCTGAAATGTTCGATTACAATTTTTAGCACTGTCCCTCTTTATTATGGACAGTTTAGGAGTTGGTCGACCCTTCTGAAGAATTACCAACTTTTCATCATCTGGTTTTATTTTAAAAGGTGAGCCATCAATAAGTGATGGTAGTATGTCACCGCCATCTACGCCGTCCACTGCCGGATCGTTGCTCGGCATAATTTCTGTAATGACAGCTTGTATTAGTAACGCTTAGATTACTGATCGGAACTGCAATGCCGAAATACAGTATATACTCAAGAGGCTGTGTACCTGAATTATGAAGTCAGGAAAATTCTTGAATTACTTACATTAATGCAGCTATCAATTTCTGGCTTTCTTCATTAAAATAGGAAACAACCTAGGTCCCTTTATAATTAAGCATAATGCAATATCCTAGAGAGTAAAAACTCTACGCATCTAACAACTGGAATCCCCTCAAAAAAAAAAAAAAAAAAAAAAAAAAAAAAAAAAAAAGAACTACACAGCTAATCAAATTGTTCATATCAGCAGCCAAATAGCACAGTATAGCTTCTAGGTTCTTTTATCCTTTTCATAGATATTGAAAATGTAAAAATCTATTCTTTTAAGGTTTAAATCAAAGATATTAAAAAAATCTTCCAAAAGAGGCTCTATCACCTCCATTAACTCTAAAAGATTTAAAATTCAAAATCTTTTTTACCCACATTTTGTTCAGACTGAACTTGTAGACAGGAAACAAATAAAAGATTATTAGTATCAGAGTAAGATTTATAACAGTTGATCTGATTTTGTCCAATGCTACTGGCATACAGATTCTGCATTTCGATCCTTATACTCAATATCGAAACATGAAAATACCAGGTCTATAATCATTATCTTCATAACTTACTTAAAAATATAAGAAGGTATAACATAAGACAGTTTTTCATAAGGCCTTATATCTGGCTAAGAAATGGACAGCAACAAAAATAAAGTTTGCAATAGTTTTTAGAAGAGCTGTCACCTTTCCAGTCAAATGATAATTTGATTGTTACTACCTCCAATGTCTCAAACAGTATCCCTAAGTTCTTAAAGCATATGTATAATCTACCACTTTTTTTCCCCAAATAAAAAAAGTATTCTTACCTTTAACCTTACCGGTGCTGACACAAGTAAGAACTCCAAAAGACGTTTTCGGTATTTTCACTATCAAAATTACAATACTTTCACTCGTAAACTCAAATTTTAATTCCAAACTTCTTTAATAATTTTATCATCATGAAAACACACTGTTTTGTTTATGTTTTCACCAGTTCTAGTTGTCACCGCTACGTAGCGCTGCTCGTTTCCGGTTCAGTTATTGCCACGTCGCCTTCTGCTTTTACGTCTGTTTTGTAAACATCAGCCAAAAAAAAAAAAAAAAAAAAATTAAAATGGTTATTTACGGAGTTTATATCGTCTCCAAGAGTGGAGGTTTAATATTTAATCACGATCATACGATTTTAAAAATCGAAAACGAACGAACGTATAATTATCCCTTAGATATTAGGCTGGAATACGAAAATAAAAAAATAGTTGTTAGCTTTGGCCAAAGGGATGGAGTTCGTGGTAAGTTTCATTCATCTATTTTCTGCAAATCTTGTCATTCAACATTTAATTCGCTCGAAGACATTCAACCCTTTCAATTCTTTTTATTTTCAGTTGGTCATGTCCTCTTAGCTGTGAACAAAATACCGGTGACCGGAAGGCAATTAGATGATGGAAGGGACGCTTTAGAAATTATTCAGAATCCGAAAGTTATCCTTTAACCTTAAAATTTGGAAGACCGAAAATGACTACCAATGAAAAGATATTTTTAGCAAGTATGTTTTATCCATTGTTTGCTATCGCTAGTCAGTTAAGTCCAGAACCAAGAAGCTCTGGTATTGAAGTGTTAGAAGCAGATACATTTAAACTTCATTGTTTCCAAACATTAACCGGAGTTAAATTCATAACAATAGCAGATCCACATCAAACTGGAATGGATGCATTACTCAGAAGAATTTATGAACTTTATGCAGATTTTGCACTTAAAAATCCATTTTATTCTTTAGAAATGCCAATTAGATGTGAATTGTTTGAAACAAATCTGCAGACGTTATTAGAACAAGTGGAAAAAACTGGTGTTAGTAATATATAAATGCTAAATATAAATGTTTAAACTTTTTTATATTATAAAATTTATTGGTAAAGTATCAACAATATTGTGCTTTCATATAATATAATTGTGTTAAAACTGTGACTAGGGGTTATCATATACTGTGTATATAATAAAATTAATAAAAATATTATTGAAAAGTTTCATGGCTGCAGCTATTTCTTGTAATTAAAATTCTTTTGATCTTCTTTGTTTACCTAAACAAGAAGAAATTAAAATTATTGCTTGATTAAAAAGCAGAAAAAAATTTAAATACATAGTATTCAAAAAAAATACAATTGAGATCAAAAATGAGATCTTAAGTTAGAATGGCATTTTGTACATTAAAAATGTGGAGATAAAATATGTCAAAATTATTTTTCGTCAAATTGGCAAATAATTTTATCACAATTTAAATTAATGAATAACATTTAAAATTTAACAAAAAAATAAATAAATATAAATAAAACAAACAACAAACCTAAAATAAAAAATCTATTTGATTATTACTACTTTTTCTTTAAATTAGCTACAGGAATAATTGCTCCATGCCTATGGTTTTGGTATTTAATTTATAGAATTATTTTTAATGATAGCTTAATTATTTGCTGATTGTCTACAAATCTTACTGCTCCTACAAGGATAAATAATAACAAAATTTCAGGTTAAATATTACAAGCTCATAATTCTTACTAATGTATTTTTGCGTCCAATTCTTTTTTATTATCAATCTTTTTTTATGACTAAATCCATTAAATATGTAAAACCAGGACTTTTTTTATTTTTTTAAATTTTTTTGTTCAAAGTTCATCACGTTAATATTCAGTCTTCAATCTGTGACTTTTCATGTTCAAACTTTGTTGTTTTCCTTCTTCTAATTACATCTTAAGGCAGAGCAATGATTTTGTTGTATGCATATTTACGGTTCATGCATACGCATGGCCATTAAGGTAACCAACCAATCAAAATACATCATCGTTAGCTTTGATTGATCCCTTCACCTGTAACCTGGCGGAATCATTCTGAGCCGGAAATTTTTAATACAACGCTTAGTCGCTTATTTTCATTATATTCTAATCTTCGTCGTTTATATTCTAAGTATATTCTATTCTAGTCGTTTACATTCTAATCTTAATTTCCGTTCCAGCATCTTCTTGAACCTATAATCCTTCATCTTGTGATTTTCTTTTTTACCTGTTTCTTGATCTGGAATATGTCGATCTCCAATTTTTTTTTTTCATTTTTATCTTTCATCTTTTTCTTTTATCTTCTAACTTCAATTATTTCAATTTCAGTTTTTCTTTTTTTGCCTTCCAAATCTTAAATCTTTGATCTTTGTCATTTTAATTTTGTTTTCCTTCATACTTCTTTGTGTCCTAATCTTCGATCTTAGTCAATTACTGATGATCAGTAAGCAATGAAGAAACCGGAATACGGTAAATATTACATTTGGTTGTATCACAATTTTTTTTACATTTGATTTTTTTCTGGCAGTTCAAACTTTTTTCATTTCATTTCAAGCTATGATGCTTCGTCTAAAAGCTATTTTTTTTTTAAATCATAAAAATTAAAAACAAAAGAAAATAACTAAAGGTGACATCTAAAACATACAAACAATAATTTTTTTCAAACTTGTGCTTTCAAAAAATTGTTAATTTTAGAAGCCAGAAAAATTTTAAATCAGTCTAAAAATAAATTAATGCATTTCTAAATGCAAAACGAACACCAATTAAAAAAAAAAAAAAATTTTAATTTTCAAGAAACATTTTCGAAGTCTCTACTAACATTGGATATTTAAATAAGACCCTTAGCTAATAGATTGTTCCACTGGAGCAACTGATTTTTAAATATAAGGTATATTTATACCTAAGTTTCCTGCATAGATATAACGTGAACATTAGTTATATTTACACTTTAAACTAAGATTTGGAGTTAATAAATACAAAATAAAGTGCAATGAATACTCATAAGCTACGTATCCTGAGAACGCAACTTTTTACCTGTCACCAAGCAATCGCAAGTAGTGTTTAGCTTATGATCATTTTTTTAACGCAGACTGTGATCGCTTGCATGCACTTGATAACTAAGTCTCCAAAGGAGTAAAAAGCTTCGAAATTCGATATTTCTTACACAAATAAATTTAGATTACAACAAATATAAATATTTTTCACAGCGTAATTAAAATCTGAAAGACAAATTTAAAAAAAAAAAAAAAACAATTAAAAACCGGCATTCCGATAAATTATCACAATAATTAGGCTTGCATATTTGATTTAAAATCTGTGATATAGTAAATTTCCTATGAAATATAATGTAACCGATATATAATATAATATAATATTCTAAATAGCTACGTATTTTTCAGTCGTGCAAAATATTTTTAAAATCACATATACGAAAATTATACATACTTTTCTTTTAAAGATTATTGGTGAAAAGAAAATTTATAGCATAAAGGCGTTTAAAAATTTTCCTACAATTCGGTTCCTTTAAACATGGAAGAACTTCTACATTATTTTTCATTAAAAAAAAAAAAGAAACGAAAAACCATAGGAATAATACTGCAGTAAATCAAAAAATAGGAACTAAAATATTTTACGGCGGAATAAAAATTCTAATGATTGCGGCTACCTTTAAAAATTGACCCTTATGGATGAGGTAAAATCATGATTCGCATTGCCTTTTCCTACAGGACTTGGTGAAGTCCAACCAACTGAGGACTTTACTAGTTCTGCTCCGAATATTCGGAACCCCTTCCATTACTTTACCCTTTATATCGTTTTCAGTATCACTATAGGGATCCGGATTCTCTTCGCTTATCCGCTTTGAAATCATGGCGGAAATCGACGGACGACTAGATCGTGGGATCGACTTCGAATTTGACTCTTCGTGCATTTTGTTAGAATTCTGTATTAAAATTTTAAACTGCGGGCACATTTCTAACTCGGTGGCACTTGGAACGCACTGGAAAAAAAACCTGAATGATTTCATTCAAATTCAAACGGTCGTCATTCAAATCTTAACTTAGGTATCCACTAGTTTTAAAAAAAAAATAAAACTTTTCGTTTTCTTACGTCTTCTATCCGAATTTTCGGTGAAGAAATTTGCTCTGGAAATATCCATGGTTTATAATGGGGATTATGATTGTTTTTCCATCTTTGATAACCTAAAGCTGCTTTTTCCAATTGTTTTATGTACCTAGGAGCAAAGATTTGTGTGCATTTATTGACTAGCCAAGAAGGTAATATCCCTTGAGGATCTGAACTAGTTACATAAGCTACTTCACATCCAACTGAAAATCAATAACAAAAATGTTAAATTTTAAAAAAAAAAAAAAATCTTATGTAAAAAAGAAATACTTACTGTCTTTGGATGGTAGCTGCCTAATAAAATATCCTGTAAAGTAGGAAATGGCTCTAATATAACCTCTCTGTGGAGGATAATCCTTGTGACAAACAGAGTGATTTATTATGTAATGTTCATTTCCAGTATCAAGCCATGATCTTTGCAATACAAAGTCTCTATTTCTTAATGGTGGAGGGCATGACACTAGAAAAAAAAATAGTAATGTTCAAATTAATTATTGATCACTTTAATTCGAATTATTCACTTAATAACATTATGTTATTGTCTCTTTAAAGATTTATATCGAATGTTAGAAAAAAAAACTTTCAATAGACTTACTTGCATAGTAGCTAACATCATTGTTGCAGTTTAAATGTCCTATATCAGTCCCTATAATCATATGGCTGTCCCATTCTTTCCTGTAATCTGGATCTTGAAGAGTGTTATATAGGTCCATAGAATCAACAGTCAAAAAATTTGACCATACCTAATGTCAATAAAAACAATAATCAATAACAATACATGCATTCCAAATCACAACTGGTGGAACTAAGAATTTTTTCCAGCAGCATAGTTTTTTGGTACCTCTTACTGCAACTCAATTATTAATATATACAAAACACAACATTCCTGTATTCCTGTAAAAAAAATATATTCAAAAAGCTCTCAAGGCGTACCTTAACCATATTGAAGTTGATATCAGCTACACTTTTCGTCCAAACTTTTATTTGATTTTTATCGTACTCTAGTGCCCATTCATCGTGGTGGTCTACCATGTTTTTCAGAGTCAAAAAATCGCTATCATCCGCTATTTTGGCGATTAAAACAGGCATCGAGCGTATCATGATTTGTTTTTCATTATACCCTCCATTTTCCTTTGCCGCGCTGCAGTTTCTTGTTTGCTGCCACGACAGTGTAACCAATCACCAATGATCAAAAATGGAGTTGTTTGCTGCTTCCCGGGCATTTTTTTTTAAATTGAAAAAGTCCATTTTTCCCTCGAATACCAATGTAATTCACGATCAAATGGAATCAGTTTTAAAAAAAACTCAGCAGCTTTTAGCGAGTTTTAATTAAAGTTGGGCAAAAGCCAATGTAAAAGCAGCCATGTAAATCCTATGAAGGTTCTGAAAAAAAAACTGAAATAACAATTCACATCAACTATATTTTTTCCCCATATTTGTCAATGTATCGAATGTATGTAAACATTTTTCTAAAATAAAAAGAAATTAATTACAAAGGGAAATTTATATTTTCTAAATATACATAATACAATAATGGGATAAAGCGACATTTTCATTTTAAAATTAATTTGTTTAAATATATAACTCAACAAAATCTAGAATGCATAATGCCGATTACAAAAATAATATCACACTAGCTTTTTTTTTCCTTATCAAATATTTTTTATGAACAATAATATTAGATGCAACTTTAAAAGAAAACATTCTTTTTTTCTTAAAAAACTGAAATCTTAACTTTCAGTAACAAAAAATTTGAATAAAAGCAACGAAATGACACCTGCTTTCATTTGATCTGAAAATTGTTAAAAATGCTATTGTAAAAACAATATTGTATAAAATTTTGCTTTCAATACTGATCATTAAATAAGAATTCTTAGTATTCTAAGAATACTATTTTTAGAATTAGCAGATTCAAAGTAGTCTATTGAATAAAAAATTAAGACGACAAACAGATATTGTTTTTTTTAACTGACATTGAGTCTTGCATTAATTTTGAGGCCAAATTTTAAAATTTTAATATGTACTTCAACATTTAAAAAAAAAATGAATTTCTAATTACTAAATGGGTTTATATAGCAGCGTTGTGACATATTTTTTGCGGTATCGATGAGTGGCACTCAGGACCATGACTCCGTCTTTAATCGATAAGGCATATAAATGATTCAACATCACGTGGTTTGGTTCTGGCAGAAGAGTAGGTTCACACTAAGAAAAAAAAATTTTAAAATTAATTATAAATCAAAAACTTTACAAACTGAAAGGGCTTAGAGAAAAAAAAAGTAATCGATCCTCTGCTACGGAATATAGCTCAGAAAGCAGAGCCTTGCACCGTTATGTAATGCATAAAAACACTGTAGTTGAACCTAAAAACTTTTCCCTCTTTTTTTTGTTTGATTGACCATTAAGGTTCTTCAGAGGTTTAGTAACTGTCTTGTTAATATCTCAAAAATAGCCTTTCGGAACCATAACAGAACGAAACTGTAGGACCCATATGCTTGTGAGCGCACTCCAGGTGTGTGAGAAATCACTACGTTCGTAATCGAGCGAAGGACAAAGAAGTGTGTTTCTTCATTTTAATAATATATAAAATTATTACTTACTGAAAGGGGAGTATCTTTATTAAGAATAACTTGTAATAGATGTGGAGGCAGAATAGGAGGTCCTGACACTTTTTCCCAAGGCTTGTTTACAGGAATCTCTTGTGAATATTCACCTGAGAAAAGAAATAAACAAAATCATTAATTTTAATGCGTAATCGGAAAAATCCATTACCTTTCCTCCTATTTACTCAAGAAGTGATAATGACTGAAATAATTACATTACATTCAGGTATAAGAGAGAAAAAAATTCCCAATTGGAAACCAGGAGCCGTAGCCTGAAGGTAGAACTTCCGTCCGTCAAACGGCTTGATTCCTTGCTGCTAATGGGTTCAGACTGGGAAATTTTCTCTCTCTTATACAGAATTTAATTAATTATTTCAGTCAAAATCATTAGTCTTGATCCGAAACTTACTAAAACAAAAACCTTTTTGTTCAACTTACTTTGCATATCTCCAGAATGGTTTTCGCTATCTGTTGCAAGAGCCTGAAAGACTTCGAAATCAGATCTCTTAACTGTTATTAAATTATTTTTAGCGCCTGCATTCCCATCAGTTAATCTCATTGTTGGGTCATGTTTCCATTCCCCATCCACACAGAATCTATATTCATGCTCTCCTTCCGGTAAATCTATAATGGTAACAAAATCTCCATGGCTGTAAAAAAAAAAAAATTTTCTAAATTGTAGCTTCAAACAATTTTTGTTTATTTACTTTTTTCTTACCTTTTTACCATAGGTAAGGTTTTCCAATTAGTAAATGTTCCAGAAATATAAACCTGCTTTCCTCCTCCTTCCCATTTAAAGACTGTTGGTAATACTTTATCATTGACTGTAGATCCTTCAGAAACAGTTGCTGATCTTTGTCTTTTTATCATTTCATAATCTTCCTGAAATTATAAATATTCATTTACAGAACAATGGAATATTTTGTAGGCTTAACATATGCACTAAGGGAATGTATATTCTTTTCGCTAAATAAAGACGTAATTTACAATCTTTAACAGAATTGTCATATTTCCTACTCTTGATCTTGAAAGAAATAAACAAGTTATGAATGCTAATTCTCTGTTTAAGATGTCAATACCTGCTGCTGCTGAGAGTCCTGCCTTTCTTTTGTATAAACAGGCCCATCTTCATCATGTGATCCTTGAGTCACTTTATCTGTATGCCTTCTATCAAAATTAAAAGCCTGCCCTTCTTTAATAGGGGAGGGAGGGGCCGTGTCTCCAGTTTTCGGACCCCTTTCTCTAGTGTTACTCCCTGCATTCCCCATTTGGCAAACAAAATAAATATAACACAATTTACAATGATTTGAAGGTTATGAATAGGCTTATTCACATTTTGCAATCTTGCGTCGTGAATACCAAATTATTTTAATAAAAATGGTTTGAACCATCAATGTCAGATAACGGTCGAAATTAAATTTCACATTTTTCCCGTAAAACTGAACGGGATTCTTAATAAATATCTATTATTTAGAAAAAAGTTTATACACAATTGTAAATCTCGCTTCGAGAAATCGAATTACCGGAAACAAAACGTGGAGTTAGAAAAACAACGTGGCGTTAGCGCGCTTTTTAACGCAGTCTTCTGCTGGAGCAGTGTTTGGGTTTCGGAATGGTTTGTATTTATCTAATTTTTTTCCGTTTATTATAATTAGAGCGATATGATTAATTGCGGTAATCGGTTGGGATGAGTAGAAAGATATTATAGTCCAAGATGAAAGTTTTTGATTTGAAATTAAATGCTTACGGGCGGCTAAAAAACCTTTGCAACCTACTGGAATTTTGTTTAGAATTGCACTTTTCCTTTGAAGGAACGTACATGAAATGAAGATCATTAAAAATAATGGGCTAAGGAGAAAAGTTAAATTTGTTTCTTTCGGTATTTGTAGAGCTACCTTTAACGCTTTAAAGTTAGCATTATGAGGTAGCAAATTAGTATTTTTTTTGCAGTACCATTAATGGCAATTTTTCAGTTACATTTAATTAAGTGCAACCAATTTCATTTATCGCGGAAAAGAAAAAGAAACTTTTTTTTCTTTAATAATCCAACTTACCATTATGTCTTCTGTTCCCATATTTTAAAAAAAACTGAATTTTACTGTCACAAAAGTTTAAAAGTTTGACCCACTATCTTGTCGGAATAAAACTACTAAATTCAGATGCATGTTTTTAATCAAAAAAAAATAAAAATATTGATAAGGGATTTAAATTTAAAGACTTAACACAGATAATTGATTTATTTTTGTACATTCATGCTCCTTTTTTTAAATCAAATTAAAAATTAAATTTTTGCACCTTGTCCTACCCAAGTACTATTTTATCTATTTTTTTTTTTAAGTTGTCAAAAAAAGTATAATACAAAAAAAATCTATAAGAAAATCATGTACAATGTAACTTTTTTTTTTTTCTTTTAAATTATATGTTAGAGTCAAATTTGTTTATTAAAATGAATGAATTTATTAATTTTTTTTTCCATAATCAATGTAATTGCTAAAAAGGGGAAAGGTTATTATTAGAATAAAGTGCGTTTTACAAATAAGGAAGCATGGTTCATATTTAATCATCAAATAACTTGTTTTTTCTTTTTGATTTTAGCAGACTGAGATTATCATTTAGCCTTGGGGATTAAGCTGGCAGTAATACTGGCTTTGATGATATGAATCAGGATAATACCTTAAAAGTAGCCGAAACTTCAAAAAAACATGCTGAAAATTATATAAATTCTGGAAATTTTGGAAGAGCTTTTTCCCATTACTTAATAGCCTTAAAGTTAATTCCGGAATGGAAAGATGAGCTAAAAGAAACATTTATAATTGCTTTGTGTAAGTTCATTATGGAGGTGAAAATAGGCCAAAAGGCTTAAACTGTTAAAAAGCTCTAAAGTGGGCTGGGGCCCATTGGTGGAGCTGCCTAAACATTCTCAAATAAAATCCTTGAATTTAAATAGAAATTGAATGTATGTTATTGAATTCTTTAATTTTAGGCAAATGGGGGACGGAATTAGAAAATAAAGGAAGGTACGACGATCTTTTCAAGTGCTATGAGCAAGCAGTGGATGTATTTCCCGACAATGAAAATATTTTAAACAATCTAGGAGCTCACTTGTTAAGGTAGATATTTTCAAAGTTTTTTTTTTAATTAAAAAAAAATGGCGCAACATTTCTTTCATTTCAGCTGAAATGCTGAGTCGTTTGTGATCGGGGATGTGGCTCTCCATCCTCGAAAAATATTTCCCGAAAAAGTCATGGAGAAGGCATTACCGAAAAATTATTTTTTACATTCTAGCCGTAGATAGCGGTTTGAAAACTTCTTTCCTCTGGGATTTTGGCCCTTCCGTTTCCTCTTCCGTGTTATCCGCCTTTTTGGAATCTTTAAAAACATTAAAATTGACTTCTTTAAAAATTTTTCTCGTAATTTTAAAGGAAGATTTTTTTGTGACGAACCCCAATTTAGTATTGGAAACGTTAAGCCAGAAGCGTTTATACGTAAACGTGTCGGATCACTTATCCGAACACGAAATTTTTGAACAAAATGATTTAGTTGAAAAGATGATTGATTTTTTAAAAATCGAATTGAATAATTTAAAGAAGGGAAAATGCAAATTGGAATTAGATGAAATTTTTTGCGTCCCGACCTTATTCGGCCTTTTATTAAATTACCCGGTAATTTATTTTTACGAAAAAAATCATACTAAATCTTTGTTTACATTAAAAGTTGTAAAAGTATTTTGTAGATTTAATTTTGAAAATGCTTCCGAAAGAATGGAAATTTGTTCATTTAGTTTTCCTGAAAGTTTGCTTGATTCTCGTATTGATTTTTGCGTTAAGGCGTGGTTTGATAGATTACCCAACGTTAACCAAAATTTTTATAGCGATATAGTTTTAGAAGAAAGTGTTGAGAATGTTAATTGTTTTTCATTATGAACGTATTACTTGCGGGATTCGATCCCGGGGCTTGGTGTTTGGGTGAAGTGCCTCCACATCGACTATGCTGCATGCAAGACGTTCGAGTTTAAAAATGGAATGTAATATTTTTTTTTGGACTTTTTTTATTTTATTAGATGCAATTTAACGAAAGAAGCGGCTTATTACTTCAGAAAATGCCTTACACTCGTTCCTCATTATCTTCCTGCTTTTTGGAATTTAGAAAATGCCTTAAACATGGCCGTAGAAAGGTGGCATTTTCGGATGTTGAACGATGAGCACAGGAATGATGCCTTTCGGGAAGCTATCACGAAGAAAGTTAGGGCGGGGTTTAATCACGTTTTGGATATTGGAACTGGAACTGGAATTCTCAGGTAAGGAACTTTGTTAACCTTAGATCCGTACAATGCAGATTTGCCAGATATATTAAAATTTCAAAACTACCTGTTTTACCAGCATTTGGTGGTCAAAGAGTTCCAGTCCCTTATAGAGCCCTAACTAACCCTGTATATGGGGAGAACAGCAACAGGTTTCATGGCTCTTCCCATGATGTACGTTTTTTCTAATGTTTCCAAGGTAAAATGGCGACGGTAAAGTAAACACTGTTCTACTGCAAAAGACCAATCAAAACTCGGCCAGTTGGTTGCCATTCTCTTGGGCTATAGTCCCCTAAATATAAATTTAAAATTTCCTTTCTCTTATTCAAAATATCCTGACATTTTAAGAGGTAAAAAAACTTTATTTTAATTGGAAATTTATGGGTTTTTTTTGTAATTTACAGAAAACTTTTCATTCATAATAGTGAGACGATATCCTCAAAGAAACATGTTTTTATCTCACGTTCAAAACCATGAATGAATTTAATTCTGTAACTCAGTGCAGAACAACACCAAGTCCATTCAAGGATTACAACTTCTTATTTCAAACCTGACTATACAAAGCATACAAGCGTTTGCCAACTCAAATTAATGTCTTCTGCGAGTTAACATTTCTGCTTTGTTACTTGGTAGCAGAAGGAGTAGAATCAGTTCTGCCAACCATTGAGCCTGTATACCTTTTGTAAAGTCGGGTTTGAAATAAGAAGTTGCAATCCTTGAATGGACTTGGTGTTGTTCTGCACTGAGGTACAGAATTATCGTTTTGCAAAAGTCGCAAAATTGTTTTGTTTTTTCTTCGAAATATAATTTCCTCGTAATAACATGGCAAATGCAGTGGCGGAAAAATTAGTGCATAAATTCTGTATTGGGGACCACAGGTTCTTTTTTTTTTTTTTTTTTTTTTTTTTTAAGAAATGAACGTCAGAATGTGACCCACAATTGCAGATAAACGATAAACCCCAAAGCATTCTAAGAAATGAGCTAATCTTACAAACAAATATGGCCACTATGTCGACTTTTAGGGGCCATATTTGTTTTCATGACTTCAAAGGTACGACAGTCAGTAGGGAAAAATTTGCATCTAATGCCTTAATCACCCATAAGCTAAACATAGCCGAAGTAGTTGTGATTTAGCCCATTCGTAGCTTTGACGCACAAATAGGATTCTTATGGACGAGACTTGAATAAGGTCTTTAAGTTTTGAGGCTGAAACATGACTATGAATAAAATCTGAGGCTTCTGCTGCTAAATAAAATCCAAGAAAATAATTGATATGGAACATGATAAACAAGTTTAGGCTGAATGTACTTATATCAAGCAAAAAAGCACTTTAGTAATTAAAAATTCAAGTTCAGTCATGTGTAAAGTGCATTTGAAAAGACGGTTAATTTTTAAAAAATGCACCGGGAAAAATTTATACGGCACTGATTGGATGCTGTAATCGAAGTAAATGCACACACACCTGTTAAGACACAGATTTTGTTAAATGAGGTATACGATCAGCAATTAGCATATGTGTACGTCATTTAGAAAAGGTACCATCGGGGAGATGGCGCTTAGAATGCTGTGAAATTGGAATGCATAACAAAACAATGTTTGTTTACAAACAAAACATTCTAAGCGCCATCTCCCCGATGGTACCTTTTCTAAATGACGTACACATATATAGGGGTCGTACATAAATTACGTAAGCATGGGTTAGGCCCTTTTTGCACGCTTTATCCCATTTCGCCTATGCTTAGCTTATGGGTAAGATGTCAAATTTGGACCCCCTCCCCCCCCTAAATGTGCTTACGTAATTTATGTACGACCCCATAAGGAAGCTGAAGCCCGGTTGAAGATTACTTGCGAGTAGCAAACATGAAGCTGATTTTATTAGCGGTTGTGATCGCCGTGGCTGTGGCTTATTTGCCAACGGAAACTGAAAGTGCCCAAATATACGAATCGGTAGGCGAAGCATGTGCTTGGCTCAAATCACACACCGGATACGGATGCGATGGAAAAGCTGAACAATGGATCTGGACAACTTATATGAGATACAGATACGGAGTTACCGACTGTAATTCCATGTGCGTCAAGTACCATCACAGGAATGGTGGAAAATGCCAAGCAGGAGCTAGTGATAACAGCAGTTGGTGTCCAGCTGGTCAGCGATGTTCTTGTAACTGATAATTTGAATGCGCTTAAAAAAATTGTATTTTTAAACTGTAAATATATCATCATGTCAGTAGAATGGGAGTGTATCATTTTTAAGATACCAAAATTCCATTATGATTACCAATCCAAATCCATGTGTCCAGGATTTTCCCTCCTTCCAAAAAAATCGCAAAAAAAGAAGAAAAAAATTGCCTAGAAACGAACAGAGTTTTGGCTTCAAAATACGTTGGGATCAAAATTTATTTTTGTATGTTCTTGGAACACTCAATTGACTTTTTACCAACTTGTTTCCCTTGTTTCAGTTTGATGGCGCTGGAAGCAGGAGCACAAGAAATCTACGCCTGCGACGCTTCAAACGTGATGATCGACATAGCGACCGAAGTTTTCAAAAGTCATAACGCATCCAACAAAATCGTTCTACTTCCGAAACATTCCAAAGACTTAAAAATCGGCCAAGACATTCCGTCCAAAAGGTCACTGGTGGTCACTGAAATTTTAGATTCCGGTTTGCTAGGAGAACATGTTTTACAAACTCTTATCCACGCTTGGGAAAATTTGTTATTTCCCCCTCTTCGGGGCAATCCCGCTCTTAAAAACCGCGGGGTTGTTATCCCTTTCGGTGCCGTCGTTTACTTAGCCGGAATCGAATGCGAAGAAATCTCCAAAAATTTTTATTTAAAACAAAGAAAATTAGTGAATTTATCTTTGAATTTCGCAAAAAAGGAATGCGATTACGACACGGAAAACTTGAAACGCGTAGATTTCAAAATTTTAACAGACGTTGAAAGGGTTTTGGATATCGATTTTAACGATCCTAAAGCGCTGAAAAAAATTTTAAACGGAGATCACGATCAAAATTTCAATATAAAATGTGTCAGATCGGGGAGATTGGATTGCTTTGCCGTTTGGTTCGATTTAAGGTTAGACGAAGATATCGTTTTGAACACTGGCCCCGATTCCAAAGAATCCAACTGCTGGGATCAGGCTGTTTTCCCTCTGGCCGAAAATTTCCACGTGGAAGAAGGCGAGGAAATTAGAAGTCGGATATCCTTTTTAAACGGGAAAATCGCGATTTCAAATGATCTCGGAATAGAAAAGAATTTAGCGAATTTGATGAAAAAGGAAAATCAAAAAACTTTTAACCCCTCCGAAGAAGTGATCAGAATGTTGAACGACGAAAATTTAATCAAAGTTATAACAGGGACAAAAAATAAAATTGAAAGCAAATGCGGAAATCCGGTTAAAATTTTGGATTGTTTTCCGTTTCCTGTTTTCGGTTTGGAATTTCTTTTAGACAGGAGGGATACCGGTGATGTTTTGCACTGCGTCGTGCCCACGGAAAACGATAAAGACTTGGTCGACTTTATAGCGAAGGAGTATCATCTCGAAAATAATGTAATTTGTTCGATCGAAACCGAAATCGACGACGTTTTTGAAAAGATCCCAACTTTTGATATTGTTTTGCTGAATGCCGTAGAGTCTACAGGAGAGTTAAAAAGATCAGTTTCTTCCCGTTTGGATTATATTAGGTAAACAAATTTAAAGTTAAAACTTTCCTGGCCAAGAAAAATTTTTACTTTTACCGGGACGTCCATTAATTACGTAAGCATGTCTTTTGACCCTCACCAATACTTCGCTTACGAGTAAGATCGCTAATTTGAATCTCTCCCCCCCCCCCCAAACATGTTTATGGACGTTTTCTACTGACAAACGAGTGGGGCTTGGTAAGTTTGAATGGGAATTAAAAATAATCGATTCGGAGGGGAGGGGGAGTTAGAGCTTAAATTTTACCCAATAAAGGGGGAACGAATTTCCCAAATGTTTATATTGTTAAAAGAAGAGGAAAGGTCAAAATTTCCGACTTGCATAACATCTGAATGACTTCTTACCGTCTTCTGCATAACGAATTACAACAAGAATTATTTTTTGAAAAACATTGAAGCTCCTTGAGCTCCTTGGCCAGCGAAGTTTGAAGGTTCTTTTTTTCTTCTTTTTTTAATTAAAAATTTTATTCATTTTTTTTAGGAAATTGTTAAAGCCAAATGCAATTTTACTGCCAGAAGAAATTACAATTATGGGGGAATTAATAGAATCTCATTGGTTGGAAAGAATGTCGAAAGTAGTAAACGACGAAGTTACCTGCGGTTATCATATTGGAAAATTTATAAATGCTTACAAGGTAAAAATGTTATCTCAATCATTGCCGTTGAAAAAATTTATTGCTGTGCTGCTCGTTTCTATTTTGTGACGCAAAAGCGGAAAGGACAGCACTTTATCTGAAATTTTGATTTCAAACTTTAAGCAATTCAGTTTATCATGGAATCATGCATATTCCATCAAATTGTTTTTAAAAAATTTAAAGTTTTATTGCCGCACGCATTTGCAAGATAATTTTGCACTTGTATAATTTTCAAAAAGAAAAAATTACATCTGCCGGAAGGTCCGTTGTGGGAATTGTCACTTCCGGTAGGGGTAAAATCGTATATAAGATTGTGCCTCTCATATACAGTATAAATACAAAAAATTTAAAGCTGCCAAAAAAAAAAAAAAAAAAAAAAAAAATTAACTTATGTTTTTGATAATAATATAAGTTCATTTTACGACATATTTGAACATCAAAAACGCTTGCTTTGCGCAGAAGATTAGCAATAATTTAACTTCTTTCTCGCATTTTCTTCCTAGTTGACGTTTTTTTTTTTATTTTTATTTTTTTATTTTTTAATTTCAGGTCAGTCACCACATCGATTTTAACTTATCTTTTATAGATAAAAAGGAGCGTTCAAAACCGTTTAAAGTAATCCAAGATTTGCATCAATGCGAAAAATCAAATTTTGTTATAAACGTAGAGCTCGCCGAGCCAGGGCCGATCACAGCTTTAATTTACTGGTTTTCTTTAAAATTTTTAATAGACGAAGATATTGATACTTTACAATGTTCTTCGGTTAACGAAGCTGCTATTTTATTCGAGAAGCAAGAATTTGAAAATAGTGTAAAGTTGCATGTATATTACGACGAAGGACTTTTTCATGTTGAATTTAAAAACAACCAATAACAATAAAGTATTCAAAAAGTAAAATAAAGTTTTTTAAAAATAATAAAAATGAGCTAAATTTTGCACTCGCAGTGGAAAGAATCAGTAATGTAAAGACCTAGAGACAATAATAACTTGCATCAGAAAACCCCTTCTCTTCCTTTAACAATATGATATTTGATCGGTTTTCCCGATTCCCTAAATTATGTTTCGTTATTCTGAGTGACATTTTTAATCCTTTTTTTTATGTTAGTTATAACTCAGGCAGAAGAGTAATAATTCAAATTTTTACGAATTTTTTATTATATTTTACACATTTCACATAACAAATACCAATTCAGCGTTACGGCTTATAAAAAAAGTATATAATTTAAGTACATCATTTTTAAATCTTTCATCAAGAAAACAAAAGCAAACGAAAATAATTATTTTACAGGGCTGATTTTTGATAAGTTAGAAACTTGCTTACATGAGGCGCCACCACATGAGGTTCGTTATTATGAACGTCGTGATAACCGTCCACCACAACCACTTCAAAATTCTTATTTTTTTTGAAAATGTCAAATGTTTTCTTATTTAAATCTTGTTTTCGGAACTCGGAATTTATGAATTTTTCTAATATTTCGGTCGCAACGAAAAGGAAAGGACACTGGATGAACGACATTATGTATAAATGTTGTTCCGCGGAGACTGGAACGTCTAACTGAAACTTTAATCGTTGATCCGTCGAGTAATAATAACCTTCCGGACCATTTTTTATGCTTCTTTTGAGTAGAGCTAGAGCTGCTTCTCTGTTGATCGGGGATCGTCGACTTTGTATCATCCTTTGTAACGCTCCTTCATACGTGTAGTTCGGAGGAGTGGCATCCACCATCTTATTTTCTAAATTGATTAATTTTTGATTCATGTCCACGCAATGCTTCAAAAATTGGTCGCCTCCTAACGGTTTTGGCATAATAGCATCTAAGACAACTAATTTAGTTACTTGGGTTGGATATATGGCCGTGTAGTAGGTACCTAACTGACCGCCTAAACTATGTCCGACGTAATAAAATGTATCCCATTTCAGCTGTCGAATCACTCTATTTATGGCGCTGACGTACATAATTAAGTCCAAAGCTATCCCTTTGGGAAATCGACTTGATTTCCCGTGCCCCGGGAGATCGATCCCCACGTAATAAAACACTCTGGGAAGCAAAGCCACGAGTCTGTCGAACGATCCTGCGTTATCCTGGATCCCGTGGACCAACAATACTGGTCGTAGGCATGTATCTCCCCATGTTTTGGCTGCTATAACACCCCAAGGAACTGGAAATGTCAATTCTTGTTCAGATGAGTCTCGGATGTTTTGAGTTTCTTCTGCCATTTTAATGTCCTAAGTCAACACCTTGCAGCACCGAACACTTAACTAGTTCAATCGCGAATGAGTAAATGCCATTATGATAGAAACTGTCACAATTTATAAATCATAGTAAACTTTGTCGTAAAACGTCAAAGCTACATTGCGAATTTTTTCGCCTTCCAGTGGCGTCTTTAGCAATGCAGCTGATACATTTCCATTAACGGAAAAAAAGTTCTGTCCCTGTTACTGAATGTTAAGTAATGGCATTGTTAATCATTACGAACGCGAGTAATAGTTACTAGATTTTCGGCATTATCAACTCAAATGTTTAGACGTCACAGGACCGAACCCAACATTCAATAGCAGGAACCGAAATTTCTTCTCCGTGTACCGAAAATTTTTTAAAAAAATATTTAAAAAGTTTATTGGTCGCTGAATAATAAAATTTGAGAAAGAAAAACGGAAAACACCTGCTACAAAGCTGTTTAAAGACTATGACTCTACATAAGTCAAAAATGAAACGACGCCACTGTCGTCTAGTGCCACGACGCAACCACTTTAAAGCTGTTTTACAATCTTTAATTCAACTCAGTATTCTCAATGAAAGTAACATTAATTTTTTATAAATAAACGTCTTTTGCTTTTCAAATAACTGCTTTTTTTATTTCCTGCCCCAAATTCAATCACAACGTTACTACACAAAACCCGCCTTTTATCTCAAAATAACGTTTTTCAATGTATTATGAACTTTTGTTAATTTCAACAGTGAACTTTGCTCTATCTGCTGATACTCTGCACTTTTACTTTTAATATTAGCGGGTGATCAATCAAACGTTTGTTTACTTAGTCGTACACCTCTCTTAGGACGGCTAAAAGAGAATACGACATTTTCATCATGTCCAGGAACGTTCCAAGTGAAATTCTGAAGTATTTTCCGGCGGTCATGCAAACTGGATCTTGGCATCTTTGCAAAATAAATCGAGCAATTTTTCGTTCCTGTGGGGAAAAATGGATCCAATCGCTGAAATACACGGATTCGGCTAGTTTTTGACTCTGAAAGAAAATTCTCTAATGTAGTATTCGTTCATGAAGCTGGCAATACAACTGAAAGCTCAAATCACGATACAATGTCCATGATTTAGAGCTTTTTTGAGTTTTTAAATAATATATATATGCATTACTAACTGGTAATTTCATAGAGCTGCATGGTAAAGCTTCAGTCCTGAAAGCTCGATTCGGAAAATATTGAAGAAAAATAAATAGGGGGAGGGAATACCAATCTTCAAAATTCTTACTTTCGCAGGCGAAAAGGGAAAAAAGGCCAAAATCATACTGACGTAATATAGTATAGCCCACTGAAGATTTTTTTCAGAACTGAATTCAAAGATGGAAAATAATAAATCTGGAAAATCATTAACCGTTGAGTGATCCAATTTTAATTTTTTAAGATTTATTCAACAAAGTCGAGCAGACATTCTTTTAGAAGTTAAAATTAGGTTCGAAACACTTGGTTCAAATGGCGAGGTTGCAATTACATTTTGTACAGTACATAAGATCCACGAAGTCAGCCTACAATTCGTCCCTAATTCAGACATTCTAAATCCTGTTTTTGAGCTTTAGAAAGCTCTAATTCATGAATTAAGATAACGCCATTGAGCTTCCAGTGTTGCTTTTCCACATTCTAAATGTTTGAGGAAGGCCATTCAAAAATAACGTCACCATTTCTTAGGTCATTTTTTACCTCTCCCTCGTCAGATTTTGGGTCACTCCCCCCCCCCTTCTAAAATGATGACGTCATATTTGAATGACACCAAACGACATGCTTGATTTATTTTAGGCATACCTCTACAATTATGGTAGTTCCCAGAAAACAGCAAACGAACCATGATGCTACCATGGAGATTAAAACTAAAATCATGGAAAGCACTTGACTTATCTCAGTTGATGATGTCTGCAGTGAAAAAATTTTAAGAGTCAATATTCTAGACTATAAATTCGTAATTTTTTTTTTTTTTTTTTTTTTAACTTACGACGATTATGTGCATTCCACAAAAGCAGATCACAATTGTTACATTTATCAACTGGTGGAAAAGTCCGTCAGAGAAAACTCTATTAACATCTTTACATATACTGGGGAGAAAAAAATAAAATTTTTAAACGGGGAAAAATATATATATATGAGTAACGTTATCTTGGAGAAATCATAGAATACTATCTACTTAATTTTAGCCCCCCTGTCCCTCCCTCCCAGACTTTTGGGCCAGTATTTAAGCCATCATGGAAGTAAAATTATTAAAATAAAGAGCTAATAGGCTTCGTTCAACGCCTTTAAATGCTTTACTGAGAATGCGTTCAACGCCTGGATATGCTTTACTGACGTATGATCAACATGACCGACAATTGCAGTGCTTTAGACGCAATTTCAGAAATAATAATACTAATTCTGTGCATCAAAGACAAAACATTAAATTTGAAAATTGTCAGGTGATCGTTTCTTACGAAAAAGCGACAATTTTTCTTACCTAAGAAGTTCAAGATGATGCGACAAAAAAGATTTGAAATCTATTTTTCCTTTTCTTAACGTCAAATCCTTCGATACATCGATTAACGTCCCTTTCTTCAAATCTTGTATTCTTTCCGATAAAATCCTGAAATGAGCGCTTAAATGCAACATCATCCCTGCAAACAACGCATCCGTCCCGACCCAAATTGACCAAATACTGTACAGAAAATAAACATCCAAAAAATACGCCAAAGCGTATTCATAAAGGTTGGTAACATCCAACGGGGTCCAAGCCGGTATCGGAAAATTCATCAAAATATTAGGATCCCTTACAAGTTTCAAGTAAATAAGCAATTTTTTAAGCAAAAGGAACGTCGTCCAAGACGAACATCCCACAAAAGTCAGGAGGATATAACCGACGACGTATTTCGAAATGAATTTTTCAGCTTGTTCGATGTGCTTTCTTTCCCTCTCGTCGATTTTAAATTTCACCGTCAAGTCCGTCTCCAACTTTTTCATAATATTTTGAATTAATTTTCGATTTTTTATTACAGATATATATTTTGAAACGCATGGCTCGTGAGCAAATAAAGTGCACAATCCGAAACTTAAAACCGCAATGTTATGCCTTTGGAAATAAGTTTCCGCCGTAATTGCAAAAGCTGAGAATATTTGATTAGCAACGTTCACTAATCTTAAAAAATAGGTAAGTGCCGAAGGCGTCCTGTCGTCTTCAACCCAAGTTCGGTTCAACCGAAATAATATCATGTTTTTCCGCAGAGCTTTTAACATTTTGAATTTGATTTCAATGAAATCACTTTCAGAACTAAATCGATCAATGTTATTTCAAGACATTTCGGACTCCCCGGAAAGGAGATTTAAAAAGAATATTGGGAAGATGTCCAGATGGCCATTTTGTGAAAATTAAGTATTCCCTTTTCATTTTCTGGATTTATTTTAATGAGTCGACGGCCATTAATTTTTCAGCACACGGAAAACGACCAGGAAAACCATGAAATATTTTTCAATATTTAATTACAAAATTTGTACTTCATTTATATACAGCTAATATTTTACGTCCCTCATCTGATGACATTTAATACTAAAAGTATGAGCAATAAGATTCTAGTGTGAAGGCTGAAAGTGTTAAGATTAGATGCGTTGTTCGAAAGGCGATCAAAACGGTTGTCCAGGTTTTGAAGTTGGATCGAAATTGCTTTACTGGTGACGTAGTAGAAGCCGTCTAACAACGCAGAGCAGCGCAATTCCAATGGGTCCAGGTCGATGGATGGAATGGAACGTAAAGATGTGGCGTTCATTTCGAAAAGAGCGAAATTCTGGGGTGAGCGGGTGATGAACTCTTCAGGAATCTAAAATTACAGAGCAAATTCAGTTTAAAAAAATTAAGAAGTTAAGGTCTGCACTGCTAAAAATAAGCTGAAGAGGGACGGAAAAAGGCTAACGTAATTAAGTATTGAAATGCGGTTTAGAGCTAAAAGCAAAGAAGGAAGGTCGGTGAAGAAGGTCAGAGAATTACATACCCTCTGCTTTAAAGCAGTTTTTAGGTTTGTCGGAAAATTAAGAAGGGAGGTATTTCCAAAATGGTTATTTTTGCTGACGAGGGAAAGGGGTCGAAAATGGCAGACATCATGCTTACTGCAAGCATTTAAAAATTATATTTCTCGTAGAAGTTCTATGTGTTAGCCACTTAGTCAGGCCTCTAGCCAGAAAAAAAATAAAGGGGATCGAACCCTCTGAAAAGAGGTCTCTCAATTTCGATCCCCTCTCAGAAAAGTTTTTCCTCCCTTAGCATTTGGCCTAGCTATGTGCTGTGCCCAGCTTGCGGTCTATTCGGACCAATTAAAAAAATTGAGAATTCTACCTTACATTTCAAAAACCTCGCTATTCCAATTCCCGTTTTTTCAAAAATTCTTGAGAAACATTCCCGACATTTACCGACAAATTCCAAAATTTTAAATATCCCGGGAAATCTAAAAAAATATTACTTACCTCTCTATCGTCTAAATGAAACGAAAGTCGAACCCGGGAAGATGGAGGCGAAAAGCTGCAGTTCGCCGATATGATATCCCTGTTCTTAACGGTTTTCTGAGAAATTCTGAAATCCAAATCCAGTTCGATTACCGTTAAATTAGAAGACACACAAGACGTGCTGAAATAAGGAGCGTCCGCCGTTATCTCGCAACTGATTTCGCCGGAAATGTGAGATGGAATGTTTCGTAAGGTCACCTGGTTTTCGTTCGACGAGAAAACCTTTAAAAAAAATACATAAGAATGAGCGGTTTGACAATTTTCGAAAAAAAAAAATCTTTGTTTTACTTACGTCGACATATATCCCAGGTATGCTGAATACCTTGAAGGGAGGACTCTCGTTACGGACATAACGAAAAAATTCATACTGGCCCCGGTACCACTGAACCGAATACAAAGGAGCTTTCTCCAAATCATAAAGGCAGAAAAACGTAGTCGACGTCCCTGCTCGAACGATTCGAGGAAGAATCAGCCTGGCATTTTTGATTTCCTCCGTTCCTGAAATGAAAAAAATGAATTGAAAAATTACAAATTAAAAGTGTATTCGAAAGGGTTTTTTGACTGAACTGATGACGTTTCATCAATTACGTTTAGTATACGTCATAATAATTATGAAGTGAATGAAACTGATTAAAAAAAAAAAAAATGTTACGTTTGATTTGACAAAAAAAAAAAATTATGACGTGCGACCACTGTAAATACGATTTTTACCTTTCAAGTCAATTGGCTTGATCTAAAGTGAAAGTAAGAGAAAACTTCAGTGTATACCGGAAGGATAGGCTGCTTTGTCTACTGATCTTTTTTCGATGGAAAAAAATTCAAATTTTTATCTAAACCAGCTACTTTGGTGTATAGCCCGTATGCACGAAGAGGGAAGAGTCCCTTTTTACAAGATCCAGTCAGTCGAGTTTAATAATAGAAGACATCAGTGGAAAAAGGAGACCGTTGGACCTCTCGAAAAAAAATTCAGACAACAGGCTATTTTCTATTGTTTTTTTTTTTGGAAGCCATTTTGATTCCGATAGAATTTTCTATGTACTGTTTGTAAACAAGCAGTAGGAAAATGTTAGATCCTCTTTCGATTTTCATTTATTGACTACAGTTTTTCGTTGGAACCTGAACGGTCTCCTTTTTCCACTGATGTCTTCAATAACTTTCGCCATATTGTCAAGTGATACATTTGATTTAAATTACTCCACAATACAGAGACCTTTCATTTAATCACGTGATCTATCCCCAAGGCTGCTAATCGAAATTCGCTTGAATTTTGATTAATTTCAGTTATGATTTTTTTTAAATAAGAATTTTGATTTTGATTATGGTTACTGAACTCAAAATCTTGACAGCTGATTACGATTTTGATTTTAATTATTAACTTTGCTCAATATACGATTAATTTCGGTTTTTCATATCAGATTTTCGTTACGTTTATTGATTCGATTTTGATTTCAGTTACGTTTATTGGCTTTTCAGTTTGTAAATTTTCGATCTTGATTTCAGTTTTTCGGTTGCATTAAAAATTTAATTTTAGTTTCAGTTACCATTTCCACTGACTCTTTTGTTAATTTAAATTACGATTATGATTACGATTTTTAGTTATAATTTTTTGTTTTCTTTTCCATTCTTTGTTCTAAATTTTGAGAAAATTATCCCTTTTTTACAGCCAGTACCAGAAGAAGCACACGATAGGGAAAAAATGGGGGAAAAATTCAAATTGTTTAATTCTTTTTAATTCAGAATAAAAAATTTAGGAAAATAAAAAATTCACAACTGGCAGTAAATGACTTGTCGGCCCGAAATAAAACTTTAAAAAAAGGCGTAAAAATATATGAAAATAGAATTGCCAATGAAATAAAACTTGACTGAACTAAAAGCCAGTACAAAGATCAATTTTACTTGAGATCAAATTTGAGACCTCGCACTCCTAGAATTTTTAAATTATTTTCGGTTTATTATTTTTTTTACAGTTGTTTTTGATTATGATTTTTATTAAAAGTATCTTAAAAAATTATTTTTAATTACGGTTTTTAGTAAATTCTTATTTCAATTTCGATTTTCGATTTTTTTATTTCGAATTCAATTTCGGTTATGATTATGATTTCAATTCCGTTTCTTAACCTCTAATTTCAGTTACGGATATTCAATGATTTCTCTTCTTTTTTGATTGGTTTCAGTTTTGGTTTTTTTGGAGTCAGAAATATTCGATTAATCGCTATTTATGATTATGATCATGATTATGATTTGATTAACAGCCTTGGTTAGGGCCCCTAACCCATGCTTTTCTCTGAAAAATTAAGAAAACTGAAAGCTCTTCCAGATTCACATGCTGTTCTGATGTGGCTAGTTTTGGTCCGCCTGAGGAATTAATCCTCATACTCTCTGATTTTCGAGAGCGTTCCCCTATCCGCCACCTGGGGAGGCGCCCGATGGGGGACTAGCCAAAAACCCCACACGGGTTGGTGGGACAACCCTGTCCCCAGCCACCGAAAAAGATGCCATCCTCCCAACGGCACAAAGTCACCCACCTCGTACGGGTCGACATAAAAATGACGTCCTTTTCATATCGATCCGCACGAGATGGGTGCCGTATGACGTAAGGAGGATTTTATCCCTCTAGATGGCTGACTTAAAACTAATTTAAAACTACCCTAAAAACTAACTTAACTTAAATCTAGACTTAAAACTACTTAAAATACTTAACTTATTTATACTAGTTACTAAGCTTAGCTTAAACTTAAATTAAGGTTGTACAAATGTACAATGTACGGCATTGGACATTCATACAATTTACAATATTAGATATTAGAGACAAGATTGTCTGTACTTTTCGACAATCTTTGGCGCGAAAAATGAACTCGATTCTGTTTTTTTTTTTTCTTTATGTCGTTTAACCGCTTTAAAAAAATGTGCTAATCGACAGCTTTTAAAAATTATAGGCTGTCTTTTAAAATCCCGTTTTATTTTATTATTATTATTTTTTTTTTTTTATTAATAAAAAGATGTGAGGGAGAAATAGAAATAAGAAAAAGATGAAAAGGTAAAAACTCCATACCCAATACCGAGTATAAAACACCTATGCCCATGCCCATGACCATACCCATTACCATACCATGCCTGTACCAAACTCAAACCTCCTTGATGAAGCTTTTGGACTGCGTTGGCGGCTGCGACGATTCCTTGGCTGCTCCTGTAAAACAAAAACAAAAAAAAAAGACAATAAAAAAAGGGGGGGGGGGGGCTTGGAGACCCTCACAATGGAGTTTATCTCCCGCGGTATGATTGTAATAAAAAAATTAATTATTTTAAACTGTAATGTTATATATTATTACTATTTTTTTTAAAATTAATATTTTGAGATTATAAAAAAAAAAAAAAAAAAAATGCAAAAAATTTCGGATTTCCAGGAGTAAAAGGTTAAGACCTTCCGCATTGGACCGGCCGTCAGGGGAACCATGCCATTAGAGCGAGCCGGGAGCCTATCGGCTTTAACTGTGCATATATGTACAGCTAAGGCTTGCGGTGCGCCAATAACCTCGGACACCCAGTCATCCGAAATGAAACCCTGGAGACTCTCACTATGGAGCTTATCTCCCGCGTAATCCATGATCGAATCGAATAGAATACACAGCCTAATACAACTCTGCAGCTCCAAGAGAGGGGTGACTCCTAACTTAACGTTTCGGGGGAACTTAACACTAAACACTTAAAACTAATACCACAAGGCCAGTCGCTGGGTCGATACCTAGGCCTTCTACGATGGGAGACTAAACCTCCTGGTTTATCTCCAAGCCGGGCCGAAAATAATTATTTAAAAAAAAAAAAAAAAAAAATTAAATCCCGTGATTTAAAAAAAAAATAAAATAAAGCCCGCACTAAAAATATTTATAAATAAAAAAAAAATAAAAAAATTACGATGCGACTCGTCCGAGAGTCAAAACCCGAATGACGCTAGGAACCTGAATCAAGATGGCGCTTGGATACGTCATGCGCAGACAGGCACGCCCTCTGTAATCCAATATGGCGCCTCAAACATTTTAACTGTAAATATTAGGGTGCCCGTTAAATACCGTGTTGACGAATTTTTTTCGGCCTACCCCCCAAATCGGTTCCAAATAATTCAAAAAGTCTAAATCCAAAATTTTTTTTTTTTATCTCAACGGGAACCCGTGCCCCAAGGCACCTTTTTTTCCCATATAAAAAGCACGGTAAAATGTCTTAATTTCGCATTCATTTTTTTCCGACGGTTATAATGACCCGAAAAATTTGATTTTTTGCATACGCGCTCCTTAGAAGTGTAGCTACCTTCAATTTTTTTCCCATCCCCCCAGAACGATATTTCTGCCCTCTAGGAGGGGGCAAAATTGTAGTCAAAAAAAAAATTATAAAATTATGACAATAGCAGAAATGTGACCTCTAACTGAATAAGATTGATGTTTTTAGGCCATAGACGCTAAAGGAAGATGTTTTTTCACTGAAGGGGTCGGTCCCTGTCGGGTGAAAAAGGGGCCCAACGGAAAATTGGTGAAAATTATCGATATGGCACTCGAATTCGACATAATCTAGGTCACCCATTTTAAATATCCGTTTTATTTTCCTTCAGGTTTTACGTACATTAGCAAAAATTAAAATTTCTTGTTCCAACAACTTTTTTTTTGTTCAAACAAACAAAAATTTTTAGGATATTTCATTGCATCAAAATGTTTTTTTTTTTTCTTTTAAAAATAAAATCTGCACAATTATAATATAAATAAATTTTTTATTTTTATTTTCGTCATTCAAAATTTTCCTTTAAGCTTTAGTTCGAACAAAAAATTTTAATTTTTGCTAATGTACGTAAAACCTGAAGGAAAATAAAACGGATATTTAAAATGGGTGACCTAGATTATGTCGAATTCGAGTGCCATATCGATAATTTTCACCAATTTTCCGTTGGGCCCCTTTTTCACCCGACAGGACCGACCCCTTCAGTGAAAAAACATCTTCCTTTAGCGTCTATGGCCTAAAAACATCAATCTTATTCAGTTAGAGGTCACATTTCTGCTATTGTCATAATTTTATAATTTTTTAAATTTTGACTACAATTTTGCCCCCTCCTAGAGGGCAGAAATATCGTTCTGGGGGGATGGGAAAAAAATTGGAGGTAGCTACACTTCTAAGGAGCGCGTATGCAAAAAATCAAATTTTTCGGGTCATTATAACCGTCGGAAAAAAATGAATGCGAAATTAAGACATTTTACCGTGCTTTTTATATGGGAAAAAAAAGGTGCCTTGGGGCACGGGTTCCCGTTGAGATAAAAAAAAAAAATTTTGGATTTAGACTTTTTGAATTATTTGGAACCGATTTGGGGGGTAGGCCGAAAAAAATTCGTCAACACGGTATTTAACGGGCACCCTAGTAAATATCTGTGAATCCAAAACTTATTTATTTATTTATTTATTTATTTATTTATTTATTTATTTATTTACATATTTATTTAGTTCGAAAGGCCCTTCTGTCGTTAAGTACAAATCTTGTTTTTTAAAAAAAAAGTTGCAATAACTTTTCTTGAAAAACTTCTGCGATTCGCCGCTAGAGTGCTCTTTTGTTAAGTCTTCGGCTAAACGCACAACTTAATTTATTTTGATAATTTTCGTGTTTTTTATGCATTATTCGGCTGTTTAAATTCAATAAACGTCGATTTTACGTATTTTATTACAAAAAACGCGTCATTTTTAAAAAATGGTTTTTCTAAAGGAAAATGTGGTTTGAAAAAAAAAAAGTTATAATTTCAGGTTTTTCAACTTTTTTTTTAAAAAACAAGATTTGTACTTAACGACAGAAGGGCCTTTCGAACTAAATAAATATGTAAATAAATAAATAAATAAATAAATAAATAAATAAATAAATAAGTTTTGCATTCACAGATATTTACAGTTAAAATGTTTGAGGCGCCATATTGGATTACAGAGGGCGTGCCTGTCTGCGCATGACGTATCCAAGCGCCATCTTGATTCAGGTTCCTAGCGTCATTCGGGTTTTGACTCTCGGACGAGTCGCATCGTAATTTTTTTATTTTTTTTTTATTTATAAATATTTTTAGTGCGGGCTTTATTTTATTTTTTTTTTAAATCACGGGATTTAATTTTTTTTTTTTTTTTTTTAAATAATTATTTTCGGTCCGGCTTGGAGATAAACCAGGAGGTTTAGTCTCCCATCGTAGAAGGCCTAGGTATCGACCCAGCGACTGGCCTTGTGGTATTAGTTTTAAGTGTTTAGTGTTAAGTTCCCCCGAAACGTTAAGTTAGGAGTCAGCCCCTCTCTTGGAGCTGCAGAGTTGTATTAGGCTGTGTATTCTATTCGATTCGATCATGGATTACGCGGGAGATAAGCTCCATAGTGAGAGTCTCCAGGGTTTCATTTCGGATGACTGGGTGTCCGAGGTTATTGGCGCACCGCAAGCCTTAGCTGTACATATGCACAGTTAAAGCCGATAGGCTCCCGGCTCGCTCTAATGGCATGGTTCCCCTGACGGCCGGTCCAATGCGGAAGGTCTTAACCTTTTACGCCTGGAAATCCGAAATTTTTTTGCATTTTTTTTTTTTTTTTTTTTTATAATCTCAAAATATTAATTTTAAAAAAAATAGTAATAATAATAATAACATTACAGTTTAAAATAATTAATTTTTTTATTACAATCATACCGCGGGAGATAAATCCATTGTGAGGGTCTCCAAGCCCCCCCCCCCTTTTTTAATTGTCTTTTTTTTTTGTTTTTGTTTTTACAGGAGCCGCCAAGGAATCGTCGCAGCCGCCAACGCAGTCCAAAAGCTTCATCAAGGAGGTTTGAGTTTGGTACAGGCATGGTATGGTAATGGGTATGGTCATGGGCATGGGCATAGGTGTTTTATACTCGGTATTGGGTTATGGAGTTTTTACCTTTTCATCTTTTTCTTATTTCTATTTCTCCCTCACATCTTTTTATTAATAAAAAAAAAAAAAATAATAATAATAAAATAAAACGGGATTTTAAAAGACAGCCTATAATTTTTAAAAGCTGTCGATTAGCACATTTTTTTAAAGCGGTTAAACGACATAAAGAAAAAAAAAAAACAGAATCGAGTTCATTTTTCGCGCCAAAGATTGTCGAAAAGTACAGACAATCTTGTCTCTAATATCTAATATTGTAAATTGTATGAATGTCCAATGCCGTACATTGTACATTTGTACAACCTTAATTAAGTTTAAGCTAAGCTTAGTAACTAGTATAAATAAGTTAAGTATTTTAAGTAGTTTTAAGTCTAGATTAAGTTAAGTTAGTTTTTAGGGTAGTTTTAAATTAGTTTTAAGTCAGCCATCTAGAGGGATAAATCCTCCTTACGTCATACGGCACCCATCTCGTGCGGATCGATATGAAAAGGACGTCATTTTTATGTCGACCCGTACGAGGTGGGTGACTTTGTGCCGTTGGGAGGATGGCATCTTTTTCGGTGGCTGGGGACAGGGTTGTCCCACCAACCCGTGTGGGGTTTTTGGCTAGTCCCCCATCGGGCGCCTCCCCAGGTGGCGGATAGGGGAACGCTCTCGAAAATCAGAGAGTATGAGGATTAATTCCTCAGGCGGACCAAAACTAGCCACATCAGAACAGCATGTGAATCTGGAAGAGCTTTCAGTTTTCTTAATTTTTCAGAGAAAAGCATGGGTTACTATCCCCCCCATAACTGATAATTCCCCTCAATGCATATGCTCGCTATTCTGTAATTTTAAGTGCAAGTTTCAACTTGCCTGAAATGTATGTGCGGCGAAAAAAAATTAGTCAAACAGTTTTGTTTTCCTGGTCCGTAAGTACTTGGAACAAGTTCAAACTTGCACCAATTATTAAAATTTTAAAAAATTCATTCACAACTGCTCCTGAAAGTCTCCTCTAGGCTTTATATCTTTGAGAAGTGCTTACAAATTTTTGATAGTATTGGTTCCTATAAAATACACGGTGGAACAATTTTTGTGGTGTGATTTTATTAAGGTAAACATAGAAAACACCGCCATAAAAATTGTTCCGCCGTGTATATACAGTTGTGCATCATTATAATATAATAACAGAAATAAAGATAATTTAACCGTATCTGCTAAGAGTGACAATAAAATGTATCAAGCATCAATTATTTTTAATAATTTACCGCTCAAACTTAAATCGATGAAGTCGAAATCAGCATTTAAAAACAGCTAAAAGAACTGCTATTAGATCATCCCTTTTACAAAATTAAAGAATACACATATTTTAAATTCAACATATAATGTTTATTTTGTCGCTTTTTTTTTTTTTTTTCGAGACTAACGATAGTACTCCTATACGTATTTTTGAATTATTTTATTTTATTGTATTTTTAATTTGCTACCTGACAATGACTACACGGTAAAAAATTTTAAGATGACAATCTTGTCTTGTATGAATGTCCAATGCCGTGCATTGTACGTTTGTACAATCTTAATTTAAGTTTAGGTTATGTTATGTTATGTAATGTTGTATTAGTTTTAAGTTGTCAGCTAGAGGAGTAAAGTCCTCCTTACGTCATGAGGATCCAATGCCGTACAGATCGATGTGAAAAGGACGTCATTTTTATGTCGATCCGTACGGAGTTGTTGACTTGTGACGTTTGGAGGATGTGATCCTTTGACGCTGGCTTGGGGGGACAACTCGGTCGGGCGCGGTGTCCGAGTTTTCCCCCCAACCCGTGTTGGGTTTTTGGCTAGTCCCCCATTGGGCGCCTCCCCAGGTGGCGGATAGGGGAACGCTCTCCGAAATCGGAGAGTATGAGGATTTATTCCTCAGGCGGACCAAAACTAGCCACAACAAAGCAGCACGTTAATCTGTTTTCTTAATTTATCAGGGAAAAAGCATGGGAAAAGGCTAAAAAAAACGGTTTGGGGCTTTTGGACTGTGTAGCATGATCAAAACTTTTATGTGGTAGAGGAAGGATGTTTTTTCTAAGCCATAGCCAAGAGGGTTGCGAAAATTATAAAAATGCAGTGCGAAGATTGAGACTTAACCTTTGCGAATCGCTCCTTGGGAAAGGAACATCTATGTACTGCATAAAATATTCTTCGCTCCGAAATAAAAGAATCATAGAAAAACTTGGCAAATAATATAATTTTTTTTTTTTTTTTTTTTGGTTATGAGTGTCCAATTTCCACAATCCTAAAACCTTAAAAATTTTGAAACTCAAATAGAAGACACGAAAATATTTTCTTTATGATGCCTAAAAGTTTTCTTCTCATGGCTAAGCAAAACGTTGAGCAGGTAAATTTACACCGTATATAATTAAATTAAGACTCCGAAAACGAAATAACGCTTAAAGTACTGATAAACGCTACAGAATATCAGAAATAGCTTTATTAACTATTAATAAGCTATTCCCTACAATGAAAAAGTGAAAGTATATGAAACTATAATCAACAGGAAAGTCAACTTTGCAAAAAAAGTTCTGGAAAGTTTGGGATCTTCGTCTAGTTGAAAAAATTGTCTACTACGGACTAGCAGGAAAAAATTGAAATAGTTAAGTAATAATATTTCCATTTAATCGTGGAAAAGTCAAGGTTTGAGAAAAATATTTTGGCTCATTTTCACAAAAGGTTTTACAATTATTATCATTATTTTTTAATATATTTAAAATCATACAGCATTTCCACTGTACATTTTTGGTTCAATTTTCATTTTTTTCTGTTCTTCCTTATTGCATAAATTGATAAAACACAGTGAAAAAATTGTAGGTTAATTTTAACCACTGGAAAAAGAAAAATTGAATTATTACTACTAGAATAACCGTTTCACCCTATGACTTTAAATCTTTTCATATTACGTCTAAAAACATGGCTCGATTAACTCTTATAAATTTTCCAGCAGTTATCATTGGTTCCCGCTGAGCTTGGGCTATAATCAAACGAATCATAAATCGATGTTTTGGTGGAAACAAGTACCACGGAACATTGTATGCTGCATTCACGATCTTCTCACTCTAAAAATTCAATTTAAGAAAAACATTTCATTTTCAAATTAAGATTTGTTTTAATCCCTAAATTAAAATACCTGGTCTGCGACTTTTGTACCGAATGCCCCCAGAAAAAATACAGCAGAAAGCAGTACTGAAAGGTATGTTAGCTCGGCCAGGAATGCGGGATCAGAGTTAAACAACATCTAGAAAATAAGATGTGATTTTAATATTGGGCGCAATTTCACGCCAAACATGTTTGCCGAACATGTTTGGCAAACATGTTTGCGTTTGATAAAAACTGGCGAACATGTTCGGCAAACATGTTGGACAAACATTTTCACCAAACATTTTCCCCAGCATGCAGGGGAAGCTCCACATAAGCAGTGATGCTTTTTTAAGCATGTTTGGTGAAAATGTTTGTCCAACATGTTTGCCGAACATGTTCGCCACTTTTTATCAAACACAAACATGTTTGCCGAACATGTTTGGCGTGAAATTGCGCCCATTGCAGGCAAATAATGGATTTAAAATTTCGGAATAAAGAAATAAATTACCCTCATGGAGCTGAGCTCGCAAGTGACGACCGTTAAATTTAGACCACAAATGGCATTCAGGGCTACAATATGATATCCATCATCAAATTTTTTTACACGGCTACAAAACATCGAAAGTTACAAAAAAATATTCTCAAAAGCCAACAGAACCTGAAATACAAACTTTAAGAGTTTTTGATGACAAACAATTGCGTCTTTCAACAATTTTAAAACGATTTCTTCTTCAGAATTTTGAATTTCTGCTGAAGTCCCTTTCACCTCGAGAAGCACAGTATTAATTTTTCCGATTTTTGCACCTAAAAGAGAATAATTTGCCTCAATCTGAACGAGGAAGCCACAATAGCTTAAGAAAATTGACGTAGTAAACATTCCGTAAACGAAAAAGGAGAAGACCTGATAACCGTAGGCGAAGATATAATTGGAGGTAATTTTCAAATCGAATGGAAACCACTGAGGAAAAGGCAGAATCATATTTTCCGGGTTGAAATTAAGAAACGGTAGCAAGAACCAGCAAGCAATTATAAAGTAAATACTCCCGTGGAAAAGTCTATTTAGAAATTTCATTTGCTTTAAAATTTTTAGAGTATTTTTATTTTCTTCATTTTTGAATAAAATGTTAAAATCCCGCTGAAGATTAGCGATGTCTGCGCATTTCCTTTGTAATTCGAATACATCCAAGAAGGTTACAGACACTAAAAATGCTGTTCTCAAATTCAGACTTATTTTACGTAGATCCTTCCTCGAAAAATAAACATCCACATATTGCAAGAAATTGTACGCTCCGAGACAAAAAAACGCGATGAAAATTTTATAAATATAATAAACTCGTTTTTTTGCTCGATCTTCAGTCCTCAATTTCCAAAGTCCTAAAATTTTAAAAATTTTGAAACTTAAATTGAATTCGTCGGCAGGTGTAAACATTTTTTTCCAATAGGTCTTAACAATCTGTATAATGTTTTATCACTTTGCGAATAAATGTAATTTTAAATTAAATCATAATTTTTTTTTTTTCATATATAGAAATGAGCTATTCGTTAGCTTGCCGAATTCCTGACACATCCACTGAACATGAAAAAAAAAAGCTCTATATACTGTCTTTTAAGGAAACATTTAAAAAAAAGTAAATAAATAAATAAATGTAGGCAATTAATCCAACGTTAACAAATATTACAATAATTATAGGCTTTGCAAGTAGATCGTTCACAACTACTATTTTTAACACCTTGTCATTACGGAATAAAAAATTAAGACCAGAAACAATATTTTTTTTAATCATTTTTTCCCTTTTTCTATATAAATAGATTATAAACACCAAGAGAAAAAAGTAGGACAATTTAATTAACTGGAAATCATTAAACATTATGTCTACTACTTTCAATATGTTTATAGTACATTTAAAAACATAGCATGATTAATTTTTATTTATTTTCCAGCAAGTACATCCTAGTTCTCATCCCATTTTATTGATTTACTCTGCAGTACGCAATAGTGTGTGGTTCAAAAATCAACTTTTTAGGAATTTCAAAACAAATTTGTAACAAAATAAAAGTTACAATTTTTCAGGCGCCAGCAGCGCTGGTTACACTGCGATGGTTGCCGGGCTTGCTACTGGGCCAGTAGGATGGTGTGCTTTGGGTACTGATGGAGTTACCATGGACTGTTGGAAACCTGTCCTCAGAGATGAATCCAAAGAACCTTCCAAAGGACGCTTACTTAAGGATATCGTTACCGATTTTCGTGTTAAAAATGTGACAGTGTATCACGCAGAAAAGGACTGTTTTATAATTGAAAATATTTGGGGGGAACATTTTATTGTTAGTTTTTTGTACTTGCCGTCTGGGCAACTGGCTGCTCATGCATCCGCTTTTGAAATGTTGCCTTTAATGCCAAAATAAAAATAGTAAAAATCAAGTTGTTATCAATCGTTATATTTTTGGACTTATAAATTTCCGGTTAGTAACAAAAAAAAAAAAAAAAAAAAAAAGAGAGAGAGAAAGAATTGATTTGATTGTTTTCCTAGAAAATGCAAACACATTTCAGGCTAATCAAGGTCGCCGACAAATGGAAATGAAATTCATTTGATTGCTCGATGCTCAAAAAAAATTATTATGATTTCTTATAATCGCCAGAACAAATTAATAGTTGACAATATTATTGGGAACAAAAAATCTTACTGTAAAAACAAATTCGGCAAATCCTAAACTTAAAATTTTTAAGCAATCCCATCCGTTCTTCAAAACCTAAACCAACATCACTACTCACAACTCAATCATTAATCAATAATTTATATTTTCAGATCATGGTGGCAATCGTGGGCGGAATTACTTCCTCATACATAGCTTCAGCGGGCGGATTAGTAACTTCAGCTTCGGTAACCGGCACATCCATAGGCACCATCATAGGCATCAGATATGGCCTGCAGGACATAGCCCTTGATACTCTGCCAAATCAGCCAAATCAGCGGGTGGCAGTGCTGTCGCCAGTGCTATCATCGGACCTATTGTAGCAGGTTTATCCGGCGCAGGATGGCAAACTATGCTGGCTTCTGCCGTATCCTCAATAGCAGGGGGTCGTACATATATTACGTAAGCATATTTAGGGGGGGGGAGGGGGTCCAGTCAATGCTTACGTTTGCTTACGAAGGGGAGGGGGGGGAGTCTGTAAAATCTTACGTAAGCATTCATATATATATATTTTTTAACCAATGGATATAAAAATCGATTGGAGTAATAAAATAAAAACAAAACAAAACTGAAAAAAAAAATAATAAAAATTTCAAACCATTTAAAATGATGTAAAATCATAAAAAATGAGGAAAATCTTAAAAAAACTAAATTTAAAGGGATTTTAAGGAAAGAAAAATATTACGTAATATTAGGGGGGGGGGTCCTCCAAAATCTTACTTTGTCTTACCATGGGGGGGAGGGGGTCAAAAACTGTCAAAAAAATGCTTACGTAATATATGTACGACCCCCAGGTGCTGTTTCCGGAGCTGGAGCTTCGGTTGCAATCGCATCTGGGGCATTACCGTTCGGGCCTACAATTTTAGGCGCTAGAGAAAATTATGGACAGTATAATTATGACTGCTGGAAACCATTGTTACACGATGAATTAAAAATTCCGTCAGAAGGTTTATTATTAAGGGACGTCATAGAAGATTCTAGAATAAAACAAGTGGAATTTGATGACCACTGTTTAGTGTTGCATAACATTTGCATTTGGGGCGAAAAATTTAACATTTATTTCTTGGTATTGCCTAGCGGTCAAATGGGTGCTCATGCCGTTAAAGTTTAATTTTATAATTTTTTTTCTTTATACGTGAATGTTAGTCTTGTTGTAACAGTGTCGTCTGTCTCGGGGATATTTCGTTTATAACAGACCTAAATAACACCAAAATATCCTGCCCTAGGGAGTTATTTCACAAATAACATGCCTCTGACGTCACCACCAACTGTTTTTGATGCAAAGCAAGTATGCCAACTTAAGAATTAATGTTGGTACACTTTGCATTAAATTCTCATTTTATTTGTTTTTGTTTACAAAAAATTCCTCTGCAGGTGTACTACTTATAAAGAAAAGTATCTATCGTCAATATAGAATTATGGGTAAAAAAACACCTTGACGATTGCCGCTCTCGCTTCGCTCGAGCGGCAAATTCGTCTCGGTGTTATTTTACCCATAACTCTCTAGTAACGATATATACTATTTAATAAATAAAACAATTTTTTTTAGATGCGATTTTCTTCAATTTATTTAGCCGGTAAGATTTTTCTTTAACATGTATAATATAGGCAAAAAGCTTGTCACAATGCCAAGGAGCCATGCTTACAGAGTTAACCTTGACCGAGACTGGCTACATGTCTATACTTGAAGCGGTTCGGTACACTTTCTTCGCTTTTAACATAAAGATAAGAAATGTGACGATTATTAATGGAAAAGTAAAAAGAGAAATATTGATGATTAAAATAAAATGTTAACAAACAGAGATTAAGGTTAAAAATCGGAAAAGATTTATATTATCAGAAAATAGCGACGGCGAGACTTCGATGCAAGTAAAGCATGAATCATATTAGCTATTTCACAAGGAAACTTACGTTCAAGCATCGTACAATAACTTCCTCTTTCCCCTCCACCGCTCACTCTTACCAATATTTTAAAACGAATGTTTAACGGTCAATTTTTAATTTCGCTCCTTTTTACGTCCGCCGCAATTTTCCGTCGTTGGACAAATAGAAAAAAAAATTTTTGTTCAAGTGCTAGTAAAAAGTGATGATATGAAGGAGTGTACACACTTTTTCGGTTTTCCGAATATTATCTCCATGAAAAATTTGAACCAAAGACTACGAATTGTCCCCTCCATAATGTGTCCGGATTCGATCTTTTGCGATATGTGGCGGCATAAAAGACCCTAAAAGTGATTTTTTAAAACCAAACAACTTGATTAGGTTTTTTAGCTCAAATTCTTCGAAAATTCTAAAAATCAAATTTTTTCGTCATACATGAAGAGTTGGGCATCATAAAATAGGCTTGTCCATTATTTTTCTGTCCCCTCCGTAAATTTTTCAAATGTTTGAAATATTCGAGCGTAAACTTCAAATACCAAAAGTGGCATTATACCCAAGGGAAGCTAGTACTACCAACATATCAGTAAGCCTAATAATAATATTTCAAAATATCTTTTGATATAGAAAAAAAATGTTATTGTTACTCAAGGTAGGCATGGTTATTCATTTTTGTCCCCTCCGTAAATGCAAATTTCTCAGCCAAAAATTCGAAAAATCAAAAAACCTTGCAATGACAGATAGAATATATTGAAATATCATTAATTAATTTTTTGTGGATTTTTAACCCTAAACTGGTTACAAAAGGGAGGTAAAATAACGCCGGTTTGTCTCCTCCGTAAAGAAATGTCACCTCCGTAAATAACGATAATTTTGATTAATTTTTTTCCCTGGAAAACTAGTTAAAGTGTTGAACCACCGACAAAATCATACTTAACTACCTCCAATTGAAGGATTGCAACCAAAAAAAAGCCGACTCTAAAACAAAAATTTTGGCGAAATTCGCGTTTTCAAACTGGAACGAAATTAAAAATTGACTGTTAATTAATGTTTTAAAACGTATTTATCGCGATTTTCGGCGACAATTTTTTGAATCATCTAAGCTTACATTATTTTTTTATTAATTTTTTTTTTTATTCTGGAAAGTTGTAAGAGAAACTTCATTCAAACAGCACAAATTATTTTTAAACAAATTTACATGATTTCTACGTAGGAAAAGACTAACACATCGGACCTAATTACTAGATAAGAAGGAGATTCCAAATTTCACCGAAAGCCACACCAAAAAATATGCCTATTATAATAAGGGTGGAAAAGTTCATACACGGAAAACCTCCAATTTAGGGGTGGACACGGGACGGGACGGGACGGGATTTTCAGATTTCCCGTCCCGTCCCGATAGAAAGCTTGTCCCGTCTCGAATCCCGTCCCGAAATTACTACAACGGTCCCGTCCCGAATCCCGTCCCGACCTGGGAAATCCCGTGTCGTCCCGTCCCGTCCCGAAAATTTTAATGCTTTTATTTCTTACAATGGGACGTCTATTTTTTTTTTTTACATTATTTACTGTAACCACGGAAAGGTAGCATTTAAATAAAAATAATGCATTTTTTTTTTAAATAGGCGCAATCATTTGAATTTTGACACATTTTTTGGGGAGAAAAAAAAAGAAAAAAAAAACTTTTGACCAGAATAAAAGTTGAACACACGATAGACATATTTACAACCATCATCCGCACAGTAAAAAATATTTCGTAAATATGTTAAAAACGGTCTACATAAAGTCTATGTTACGTTATTATGTTAAAAAATCAACAAAACTTGTTTGTAAACAGCAAAAAAACGACAATCGTTAATGGACGCAGAACATGAAACAAATCAAGTTTGTTATTTTTTTTAACAAAATATTTATGTAGACCGATTTTGACATATCATTTGTGTCAATTTTAACATAAAATTTTTTACTGTGCGTTTGCGATTCTCAGAATTGCAAAAAAATTAAAAGGAAAAAAAAGAAAAGAAAAAGTGGGTTGTAAAGTAATATTACAAATGAAACGGTATCCTTAAAAAAATACAGGAAAAAGTCCTACTTTTGCTACAAATAAAAAAGGTTGATATATACAGGTTCAAGAGGGGAAAAATAGTCAAGGTCGATCCCTAACATTACATAAGATATATATAACTGAGGGTATCATAAAACAAACCCATCCAGTAAAGTATTTTAAAACGAACCACATGTATCTGCAGAACAAAAGGAATTTTTTTTTTCACTACTTCCAAAAAAAAAAAAAAAAAAAAAAGTATTTACACCAGACCAAAAACTCGTATCGAAAAAGAAAAAAAAAAAATTCGGGATTTCGGGACGGGATTCGGGATTCTATGTGTCCCGACCCGTCCCGTCCCGAAAAATGTCTGTCCCGTCTCGAATCCCGTCCCGTTGTTAAATCGTCAATCCCGTCCCGGATCCCGTCCCGTTTTCGGGACGGGACGGAAAAATCCCGTTCCCGTGTCCACCCCTACTCCAATTATTCGTAAGAAAAAGAAAATCTTTAATATGAAATTTGCTCTCATAAAGTTCAAAGTCGGCGCTAAGCCTTAAAAAGGAGCAATAAACAATCTTTTATTTGTTGCACAACGACGAAATGCCTAAGGGGTGACTAACCACCCTTTTTGTCGGTTATTACATGGAGAATATAAGAGGCTTTTTGACACTGAAACATATTTTCATCCCAATCGAACATCTTGCCCCCGATCAAAAATTTAACTTTTAAATTATTGTCTTAAAAAAAAAAAAAAATTGATACATTACTAGCGCCACCATCCTACGTCAAAATTTAGCGGTAAAAATTTCAACTACTAGTTTGTCTTTTTTTTATCAAAACAACACGTGGATTCCTCGACATCCCTCGGTGCCGGGCCACCAATGCAAAACCTCTACGTCACGCATATGCATAATAAAGTAAAAAAAAAAGTCATTTGTTTCCGTTTTTAGATTAAGAGCTTTGAATTTTTTTCTCTACGACATCACAGCCGAGGATTCCAAGTTGTTCCACATTAATGAATGGAAAATAACAAGCACTTTTTCAAAATGTATAATTCTTGAGGAATAATATTTAGGGCAGAAAGCAAAGTCGCTTTTCAATGGAAGGTGACAAAACACTAGTCATCGGCAGAGTCTCACGTGATTGCTATGATCACGCCTTTGGACACTTAAATCAGGGTGTTTAGACGTAGAGTAATTATTCTACGCGTAGAGTATTTTTAACAAAAAAAGACCGTAAGGATCTTTTACTAAAAAAAAGGTTTTTTTAACAATACGTAGAATTATTTGCGTTAAAAAAAGACTTCATAGAAATTTTGGACTTCTGGTCTTACAATTGTTAAAATTGGGACGTGATTAATTCATTTCAATATGTGCAATATTGAAGTACAGTTCTTTTTCTATTGTTTTAAATTTTAAAAAATTTTTGAGATTACTAAATTCGAGAATAATAAAATAATTTTTTACCTATATTAATTTTTCTTTTGTAGATATAGCCGCTATCAAATGTTGAATATTTGGATTTTACAGCGTTACTATCTAATTTTAACTCTATGGTTAAAATATTTGATAACGTGCATAAGCTAAATATACTTTAAACGTAGAGTCCCTACGTAGAACTATATGCAGGAAAAAAAGGTAATTTTAAGTTCGCAGTAGAGTATTTCGTCATTTCAAATCTAAACACCCTGCACTTAATCCCTTTTTCAATTATAGGCTTGCCGATTCTAACCGATGGCATGGCAGTCGCCTGAGAACTAAGAAACCGTGAACGGGTCATTGCGCATCGGCAATTAAGATAAAATTTCGCAGTAAAAAAAAATAAAACAAAAAAACAATAACATTCAAATATTAATTGTCTAAAAATAGTAACAATTTTTAACAAGAAATAATTTTTTGTTTCGGATTGTGAGGAAGTTAGAAAAAAAAATTTGCATCCAAGTGCCAGGATTTTTTAAAAAGTGGGACTTTCTGGTTGTACCAAAACCATCCAGTGACATATAAATCTGCAGTAATCCTCGATTCTCCTTTCATACGATTAATTAGAGTAAAAGAAGTGAGTTCATAATTTTTTTTTCTTTTTGTTAAAGGTTAGAACTTTCGAGAATTTTAAGTCGGGAATCGCGATGTAATCCTTCAAATCTCGAGTTGGGAATATTCCGGAAAAAAATTTCTCGAGTCTCGAGAATCCCTATGATTATCAATAAAATGGAGAAAAAAAAATTACTAGAAAAAAATATTCGGGAAATAAAGCTCGAGTCCCCAAGAATCCCGATGTAAGAATTCTCGAGACTAACCTCTATTTTTTTTTCAAGCTAGTGGGGAAAAAAAATGTACGTGTGATATAGTGATGTGTTTTAATAATTTTGCACCTCGGAGCCAAAACGTCGAATTTGAAAGTTTTCATGAAACAGTCCTTCAATGGGAAAAAGTAAACAGCGGCCATTTTGATTTTTTCGAATTCGGCGTTTAGCCCCTAAAATGAAATTAAAATGATCCTTTTAGATGATGATGGTGATGACGATTATAAAAATACAAAATCCTTTTTTTTTTTTTTTTTCGTCGTGACGTGGAAGTCTTTCAATTTTTCTTTACTTGCTTTTAGCTTTTAACGTTTAAAACGAGATAATTAGAATCATTTACATGATTCTATATGATTGCCAATTGAATTTAAAACCGACCTGAAAGAAGTACATTTAGGGGTGATAAGTCATCGAACTCAGAAGCAGTGACGCAATTTAATGATTGTTATGTAATTTTTGTTCTTTTTTACGCGTCTTCCAAAAAAAAAAAAGAAGTTACGCGTCTTCCAAAAAAAAAAAAAGAAGCGTTATGCATTTAATGTGGACAAGCTTTTGAACCGGCTATATTTATTTACGTGTATGTTCGCACTTTTCGTCCTTCGAGAATATTTCAAAAACTATAAGGTTTTATGATATGGAAATTACGGCAAATGAAAGATAAAAATTCGCCGGGGTGCCTTAGTAAAAAAAAATTGAAAAAATTTAAGTCCTAACCCCCAAAATAATCGATTTAAATCGGCATTTAAATAAAAAATACAAGCCATTGTTAACAATGTTATAGCAAAGTGACTCGCAACGTAAGAAAACCTGTGTTTGGCAATTATTAAAAAGGGAAAGGGTGTTTTCTTATCTTACTTCTTCTTTGACTCTCAACGTCACAGTGAGAACGGTACCCGCTTTTTTCCGAGCATTTTTTCCGTGAGAAATTGCCGATTGAAAAAAAAAAGTCTTATCTTTGGGTATAAAAAAAAAGAAGCTCTAAAATGGCCATGATTCTTTTCGCACTTTCAAAGGTTTAAAAATAATTTTTTGGTTTGGGGACTAGAAAATAATGTTCCCCCATTCTTATACACAATTTTTCTTTTTTTAAAACATTTTTCGACGGATTATTTTAGCCGGGGGTATTCATTTTCCAAAAGCATTTAAATGAGCTATTGCCGCAATCCTCTGCCGTGTTCAAATCTGAACTTGTCACGGGCGGCCGCTTTGTTGGGAAGGTCATTTAACACTTTGCCGCCTATGGATCCCATCAGTTTTTACAACCCTGCAAAGCTTTAATTTTCTTAAAAAATTCGAATTATTCTTATGAACTTAAAAATGCAAGTAAATAACGGATGGACAGCCATTTATGCATTAATTAACAAGAAATCCTCACCTATGTTTAACTTATAAGCAAAACAGCTTTTTCTGTGTAGAAGCGTTTATATGTTTGAAAATAATAAAAAAGAAATATTTTGGGGGGTTTTTAAAACTGCTAATTCTGAATCAGAAGTCCAAATTTCGAAAAAATTTAAATTAAAAACGGCGGACTATTAACTTTAAAAATTTTTAGTTTTCTGAATTAAATATTGTTACTCGAAAAATAATAGGTTTTTGAAAAATAAAGGCAAGTTAATTTTCCAGAAGGCAGTTCATTTAAAACAAGGTGATTTTCTGGAGGAGTCACACGTGCCCCATACGCAAAATTCGATGTTAGATTTAAAATCAGGGTGCCGGAAAACATAAATAGATATCCATATGTTATTTTTCTGATAATTTAGAAAAAGTTTGTTTTCTGGCGGACCACCAGTGCGCCCTGAAAAAACTAATTTTAGATTCGGAATCAGCGACTCCTAAAACTCCTTATTTCACACAAATAATATTTTTAAAATTTTCGGAAAAAGAGTTTAAAAAATTAAAATGGAGTTTGCATCACCGATTGCATAACTGAGAAACATCTCACTTTTTTTTTTTTTTTTAAATGTCTCTGGCGTAGTGCTTTACCTTTATAGATATAACACAGAAAAATAATACATATTTGGGAGGAATGGGATATTTTGCAAAATTTTAAAATTTGGCCGGCAAAAGGTTAAGAAGTCTTCGTAATATTTTGCATAGGGAAAATAGTTTCACAGTTTTTCTTACTTTTTTAAATTTAATATACAGTATTCTTATCTAGGGGATTCGTTTAAATAGAAGACTAAGAAAAATAATCCAAAAGAGGGAGAGGCAGAAAAATATTTTAGCGCTTCAAATTATTCAGGCGATATTTTAATACGGTTTCTAGTCAGTGGGTTAATCGAATGGTCAATCGGAAAAATAAATGGGGAGTAAACAAATAAAATGTTCAGTATTTTAGTGACCAGTTACTTGTGTACTGCCTAAAACTATTTTTAATGCTGCTAAAAATTTAAAAAGTATCTGATCTTACCAAAAAGTGAACATTATACCTACTGGCCACTTAAATGGGAGGTATATTTTAAGTAAGGAAGGCCAAGGCCGTGGAAATGAGAAGGTTCTGAACTGAAACAGCTGGGGGGAATGTGCAAAGTGACAACGAGGAGCGAAAAAAAGGTAATAATAATATAAAATAATAATAATAAGGAAAGGAAGTCTGTAGGTCCAACCCTAGGGGGGCATTGAAGATCAACGAATTAGGGATGGACACGGGAACGGGATTTTCCCGTCCCGTCCCGTTCGGGACGGGATCCGGGACGGGACTGACGATTTAACAACGGGACGGGATTCGAGACGGGACAGACATTTTTCGGGACGGGACGGGTCGGGACACATAGAATCCCGAATCCCGTCCCGAAATCCCGAATTTTTTTTTTTCTTTTTCGATACGAGTTTTTGGTCTGGTGTAAATACTTTTTTTTTTTTTTTTTTTTTTTTTTTTAGAAGTAGTGAAAAAAAAATTCCTTTTGTTCTGCAGGTACATGTGGTTCGTTTTAAAATACTTTACTGGATGGGTTTGTTTTATGATACCCTCAGTTATATATATCTTATGTAATGTTAGGGATCGACCCTGACTATTTTTCCCCTCTTGAACCTGTATATATTAACCTTTTTTATTTGTAGCAAAAGTAGGACTTTTTCCTGTATTTTTTAAAGGATTCAGTTTCATTTGTAATATTACTTTACAACCCACTTTTTCTTTTCTTTTTTTTCCTTTTAATTTTTTTGCAATTCTGAGAATCGCAAACGGATGATGGTTGTAAATATGTCTATCGTGTGTTCAACTTTTATTCTGGTCAAAAGTTTTTTTTTCTTTTTTTTTCTGCCCAAAAAAATGTGTCAAAATTCAAATGATTGTGCCTATTTAAAAAAAAATTGATTATTTTTATTTAAATGCTATTTTTTTGTGGTTACAGTAAATAATGTAAAAAAAAAGAATAGACGTCCCATTATAAGAAATAAAAGCATTAAAATTTTTGGGATTTCCCGGGTCGGGACGGGACCGTTGTAGTAATTTCGGGACGGGATTCGAGACGGGACAAGCTTTCTATCGGGACGGGACGGGAAATCTGAAAATCCCGTCCCGTCCCGTCCCGTGTCCACCCCTACAACGAATGGAGGGAAGTGACGAGCCTGTTGACGAGTGAAGTAGAAAAAGTTAGCCGGAGTGGCTTGAGGTGTAGAACCATGCCAGGGCAAAGGGCAAACCGAGATAGGGCGAGAAGCGAAGCGACGAGCTCGCTAGTTGGAGAAAAAAAATTAAGCAAGGAAGACTTGAATATTCGGGCCCATGACAATGAAAAAGACTACTCAGATAAGGACAAGGAGCAAAGCGACAAGCCCTTTGATTAGATAAAAAAAAAAAAAAAATGGGGGGGGGGGGGGGGGGAAGGGCCATGGCAGAGAAAACGACCAACCGAAATACCTTTGATGGAAAATCTAACCGGATTTTTGAAAATATTTTCTGGATAGAGGATTCCGAATCTGGAATAATTCTTCCAAAATTCGAATTCCTTAGGCATATGCCTCTTTGGTTGACCTGGTTTTGGTGGACCTCTGATCGAAAAACTAACCATATTTTTGAGAACTATTTAAATGGTCGATAAAGCACTTTGATCGGTTCACCGATATCATTTTTACTGATACCTCAGCAAAGCGCCCTTAGCAAAATATTACCTAAAGGGTCCTAGCATTTTATCAGCAAGCCTCTCAAGGCTGTTAATCATAATATAAAAAGCACTGGGTGATAATTTCAACTAAAAAGCTAAAAATAAATAATTTTTTGAAAAAAAAAAAAAAAAAAAAAAAAAAAAGGATTTAGCAAAGAACTGAAAAGTTAAAAACAAGCTTTTTTATTTTAGAATTAAAATAAAGAATTTTGAAATATTTGCACTAGTGAAAATATTACGGAGAATTTAAAAGCTAAAAACAAGGAAATCTTTTAATACAACAATAAGTTTTCATTACGAAAGTTAATCCCAATCTTTAAAAAAATTTGTATTTAAAAATTATGAAGGCGGGATTTGTGTTCTGAAAGGTTTTTTGACTTTAAATATCCCGCCTTCATATATTTTAAACACAAATTTTTTTAAAGATTGGGATTAATTTTCGTAATGAAAACTTATTGTTGTATTAAAAGATTTCCTTGTTTTTAGCTTTTAAGTTCTCCGGAATATTTTCACTAGTGCAAATATTTCAAAATTCTTTATTTTAATTCTAAAATAATAGCTATTTACGTTCGAGTCCTTAAAAGTTGTGTTTTGCAACGAGGGCGCAAAGTTGCAGCGCGAGCGGCCGAGTTGCGAAACACAACTTTCAAGGACGAGAAACGTAAATTGCTTTTCATTACGAAGGAAAGCCGGACTTTTTTAAAAAATTAATATGCAGCCCCGTAGCCAGAGCAGGAGCAAGGGGTAACTCAAACCCCCCCTGTGAGAATGCTTGAGCCCCCCCCCCCAGTGGACTTTAAATCCATATATGAAAATCAAGGTCTCTTGTAAAAACCGGTTTTCAAGAGTAGAAACTATGTTTGAAAGACGACTGTTTCTACTCTGAGTAATGAAAAAAAGCTTGTTTTTAGCTTTTCAGTTCTTTGCTATTTTCCTTTTTTTTTTTTTTTGAAGACGCGTTTTTTTTTTTTTTTTTTTTTTTTTTCAAAAAATTACTTATATTCAATTTTTTAAAATGGATTTTTATTAATTATTAGTTATGGAATGGGAAAGGTTAATTTATCCTCCAAACTTCCTCCAAAGGTTAATTTCCTTCCCTCATAACTAAACTTAAGCAACTGTTCAAAGCATTTAAAAAAAGAAAAAAGAAAGAAAGAAAGAAGTTGTCGCCAGGTACACTAGGATATGATCTTTCTTTAATAAAAATCTAGGATATGAACTTTCTTTAATAATTTTTCCATTCATATTCAAAAAAAATATATATTTTACTTGAGGAAAAGGGGTTGCGCGAACTTAGCCGGAGATTCACGAGATCTCGAGAGATGGGACACTTCGTGGCAACATGACTCCGCATGATTTAGTTCACTCTGATCATTTCGGAATCGGACACATTTTCCAGCAGTAGAAACTTGATGAAAATTTTTATCATTAGAAAAAAATTTCGTTGAAATTTCCATTTCGTTTTACTTCGAAAAATTAAGCTACGTAAGTAAACGAATTTCGCAAGGTTTTTTTAATTTCCCAGTACGGTTTAAATGTTTTTCTAAATATTTTTTTTACCTTTCAAGACACCGAAAAAAAAGAAAAAAAATATAAAAGAACGGTATTCTCTATTGAGCATCCGTGCATCCCACGTTAGGGAATGGGTTTGAACATTGCCAGACAAAAATCGTTACATGCCAACAAAGGTTTTTTATTTTCTCTTAGCCAGCCCGTATTTATCGATTCGATAGGTATGTTTTTTCAAGGCAAAATGCAAATTTACAGTTTACAAGCTATTTGAACAGAGCTGAATTTAAGCTATAACGAAAACCATAGAGAAAATAATGATTTGGACCGAATTATTACAACAAGGAGCCCAACTGAATCAAATTCAAAATGGAGATAATTTAATTTTGAAACAATCCCATTGTTAATTTGCACATTTTGTAAACATTGTAAATCCCTCCATTTTGATTTTGAACGGAGGAGGTTCCTTCGGATCGAAATCCATTTATGGTCACAGCGAAATTTGAAAAGAACTGCAAACTACTGTTATTCTTATCCCCATACAAGATCTTTATTATGTTATTTCGTAGAAGGTTTTAATAAAATATAAATAAGTTATAGAAATCGTTAAAAATAAGTTAAAAAGATGGCCATTTTATACTGAAGCGAGTTTCAACCGTCTTTGTCTACTGATTCTTTCATGGGGTAGGCCTATTCTTTACTTTTTCGAGTTTTTTTTTAGTTGAAAATCGTGGGAAAGAAGTTCTAACTGATAAGATTGCAGTTAAAAAGTCACAAGGCTCCACAAAAAAATGATTAAAGGTAGACTAAATACCGATTTTTATTCGCTAAATTCAGGCCTTTTCTTTTCTCCCTCTCTCAAAAAAACTTTTGAATTTTCTGTTTCCTGAACATAAAGGAATAATTTTCGCTTTCATTTTTCTTTTCCTATTTAACAAAAAAAAAAAAAAAAAAAAAAAGGGAAATTTTTATTCAGTATTTTTTTGAGCATTTAACTATTGCATCATTATAACGGATGGACCTCGGCATCGTTTCCGGTTTGGTCGCAGGAAACGATTCAAGATTCTCATACTTTATAAAATTCGGGATTAGACAGATATTCTCGATCTCTTATCCCACTGGAGCCGACTTCGTTGCTGATAAAGTTTGTGTTTGGCATCCATTGGAATTTTTAATGTGTAAAAGAAAATGTAACTGGATAAAAAATAGAATGAAATAGATAGAATCCGACCAGGTTAGGTATTACAAAATTAGGAATTTTTCGAATATACCGGCAACACAGAAAATTAAATCCCAATTGTCAGTACCGCCGGTCTTTTTATTACTTTCTTTTTACTTTTTTTACTTTCTTTATTATACGTTTCACTGTGAGCTATCGGAATCGGCAATTTTTTTTTACTTTTTATTACTTTTTATTACTTTCTTTATTATACGTTTCACTGTGAGCTATCGGAATCGGAAATTTTTTAAAGACTCGAAAGATGCGTGCCCAATACATTAAAAATAGATGACGCGACGGAGTCTTTTTACGATCTCAGTCGAATCTGGACTTCGTGACATTACGGTATCGTTCGGGTATAGTTCGTGTTCGTCTTCGTACACGCATGGAATCAAACGTCTATTTTCACATGACTTCGGCACCAAGTGTTTACTATACATTATAATGATATTGTGAATTTAACAATGAATTATCGTATGCAGAAATCATGCTTTTTCACGAAAACAAGGGTTTCTGTTGATTGAAACTAAACCCCAGAAAAAAAATTCGGCAGGATCGTGCTTTTTTAGTCATAGAAAAAAAATATATATATATAAAAAATATTTTTATAAAAAACTTTCTTTATTATTATGTTACAAAATCGGACTAAGGCGTTGGTTACATTACTCGAACATTTTTGTTCGAAGAGTTTCAAAAATTTTTTCTCGATGAAAGTGTTTACACTTTTCAAACAAAGTTTCGATGATGTTTGATGATGTTCGATGATGTTTGACGTTATTTTTGGGGTTGTATTATATTTTTTACGTAATGGGAGGGTACATATATATAATAACTTTCGAAATACAGCAGATTCCGATTTCGATTCCGATTCTGAATAAAAATTAATCGGGATTTCCCCCCCCCCCCCCCCAACTTTTTTCAGTCTTTTTTTCCTACTGCGTGTACGAAAAAAATGACTTAAATTAATATGGGTACTCGGTCGATGATATATGTACCCTCCCATTACGTAAAAAATATAATACAACCCCAAAAATAACGCCAAACATCATCAAACATCATCGAACATCATCAAACATCAACGAAACTTTGTTTGAAAAGTGTTTAAACACTTTCATCGAGAAAAAATTTTTGAAACTCTTCGAACAAAAATGTTCGAGTAATGTAACCAACGCCTAAAAAGCAAAAAATAAATATAATATTAAAAAGATCGTACTAAAAAGCAAAAAATAAGTCCAAATTGCAATGAATCGATTCACCGAATGGTCCGAAAACGATTTTCATATTTTCCAAGAGCTATGTTTTGAATCTGTTTATGGCTTTCTACTCGAATTCTTTTTAAAAAATTTTAATTTCGTAAAATATAAAGAAAGTTTTTTTGAAAAATTTTTTTTTAATATTATATTTTTTAATACAAAAATTTCAGCTATTTTTTTTTTGGATAGAGAAAATTATTCTTATGGGAAAATTTTTAAAATTTGCCAGTCTACTTCAGTATGTCAGACGCGTTAAGATGCGTTCGAAGGGACCGACCGAAATTTGCGTATTAACGAGGAAAGCGTTTTACCCGGTAATAAGCGTTTCCACGTCTTATCGGATTGTTATCGAATTAAACAACTAACTGTTGGGGTTATACATTTATTTTTTGATATGATCGTCCAAATTTTTTGGTTGAAACGTTTTGCTCCACATAATGTCTTTTTCAATTGAATTTAAAAAGGATAAGGCATTCTTCATATTTTTTTATAACCGCAGCCTCTTAACCCACAGATATTGCGTTATTTTTTTTTTCCAAAGACATTTTTACGGAAGCCCTGAAGGGTCACATTTCTATAATTGTTTCTTATTGTTTGTTCCGGAACAAGCAATGAACTAAAAATTGTCAGTTCCGGAACAGGCAATTTTCAAATTTTCATTGTTTGTTTGTTCCGGAACTGACAACTTCAAATTCATTGTCTGTTCCGGAACTGACAATTTCAAGTTCATTGCTTGTTCCGGAACAAGCAATCGATAAAAAATTGTCTGTTCCGGAACAGGCAATTTTCTTACTAAACGTTGTCTGTTCCGGAACAGACATTTTTTCGTTAATTGCTTGTTCCGGAGCAAACAATGAAAAACAATTATAGAAATGTGACCCTTTAGGGCTTCCGTACATTTTGATTAAAATAATTTAAACACTTACAATAACTTTTAAAAAATTGGTTCATTAAAAAAAAATTGGAGAAAGAAATTAAGTATACGAATATAGAACGGCCTATTTTTGCCGAGTTATCGTTTGGAGACTATCTTAATCTAGCCGAGCTATCCCGAAGGAAACGAAAGATATATTTTTAATCACAGTACAATACGATACCTTTTAATACCAAACTTGTTCAGATCTGTATGAAATTGTAATCGATAACCTTGTTTTGCTTCAAATTTTTCAAACAAAATTTTCAGCGGCATAACAACGAGGATAATATTCGTCACAGGATTCTAAGCGGGAACGAGTCTTATAGGGGGAATACCGTGTTTTCTTTTTAAACTATTTTACCGTCTTTTATTTTTTGATTTAAGACTACCTCTTTGGGCTCGGTCTTGGGGAAACTGGAAAAAGAAATGAAGAAGAATTTTTTTGAAATGAACGTTTGATAAAATTACTTTCCCTCGAAAGTAAAATTTACATTTAAAGTTAAAATTTTATTTTAAAATTAGACGAAAAGAACGAATAGCTTGTCTCCACTTTGTGATTTAATTAGAGAGTCGAATTAAAGAATCGTCCATTTAAAAGAAGTACCGGAAGTACTCTACCGTTCCAAATTCAAAAATTAATTCAAAATGGAGAACTCCGGGATTTTGTTTCTGTTTTTGTAAATTAATTTTAATAAATTATAACGAACCAATGGAAAAAGAGCTAAGTATATAGGTACTTAATTACTGAGAAACTATTTTAAGCCTCATGCAAAAAGTTTTTGATTTGTCGAAAGAAAAGGAAACATACAGTACTTCCGGTGCTTGATTTAAACAGACGATTGTTTTAATTTCATTATCCATTTAAGTAACCAATGGAGACAAGATTGAAAGCTTGGAGTTAGAAAATTTCTTGTAAATTTTACTTTTAAAAACGTTTAATTTTAAATAATTTTTTTGACTATTTTTTTTAACTTTTGGCCTTTTTTAATAGTAAAATTGGACGACATGAATGAAAGCAAGGACTTAGAAAATTACTTGTAAATTTTTAAGAAACTTAACTTTTACAAGAAACTTAAAGTTAAAGATCAATAATGGATCAGAAACCTATGACCCCTGATAATCGTCATTTAAAATATCTCCAATAAAGTCGTAAAACATTTATTTATTTATGGTGGACGATCATTTCGACAGCCAAAAGACTGTCATCTTCAGCACCTAAAACTAATTAAGAAAACTTTTAAATGTTTTATGACCTTATTGGAGATATTTTAAATTTCTGACAAAACTTAAAGATGCTAAAGCAAGGACTTAAAAATTTCTTAAAATTTTATTTAACTTTTTTTTTAATTTCCGCCGGTTTTTTAAATATTAAAATTAAAATAAATTAAAAAAACAAGAACTTAAAAATTTTAAATAAAATGTTCACTACATTTTTTAACTCTGTCCTTTTTTCTTAAGCCAAGAATATGATCTACAGCAATGTTTTAATATTATAATTTTAACTTGGAAGATTTTAATTAAAATTTTGACTAATATTTTTTAACACGATAAGATGCACACGGTAACATGTTATGTTTGTCGTGTTACCTACGTGTGTGTATTCATGTGCTTGGCTACATGCGTCACTTGTCTCCTGAAGAAAAAGAACGACAATCATAACTATGGGATCGTCCATATAAGCATATGGACGGGGAAGGGGGGGGGGGCAGAAATCTTGAAAATTTTGCTTACGTAAAATGTGGGCAGCCACCAGTATTGAGAAAATGGTTCTAGTCAATAAATAATAATTTTTTTCTTTTAGGCTATGGTTGGATTTTGTGCAGGAACTGTTACCACAATGGCTTTTACCAAAAAGGAAGGACCCGCAGCTGCTACTGCAATAATCGGATTAGGAGTAGGTATGAAATATGGCATTTCAGCAGGAGGTGCCGCTTCCAGTGTAAAAAACGCAACGATTGCAGCATCGGGTGGGGCTGCTGGTTTTGGTGCTCTCACGGTGGCAGCGTATGAAAAGTCTCAAGGAAAAAGTGGTACAGAATTATTACAAAATGCAGCATTAGGTGGCTTAACAGCTGGAACAGCCGCTGCTTCGCATTCCATGATAGTTAGAGGGCTTAGAAGTAACAAATACGGTATTGCAATTTTAGGAGCTGATATCGAAACTTATAGTTACGACTGCTGGAAACAAGTTGTAAAGGACGATTCAAAAGAACCGTCGAAAGGAAAGAAGGTAATTGAAGTTTTATGCGATCCGCAGATAAAAAATGTGAGCCTTATAGACGAAGAAGTATTCATTCAATATATTTTGGAAAAGGAAGGTTTTTTTTATATCCAAAATATAAGCATTCCGTATATTTTTGGTGAGAAAAGATTTCTTCTTATCCAAAATATATGGGATGAATACTTTTTTATGCATTATTTTAGACTGCCTACGGGTGAAATTGTAGCCCATGCAGTACCAGTGATTTTGAATGATAATTAAAAAAGGTTTTTTTAGTAGTGAAATCGTAGCTTTTTATTTAAGATAGTTTTATCACTTTATTTTTAGATAGGTTATAATGTCTCTTAGACTTTGACTGATTTATTTATTGTGAACAGAAATATGTTTTACGTACCTCGGGAAGTAATCGCCTGTTTTTCTCCCGCTCGAGAAGTTAACATTTCGCTTTCCTCGGTACGTAAAGTAACTTGCTGCATTAGAATGGAAGAGACATTTCACGTCTTAGCACCTCGTTGAAAACCTCGGATTCGCCTCGGTGTCTCAAACTCGTGCTTCGACGTGAAACAAGTCTCTTCCATCCTAGGGCAGTAATCTACTATTTCACACATGACGTTCGCGATAAACCGCGTATAACCCGTAGGGTTGCAAGTACTCGGTGAATCAAAATAATTCAGAGTAATTCAAGAGCAAATGTACAAGGCAATTCCAGAGTGAGCAACCCCCCGGTATATGTAAGAGATATTAAATTAGAGACTGAAATCTCGCGGGATTTTTTAATGCAGGATGCAGCAAAATTTTTAGCAGCAAGATTTTTTAATGCAGGCTGTGCTAAAACTATTCAGATAATAGTGTGATAAATGCATAGGTACGATTTTAAAAATTGCTTCTTGGCCAAAAAAGTTTTTGAAGCCTTCAGGATATTCTTTCATTTTGAAAAGAATCCTTTAGAAATTGTTCCGTCCTTTTTAGTGTGACTAGATCTTTTAAAAAGAAAGTTTCTTTTAAATTCATATTTTTTTTAAAGGAAGTTTTTTTTTTTTTAAATTGTTTTTTTTAAACATTTTGTAGCATTTTTTTTAAAATAATAAATATCATTCCTTCCTGCATTTTTGTACTTATGCTGCCTTAATCAGTATGCGTTTAAAAAAAAAAAAAGGTAAAACGCACAAATTTTTATACCAGTGAAAATGTAAAAATGTAATTATGAAATAATTATTATTTTTAAATATATTGTTTCTGATGATAGTATTTTCAAACTCCTCTATATATTTTTGCACTTTAGTTTTCCATGAACAATTTAAATTGCGAATACAAAGTGAAGAGTACAGGGAATAAAAGGTTATATTCCATATTTTTGTTGCCGTTCTTTAACAAAAGATATGGGAGCAAAGCAGAGTGTAAAAAAATGGAATTCGATTTTTTCCCCGAATACTCTTCAACTGAAGTTAATTATTTCAGAACAAAAATCAGTATATTCTGCATACTCTTCCAAAACTTCAGAGAAAACAAAAAGTGCACAAAACAATCCATCCATCCATTACCTTCGGTCGACGAAGCAAAAATGGAAGTTGTACAGTACTTATTATATCTTACCTACGTCTGAAAATTCTGAAATATTTCGTCTGGTTTCTCAAGTTGTATAAACTTTTTTGAATCATGGGTGAAAAAAAAACAACAACAACAAAAACGCACGAAAACAAAATGAACCGATTACGTGCTTATGTTTTTGAAGCTTCCATATAAAATTTAGGACATCCCTTAAAAATTCATATTCTTATGATCCAATCAATATACTCTATTTGAAGTTCAACCAATCAGGGAGGTTTAAATTTAAAAAAGTTCCCATTTAATGAGCTCTTTAAGATCCTACAATCGCACCCCGGCGCAAACCTGCAAAATGCCTATTTTGGTCTCAAATATGCAAAAATTCGCTTTTCTAAGGTTATTTTTCACCGCGTAAAATTGGCCCAGATTTTTTCAATGTTTTGGATGTTAACAAAACCTTAATGGAATGAGCTGAGCCCTTTTTAGCTTTTAAAATTATTTTTCATAACTCATCGATGGGAAGAGCCCTTTCCCATCGATGTTTAGCGGGCGGAAAGGCTTTTTTCCCTTATAGGAACTCGCCATGTTTAGCCATGTTCTTAGTGCTTGTAAACAAACAAATGAGGTATTTTTTTTTTTTTAAATCACTTAAAAAGTTATTTTTATTCGTTATAAAAAGTATCTTGTTATTCTAGGGTGTCAAATGAATTTTCCTCGCTCGGTTTCCATTCAGCCCTCGCTTCGCTCGGGCTGAAACGGAAACCTCGACGGGAAAATTCATTTTCCACCCTAGGTTAACAATATACTATTTCACCCCCGTTTTCAACTCTAAATCCCTCAAAGTAAAAAATCCGCCCCTTGAAAAAATAAAGTGTTCAAAAGGGCCGAAATACCCTGGTTGAAAAAACTGACTAAAAATTAAGTAAAGTAAGATGAAAATTGCTTTATTGTATGTAAATTGATTGCAAGTTCACAAAAAATTAATGGAGATTTTAAAAAGCATTTACAAAGCCGTCAATATTATACCAACGGTTGAGTGCAAATTCATTTTGAATTACCGGAAAGAAAAATATTAAAAATTTGATTGTAAATTGTTGACTGTACTTGGACTGCAAGTTAAGAAATATTAATTAAATTTTCTTAACTTTCAGTCAATTTACAGTCGAAAATCTACAATGAAATCGTAATTTTGTTTTCTGCTAATTAATTTTCTGACATACTGAAGGTATAAATATATGTATATGTATATGTAGGTATATGTATAGTCAGTCTCTCATTGAATGAATGTCACCAAATCGACCGACTTGGTTTAATCCGACCAAGGATTCATGGTTCATGCATATTTGAAATAAAGGAAACGAATAAGATCGAAATAAGGATAACGAATTTAGCAAACGGATAAGATCGCCTATACTTCACATAGGTTATCTCCTCCTTGCCTAATGACCTTGAATCAAATCATACATTTAAAAAAAAAAAAAAAATGTAACTCCTTAAATCCAGTTGTGTATTATATCATTCAATTTCGGTCATTTCCATTTTTTTAAATTAAAAAAACTTATTTACCTTCCACACTGTGTTCAACACTTTTAATAAAATTTAAATTTTTTAAAAATGGCTTAGGAAAATCCCACATTCAAATATTTTTTTTAAAATTATTTAATTATCTTAATCCCAACAAATATTATTATGTTTGAACTTCTTGGTAAAGGATTATAAATAATAGTTGATTTATTTCATCTCAACGTTTCGTCATTTATTTATGACTTCTTCAGGAGAATAAACCTTTTTTGATAACATGTGCAGCTAAAAACAAACAATCAAAATTAAAAAAAAGAAATCAAAGAACATATTTTGACAATTAAGAGCGTAATTGTCAAAATATGTTCTTTGATTTCTTTTTTTAATTTTGATTGTTTGTTTTTAGCTGCACATGTTATCAAAAAAGGTTTATTCTCCTGAAGAAGTCATAAATAAATGACGAAACGTTGAGATGAAATAAATCAACTATTATTTATAATCCTTTACCAAGAAGTTCAAACATAATTCAAATATTTCTCTTTTAGTCCTGCAGTAATCGAAGGTATCGATTACAATAATGCCCGGACGGGCAATCAGCGGCCCCCCATTTTACACTAAATAGAATGCAATTTATTGGAAGAATAATTTTACACTGGAAAGAATTCAAATTTTTGGACTCATATTAGGCTTTTCCCGAAAAAAAATGTTGGATCCGCCAGTGGCGACTAGGGTGCCCGTTAAATACCGTGTTGACGAATTTTTTTCGGCCTACCCCCCAAATCGGTTCCAAATAATTCAAAAAGTCTAAATCCAAAATTTTTTTTTTTTATCTCAACGGGAACCCGTGCCCCAAGGCACCTTTTTTTCCCATATAAAAAGCACGGTAAAATGTCTTAATTTCGCATTCATTTTTTTCCGACGGTTATAATGACCCGAAAAATTTGATTTTTTGCATACGCGCTCCTTAGAAGTGTAGCTACCTTCAATTTTTTTCCCATCCCCCCAGAACGATATTTCTGCCCTCTAGGAGGGGGCAAAATTGTAGTCAAAAAAAAAATTATAAAATTATGACAATAGCAGAAATGTGACCTCTAACTGAATAAGATTGATGTTTTTAGGCCATAGACGCTAAAGGAAGATGTTTTTTCACTGAAGGGGTCGGTCCCTGTCGGGTGAAAAAGGGGCCCAACGGAAAATTGGTGAAAATTATCGATATGGCACTCGAATTCGACATAATCTAGGTCACCCATTTTAAATATCCGTTTTATTTTCCTTCAGGTTTTACGTACATTAGCAAAAATTAAAATTTCTTGTTCCAACAACTTTTTTTTTGTTCAAACAAACAAAAATTTTTAGGATATTTCATTGCATCAAAATGTTTTTTTTTTTTCTTTTAAAAATAAAATCTGCACAATTATAATATAAATAAATTTTTTATTTTTATTTTCGTCATTCAAAAATTTTTCCTTTAAGCTTTAGTTCGAACAAAAAATTTTAATTTTTGCTAATGTACGTAAAACCTGAAGGAAAATAAAACGGATATTTAAAATGGGTGACCTAGATTATGTCGAATTCGAGTGCCATATCGATAATTTTCACCAATTTTCCGTTGGGCCCCTTTTTCACCCGACAGGGACCGACCCCTTCAGTGAAAAAACATCTTCCTTTAGCGTCTATGGCCTAAAAACATCAATCTTATTCAGTTAGAGGTCACATTTCTGCTATTGTCATAATTTTATAATTTTTTAAATTTTGACTACAATTTTGCCCCCTCCTAGAGGGCAGAAATATCGTTCTGGGGGGATGGGAAAAAAATTGGAGGTAGCTACACTTCTAAGGAGCGCGTATGCAAAAAATCAAATTTTTCGGGTCATTATAACCGTCGGAAAAAAATGAATGCGAAATTAAGACATTTTACCGTGCTTTTTATATGGGAAAAAAAAGGTGCCTTGGGGCACGGGTTCCCGTTGAGATAAAAAAAAAAAATTTTGGATTTAGACTTTTTGAATTATTTGGAACCGATTTGGGGGGTAGGCCGAAAAAAATTCGTCAACACGGTATTTAACGGGCACCCTAGACTGGCGACCAATACTTCATTTTCAGAACATTTCTGAATACCATTTTGTGTGAATTTTTTATCATCTAAATTCACAGAGTCATATGAGATGCATAAATCGTAAATCAAATTATCTCAAAGTAGATAAGCTAGAGGAAAAATACCTCGCATTTAAATCAAGTAGTCGATAATGACATCGGCAAAGTAGTTTTACACCTTTTTTTTTAAAACATCTTTGCTTAACATTTTAAATGAAACGATGAGATACAGCGAAAATGTTCATTTTTTTTTTCACTTGGCTCTGCGATACCAAAAATTGTTTTCGGGGCGGGGGAGGGACTTTCCCCTATATCCGTCGCAAGTACAGACGATCAAATATTATCCGCCAGGTAAGATTGCATTACATTTATCCTATTAAATATTTTCCCGAAAATGTTTAGCTTTCCAACTTTCGTGGTCGCCTCCAACAAAAGAACCGACGTCACATAAAAATCGAAAGCTTTAAAAGATTCAAAAGTGACGTATTCATGACGGTTTTTTATTACGTCATAATTCGCTTGAGTAGTGAATGAACTCGAAAAAAAAGTAAACGTTAGACGTATGTTTGATAAATCTGCAAAAATGATCTGCAATAGGCTTGCGATAGCATTTTATTTATTAATAGAGTATAATTGTCAATAATTCCTACCAAGAGCATAGATAAGGGATTTGTTCTCTTAAAATAAAAAACTGAAAATTTTCCCCAACATAAAAGAATTTTTGTAACGGACTAACAAATTTTATATTTAAGTCTTTTCAAATGGATGCTCATGATGCTGGACAGCGTTTTTGTGGCAAAATATGGGTTTGATATAATTATTCATGATCATAATTATGCGTAATATCAGCAATAATAGAGACGGACCAATTTTATGTTAACATTAATAATGTTAAAGAGTGGTAATGCTGAACGGAAAACTGGTCCAGGAGATAACTTCGCACCTGAAGTACACGAAAGCAAAAAATAGTAATGAACTATCGCGAAAGCATTCGAACATGTTTAAAATCAAGGTCATTGTCAAGGTTGCATGTCTGCATTCTCCTTTCTTTTCTCTCTTTTTGTTCCTTTTGCAGTGGAAACTGATAATAAAAAAATAAGAATCTTCTACTTATAAGCATAAACATCTCTAATTTGTGCTTCGAGAAGATTTACAGGGTAGTAAATCGCTTGAAAACAAGTATTGCTTAACATGGAAAACTCGAAACAAAAGTAATATTTAGACGTACGTTTTGTAAATCTGCAAAAATGGATCACGATTTAGGATATTACGTCACCCCAGTATTACAAAATTGTATTTGCACTTTTTAAAATTTTACAAAAACGTGGTGTAAATGTTCGATCTTTTTTTTAAATTACCCGTTCGGATTTACAAAGTTTTAAAAACGGATTATTTTCCTTCGTTTAATGGAGAACCCGATAAGTAAACAAAAAAAAATAAATGTTACAGAGTCATATCGTACGTTTTTTTAATTATTATTACCCATAAAATATTTTAAAAATTCATCTTCTTCTTCTTAGAAGTGCCGTCTCCGCGACGGAGATTGGCTATCATTTGGCAAATTTTAACTTTGGAGACCACCGCTCTAGAAATCCATACTAATCAAAAAAATTCTGTTGAGAATTTATCAAGCGTTTATATAATTTTTTTTTTTTCTTTTTTTGCTTAGAGACAAAAATATTGTTAGAGAAGGCTTCATGAAATACCGGAAGGAATGGCTGTTTTGTCCAACACTCGATTCACGGGTGAAAAATTCAAATTTTAAGAATCTAACTAACTCTTTTGAAATTCTCTTGTATTTTTGTTTTGGTACAAGTTTCAACTTGCCAACTTGCTCCAAGCAAGCACGGACCTGGGAAACAAAATCAAACTTTTTCGACCGCAATTTGTTTCTTTTTTTTTTTTTTTTTTTTTGAAATTATTTTTTTGCCGCCTCTCATACATTTCAGACAAGTTGAAACCTGCCCTAAAAGTTTTATTTCGCTTATTTTCACGGTTTCAAATGAATATATTGATTAATAAGGCAGCACTCTTTGTCTGAAATGTCCGATTAATTTAAAACACGGTTCCGGTTTGATTTTTGCAAAATAAACGATTAGTAATAGGTTGGCAACAGCCGCGCTTAATTCTTAATGCAGACATGACGTTGTAATTTTCTGATTTTGATACAATAATGTAACAATGAGTGCAGTTCCTTTATTTTTAAAAATTTTGATTTTTTTTTTTTTTTTTTTTTTTTTTTTTTTCAAAAAATGAAAGCTGGTTCGGAATAGACATGAATTAGCAAAAAAGTCGATTTTCAAAAATTTTGCAGATACAATCTTGTAATACTGGCGCAGCGACCAGTTTTAAGCAAATATTCCGTACACGGTAAAAAATTATCTGTAAAATTAACATATTTTGTCTACTTTGTCACTTTTGTTTACTTTTGTCTACTTGTCACCAATTTTCATATGTCAGTTTAACATAATATAGTTCTGTAAAAACCTTCTTCAGAAATTAATGTTCCGAAATTAGCCGAAAGATTCAATGGCATAAAAAACTAAAAGACATATCTAAACGAATTCCGTTTATTTCTAAACGAATTTGAAATCCGAAAGCGCTTAAATCGTTTATTAATTAAATAAATGATAAAATATGACCAGGAATAATTAAATTTTTTTTCGAACAGCAAAGACAAAATCTACTTTAGAAGGGAGATTTGTATTTGGAAAAGTCACAGACCGCAACCCGTCGGAGGAGACTGTAACTCCTCCCTCCGACGGGTTGCGGTCTGTGAAATCATTCCTAGGCATATTTTATCATTAATTTAATTGATAAATGATTTAAGCGTTTTCAGATTTGAAATTCGTTTCGAAATAAACGAAATTTTTTTTAGATATTAAACGGGTGCTTGATTAAACTCGGCTCGAAAGAAGCGATTATATTTCAAAAATAAAAGACATATGCGGACGTCCACATGAAAACCTGCCTTGTGGGGAATGGCGGAGAAAACGTTTTGTTTGTAAACAATGTGATTTTTAATAAGTTAAACTTCCACAGCCATCTAAGTACCATTCCCCAGAAGGCAGGTTTTCACATGGATGTACACATATTTGAAATCTGTTAATATGCCAAGCCAACTGTATTATGCTTAAAAATTTAACATAGTATTGTTTACATCAAAATTATGTAGACCGTTTTTAAGATTTGATTTTGACAGATAATTTTTTTTAATGCGTATATCTTTTCTGGGTTAAAGACTGGGGCACAACCATATTTTTCATTAACAGCTAACCGCAAAAATAAAAACAGCGTCTATTTCTTTTTCATACCATAATGTTAAAAAAAGACTATGAAAATGGTTTTTTTCAACGTTTTCACCGAACAAAGCTGTAGATCCGGAACGATTTTTTTTTTTTTTTAACGCATTTTTCATTCATTTCTTTTTGCAGAGTATTCGAATGTAACAATAATAGGCCACAGCGGCACGAAAAAAAAGTAAACTGTATTGAAAATGAAAAGTTACTCCTTTATAGGAACTCCAATAAAGCCGACTATCTACATGCAATCTTAATAATAAACTTCTATCATTTTATTTTATACGCGACTTCAACATATATAAATCATCGAAACTTAGAAATTAATTATTGATGATCGTCATCTTATACTCAACATGAGGACTTATGATTTTTATTTGCGCAGGCGTGCATCCTCCGCCCGACTCCATTTTTCCCCCCTTACTTAGGTTAGAGTATTGGAAAATATTACACAATATAAGTGCTTTAAAAAGTTTTTTGTTTGAAATTAATAATTCAGGCGGCTCCAAATTGGAATAATACATTAATAAAGGTAAATTCCCATTTTTATGTGACGTATTTATGATGTAGCGTTTGGTTAGATTCGTTTAAAAAATTTTACTTTTTTTTTTTTTTTGCGAAAGCTTCTTTTAAAAAAAAATCTTTAGAGGAATCTAGACAGTAAAACCTAATTTTGTTCGAGGAAAAAAAAAAAAATCCGCTTTTTTAAAGCTAATAACTTTACTGTTCTGAAAAAATCAGCAACAGTTTTTGGTGCCGAAGCCAGTCCCGATAAGTAATATAAGAAAGGCTTTTAGCAATTTTATATGAACTTATAAAGGGACCAAAGCATGTTTTCGGTTCTTTAGAATTTTTTTTCCAGAGAAAATGACAGTGTAAAAATCAAGGTACCGGTACAATTTTATTAAAATCCGATAAGGCATCTTTCTTTCTAAAAAAAATCACCACGACTAGAGATGCCCATTTCCGTAGATAAAGGTTTAAAAAAAAATATGACGTATAAAAAAGATTTGCATTGCATTTCTTTTTAACATCCGGAGTGATAACTGTGGTGTGATTTCAAACCAATATGCTTAGTGCCTTTATTTTCAAGCATTATTAAGCAAATGGAAATCTTTTTATATTTTTTGGATTCATTCAATTCTTACGTCATCATTTTTTAAACAAGGTCTTACAAATTATTTTCTCTGACTTGGGGCGGGAGTTGGGAAATGCTCATGAAATGAATGTAAGGTTAGAAGTTTATAATTTCCAAAAAAATGTGAATGTGAGGGAAAACGAAATAAACGCTTTTCCGAATAATTCGAAGAAGCGTTTATTTTATTTCCTCTCACATTCACATTCTTTTGGAAATTATATCTCAACCCCAAATAACGACGGGCGATTTTTAAATTACCCACCATATTCGATGTTTGTATAAAAAATATACATGTATGTACAGTACATATGGATTTATTTCGTGTGTGCAGTTTCAGTAATGGCAAAAAAAAAAAAAAAAAAAAAAATCGAGGAACGAGTTTTTTTTAAATATTTTTATGTTATTATGTTTGAACTTCTTGGTAAAGGATTATAAATAATAGTTGATTTATTTCATCTCAACGTTTCGTCATTTATTTATGACTTCTTCAGGAGAATAAACCTTTTTGATAACATGTGCAGCTAAAAACAAACAATCAAAATTAAAAAAGAAATCAAAGAACATATTGTGTCATATTTTGACAATCATATTGATTGTCATATTTTGACAATCCTTTACCAAGAACCATTATTTATAATCCTTTACCAAGAAGTTCAAACATAATAGGGTCAATCTTTAAAAAAGTGACATTTCAGAAATGTAAATAAAATATTTCTTTTAAGTTCGTTCCCGCTCTTTTTTACGCAAAATCAAAAGTTCCCAACTTTAATATCATTTTTTTTATATGAGCAGAGATCGTTAACACGTAATTAGTGGAAAAAAAACATTTTAAAAAAAATTAATTTGAAAACAAAAATTTAAATCCGCCCTTTTTTTCTGTTTATTTATTTTATGATTTCGAAAAAGCAGTGGATGGTAAAATGCCTGGAATGCAAAATTTGGTGGAAATTTATCAAAATATACTGGTTTTTGTCGGAAAAATTGCAAAACAAAACGAATACCGCCATTTTAGAAAGCGGTGCGATATTGAAATATTTTATGACATTTTTTCTGTTTGTTTTTATTTTTTTTTTTCGTAATGACGCGGGATGATTCGGAATGAAGCGGGGTGATGGTGCGGGATGACGGGTGACGATGAAATTGCCGAATATAGCTTTGTTTTAAGGGTTGAAAAAAAAGTTTGATCCAGAATCAGGATGGTCTGAGGACAAGAAATTAGGTTTTAGCCGAATTCAAGTGTAACCTTCAAGATTTAGAGAAAAAAAATTAAAAACTAACATGGGAGCAAAAAGTGTACGCGTAAGAGCTGTTAAAGAAATTGTCCGTCTGAATGCTTTTGAGGGCCTAAAAAATTCCGTAAAATTTTAAAATGAAGGGTAAGAATCACAGTATAAAATGTACTGCTTAAAGTTTTCTAAAAATGTCGAATTAGGTTATTATGAATAAAATTACGAGAACACCGGTATTAATCCAAATGTCGGGGACCGTTTTTGATTGCAATTTTTATCCCTTTTTCTTAGTTTTTCCGAATATATGAATATGAAAAACAGCGGCAATGTTATTTATTTAACGTACGTGGTGGTGAAAGGTTTTTATCTGAAGTATTTCGTTTATATTTTTTATTTTCAAAGAAAAAAAATGGAGTCGGGGACAGCGTAAAAATTTTTATTTTCGATTAACTTAATCAAAAATTTATTATTTCCCGAGCCTCTCATGTAGCAAGTAAAAAGATTTTTGTTTATTAATCAAAAATGAATACGTAAATTATAATTTTAATGAAGTTTAACGATATTAAAGCTAAAAATTTTAAAAAAAGATCTAGGGACACGATTTGTCACTTTTTTCCAGAATGACCCAATAATATTTGTTGGGATTAAGATAATTAAATAATTTTAAATATTTTACTTATTGTCATTTTCAAATCTTCACTTACATGTTCCATGACAGAAAATCCCTGAGCTGTTTGTTATCCAAAATGGACTGACGGTATCCTGATTTTTAGGTTAAGATAAAAAAATCGAAAGCACTGGATTTTAACATTCATTTTCACAATAAGTATTCACAAACCAGATTTTCTCAAATCGTTTCACTTTGCAAAATCATTTTTTTTTTCTTTTTATTAACAAACTAAAACAGTTGGTTACTAATTGTATCTCAGTACTTATCTATTTCACTTTAATGCACGACTGTAAAAATTAAATTTTTCATTATAGGCTGCCAAAAAATAGGAGCAATGTTTTCAAAGCTTATCAAAAAATCTCGCCTAACAACTGCCGTTTTAGGGCCACTCAAAACGGCCTATGTAAGTTACGTTCTTAGTGTTTGTTTTGTGAAATTTTTAATTGTCTTTTGAATCAATTCTTTCTCATGATAAATTTATTTCAGAATTTTCGCTCGAAGGGAAGAAATGCCTTTATCAACCCTGATTCATACGATACCTCAAATTCCAGGGCCCACACGGAAAGAATTGATTGTGTTGATGCAGGAAAAATTGTTTTGCTGGGCCAATTTTTCTACCACAGAAAACAAGTTTTGGTTTTCAAGTACAGTGTATTGTTGCGAAAGGAAAACTTTTGCCACGGGAGAAAACCCAATTTTACTGTACCAGGAATATTATTGTGGTAGATGAATTTTACGATAGGAGTAAAACATTTTACTAATCCTGGACTAGATTGCACAGGACTAGTAAAATGTTTTGGTAAAAAAAAATATACCTGCCGAAGGAAAGACTTTTTTAAATATAGCAAAAAGAACCATTGTTCCCGTTGTAAATTCTTTTGCTTTCGGTGTAAAACTAAGTTGAGGTCAATGGCACAAACCTTTTTGTATTGTACCAATACTTTTTGCATCTTAGATTCAAAATGTCTGCCAAGAATGTAATTTTTGCTGCTTTCTTTTTTGAACTTTGGTTCTTTTTAAATGAATAATTATACACGGTGGAACAATTTTTGTGGTGTGATTTTATTAAGGTAAACATAGGAAACACCGCCATAAAAATTGTTCCAGCGTGTATATTTTAATAGAAATTAATTAAAATGTTAACCGGGAATTTTTTGTGGTTTTAAAGCGTAGTTGTATTATTGATGATATTACATAAGCAAATGCTATGTTTTAATTATGTTTAAAAAACGGTCAACATTATTTTTGTACCAAAGGGTAGCCGCCATTATCTTGCAGCAGGTAGTAATGGTGTCAGATTTGATTTTTTTTTTTTTTTTTTTCCAGACTTTTCAATACAATGGCACTTAATATCGGTTAGTTTCCACTCGTTTTGCCAGGTCTTGTGTGGTTTAGTTGGTAACGTCGCAGGGTTGATTGCTTTAGGTGTGAGAGGTCTTAGGTTCGAATCTTGCTAGGTGTTGAGGTTTTTTCAAGGTGTTAGGATTTTTTTAGGGTCACTTCTTATTCTAAATAGGCATGCGTCGTTATGCAACAATATTAAAAAATTATAAGCTTCGAAATAATAAAAAAAATGTCCCTATTTTTTTTTCTTCTTTTTATCATTATTATTATTAACAGGGATATTTTTTAGTATTCCAGAATGTTCTACGAATATTGAATAAATAACATTCTTGGAAAATCTCGAAAAATTCGGGAAACCGGAAAACGGAGTCCGAAACGGAGTCCACCACCGTTATTCAACCAACCTGTGTTGTCTGGAAAATATTTTTCTATAAATGAGTACAACGAAACTTTTCCCTATTAGTTAAATCTTTTGTTGGTTCAGCAATAATTTTTTTATTATTAAAAAACCGGTATGTATTAGCCGAGAGAAAATTTAGGAAACCGAGCAAAACGGTTGTTTTTTAGTTACAGTAAACGTTTTACTACACCAGTAAAATTCTTTAGGAGGAAAATAATTTTACAGACACAGTAAAACATTTTGTACGGTCGATTTTCGTAAAATAATTTTACTGGCGGAGTAAAATTTTTTTTGTCCGAGTAAAACAATTCTTTCCGTGCACCATTTTAGGGTGTTTCCAGATATCTCAACAAGTAAGTCTAAATTATTGGTAAGGGGTCGTCCACATATTAGTAAGCACGTTAAGGGGGGGGGGAGGTCTGGTAAAATCTTATGTAAGCGAAAAATAATCGATTTTGAAGGAGGTTCGGAACTGAAATCTTACGAAATAAAGAGGGCAGGGGGTTTTGAAAAATTTTATTTTTAGCTTACAAGGGGTAGGGGAAAAGGGTATATTATGTTGAGGTAATCTATTTTACTAACACGCTTTTACAATATGAACACTTAAAAAGAGACTGAGGCAACGAATTAACACCTTCACAAAATAATTTAAAAAATATAACCAGGTTATTTAACCTCAGTTCTACTTTCTAGGTTTGGGATATAAATCCCAAAGAACAATTTCTCTTCCACCGCACAAAAAACTCTGAAAAGCTTGTAATTGAATAACCGTTAAACGAACACTGACTTTAAATATAGAAAATGAGTCAAATATTTCGTAAAAATCTGGATATCTGCCGAGTTTCATACATAAATTCCTTGAATAACTGACGCATATTGCTCAAAGTTATAGATTAAATTTTATCCATGAACTTGACATTGTTTGCATTCAAACACTCGGGTCTGAAAGGACCTCCAGTATTTGGAGTATCGGAATCGGGCGAACCGATACCGAGCCGAAACCTCGTATCCGGTTCTGGACGTTCCGGTACCGATTCCGGTTCCCGTAATTTTAATACTCCTACCGATTAGACAAAAAAACAAAAAAGGTTAAATTAAACGTTAAAAATACAAACAGAGAGAAAAAGACAAGTTTTTTATTGCATAGTTTGCCCTTGGTGAGTAATAGTGCTGCCGCAGGTGCGCTATCGCTTTGATTTCTTTTTGTACAATGCCGACCTAACCAATTCTCAGAAACTTGAAATTTGATTCTTGATTTCATAAAGTTACTTGTTTTATGACGTTTTTCTTTTGTTCCAAAAAAATGTTGTCACTTTCAAATGGTCAGGATCAGAGCTTTATTAATTTTAATTCAAAATATAAAACCGTGTCATAATGTCATAATGTAATTAAATCTTGGTTTTGTGCTAGGTATGTTTTTAGGTAATGTTTCTATTGTGTCGCATGTTGAGTTTTCATTCTAATGATCTTGTTAACTTTCAGCTCTTTTGAAGGATTTATATTATAGTCCGAAACTAGTCAGCTTTCCAGTTTAAATATTTATTTCGTTCCTAGTCCCAAAGAGATTTACCTAACCTAATTACTTGTTTTATATTTTATGCAACATAAGAAGAAACATTTTCGAATTAAAATTTAAGGCCCTTGCTAATGCGAACTTTTCCCAAGCCAAAAACGTATACACCGGAATACAAAGAACTCAAAATGCAATACAGACGGAAAATAACTCAAGAGTACACCAGGGAGCCACCTCGGCTTCGCCTCGGTGTCTCAAACTCGTGCTTCGACGTGAAACAAGTCTTTTACATCCTAGGGCAGTAATGTACTATTTCCACTTCCATTAATATATATTAAAAAAAAAAAAAAAAAAAAAAAAAAGATTTTTTTTAAAATGTTTTTCAATTTTTGGAGGGAAAATTCGGAATAGGGTGGAAAGATCGAAACAAATTTTCGAAAAAAATTTTCGTGTCCTCCATGGGTACGAGTTGTTAATTTTTCTCGAAAATTTGTTTCGATCTCTCCACCCTATTCCGAATTTTCCATCCAAAAATTGAAAAAATTTCCCTAGCCGGGTAATGGCAGTTACGAGATGTAAATTAAATTTCGAAAAGATTTTTTTTTATACTTGCATGGCTTTTTGTTCCAATTTCACTTTCCACATTTAAATTTTAGGAAAAACCTTCTTCACTAAAATATCGATCGGTTGTTTACATACAACACCCTGGTCTAGCAATCAGTACATCCTTAAAAACATACAATAAACCGCATATACCTTCAATGCAAAAGTCTATTCCACGACTAAACTTTCAACGTAAGAAATCATCGACATTAAAAAACTCGAACCATAACCATAACCTGAGAACAAGTTTTTACCCGATTTGAAGAGTGACCCTTCAAAAGGTCGCATTTCCATCTCATTTTTAAAAAAATGGAATTCGCTGGTTTTATTTTCAAATATTGGTAAACAAACATGTTCCGCCAAAACGGAACAAATAACTCCCATTTTAAAAAAAAAGAAGGAAATGCGCCCTTTTAAAAAATCACTCCCCATTTATGCTAACATGAATCGGCGATAAAATCCGATAAAATTATTTTAATGATCCCAATTGACATCTTAAAAGGATTTTAAATTTCAATTTGTGTACAATCAGGAACCGGTAAAGTTTTTAAAATTATATGATACAAAACAGACGAATTCGGACCAAATTTTGTCTGAAAAATTCAAAGTATTGGTAAAAATTATATGCAGATTTACTCAATGACGGCGAAAATTGAATCAGTCAACCAACGAACCTAAATCATCATTAATCATTCCAAAGCAAAGAAAATTCAGCAGAATCCGTCATTTTTTGCCCTTTAAAATCTCTGAGGCCGATTCAACCACAAACAGCAGATAATATAATAAAAACAGCACATTATATGTAGGATGGCGGCCATGTTACTTTCCCCTTCAAACGCTTTTAAGTCCTCCTACGGGCGGCTCTCGTCCGTCCCCTTCACTATCTCAATTCACAGAGTTTTTACTGCATGAGTCAGCTAAAAAACTGATGCACGTTTTGCTGGTACTTTTTGCCGAAAATTTCGAATACTAAGTAAATAGCACTTGTTAAATTAACAATTGTTTTTCACTTTTTTTCTTATGCTCAGAGAGCAATAGCATCTTTATTTGACATTTTAATGGGACGGGCTACCAAACAGGTTTATAAATGAATGTATTTCAAGTGACTAAACGTTTGGCGCATTAAGGTTTAATTTTTCCCTTTTAAAAGGAGCTGGTAACATTGGTTTCTAGATTTGGGACAACATATGACAAATTTTCTTTGGATGATTTTTAGCTTAACAAAATATCTTTGCACAGGGATATTATCCCCATATACCGCAACTCTATAATATATTTAGATCAGGGATAAAAATTTGGGTGCTCATATATATTCTCATATATATAGGTCAGGCTTAGCAAAGTGACAAGAGAGGGGGGGAGAAGGGGTGAAAGGAGGAAACTTTTCTGACGAAGTTTTTTCCCTGGAGAAATATTTCCCCCTATACTTTAGCATTGTTTCTATACTTTTTCCCTCCCTTCCACAAAAAAATTTACATTCGCTCATAGCCCTGACTTAGTCCCCCATTCCAAAGCGATTTATGGCCCAAATAGTTTAACTTTAAAAAATTCTGCTTTTTTTTTTTTACCCTTATGCATCAGATCATCATTTCCCAAGATAGATTGGGGACCACTTTACCCTTTTTTAAAAATAAGTAAATGTCTAAGCCTAAGTCGGAAACATCCCTGTAGCCAAGGGGAGGTCAGCACGGATATTCTTCCCCCTGGTCTTTAATAAGAAAAAAATTGGTTAAATTTTAAAGTACGAAAAAAAACGAGATAAAAAATGGGATAGGAAAATGTAGATAAATCATTGGTGTCAAAAAGCTTTCATAATGAAAATAAAGGTTGCAGTTGCTTTAATTTTGGTTAATTAATTTGCTTTTGTACTCATCCATATTTAAATATTTTTCTTGAATTTTCATGTTAAAAATAAAAACTCATTTTTACGTTCAAAAAGACTTCTAAAGGCCAACCCTCCAACTGAAGAATAAAAATTTTAATATAATTGTTTGTTGCATTAATTAAAAGTAAATATCATATCAGTCACAAAGGCCAAATCCAAGTGTTAATTTTTATCTTAAAAACATATATAAATCTTTAACAAAAAACTTGTGCCCCCCTACGCTTTGAGTCTGGCTACAGAAACGGTCGGAAAATAAAATAATAACAAAGTATGCGGTGGATACTTTGAAGCAAATTAATAAAAAAAAGTTTCGAAAGCATCGGTCCGGCAACATCGCTTTTTAAATTACTTTACATGACGCTAGATGGCATGACTTCGTTGACTCTAAAACAGTTTTAAATCAAATCATATCTTAGGCAAAAAGTATAACTTCGGGTATAGCCGGTTGCCTATAGTTTCAATTTTAGGATTCATTTTTTTTCCAAGCAGTAAAAAGTAAAAAAAGTAAAACACTTTTTTTTTCTCTGACTCAGCCTTTGCCTGGCAGTTGTTGTAAAAAAATGAATGTGCCTCGTCCGCAATGTTGCTTAGCGACAAATCTCGTGAGTGCTTGAAAAGCATAATTGCCAGACTCGGGGTCTTTATGCTTTACAAGCACTCAAGAGTCATGGCACCAAGTATTTCCACTAAGGTTTATAAAATGCATTGACTTAAAGCAGCATTTTTCTGGGTGTACAGTATTATTCGATTTTTCTAAAAACAGAGCCAAATTAAGAGAAAATGTTATTTATCATTTAGCTACTTAATGGGTTTACGTGCTAATTTTTAAATTATTAATTTACAACTTTTCATGAGTCAGTTTAACAGGTTAGTCGACCCTCTCCTCTTAAATGTTACCCCTTCAACCATTTAATACTAGATAACCTACTAAAATTTTTATAAACAGCGATTTCGTTCGAAAAAAAAGAAATGAGAAAATCCATCGAACAGAAAAGATGCTTGGACTAATAGTAATACAAACAGAAAATAAATGCAGTTAAGAAAAATGAAACTAGAGGCGTTATGTACAAGAGGGGGGGGGGGGGGGTGACATAAGCTGCAGTGCTCCCAAGTTAATCTGGTCCTATTTTGTGCTTACAGAAAGTAAGGGGGCGGTTAGAAATCTCCAAAAGTTTGCTTATATAATATGTGGAATGTGAACAGCCCCTAAACGATAACATTTTTTGAGCTAAGATCCCAAAGGCCGGATTCGTGCCAGAAAAAGGATTTTAAATACAAAAGAAAGAAGAACGTTTTAATGTTTTGTCCTCAATAAATCTCTGTTGTTTCCCCTTCTGTCACAAAGCCTCCGCGTATGTATGTATGCATGTAGAACGAGTATTCTTAGTGCAGTAATAAGATACAAGCAAGAGGACCAAGATCGAATCCAAACAAAGGAGATAAATTATTCTCTTCTGGGATTACTCTAACTTCTTCCGTAATTTCTAAGGTAAATACTAAACTAACCTGGCCAAATTTCCGTTGCTGCTGATTTTGAGAAAATACATGACTACTAATTAGCGACTAACACTGTGAAATGCTATAAATTAATATTGATTACTGTATTGCCTGTTAATATATCAGGGCCTGGATCTAATTATTCCAAAACCGGATTTGCGTGCAGAAGCACGTCCTTCGGGGCAATGTTTAGTGAGTATATTAGACAAAACAGCGGTATTTACTGAAGCGCAAGTTTCCGTGTAACTTTGCTAAGTATTTTCTTACGTAACATGAGTACATCAAAAGGCATTCCGAAAACCTCGTCCCTCCTTCCCCTTCTTTTTCCTCCTCCTCAACCCCCCAAAATAAATTAAAATATGAATGTCGGCAATTCATAAACAATAAAAATAAAATGCTGTAATTGCTTCATTAAAGTAGACAGGCATTTAGTTAGCTCAAATTTTTTCTATACAATACAACCACTATCCGACTGCTTAATAGTATTTTTCAATACAAGGACTGCAAACGACAAAATTGCCCGACCGAGACCCGAGTTTTAAGCCCGAGCCAAAGGCGAGGGCCTTAAATAGGTCGAGACAGGCAAGTCGTTTGCAATTTTTGAATTGAAAGATATTTTTTATCACAAAGTACGGCGTCAAATAGCCTGTAAATAAACTGCCTAGGACGGAAAAGTGGACTTTTTTGTACTTTGTGATGAAAATGGACTTTTCCGCCCGCTTAAAAATACAAAAAATTCATTTTCCGCCCTCGTGATGAAAAATATCTTACAAATCAGGCATGGAGGTAGCTTGCAGGCCTCGATTGCATACGGCTCGAATGTGCAGTAGGCCACCTGCATACCTGATACGTAATACACTATTTCGGAAAACGAAAAAGTTCATCTTCCGTCGTCGTGATGAAAAATATCTTACAAATCAGATGGAGGTGGCTTGCAATACTGCACCCCCAGGAAAAGCAAAATTATATTTTTCGGTAAATTTTTATCCCAAAAATATATTTTTTTGTATTTTTTTATCCAAAAAATATATTTTTTTGTATTTTTTTATATAAAAAATGTAACACAACATATTTTTCATATGATTTTCTATCGGGAAATATATGAAAAAAAATTTTTTTTAAATTCATCTATAGAGATGCATATATTGCATATTTTTTTATCGAAAAAATGTTAAAAAATTTTTTTTTTGAAAAGCATTATACAGATGCATATGAACCGTATATTTTTCCATCCTGAGCCATCCTACACTATATAAAAATCGTCGCAGGACGCATTTTTTACTATATGAGGCGGCAGCTTCATATCTAAATCCATATTATGCCGATCTGGACCTATATTTTTTTAAAACTTCAAAAATTCGCCATTTTCCCTATATTTTGGCATATTTTTTTATATTTTTCGGTTGCAGCTTAAATATAAGTTTTATCACTTTCTTTTTAACAAAGACTTGTAGCCATAGGTAGAGCACTGGTTTAACAAGCCAGAGGTCTGGGATCGAATCTCAGGCATGGCAAGGGATTTTTCCAATGTGAAAAAAAATTGGTATGGCTGGGAAATGCAAGAAAATTTAGATTTATATTTTTAATTTTTTTTGTCAAAAATCCGGGGGGGCCTAGCCCCCGTTTGAGGGGTTCCTTTTTGTATACAATAATATGGAAAAATATAAAAAAATATGCCTTCATATACTTTTTGTATAACTCAAATATCATATGCAAAAAATATAGAAAAAATATAGAAAAAATATACAAAAAATATACAAATAATATAGTTTTGCTTTTCCTGGGCCTCCATACCTGATATGTAATATATTATATTATATTATAGATATATATATAATATATTAATATATTAATTTTTTAATATAATATATTAATATACTATATTACTCTGATATGTAATATACTATTCAAAAATATATAAAATTTTAAGAAAAACCTCGAACAGAACACAAACCTCACAAAAAAAAAAGTAAATTCCCGCATAACGAGTAACTTTTCATATTACGTGCAAAAGCGATACTGAAAGCATAGCATAGCATGTGCGCATTAGATTATAAATTTGCATGAAATGCAAATAAAAGAATAATAATTCTTACTATCGACTTAACGATAACAGTTGGCTAATAAAACGAAAAATATTCCAAGGGTATTCTGATAACAAAATGAACATTTGACTGGAGCATGCGCAGTTTTCTTTCAAAACCGGCCCATGTATTATTTACACACATAAGACTATGATGCATCCGTGCATGAGTCAAAGAAGCTAAAGGCAGGTGAAGATCAAAATACGGACAACTTATACTCAACTGGAAGTTATATGCACATAAATCCGGTGTACACATCGATATTTCTCACTTTTTCGTGTTGAAATATAAGTAAGTATACATTGGCTTTTGTTCAAATATTTTGGGGCATTTTTAAGCTTATTACTTTTTTTTCCTAGCCTAAAGATTTGTCTTCAACTTCAACTGATGTAATACGAGGATCTACAGCTAGATTTTTTTTTCCTCGTACATTCACTGCCCGAGTGACTGGTAAGATTGTGTGAGTTAAATTTTAGAAATATAAATTTTGTAATATATTTTTAGATGTTTCTTTCTTCTTAAAAATGAATGATGGTAACGTTAAGATTCGATTAAAATTTTTTCTTTTTCTTTTTTCTGGACTTTTATGAGGACACAATGTTACATCATTTGCTTATGCTGCACAAAGGTCGGTCTATATTCACAACAAGCAAGCTTTTTTCATTGCATCTTTGTTGAAAAATAAAAATATTAGTAAAAGTTTTTTTTTTTTCATATATATTGCAGCTTTGTTGTCCACGGATTATTTTAAAAGAGACGCAGGGTATACATCTTACATACAGATGTACTTCTTACGGTTTTTGCGCTAAAATGACAAAAACAGGGCTTTATCAAGAAATAATATAAACGAAAGTTTAAAATAAGTAGTTTCAAAATTCAACCTGATCGTTCCCGTACAGCTAAAAATCGTACTCCATACGGATATTAAACTCATGAGTTACATTTCGACTGATCATTAAACAAACAAATAAACAAACAAATTGATTACGAAAGTCCAGTAAAGATACAAAGGGTTGTATTATGAAATAAAAAAAAGAAATTAAGATAGCTAAATGACTAAGTATTAACTCAAGAATAAAGTTTATTATATAAACTAGACGCATTTAAAACTTGACTTTCTTTTTTCGTAGAAAGCATACTCAAGATATTTCAAACTGCCAAAAACTAAAGTTTTTAAAGTTGAGTTAGTTAAAATTGTAAAAAATGTCGTAATGTGTATTCATACTATGGTGAGAAACTATATTCGTTAGATTAAAAAAAAGAAAGATAAAAAAGTAACTCTAAATTATAACGAAATCATCTATAACTTTAAATCAAGCGATGACGAGATTTAATTTAGGAATAAGGAAAAAAGTACCATTACTGACCAACATGATTTGGATAATAGATTTTGATAGATGGCAAACATGGAAAGATATACAAAACTGAGCACATGGAATATCAAATGGGCAGATAAAGACAAATATAATCCAACAAAAATGAAAAAAGTAAAAAGAATAGTACTAGTACTAGCCAGCATAACTATGCAAACCGATATGACATGTAAACTAATTTGTTTATAAAATGTTTAGAAAACTTCAAATTTTAAAACTCGACAATCGACATGTTTAAAAAAAAAAAAATTTACACAAGGTACGCTTATTGTATGCCTCCAAGGATTGATGTTTGATCAAAAATGGTTGTTAGTAACAAAACAAAGGCCATTCTGCTTCAAAAACACTCGTTAAAATTAACTATAAAGGGGCGGACATTAAATATTACATCTTTTTTCTTCCAATTTTTTACACCAAAATTTTTCAAAAATAAAAATGCCTGAAAATGCCCTATACTCCACTCTTTTCGACAAATCATGATATTCCAAAAAGGAACATTTCATTTTTTTAACCGAAAAATTGTAATAACAATTTCTGAATTTTGTAGTAAAATTATAACATCAACATTCTGTGGATTAACTCCCTGCCCCTCATTATCATTCGTCACCAAATCCTGGACTCTCTGCCCCTTAAAATGAGGATGTAAAATTTGAATGTCTCCATTTATGAACCCTTGAGAATCAAAAGAGACAATGCAGAAAAAACTAGTCTTTAAAATTCACTTATCAAATGAAGCTCAGCCATAAAAATAAGGAAAAACATTTTTGGGCCACTTTAAAAAGTATTTGATACCTAAACAACATTGGAAAAGAAAAAAATTGTAAAAAGAAATCTAATGCATTTTACAGGAGAAATTCAAGGCAATCGCCTAAATATATTCCTTATATCCGTTGATTTTTATTTTTTTTAAAAAAAGTGGTAATGGAGGCATAATTAGATGATATTAGCAAAAAATGTGGAAGTTATATGGAAAGTTGATGTTGGAAGGGAAAGTGGAAGATCGTCGCCAGAGAATACGGTCATCAAGCCGATGGGTTAGGATCAGTTCAAGCCTCTTATGGGAGTTTAGTTCCCTGAAGTTGCCCATTTGGCAGAGGATAAAGAGGTCAGGAAAGAACAATGAAACAGGCCACTTTCTGAGGTCTCATAACACCCTGTTTCAGGGTAACAGATAGAGGAGGAGGATAAGAAATGCTTTTTAGAAAGTAAACATTAAAATTTTAAGTGGTGATCATTTACAAAAACCTTTTCCTAAGAACTATAATCATTGCAAAAAATTTTATAGTGGAAAACATGGCCAACCCTAACCTCAAGAATGTTTTCCTATATTTTTCTCAAATGAAAATGATTAAAAAAAAAAAAAAATTGGACATAATTAAAGATAAGGAAGCTATCTGTAGTGCTCAAAAGGGAAATTCCTTAGGGAATGACGAAATTTTCTATAAGTTATTCCTTGAACCGTCCTTTTAAATATGTCTGAACTACAAATTTGTTATCAAGCAAGCTCTTGAGAACTTCCAAAAGATACCAATTAAGAATTTTCAATTTTTTACTTTATTTATTTATTTATTTATTTTATTTAATTATGGCCTTTCTGTCGCCAATTACAACAATTAAAACTACAATCATACGGTATATCACAGATTAAAAAAAAAAAAAAAAAAAAAAAAAAAGGGATCTGATCTTTATTTTTCAAACCTCCAATTCTACTTTCTCAAAAAAAAGAATTCAAAGTTTCTTTTCATTAAACAAACTTCTATCAATTTCGCAGATCATGGTGGCCATTATCGGAGGAATCGCATCGTCTTACTTAGCCTCAGATTCAGGACTGGCTACTTCAGCCTCGGTAACAGGAGCTTCCTTAGGTACCGTCATAGGTGTCAGACACGCTTTGCAAAACGCTGCACTCAAAACACTCAAGGCGACATCAGCCGGAGGAGGTGCAGTCGCCAGCGCGATTATCGGCCCAATCGTAGCCGGTGCCGTCGGCGAAGGACAAAGAACACTTCTGGCCTCTGGTATTTCTTTAATAGCAGGCGCAGTTTCAGGAGCTGCAGCCTCGGCCGTTATGGCATCCGGAGCCATTCCTTTCGGGTCAACAATTTTGGGCGCGAATGAGTGCGAAGGAATTTACAGTTTTGACTGTTGGAAGCCGGTGTTACACGAGAAATCAACGGCCCCTTCCAGGGGTTTGCTATTAAACGAAGTCATAGCAGATCCGAGAATAAAGGAAGTGAACGTTGATGAGGACAGTTTGGTTTTGAGAAATATTTGGGATGAAAAATTTAGAATTCATTTTTTGGAACTACCACAGAAACAAATTGGTGCACACGCGGTTAAAATTTGATTTTATAATTTTAGATTTAAAATATAATAGCTTTTTCTTATTTTTGATTTATTTTTGCTCACTAATACGTCTAGCCTGCAAGCCGGTAAATTTAAAACCGAATCAGATTCCGCGCCTTTTGTAAATTTTTGTCCGAGTTCGACGTAAGTGTGTCCATGTCGTAGGCTTTTAGTATAATCAGGCGTTTTGTAAAATGCCCAGGCATATAGTAAAAGCCTGGGCGAATAGTAAAATGATTTTAAAATGCAAGCATTCTACTAAATGCCTAGGCATTTGATAAAACGACCGTCATTTTATAAAACGCCCGACACTTTTTTTCCATTTTACAAAATGACCGGCGAATACAAATCAGGCAAATAGTAAAATGATTATTATGTTATAATAATTGACGAAAAAAAGGAATATTAATTCTAAATAATTAACTAATTTATATTTCAAAGGCTTTGCATTGTACTGCACGTAATTTTATTAATTAATTAATTAATTAGTTTTTTTTATAGAAATAAAAATTTTGCTGTCAAGGGGAGTCTAGGGTTTAGTCTAGGGTCGAGGGGAATCTGTTAGAATCCGGTTTTACACTACAAAATACGGAAACTGTTAGAATTTAATTTCTAACCGTTTCCGAATTTTAATTAGGAATTCGTAAAAAAAAATGTGGATTCTAACAGAATTCGGCAAAGCCATCGTTTTTGTGGATTCTGTTAGAATCCAGTTGATTTATTACGTTAATTAATTTTTTAATTTTTTTTTTTTTTTTTCACTTTATTTCCAAATTAAGTAATATAATAAATGAACCGGAGTCTAACAGAATCCGGTAACGTCATTATTTTTGTAGATTCTGTTAGAATCCAGTTGATTTATTATATTACTTAATTTGGAAGTAAGATTTTAATAGTAAGATTTTGTAGATTTTGGAAGTATGTTTTTTAAGTAAGATTTCGTAGAATCTAACAGAATCTACAAAAATAATGACGTTACCGGATTCTGTTAGAATCCACTTTTTTTCACAAATTTCTGAAATAAATTATGGAAACTGTTAGAATTTAATTTCCAACAGTTTCCGTATTTTACAGAAAAAAAAAGTAATAAATAACTGGATTCTTACAGAATCAACAAAAACGATGGCTTTACCGAATTCTGTTAGAATCCACATTTTTTTTTTTTTTTTTTTTTTTTTCTTTCTGAATTAAAATTCGGAAACTGTTAGAAATTAAATTCTAACAGATATTGTTAACTGATATCTAACAGATATTGTAATTCTGACAGTATTTTGTAGCCCAAAGCCGGATTCTAACAGATTCCCTAGATCATTACTAAATAAATAAATAAATTAATTAATTAATAAAATTACGTGCAATACAATACAAAGCCTTTGAAATGTAAATTAGTTAATTATTTAGAATTAATATTCCTTTTTTTCGTCAATTATTATAACATAATAATCATTTTACTATTTGTTTGATTTTTTTTCGCCGGTCATTTTGTAAAATGGAAAAAAAGTGTCGGGCGTTTTATAAAATGACGGTCGTTTTATTAAATGCCTAGGCATTTAGTATAATGCTTGCATTTTAAAATCATTTTACTATTCGCCCAGGCTTTTACTATATGCCTAGGCATTTTACAAAACGCCTCATCATACTAAAAGCCTACGACATCCATACGTTTCGTCATTTCGTGCAAAATTTTTCCTAGACAACTGGTCGGGACAGTTTTCCAGGGCCTAAATCTAACCGAGTCCGACAATTCTAGGGAAACGTATATTTTAATTTCCCTCATTTCGGGAAATTTTTTTTCTCAGACATTTTTTTCGCAAAAGAATTGCAACTTACCAATTACGGAAGAAAAAAATTAAATAAAACAAATTCCTACCTTGAATTATGGAAACGATGAAAACGACGGTAATCCAGTTCCACATGATAAGGACTCACGGCAACCGCTGCACAAAGTTCTTCTTAGTTTCATCTTCAACTCTTCCCGAAAAATATTCTTTTGTTCTTTTATATTCGATCCGGTCTTCTGCAAAATAACATAAAAATTCACATTTATAACTTTCACCTCACACACATATATTCAAACAAACTCCTCGAACACAAAGGAAGGAGAAAAAAACCGTAGCCGCACCAACTGACAGCTTTAAAAAATCAACAAACACGAAATGATACGAAACAACAAAAAATCTCTCAAGCACTTAAAACACGCGAAGACAAAAGTTGTGAATGAAGAATAAAAAAAGAAAAAAAAAATTTGTTTTTCTTACAACTGAGATGAAGCAAGAGGAACGCTCGCGTCAAATGATCTGGCACTAAATACAAAAAACTATAGGGTCATAATCGACTCGAAATAGGTGGAGTTTTTTTTTTTTTTTCTTTCTTGACGGGGACAAGCCTCGCGTGTCTTAAGTATTATTTCGCTATCATTAACCACAGCAGTATCAGATGCAGCTCATCAATGATAACATCAAAAAAATAAATAAATTAGTAAAATAATAAACAAACACATATGAAATCACAGGCACGGGTTGGGATCAAAAAATTAATGAAGTCTGGGGTTTGAGATTGGGGTTTCTAAAAAGATTTACAAGAACTCTTGGTCAAAAAAAAAAAAATTGTTTTGTTCTTGGTATTCAGAAATTGATAAGCGGAATCAATATAACCAGATTCCCAAAAATTTAATGAGCCGGAAACTCGGGAATATCAGCAATCTCTAGCTGGAATGGAAAAATCCGCAGGCTGAATTGGAAAGCTAATTTTTTTTTTTTTTTTACAAAGTTGAATTTTTAATTTGAAAACTCCGCTTCCCTTTGCCATAATATTTAATGCACATTCAAAAAATTTCAAAAAATTAAATGAAATAATTGGGAAAATTAAGACAAATGGGAAATTCCAAAAAATATAGGAAAACTGAGAGGTAAAAATTACAGTAAGACAAAATGGTGAAGAATCTGCATTCTTCACAAAGCTAATCTCGACTCTAAAAAGGCTTTTCAGATTAGACTCAGTTCATATTTCCAGGACCTTGCCAGTTTTTCAAACAATCATCGGGGAAATTCCCGAAAATTATCGAGAGGACACTCCAGGGTTTTCCCCGGGATTTTCAGTCCCGGAAATTCCCGAAACTCCGATCAAGGATTTAGGATTCTCTTGAGAATCGAATCAAAGCTCGATGCATCGACTCCTTTCTCCATAAGCTAAGTATTACAGTAGTTTCGAAATGGAAATCGGAGCTGAAGCAAAAAGAAATCGATAACTGATTAATTGATTCAATATCGCACATCCCTGGAAGAAATTTCAGTATCGATTCCCAGGATTTTTTCCATCGTTTAAAAATTCCCGATTTTTTTTGTTCCACATTCCTGCAGAATCATCCACGAAAAATATCTAGAAATTTCAGGAATTACCAGCAATCTCAATGGATACTTCCTTTTCGGATCCACAATTGCTATAAATTTCAGGGAACCAAAACTATAAATCTCAAACCAATAACAAAATTACCCTTTGAAATTCCATTTCCTAAAAAAAAAAAATTGAGAAAATTGAAACCTAAAACTTAAAAATTTGGGATTCTGAAGTTTGTAAAAAATTAAGATAAAATTAATAGAACTGGAGAAAAAAATTTATTACACCCTCAATCCACAGGACACACAGCGGGATTTTGCCCAGTCGCTTGATGTCCCAATCCGTGTCTGGGACACGAGGAAAAAATTCCAAACGTCAGATCAATATACACTGAGGCGAAAAGTAACAAATGGAAAATTCATACACTTGTTGTGAAATTAAAGAATCGAAACGGATGTATATTCGTTACTGACACAAAGAGTGATAATTGAAGAAAAAGAGCCTGATAAAGATAAATGAGCCAAAATATTGTTAAACGAGTAGGATGATTTCCTAAAACATTGCCAAAGAGTTAAAATATTCAATGGAGAATAGGAACATATGGTCTTTGTCGTCGAGGACAGAAATAGATGACAAAAAACTCTTTTAATGCAACAAAAATTCTAATTTTTTTTTCATTTTTTATAAAAATTATTATAAAATTTTTTCAAAAAATCTGTTGACCCTTGAGCGCCCACTATTTGGAAAAAAAAAAAAAAAAATCTTTTAACGAGTTCTTTAAAAATGCAAGAAGGGTACAAAAATAACAAACTCGATGACATCCTTCTGTCATTTCCGAGCTAATGAATTCGGATGGGAATGAATTACCGCGATTTAATTCTTTTAAAATGCTTCGAATATTCCATCAAAAAGCAGTAAAAATTCTTAAATCGTCAATTTAAGAAAACGCCATTAACCATTATTTATTTTTTTTTTTTTTCGATTCAGGACGCACGCCAGATTTTTAAATAATTTTTTTCACTCAATTTTTTTAATTGCCCAAATCGAATTCAAATATTTTTTTGCGAATTGTTACAATTCACGCGACCGATAAAAATCTTGATGATGTGTAGTTTTTAATTTAGAAAAAAAAAGGCTTGGCGTATATTTATAATCAAATTTTAAAGAATTCAAAAAATCCTCTCAAAAACAAGGGGTAACATAATCTAATAATTAATATACAAATATATTGAAATAGAAAGAAGATGAAATGGTCTATTAATATTAACAGTGGAACCAGCTGTTGTTTTTTTTTTTTTTTTTTTTTTTTTTTGTCGTTGGAAGCAAAAAAGATGACATTTTACAAGAAGAACTATTATTTTCGAAGGAATAACGAAAATAGATCGTTTTTTATACGCCCTATGTTTGGCTTTTGAGTTCCACCGTTTGGGTTTTGGAAAATACCGGGCTCATTAGTCATTAAAAAAAAAAAAAAAAATTAAAAAAAAGTATAAATTTACGGCCTTAATCCGTTTTGCTTTGTGATTTTTAACATTTGCCGTTTTTCCTCATCCAAATAAATTGGATTTTCATCTGTTGAGCTGTTCACATTTCATCTTCGATTCTCATTATCGGAGATTTTTTTTTCCGGTTTTCGATAATAAGCTTCGTCTCCATTAGAGGATTAATCCGAGGTGGAGGAATAAGTGATTTACACAAATCTGAATCGTCCTGTATCACACCTCGCTTTCGAAATTAATTTCCATTACCTCAGAGATGTCAGAAAAATCAATTTCAATATTTTCGTGTAAATTAGTTAATCCGAGAATTGGATCAATCCTTTAGTGAAGATATAGCTTTAGTTTTGATTTTTCTTACCTTGATGAGGCAATAAAAAAACTGGAATGAGATTTTCTACGCTTCCTGACTGGTATTTTTCTTCTTTTTCTTCTTTTCTTTCTTCTTTTCTTTCTTCTTCTTGATCTTAATGGTAACAAGTTCTGAAACAAAAAAAAAATCCGATTATCATTTTTGAAATGTTTTACCAACAATGTATGTGTCAAAAAGACATTTAGGGTACTAGACAAATCAGTTTGCATAAAATTTTTAAGTTAAAAACTAAAAATGCCTTTAAAAAGAGTCCTTAAAAAAGTTAAAAATTCCCACTTCAGGGAACTTATTAAGTATTCAGGGAAGTATTTTGGAATTAATCTTTATTTTCAGCTTATAACTATGGTACTTTCTCAAAAGAATCTTTTCCGTAGTATTAAAATCATAAGCCATTACTCAAAGTGAGAAAAAAAAAAAAAAAATTCCAGGAATTGTTTAGAAATATTAGTAATTTCCTCCATTTCTCGAAAAGAGACACTTGCTGCTGGTAACAAAAAGCCACTCCTTCGGAAAATGAGTGAATTACAAGGTTAGGTTAGATTCCAAAACATCACTAATTACCATCAATTTGTTACTCTTATTTAACTCACCTCCCAAATCCTCTTGAAAGTCAGTTCTTTTCCTCTTTAAAGAAGCCTTTCCCTTTTCTTTTTCATGATTTTCTTCGGCCATTTTCAAATCCTTCACTTTGTCCATTATAATATTTTCCCACTCCGACAATTCCTTTATCTCTTCCTCATCAGATTCATCATCGATGACGATCACATCCTCATTATCAGCTAAATCGATGTAATCGAATATGTCGTCGATGGACGCTTTCTTATTCACAGGCTTTGAATCATCATAGTCCAGCCAAATTTTTAAATTTGAAGGGAAATCATACCCTTCTAAATAATTTACAGTTTCCGGGAAAATCAATAAATGCCGATGCAAGGAATTGTACCATTCGATCGATTTCGAAACTAAAAATTTTGAAGCGGCGAAAATTCTGCCCGTAAAACCCAACATGAACATCATGTATGATGTGCTCCATCTCTTACTCAATTTCCCGATTAAGTAAGTCCCCGATGCTTTAGCCATTTCGATAATTCGCAAGAAGAGTTTGGAGAACGCCTGTAACCTTAACAAGACCCATTTGAATCTTTGCTGAGTGGGTAAGTAATATTCACAGGTTCCACTTGTTTGCCTTTTTACCAATGGTAAGCTTTGTTTGAAATCGGTGAGAGTTTTGCTTAAATTTAACTTTAAATATCTAAGAAGGCATTGCTTTATCTAAAAAAAAAAAAACATACATCTATATTAGTTATGAATTTTGTTACAGCCATGTTTATCATTTACCTGACTAATGTTATGTACTCCTTTATCATGCCTGAATATCCTTTTAAATCTATATAAAAATCTTGATAAAACTGCTGCTTCCTTATGCAAAAAATCTAGTTTTTTCAAAGTTCCTATGGCATCAAATAAGATCTCGTTTATGTCTTTTAAATCTGATAAAAAAAAAAAAAAAATTATTTATAACAAACTGAATTATCAATTAAATAAAAACATTTCATTTACAAACCTTTGACCTCACATAAGGTTTTTACAGTTGCTGTCGGAGGAGACTGAAAGTCCCATGAATTCCAAACCTCAGTCATTTTTTTTCTTTTAGTAATTTTATGACATGGACAATTTTTCAATGTGATTTACTATTTCCTTTACTTTTGAATGCAAATTATGCATCTGATTCATATTACATGAGAACCTTAAATAATTAGAATCCCCTCCGTTTGTTTTTACTAAAATGAAATATTTTGGTCTTGCTTTCTTTGGTGGAACAAATGTCTGAAACACAAATAAAACAGACTAATAGCTTAAAGGTAAAGCTTCCGTGGGGCAAACGGAGATATCAGGGTTAAAGTCTTCAAGGCTAATGGGCTCAAACTGGGAATTTCTTATACCTGAATTTAATTATTGCAGTCATTATTGCTTCTCGCGTAAAATAGAAGAAAGGAAATGGACTTTCCTGATTAAGAATTAAAAATTTAAAAAAAAATTGAACACTTTCAAAACTCATAAAAATTGTGTAAAAAAAAATTCTACGTTAACTTTTTAGTCTCCTAGGACTAAATCAAGTGATCTGAAACTTACTGTAATATTCTGATCAAATCTCCAAGTACAGTCTGTTATACTAGATCTACTAGGATGATGAATGGTAAATATGTGTTCAATTTCTTCTCTTTTTTCTTCCAACACTGATGTAAAATAATTGATCTTGTGCCTTGAAAAACTCAACAGCTCTAAATGATTCCGAATCGACTCGGTATTCTCTTTGTTAGAAATCACATCGACGATATAGGATATCAACGAAGAATAAATATCTGGCACGTTATCGTCCCCGAAATCCTGTAATTCTAAAAGAACAATTTAACACCATAATAACCGAATGTCAGACTAGACGCTACCTCCAAAGTTCAAAAACTGAATCATTTAAATGACAACTTACTAGTTGAGCAAGGCCGCTCTGTTAACACTCCAAAACAACCGTCTACCACGCTTTTGTAGATCTTGTCGGTTATTTTAGAGTTCGTAGCCAAATATGTCAGATATTCGGAATTTTTTAGTCTCTTCGCGGCTGAGTCTTCAACAATTTCCATTTTTATCAGGTTAGGTTCAGTTTCGGTTAACATGTGGCAGTGTTGCCAGCATTTTTTTTCGAAATTTCCTAGGAAATGGCGCCAAAATTTCAATGTTCCGAAAAAATCGGAATTCTCCCTTTTGTCGAAATTTAGTTCTATTCTTCAATTTTCATTTCCTGTACTCAAATTTTCTTAAATTTTCATTAACTTTTTGGCAAAATTTCCATTATAGGTTTAAAAATCAAAATCGTTTTATTTAAACTAAAAAATCGTCGTGTCATTAAAAATAAAAATGAATGAAAATGGCGTTGTAAAGACCCCTTGATAAAGTGGGGTCACGAAAGATCGCCGCCATTTTTTATTTTCATATACTTATCATATGAGGCATACTAAAAATGGCCTTTAAATTTACGCCTTTTGTCGTATTGCAGCAGTAACATCAGAATCTTTTTTCCATGTTTTCTTTTTTTTTGAAAAATGTGAATGGATGGATAAGTGTTTTAATAGTTAATTACAAATCGATTAACATTTAATAGTAGAAGGAAAAAAGTGTCGTCTGGAAATATGAGCCTAACTGCTTTCACTAAACCTGCGTTTCTGCGTCTTCAAATTATTCAAAATATCACCAGAAATGTCGTTAGTTGGACGCAGCATTCAGTACAGTGGAATGCTGCAGCAAAAAACAGTTTATTTAGTCAGTTTTGTGGGATTTCAAAACCAATTTACAACACAAATATTTCATTAATTCCAAATTCAGTTAGTGCAACTCCCAGCTGCGGAATGAAAGTCAAAGGGAAGCCACAACTGATCTGCAAAGACTGCTGGTATTACGAAAAGAACAACAGATTATATGTTTTTTGTGATGCTCATCCAAGGCATAAGCAAATGAGTAAGGTAGCAAAAAGGAGAAGAAACACTTATCTTATAGCTTTTGCTTCTCAAAGCAAAAAAAGAGATTATTAAAGGGTGATCATTTTTATCACATTTTCATATTATGTAGTTAAAAAAAATATAATATATGGTTATTCTTAAGGAAAAATGTGGTATGTGGTTGTTTCGTATACCCCAAAAAAAAAAAGTAATCATTTTGTTAATAATTTAATATAATTTATCATATGCATGGCACATGAAACAAAAAATAAAATTTAATGAATGCACAATTTCATAAAATCTTCAATATAAATTATTCAACTGGTCTGTTCCTAATGTCATCTACTGGATAATTAAAAGAAAAAGGTAAGTCTGCTTTGTACAAACGTTCATCAGGTATTAGTGGTATTGTTGTTGTTTCAATGATTTCAGGGCCATTTAAACTCCCAAATTTCCCAGCGTGATTGCGTTCATGCTTTTTCATGTTGGTCAAAGATGAAAAAGCTTTCCCGCAAAGGGAACATTTGAAAGGTTTTTCACCGGTATGAGTCCTCATATGTATCTCAAAATCTTTTTTCCAACGGAAATCTCTCGAACACACATGACACATGAACTTTTTCGGGCCACCGTGTATGGATCGATGCGTGTTCATTTTTCCTCGCGTTCGGAATTTCGTGCCACATACGTCGCACGGGAAATTTTTCTCGTCGTTATGCCAGATTTTGTGAACTTTCAAAGCATATTTTGATGCGAAGCCTCTCCCGCAAATATCGCAGAGGTGTTGCTTTAAATGAAAATGAACCGAGTTTTTATGTCCCTCTAGATTCTTTTTCACTTTGAAAGCTTTGCCGCATAAATCGCAGATGAAAGGCTGATAATTTTCGTTGTGCATCGTGTGAATGTGGTACCTCCAGCCACCTGAAGTTCAAAAGAAAAATTTAATGATGTCTATTTAAGAATATAATAATTCTTTGACTTACCTTCCGATGGATAAACCTTCTGGCAATATTCACATGTGTAATATGGAGGTTTTTCTTTTATGACCGGGTATTTTCTCGGTCTGCCCCTGCGATTCGCTCCTGTTTTATCTTTTAAAGATTTTTTAAAAGATTTTTTCTTACTTCTTTCCTTCACATCTTCCTCTTCTTCATCTTTAAAATCAAAATCCTTTTTATCATCATTAAAGCTAAATACATCTGGTTCAACTGTAAAATCTTCAAAATTATCTAAACTTTCTTCTTTTATTTCTAGTTTAATATCATCTTTAACTTCAGGCTCACTTTTAATTTTTCTAACTTTATATTTTCTGCTACGTTTTCCTTTTACCCTATTTTCTTTTTCTACGTTTGAATCTGTACTTTCTTCAACTTTTAAATCCTTTTTGATGGATTCTCTCTTAATTCTTGTTTTCTTTTTTTTGACAGTTTCTTTATATTCATTGTGATGTGTTTCAGACTCATGTGATGGAGCAAATGGCAATTCTGTATTTTCATGCAAACTTGATTCACATTCTGAAAAATCATTGATGATGTCTTCCCCAATTTCTTCTTCTGATTTGCTACCCATTTTTATTTTTTTTAATGACTGATCTATCTTATTAATATTTCTCTTGTGTCTTCCATTTTGACTGTTGTCAAACTCATCTATGCTGTTGTTTAAAATATTTTTAACTTGGTTGTCTGTCAGACTAGGGTCATCTCTGGCAATGATTTTATCCTCTAACTTTTCACTTGAAATATCTGGTAAGTTGCCCTGAAAAAAAAAAAAACAAAAAAAAAATTAACTTCAATCTTGATACAATTTAAATAAATTAAATTATCAAAATTCAATCATACCACTGTAAAATTATCATCTTTAACTAAACGTTTAAGAGTATTGTCAGCTAAAATGCACTGGTTACGGAAGACAAAGCTCTGATTTAATTTTAATAAACAATGACTGCAGATATGAGAAGGCAAACCATCGCCTTCATAAACCTATAAACAAAAAGAAAAAAAATTATTTATCTTTTAATGAAACTCAAACAAATACGTTTTTACGCACCTCAATGGATGAACAAAACCATATTCGTTCCGGCAATGATATTTGCTCGTTATAATTTTCATTATTAAAAATTGGGGAAACTTTTTCCGTTCCCAACAATTTAACGCACAAGCGACATATCGAATCAAATTCCGCTCTCCCTGACGTCAATTTTTCCATCTTGTAGCATCAAAAAAAACAGTTTTACTTTTCTTTAATCTTATAAAACGCAAAAACAAAACAAATGCAAACTTTTAGCAGTAATAAATAAAAGATAATTAAGTAAACAAGTAAAACAAAAATAGACAATCCGCCATTTTGAAAAAAAATTCTTTATCGGATTCTAAAGGCACGGAGCCTCTTTCTAATCATACGAGGAGAAATTTTCATATATGTATACGTCATAAGTTATACATAGGACAAATGTATATTTATACATCTTTTGTAAAATATACGGAAAAATTAGAATTTATTTTCGAACACATTTTCTTTGTTTATTTTTTAATATTTTTAACTTTGCGTGTGAAAAAAAATTATTTTAGATTTTTTTATTTTCTAACGATCATGGTTTTAATAATTAGACGATGAGCTGCGATGTGTCCGCCACGAGTGAAGAATTACAGACTTTTAATAAATCTAGAAGAAAACGGAAACGGTCGAAATACAAGGGATACTTGACGAAAAAACGTCAAAAGATTGTAGCTACAAGTCCAAAACAGTGTAATTTTGTAACGTCTGTCCAACGGAAATTTTTTTTTAAACAAAGAAAAAACAAGGATGATCCATTGGTTCATTTAAAAAATAAAAAAATTATGTCAACTTGGTACTGGGCTAATTACAATAAGGCTTTGGCTTGGAGAAATAAACATAAGGTTTCATACTGGAAAGCTCATGCTCTGGCTCTCCAACATGAAAATAAATATCTCTTAGACGTAATTCAAAAACTAGATCCTGGAAAGATGTTGGACATTCCTTATACAATCCAAGATTTAGAAGAAACAAATGTACCAGAGAATGTGGACCATACATTTGGCGCTTCAACCTCTGGAAGCTCCAGTAAAACTTTTCCTGAAGAGGATGAGCTGCAGTTTGAAATGTCAGAAGAAATGATGAAGTTTTTTGAGCAGTCATTTAAACACAAAATGGATTTAAGTAAGTGTTGTTCCTTTTATGAGGAAGAAATGTTTATTGTACATCTCAAGGGAAAAAGGATTAAATTCCATTTCTTAAAACTTTGCAAATAATCTGACTTGAAATTTCTTCCTTTGCAAAGCAAAAAAAAAAAAAAAAAAAAAAAAAAAAAAAAATGGAGGTAAAAATGATGTAAACATTAAATTATATTCACATGGGGTTGAATACTCATGGAATAATATAAGCTGCACATTTTAGTGCAAAATAAATTATAACTTTTGAATGTGGCTAATTTTGATCTGCTTAAAGATTGGATCCTCATACTTTCCAATTTGGAAATACATCACCTATGCCTTTTTTATTACTTTATACAGTATATGGAGTTCACATCTCAGGCAGACACTACTTGCAAAATTTTTACAAGATGCAATCTGATCACTTTACTGACTGTCTCTTCAATTAAAATAATTTATAATATTTTTTTGTTTATTCCAGAAAAAGTGAAAGAAGAAAGAGAAAAAACAATGGATAATGACAAATATGTTAAAGAATCTCAAAAAGCTCGACTGCAAAGAGAAGAAGAAATGAAATCCTTGTATGGAGATGGAGTTTCTATGATTGTTGGAATGGAGACAGCTGTTCAGCTTTCATATGAAAGACACTGTGATACCAAATCTCCAAATTACTGGCCAAACATACCTCTGAGATTATGAATGTAGGAATTTGTTTTTAAATATAAGTATTGAAATATTCTTGAGTTTTTTTTTTTTTTTGGGAATCTTGATATATAAAAATTAAAAGTGCTTTATGGAACTACCCAGGAAAGATTTTGAAATTTATCTGTGTGAGTTTAATGTTTTTTAATAAAATAAAAAACCAAGGATATTTTGCCAATTAATCAAGAAATATCTCATCAGGTGATGAGATGAAAAAGTCAAAAAAGAACCAAAGCATTAAATCAAGGAATTAAAGCCCCACTTTGAGCGTTCTTAGACAGACTTAGATGATTTTTCTAAATCTGTTATCTCAGCCATTCTGTGATATATATATGTAACATATTAAAAAAACAAATCGAAATGGTTATTCATTTTATTTCAGAATACTTGGTTTTCAGAGTTAGTTTTGGTTTTTTGTTACACAAATTAAGGATTTTAACGACCCTGATTGCTTAGGCAGGTTAAGATGATTTTAATGTTAAATTATAAGAGAACTAGATTAGCCATAAACTGAATATGTAGTATACCACTGGGCTTCATAATCTTAGCCATCATTTTTTACAGGGTCATATGGCGTTCACTCCTTGTTACACTTTGAGCTCTAGCTTTTGTTTGATTTTCCAGCTGTTGGGTGATGAACAATCTTTTCTTTTATTGAGAAGAGCAGAAAAAAAAAAAAAAAATTGCAAAATATCCGGAATATAGGATTCCATTGATCCAAACAAATTGATTAATTTTTTCGAAGTACCCGGTAATAATTTCAATATCATTAAAAAAGGTTACTTTCATAAGCTAAACATAAATAATCTGCGGATCTTATACTTTTCTACTAATGATGCAATTTGTAATTCTGCAGTAGAAGAAAAATATTGAGTTTGCCGCACAATCCGCCATATTGATTGAGTTAGTTTCGCCATTTTTGGAATAATCGCGGCTTCGGTTTTTTCGGGATGGAAATTTATCATTTTATCTGCATTGTTTTAACAACCTCGTGATGGCTATTATAGGTGCATTCCTTCTTCTTTCAAATGCAGCGCATAAATTAGGGTGCTTTCGGATCGCGAGTGTTTTAGGTATGGCGGCTTGTGTTTATTTTGTACGTATTATACGTTTTGGTCTTTCACCGGGAGATGGAAAGCGTCATGGTTTGACTACACAGTCCCAGCTTCATAGTAATGGATAATGAAGCATTTCAGTACTGATTGATTTAAGATCAAGGTTGGTTTATTTTTCAATTTAAGCATGATTTTTAAGCAGAATAAGAATGTTAGGCCTACAGCCGAAGGGTTAAAACTTTTTCAGCAAAATGGATTTCAGCATATGTTGGTATGTAATCCATGATGTATTTGCTACACCAGTAATTACCCCAAGTTTAAAGATAAATACAGCTGAATGCAAAATACTGTATAATGTAGAAAAATAATAATGGGTTATTATTAATTAAGCAGTGACGATTGGCTTTTTGAGTCAGGATCAGCATTTGTTGTTACTTGTTAAGGTTAATATGACCCAGTTTATAGCATTAAGATTTATTTGCTTAGTAATTGGAGCTCCAAGTGCTTCTCCAAATGCTCCAAGTCATCACTGTTTCAAGACAATGTTATTCAGTGGTGTCACTAGACATTAAATATCAGGGGCGAAAGGTAAAAAATTTTTAAAGAAACATGGCCTAAAATGATTTTTACTGCCCTTTTGCATTGAAAATCAAGCATCATGAGAAATTATTGGGGGGGCAATGGCCCCCCACAAAAAGGAGCCTAGCGACTCCACTGATGTTATTCCCAAATTTTATAGTGTGTTCAATTGTATTAATTAATATTAATTTTATTTTATTTAGAAATTAGAGAGACAAATAATTAGCTCCATTGGGTAAAGTTATTTTAAAGCATATTTTAGATATTCTTTTGCCGAAAAGTTTTAATCTGGAAATTCTTTTCAAAATATTATTATAGGAATAAATTTGAATGTCTTGAGGTAAAGTTTCGTATGCCTTTTTTAAAAATTTTGGGGAATTTTTTGTCTTATAGGCCTACCAAATCAGTGCTTTATTTTTCTTAAAAATCCTAGTTTAGGAATTCAATTTTTGGGTTCAAATTCTTTTTCTCATCCCAAAAGTTTATTCCTGAAGACTTTTGAGACTTCAAATCCCACAAACCAGTACCAGTTGAGGAGTTCAATTTTTGGGTTTGGAAGTCTTAGTTTTTCATCATGACTTAAATTATTTTTTGGGGGGTTCATATCACTGATTATTCAATCACCACCTAGAAGCCTTCACAAAATAATAAGAATTTGGCTGTCAGATAAATTTTATGTTTAAAAACAAACGAATAATTACAAATACAAATGAAATTTTATCCGATATACAAACTTATATTATTTTGTGCAGGTTTCTTTCTTCTAATCTCTAAAACTCAAACTTCTGTCATATCATCTCTGTTTTCCTGAATTTCTCTCATATCTTGTAAGCCAGAAAGTTTTCTTCTGTTTGAAAGGCTCTTCATTACTATGAAAATTAGAGAAATTTGCTGGTATTAGACATTAGGAAGACCTCAGTCATGTTTAACAATAGTGAGAACCATATAAAAGCAAGACCTGATCCAGACTTCCGGTTTGGGAGGGGAGGAGAAGGGGAAGATGCAAACGACTAAAGGTTGAATTTTTGGGGCTTATTTTCCCATTTTCTTCAAAATTTCCCCCATATATCTAGTGTAAATTTTTCTGGCCCTGAACGGGGGGGAGAGGTAAAATTCTCCCTCTTTTATAAATGTTTTATTGAATATTTCAATTAATCTTATTTATTTTATCAGCTTACAAATTTTGCTAATATACAAAACAAGTTACAAATTGGTTTGAAAGGCTGCTGCCCTCTGAGTAAAATACCTAGTAACAAATTCACTTAAAATGGTTACTTTTTCTTTAGTGTTCGGGTTAACTGCGATTTTATTATTTGCTTTGTATCGTTATTCATTAAGTAATTCGCATTCTCGTAAGATGTGGTTGAGGCTCTCCACACCTTAAAAAAAGAATGATATGGCTTCAGTGCCCAAGAAAGTATGTGATAACTTAACATCTGATTCTTCGAAGATAGATTTTAATGCAAAATATCCGGTTGAGGGACGACTACTGTAATTGATATGGTCAGTTTATTAGCAACATGTCCTTTGAAGCATGATGGAAGCGCTTACTGATAATCATGGATTCAAAAAACGGTTACTATATTAAAAATAATAACGGTTAAAAATTAACTGTCCCATAACCAAATGAAGCGTTTAAAGAATTTTTAATTATCTTTTTTTTTTTTAGAAATTTTAAAAAAATTTTACGGTGTTTGGGGGAAGTGAGAAATTAGGCCGTCAAATTGAAAGACTTCTGCCTAAAAATGGTAAGATCAATAAACTGGGAAAAAGTGCTCATGAAGTTTTCGACTCCATGGATTTAAAATTTGATGTCAAAATTCCAGGCAGTAAATCCGGTAGGGCCCTCAAAAACCTATTTGTAATAAATAAATTTTTAAAAAAAAAGAATACCCCTTCAACAAAAAGAACTAAAAAGCAAAAAATAATTTTTTTCTTTTTTAATTTTTAAAAAAGAACTGAAAGGCAGAAAACGAGATCAATTTTCACTATATAGGTAAGAGTTTGATTTCCCGAAAAAATGAACCATGACCTTCAGATTTGAAAAATTTTCACTACACGCAATAAATAGGCCAATAAAAATGCATTCAAAGGACAAAAGAAGCGCAGAAAAAATTTTTGTTGAAGGAGCAAGTCCCCTTTTTTTTTTAAAACTTGCTCCTTCAACAAAAATTTTTTTCTGCGCTTCTTTTGTCCTTTGAATGCATTTTTATTGGCCTATTTATTGCGTGTAGTGAAAATTTTTCAAATCTGAAGGTCATGGTTCATTTTTTCGGGAAATCAAACTCTTACCTATATAGTGAAAATTGATCTCGTTTTCTGCCTTTCAGTTCTTTTTTAAAAATTAAAAAAACAAAAAAATATTTTTTGCTTTTTAGTTCTTTTTGTTGAAGGGGTATTCTTTTTTTTAAAAAATTATTTATTTAACGCATTTCAGTTTTTTTAAATTACATTAATTTTTGAAGTTTTTTTTTTTTTTTTTTTTTTTTTTGACGATTTATTTTGCGCATTTTAGTTAATTGCAAATTTCTTTATTTTCATTCTGATTCTGACTAATAAATTAATTTTTTTCTAACTCGATTTATTCCGAGTCCTAATCCATTGAGAATTTTTGCTCTGTTTGTCGTTCTTATTCCAATTTTTCTTTTTTTATTAAATAAAAAAGTTGATCCCAATTCCGATTCCTATTTGCAAAATTTATTTCAAGATTCAATTTTTAGCTGTTCAAGAAATATATTCAGATTCTTATTCACAAATATACTGCAAGATTTCGATTAAAATAATAAATTTTTAATTACTCAAGAAATCGATCTCCATTCTTCTTTATCAAATTTATTCAAGATCAGGCGTCCGAATCCGATGCCGATGCCGATTCCATACTATTTATTTAACTCCCGATTCCGATTCCGGCACCTACACCCGATGCTGATGCCGACGCCACCAGGCATCGATCATATCCGATGCCGTCTCTGATCCAGATTTTAGTGGGGAAAAAAAGAAGTCATTGAGCCATTCTAGATTGTTTTTAAAATCAGGGGTCCGATTCAGAAGCGGTGTCAATGCCGATGCCGACATCGGATTTTTTTAATTATCCCAAATCGGCATCGGCATCGGCATCGGCATCGGCATCGACCCGAGATATTTAGGCGCGGCCGCGGCTGACATCAGCATCGGCACCGGCATCTGATTCGGACCCCTGATTTCAAAAATCGTCTAGGCTCCACGACTTTTTTTTTCACTAAAATCGGAATCAGAGACGCATAGGATATGATCGGAATCGGAATCGGGAGTTAAATAAATAATATGGAATCGGCATTGGCATCCACCCGAGATTTCAGCCGGCACCGGCATCGGATTCGGACCCCTGTTTAATTTCCCGCTGGATTTGTAATGCAACACCCATTAATTAATTATTTTATTTTTAATTTCTTTTAAAAAATTATTTAAGAATGCTTAGGCCTGCTCCACAAAAACTAATAATTTGAAAAAAAAAAAAAATCAGCTGTTCAAGTTACATTTCTTCCATCTTTTTTTATTTTCATAATTTAATTTAAATGATAATAATGTTATTCCGTATTAACCGCCAGCCTTCTAACATTCCACTGATGAATGAAAATTATAAAATGACTGAACGCTCATGCGATGGTCAATGGGCTTCGCCGTCATCTTATGTGGCTCACTTCAAGGTTCCGATTACTATCACAGAAATATTCGAGATATGAGTACTACTCTGTGAACCACCTTAACTTTGACACCCCCTTATTCCTGTTGATATTGTCAGATTTTAATTTGAAAATTTTAAACATTACGTTGGACCTTCCTCTGTCGGATAAGCCCAAAAAAAGAATAGGTCATCACTGAAAAAAAAAAGTTTCTCACTAGCAAACGAAACCCTTCCGTTTTCTCTTTTTTTTCTTCCGCCATAAGTTAAAGCTATGTGTTTTGTACATTTTAAATATTTTCGGATTTCTCGGTTTACTCAAAAACTGTTTGGAATTTCGAAAAGATAATTACAACAGGGCCTCCGGGAAAATATGTAGAATCAACTGTGAAATTTTCAGATTTCTACATATTTCCGTTTTAAAGTTACAAGGGAATTCCAAAATCATGCCACACGGCAGTCAGTCAGTCAGTCAGCCAGCCAGCCAGCCAGCCAGCCAGCCAGCCGTATAGACCGTTAACCAGACGAAGCGATAAACATAACGCCCTTCAAATTGGTTGAAGGGGTAAAAAGGCTCCGATATATAATAATTATCGGCACGGCGCGTCATTCAAATAAAGTACATGTTCAAGGGGTATTGCAAAATTTTCGCCCCCTTTTCGCATGTTTTGCATTTAAATAGATCAAAATCATCTTTTTTTTATCAAATGATTAATTATACTCGCAGATTTGCCGTGTAATATCGAGGGGACAGTTATATTTCGGAACTTTAGAATTTAGCTTCGTCATTCCTCACGGTACATCGCAAATTCTAGATGATAAGGAAAAATATACTGTATTTCCAGAAGGCTACGCCATGGTGGAAATTAAGATACGTTTAACAAAAAAATGAGTCTTTTTTTTAAATTATTATTAATTTTTATAATGCCGTAAACTGATTCACGATCGATCGAAATCTTCCTGTGAGGTTTTTTTTTTTTTTTTCCTTTTATTTTTTAAACTTTAAAAATGGGGTTATTAACGCGGAATTATACTTTGTGTTTTTAACAAAACTATAGAAATAAAAAAAAAAAAAAAAAAGAAAAAATAGATAATTAAAAAAAATAGTGAGCCAATTAGATTTTTTGTACAGATAGTGGGTACAGGTGTACAACGAGTAAAAAGGTGAACCATTTTACACAAGCGTATGTGATCTGACAAGACTAAAAAGAAGTTTGTTATTATCTAAGGGCTGCACTTGCACGTCAGCCTTTCAATCTATGAAGATTTTAACTGCTAATGTAGTGAGGTTTTAAACAAAAAAAAAAAAAAAAAAAATTGGGAGTTTTGAGTTATTTGTAAAACCGTTTGACAGTAAAAAATCTCCTTACAAATTGATGCCACAATTCTTTGATTACATAAAACATTCTTCAATCATAAAAATCTGAATCAGAAAAAATTCTGAATGCAAAAAAATTTGATTTCTAAAGCGTTTATATAACATTAAACGCGAAGCAAGGGGAAAACTAAAATAAATTCGGTAGTCTAAGGAGGTAGCAGCCACAAAAATGTTATTGAAACAGAAAGATATGAAAAAACAAAACCGAAAAGCAGAGTTGTGAATTTGCTAGGTAGTTTTATATGGCACTCGCCAAAGGATGAGAACGTAGTTCTATTATGTCCTTTGAACTTTTCAGTGCCCAAATGCAGGAAAACTTTTGGGAAATAACGAAAATATTTAGCCAAATTTTTATTCTTGAATAATTTTAAGCAAAAACTATCCCTCTTCCCATCCCAACTTCAAAACAGGATACTGTATCGTTCTCGAATATGAACATTGCAAAGAACAAAATACGTTAATCGATTATTTGAGAATGATAGGCCATAGTATGTCATTGTGAGGTTTTATGTTATGACTTTGTATTTGCGAGCTTCTTAAATCAATTACTATCTCAAATTTTTTTTATATCGAATTTTTTAAAGATTTTTTACGATTTTTGCCATTTTTTCATTTTAGGGTATTTGTAAAATTTTATTTTATTTTTGAAGTGAAACTTCTTTAGTCACGTTGGGGGAAAATTTTGTGACGTAGACACTTGAAAAAATAAGAATAAAATACAAAAGGAGTGAATATTTTGAAGGCGTAGACATTCGAAAAAATGACGGATAAAAATGTGGATATTCATAAGTTTTGCATTAGTTATGCATATTTGTATTGGAGGATGAAAATTTTTTTTTCCGGTAAAAAAGGTTAGGTTCTTTATACTTAATTTATGCATTATTTATGTATGTCCAACTTTTTGTATAATTTATACATGATTTTAATATAATTTATGCATCTCACTTTCGTACGTAAGGTTTGGCGCAGGCGGCTACTTTGGACGCACAGACATATCGGTGGCTAGGGCTACCGAAGGGTATGGCCAATTTTTCTTTTTTAATTCAAATTTTATCCGAAAAAACTTCCAAATGAAAAAAAAAAATTTCATAAAAGTCTGTTTTTATGACCTCAAAAACAAACATTTAAGTAAGTTTTAGCAAGTAGTATAATAATTATTTTTATTTGCATAGTACCAAAAAAGAGTTTATTACTTGCGTGGCCCTTCCCTCTTGCTCTTCTTTTTCCTTTCTGGTTCTTTAAGAATATCAAATTTTAGTTTTATTTTTATTTTTGATAGGTTTGCTTTTTTTAATTGACTGATTGAGAGGCCAACAGGACGAAAATCGTTTTCTTCGGTAAAAAGTGGCCATTTTGGTACAAAATCGATGCCTGTATGATTTCAATGAAAGGCAACATTGCAGTGATCATATTCGGTTTCTGCGACCGAACGGAAAAGCTAAGCACTGCTAACGTCACGCAAAAGTTCAAATTTCATAACTGACGCCATTTGGTTCAGTCAAATTTGAGCTTTGAAAAAACATCCTTCCTCTATCACATAAAAATTTTGTCATGCTACACAGCCCAAAAACCCCAAACCGTTTTTTTTTAGCCTATTACCATGCTTTTTCCCTGATAAATTAAGAAAACAGATTAACGTGCTCTTTTGTTGTGGCTAGTTTTGGTCCGCCTGAGGAATAAATCCTCATACTCTCCGATTTTGGAGAGCGTTCCCCTATCCGCCACCTGGGGAGGCGCCCGATGGGGGACTAGCCAAAAACCCCACACGGGTTGGGGGGAAAACTCGGAGACCGCGCCCGACCGAGTTGTCCCCCCAAGCCAGCGTCAAAGGATCACATCCTCCAAACGGCACAAGTCACCAAACCCGTACGGATCGACATAAAAATGACGCCCTTTTCACATCGATCTGTACGACGTTGGATCCGCATGACGTAAGGAGGACTTTACTCCTCTAGCTGACAACTTAAAACTAATACAACATTATATACAATTTACAGAACAGTTTACAATACTATCCTAATTTACAATACTAGTTACTAAACTTAACCTTAACCTAAACTTAAATTAAGATTGTACAAATGTACAATGTACGGCATTGGACATTCATACAAGACAAGATTGTCATCTATACTCTTGGACAATCTTTACCGGTAATACGACCCCGATCGTTTTTGCAAATCGCTTAACCGCTTCAAAAAAATTCTAGCCAACAGCTTTTTAAATTATGCTGCTGTTATTTAAAATTACGTTTTTTTTTAAGTTGTAAAAGGCCGTACCGGGCCGAAAATTTTTTTAGATAGAAATAATTAAATAAATAAATAAAGAACTAAAAAATGAATGAAGATAAAATGATAAGTGTGAAAGAAGACCAAACCTGAAGAATTCATGCCAAACCTTTCCCAAATTCATACCGTGCCAAACCTTTCCCTACTCATACCTTCGTTGAACCTTGCCTGACGTTGGACCTTGAAGCTTGCTGACATTGTTGTGGCTGCTCCTGAAAAAAAAAAAAAATGCAAATTATAAAGGGGGGGGGGGGGGGGCTTGGAGACCCTCACAATGGAGTTTATCTCCCGCGGTATGATTGAAATAAAAAAAATGAATTATTTTAAACTGTAATGTTATTTTTTATTATTACTATTTTTGTTTTTAAATTAATACTTTGAGATTATAAAAACAAATTTCGGATTTCCAGGCGTAAAAGCTTAAGACCTTCCGCATTGGACCGGCCGTCTAGGGAACCATGCCATCAGAGCTAGCCGGAGACCTATCGGCTTTAACTGTACATATATGCACAGTTAAGGCTTGCGGTGCGCCAATAACCTCGGACACCCAGTCATCCGAAATGAAACCCTGGAGACTCTCACTTTGGAGCTTATCTCCCGCGTAATCCATGATCTAATCGAATAGAATACACAGCCTAATAAAACTCTGCAGCCCCAAGAGAGGGGCTGACGCCTAACGTAACGATTTGGGGGGAACTTAACACTAAACCCTTAAAACTAATACCACAAGGCCAGTCGCTGGGTCGATACCTAGGCCTTCTACGATGGGAGACTAAACCTCCTGGTTTGCCTCCAAGCCGATAATAATTTAAAAAAAAAAAATTAAATTAAAATGTAATTGAAAAAAATCCCGTAATTTAAAAAAAAATTATAAAAAAAAAAAAAAAAAAAAAAAAAACACTAAAATACATGTTAATATAATTAAAATAAAGTAAAGCCCGACACTAAAAATAGTATAAGTTTAAAAATAAAAAGACTAAATTAAATAAAAAAAAATCACGATGTGACTAGTCCGAAAGACTGAGCCACAATGACCGTAGGAACCTGAATCTAGAAAGCTCTTGGATACGTCATCATGCGTCATCATGCGCATGCCCCGCAAAATCCAATATGGCGGTTCAAAACTTTAAGCTGTAAATTTTTGTGGATCTAATATTTAATTCGACTAAATGTTAGATTTAATTACATTGTAATTAAAATTAATTGATTGTAAAATTTCTAAATCCTAATTTAAATCTAGACCTCTAAAAAACTTAATTGACAAAAGGGGGGGAAAAAAAATCGGGTGGAAATGCTATTTTGAATTTTGTAAACAAACCGCCATGTGATGGGATTGTTGTTTCGTTTCATGATTCATGAACGTTCTCTAAATAGTCATCCAATATGGCGGCCGGTCCGTTTTGTTTTCATTAAGTGAATCGATGTTTTTCGTCTTATTTATTTTAATTTCGATATTTTTTTAAGTATGCAATCGCGTTTGGAAATATAGAATAACGTACATTTAATCGGAATGGAGTGAAACATTGTTTGGTGAATTCGTAGTTTGTATTTTTTTTACTGGATTTTTTTTTTCGGTTTTCGGTCGAGCACCAAACCTTTGTGCAATCATGTTTTTAATACCGAAGTCAAAAGTTTTAAATGAAATTAGCAATTACGGTTTAAGTTTTTTTGTTGATTGTGTTACTGCTAATAGAGTTTGTAAATGTGTATGAAGAAATAAATGCTGATGGATTGTGTTCTGGGCCTTATGAACCATGGATATATCTATATTGGTTCTGAATACTTATGACTTGGGTGTCAGTTGATGCTTTTGCACAAATTCAGGTGCTTAAAAGCTCATCGAATTATCAAAATTGGTAAGTCATATTATTCATATAGGGATTCATAATCGGAAACAACAGTATTACTCAAAGCTGCTGCTAATTGTTTTCAAAGTACTTGCAGCTCAGAGAGCAGCTGGTTGAGTCTGTATTCCTTGTTATGCAGGGATTTATAACATTTTGTTTGTCTTCATTTATTGGCATCTGAGATATGTAAGTCAGTTTTTATAAATAAATGCTGTATTATCGTTTACTTAACTATAATCTAGTTTTAAATATGAAATTTTATAACATTATTGCAACATATAGTAAATAATATTTGCATTCATTATTCTGCAGTTTTTAGTTGTGGACTGTTGTGAAGGAGTAAGTAGTCAAATTGATCATCTCAACTCAGGGATTTCAGTTGAAATGTAAAAGTTGTTATTGTGCCTTGTTGATATTCCTTTTTATAATTTAAACATGGGTATTAAATGTTAGACCGAATAGGGGCTGTACAAGTATTACGTAAGCATGATTTTGGTGATTTTTGACCCCCTCCCCCCCCTAATAAGCAAAAATAGGCTTCCTCTTATGGAGGTTTAACATTGGCGTAAGCATCTGAAGGACCCCCTCCCCCCCCTTAGGTGCTTACGTAATACTTGTACAGCCCCATAAGAGAATATTTGATACTTGATTGGAATGGAAGAAATAAGGCTTCAGTGGTATTATGTAGAAGAGGAAAAAAATTATGTGTACCGTTTTCAAGAAATTATTATTAAAACTATGTTGTGCCTGGTTTTAGATAGCTCCTGTGAAATCTTCTAAGAAGATACTAAAGCCTAGAGGAGACTTTGAGGAGCAGTTGTGAATGTATTTTTATAACATTGTAAAACTATAAACTTGGGTGGGTCTTTTTAACAACCGGACTGAATGCATTTAGTGGCCCCTTTTGTTGTATTGTACAACAAATGTAATACTTTTATTAATATAATATTACATTTGTAATACAAATGTAATTCGTTATTATTATGGGCTTTCATTTAATTTTTCTTAAAAAAATGATCCGGGTATATGTTTGACTTAAGTATATCTGACCTCTGGAGTGGCCTGATTTTTTGATTTTTGTTTTTCAAACGAAAATTGATTATTTTTTGAAATAAAAATTATTCGGGATTTTTGGATTTTGGATTTTCAAACGAAAATTCGGTTTGAGACTTTTCACGAATTTTGGTTTATTCGGGATTTTTGGAAAGTAAAATTTTAAAAAATTCACTGAACAATTATTTTCAGGTTTTGCACACAATATTTTGGATTTTTTTGGATAGTCTTGAATGGGGGCCACACAAAAATATTTTACGCCCCCTTATAACGGACACCTTACTCCCTTATGTAGTATCTAATTTGGTAAAAGTGGTGCACATGCTTAATTCATTTTCGGTACTTGTTACCAATTTCTTGTGCATTTGCATGACCACAATTGGTCATTAATCCGTTCTTTGCCAAATTACATCCAAAAGAGAATAGCCAAAATAACATATTTTCAGGGAAAGCTTTCAAAATATTCGTACGCCTTCAAAAACGGAATTATACCGACCTGTCAACTTTAAAACTGAATCCCAAGCGAAGTGGTTTTAAGGGTATAAGCTATGTAAATTTTCATCGTCTCGCATTATATCTTGGCTTATTCAGCAATTGAAAACTCTAAGGGCGTATTGGTGGACAGAGAACTTTTTTTTTGGTCTCATATGGGCCGTTGGCTAGGATGCCGGGCACAGTCGTCCGATTGCTTATTATCATCACCGCCTTTATCTTTAGGCCCAAAAATATTTTGGAAAAATTAAATTAAGGAATGAGTGAAAGACGTTCAGTCACGTTGTTGCGGAACAATTATTTGTTAATTTAATCCCCCACCCCCTCCGCTCCCCCTTTTTTTATAATTTTTTTTTTTTTTTTTTTTTTTTTTTTTTTTTGTTCAGCAATGATGAACATAAAAGTCGTGGAGGATCAAATTTTCGAACTATCCAAAATGCTTTACATTAGGAAGGAAAAAAAAATTTTAGCCTAAAGCACTAGCTTCCAAGTCTTTCGTTTCAAAATCACAATGGCTGAGCTACCGGTGTATCGCCAAAGGGATATTTATTAATTTTTTTTCGGAGAATTTTTTTTTGTTTTGTTTTTAAGATGAACTAATCAATTAATTAATTGACTAATTAGTTGGTTAGTTGATTGTTGGGTTTGGGTTTTCTGACGAAGGAAGATGATAGTTTGTTTTATGACTTTTTGACTTTTCATTTATTTATTTATTTATTTATTTTCATTTTATTTATTTATTTTTGTGTTTAATGGAGCTTTGGAAGGATCTTGGAAAGCGTCTAGTGATATCATTAACAATTTTGAAAGAATTAATTCCACAAAAATTGTAGAGAGAAAAAAAGAAAAACAAATGTATTTTTTTTCTCCAGCACTGGAAGGCCAATTCGTTGTGAAAATAAAAATTTCAGGCACGCACTCCACTCACCTTCGAGGCTATTTCGCTCTCAGTGAGAGATTATCTCTCTGGCCAAGGGATAAAGCCGTGGAAATAGGTCTTCTTACGGTTGCTCGACCAAAAGTAGAAACCAATGTCTGCATACTTTAGGTATATGAAGTTAGTTTTCAGAGAGCTATCATTCGGTATAAGGTCTAGGTATCCGCGTTTTTTTTTTCATCTCTTTAAATACCTATTCCTCTTTTTCTTGTTTATTATTATCCAAATCTCGAAAAAATCGCGTTGAAACTGGAATTAAAATGTTCGGAATTCGATGTTTATGTGTGAATGTGCTTTATACGATGGTTTAAACCAAGGTTTGATGTGCTTTTCTGGATTTAAATTGGTGTTATTTAAACGTATGTTGTTTTTTGTGTGTCTTTGAACCAGGAATCGTTATTTAAAAATTGGATACTCTTCCATTTTTTTTGGATTATTTTTTTGGATAACACATTTCCGCCGGGATACATCAATTTTTTAAATCAGTTGGTAGGTTTAAAAAAAAAAAAATAAGAAAATATAAGTATAACGAGTATTTCTTATACTCGGTGGTACTTGTTGATTTTGCGCGTTCATTAACCTCAAAAAAAAGAAGTATGATAGTATTATTCACTTGATTAGGTTTACTTATGTATGAATAAAAATATTATTCCGAAAAAAAAAAAAAAGAAAAAAAAATATAGGAATTATATGGGAGTTAATTTCCCGTTTTGGTTGCGTGGTTCTTCCGACCGGCGGGAAGTTGGTCTCGTTGCGGTTATTTTCTCCAGGGGTTTTCCTGACGTAAGAGCCCGATGTCAAGGTCGTTGAAAAAAAAAATATATTTCGTAATAAATTGCCACTGAGGAATTTGGGAAGAAAAAAAAAATATGGCGATTATTCGGACTTATTTGGAATTAACCGGCTTCATCCTTGACTTTGATCCGAGGCCACGCTGCTCGATTCTTAAGGAAACGAAAGCATTATGTTTTTTCTTCTTATTTCATTAATCGAAGGTCTGTAATAAATTCCATTGGATTCCAATTTTGTTTTTTTTTTCATTATCATAGCTGATGAGACGGACCCTGAGCACGAAAAGTAATAAACAAAACCCGTACAAACAACCTATCATTGAAGGAGGAATGTTTTTGTATTTCTACCTGTTTTTTTATGCTCGGCACGCTGTAAAAAGTTTTTTGAAGCTTAGTCCTACCCTCAAATGGGTCCATTTTCAAGTTTTGAAAGTAAATAATTTCGGAGCTTGGATAAGTGAGCCAGGCACTTAGAGGTGTCCTGTGCCTTAAATTGGCGTCAGTCAGGTTCGTAGTTCTCTTGTTTAAAAAAAGTCGCAATCGGCAGGGTGCATACATAATTCTGATAATATTTCTCGGTCCAAAAATAGGGCGGTCAGGCATTGAGCTCTTACTAAAATGTCGCAAAACGAAATAAATGCAAATAATAAGAAAAAGCTTTCAGTTCGTTCCTCTGAGGCATAATATGGAAAATGGCTCCTATACTTTTATTTCCCATAACAAAAAGTTGGTTTTCTGTTTTCAAATTCGAAGTTTTCCTTCTTGAGATGCAGAATTTTATTTCAGCTTTTATCTAGCTTTTTTTTCGGAAATAAACAGACAGAAAATAAATGACCGTAAATAAATGCTTATAGCTATTTTTTTAAATAAAATTAAATATTTTTTTAAATAAATGTTTTGGAAGCTCGTGTCTCGAAAGAAATATTTCCCTGGAGGAAAATAGGAATGCCCATAAAAATGACTGAAAAAGTCGCTTTTACACAGCAAAAAATTTTATGTCAAAATCAACATAAGCAGGTCCACATAATTTTTATGTTGTTTTTGTTTTATGTTTGCCTTATGGGAGAAACGACATAAAAAATTTATGTGGACCTCTTAGAACATATTTACATAATATTTTTTACTTTGTATTTATTTGTTTGTTCGTTGCTATGCATAAGGGTCTCGTTTCGCTTGCCAAAAGAAGCTAGTCGATCAAGGCGCTTCAAAATGATTTTTTAACTTTTTTTGGCATGAATTAGCCAATGACGTTAAAACTAAGAAAAATCAGATGAAAAGAAATTTTAAAGCTCGAGTCTATTGTCAAACGAAGCGATAACTTAAAATATTTTTAATATTTGAATACTCCTGGTATTTCATGAATAGACTGAATGTCTACAGTGATGGGTGAAAAACTAGCAATTAAAATGATTGTCTTTTTGTAACTGCTCAACTATTTTTAAAAATGTTGCTGGTGACATTTAAGTTTGATACTCACCTGTCCATTTTTACGCACTTTAAGTACTCATTTTAGTTAATTGACTGACTTATTGTCTTGTATAAGATTTTTCAAAACTCAAAAATGACATGCCCAAATTTTAATTGCCCATAACGATTCGTAAGGACTTCCAAAGTGTTCGAAAATAAATTTTTTGACGAAGAAGGAATTTGGAGGAGCTTTTGTTTCCTCAAAAAACCTTCCTTTTGCGCAGTCCATCCACTTTATCATTGCCTGAATTTTTCCCTTGCATAATCTACAAAAAAAAAATCAGGTTAATTTTCCGGCAGAATTTAAGGTGCTTACTCGGGGTATCGTTTGCTAGCAACTTGAAAAGCTTTACCCTTTTGGGCTGTCAGATCGAAAGCCGAAAGCTTGTTACCTTTGCTTTTTCTAATCCGATTTCCATTCAACCTCCTTTTTCACTCACGTCTTACATTTGTATTCCGAAGAGCTAATTTTTATTTATTTATTAATTTTTGTTTTCATAATTTTATGTTAATGAATGAAAGAAGACAATAATCATCCCAATAGGCAAAAGTATGTATTTTTAGGTGAAATCTCTCATTGTTCGGTATGAGTCATGGTTTCCCATTATTGTTCTCAACGTTTATAATTAGCCGTCCCCAGAGTCGCTTTTACGAATGTCTATATTTGACAATTAAAAAATTTCCACGCATAAAAATTAGCACACGACGAATCCAACAAATAACATAATCTCTCTTAAGTTTGCAATCACGAAGGTACAGAAATTGTTCCTTCCCATCCGATGATTTTTTTGAAAGAAATTTATTAACAAGTTGTACCTGGGAGAATGGAATCAATACAAGTCCGATGTACCTGAAAATAGCCGCGTTTTGGGGTGGTTCTTTTTTTTTGTCCTTTTTATAATTGTCTTGTTATTAACTATGTGTTTGACTGGCAGAATCCATGCTTTCCATTGTTCAAAAATTTTAAGGGGGGAAAATTCATTACTCTCGGTTTTCTGCTCACCTGAAATCTCCTCCGTTTTCCGTGACATTTAAATAAATAAAAATTGATGGGAGAAAAAAAAATAAAAAATAAAATTAGCCGGTAAAGTCCTATGATTAGCCAAGTGGAATGCACGCTCTACTAGTTTATCTCGGATAGCACCTCTCGTACCATTAAAATCTTAATTTGTGCTAATAATCAAAGACAAGTTAAGCAATATTATAACATCGATTACTATTTATATATTATTCGTGACTTAAATAAATAATAAAAGTAGAAAAAATTGATACTATGCTGTGATTACATCATTTTGATCTCGTAGAAGCATATAATATAATATGATATCCGATAAATTTTTTTTTCAAGAGTTTTTACTTTCACGTTTATTGGACCGAATTGTGGTTCCGTGGTATTTTTTGAGGAATTCCATGTGTATGTAGTTTTTTTTTTACTTTGGTAATGACTTTCGAAGGAAATTATTGGCCATTTAATTTCGTTTGAGGTGAAGATTTTTATGTTCGAAAATTTCGAGTTTAGGGTCCTTTAGTTCGTACCAGAGTTTTATGGGCCTGAAATAAAAAATCAGTGCCTGGGAATTTTGGTAATGCTGTTCGATGCTGATCAATGTACTGGGAACGGTGGTACTGTTGTAGGGTTCAGGCTGGACATTGGACAAGATCGGACCCAGAATTCAAGGTCATAAAACTTTAAAGGGAATTGAGCAATTAGAAAATCGGGGAAACTGGGAGGGGCTAACCCAGAATTTTTTTTTTTTTCCTGAAACGGCATGAATGCTTTTTGCCTCTCCTACTGGATTTCCCATATTTGTCTCTGTGTTGCAGGCAAACATTAGAATGCAGTTTTCAATGCAACGGGTGATCCGCTGAGCTGAGCCTTTTGTCTGACCTTCGATTTTTCGGCGATTCCTTTGATATCCCCTGGAATTATTCCCGGTTTGGGAATACGAATTTTGTTCATATATGATCCGTATGTTTTTCTGGACATTTTAGTAAACGGTTTGGGAACCGTAGTCATATATCAGAGATATTCCAAAAGGAATATTGTTGGTTAACAACTCTAAGCTCGACTGCCTCTAAGAGGGAACAAGTCCCTTTTTTTTTTTCAGTCATTATAAAAACTTCTTTTTTTTCTTTCTAAATTGGAACGAATCCCTGTCTTTATTGTGTCATGAAAAAATTCCCCCGTCTCAGAACTAAAGTTGCTGCTCGAGAATTCCCTAGATCGAAATTTACGAGAAATCTCTGATTTTTTCCCGAAAAAAATTATCGAGATTTTTTCGAAATAAACGATTTTTGAGAAACGAATTTTTAGAATTCCCAAAAGTCCCGAATCTCGAGAAATTCATATTTCGAATATACCGCGGATTTCCGAATCTCTGATCTTTAATTTTCATTTTCAAAAATCGGGATTTCCGATTTCCTTAATTTTTAAATTTTTCGAGAAAAGAGCAACTCTACACACAATTCCGTGACCATTTCAAAGTAAGGAATTTTTTCACGGCACATGGATTTGTTCCAATTCACGAAAAAAAATAAAACATTTTTATAGTGACTAAAAAGAAAGGGGCTGCTTGAAAGGACCAAAAGGTAGGACAAAAATTGGGACTCGTTCTTAGGAAAAAAAAATTGGGACTCGTTCTTAGAGGCAGTCGAGCTTATTTATTATCTAGGGGAAAAATCCCGAGAATTTCCGAGATTTTATTTTTATTCCCTGGGAATATTCCCGGCTTGCCACTCTTATTACAAACATTTTTAATCTTTATACATGTTCTTAGTAACGTCTGACAAAATATTATAAAGCTCCTCGGAAGTGTAAGGAATTACTGGTACGGCATGCAGTTATTTTTAATCATGATTTTTTTTTATTTTAAAAAGCATTGAAACTATTTTATCCTTGCTAAAAAAAAAAAAAAAAAATCCAAGTATTATATCATTTTTTTCGTGCAATGTTTTCTGTTAAAGAAAAAAAAAGTACTTAACGAAGTTATTGCGCTATTGCCTCTGAGAGTATTATAAAAAAAAAAAAAAATTAATAGAATTTATGAGCTCGGATTCTTTGCTAAATTAATCTCCTCTAACTTTTTTTTTCATTCATTCTCTTTAAAATTTAAAAGACAGCAGTTTCTCCACTCCATAACCTTTTAGGTTTTTATTTAAGAGGAAAAAAAAAACATACTTAACGGTCAAAACGTTAAACAGTCAAGTTCGAGGTCATGTCACTTGTGGAAACAGATAAATAACTGTCTAAAAGCATCGCAGTTTTTGCATGATTTATGGATTCCGATCTTGAACTCGATGACTGCGCTTCAGTGGATGAGAAAAAAAAAAAGAATATTAGAAAATCGATTTTAGCTAAAAATTG